>CM062818.1:243226358-244426358 GCA_031772625.1 Pinus tabuliformis | reverse complement strand
TGTTATTACTCAAAGGGTAAATGGATATGAAACCAATGGTGTTATGACCCAACTCAACTGAATGCAATCGAATATGATACTGCAATCCTTTCAATTCGATGAATCCTAATTAAAGTAAGGAGAGAGTTTCCATTCACTTCCGACAATGCAAAAAATTGATCACTAAGAGAAAATATAACAAATTCTCTAATGCACTAATTTCATCAAGAAAAACTAATGCAAATCAATTCCAAACCATTTTTTTATTTTTATTTTTTGTGTAAATTCAAATCAAAGAAAGCTGATCTAAATCTACGATTAATTTTTCAGAATTTAAACTATGCAATTGTAATCTATGCACAATTCACTTTGAAAAGTATGCAAATGTAATCTATGCACATTTTTCATTCATATTCTGAAAATGAGAATTCTAATTATGCAAATGTGATCTATGCAAGAGAATTCTCAAACACAAGATGATTCTAATGTAATCTAAGAACCAATCAAGTGCAAGTCGAGAAAATTGGATGAGAGTTCCAAAGATCAAAAAATAAAAACACTCAAAGGCGATTAACACTCATACACAAAAAGATGCAAAATTGTGAAAGGACTGAGAGAAACCTCCAAGTAATGACCAAAGGAAAACAAATCAAGAATTTCTCAAAAAGAGACTCAAAACACCCAATTGATGAAAGCTTAGAGCAGGAATGCCAATGAAATTAACCAAGGAAAGTTTTTGACAGGGAACCAGTGGATCTGGGTAGCAAAAACAAGCTATAAACAAAACCTAAAAGATAAAAAAGAAAAAATTGAAATTTTCTAGGCTTTTGACAGGGGTACGCAGGCAGCCTGTTTGCACAGGTGCGGGTACGCTCTGTGTACAAAGCTGCAGTGCGTACAGGTACGCACTGTGCTCAACGCAGAGGCTGCGTACTTCTAGCAAAACCAAGAAAAACTAAAATCTAATTTAACCCTAAGCTATCCCACCCAAATGCACAGTCAAACAGCCAAAAACCAGAAAACAAACGACTTTTCTCAAATCAAAGTTTCACACAAAGGAAAAATCATTCACATCAATGGAGTTCCCCAGCAGAGTCGCCATTTTGTTAGGTGGAAAGAGTCGATTTTGCGGACAAAACCAACCTCCCTAGAAGCTTAAGGCTTTCTAGTGACAAACAAGACAATTAAGAGCAATCCTTCTCTAAATATGCATTTATCATACAAGAAATCAAGTGTTTAGATCCTACCGGTAACCCAACGCTGTTGTAGTAGTCCAGCCTCGTCGATCCGGATGAGCTCCTCCTTCTCTTCGAAACCTGCATTCACTAACAATCAAACGATTAAATAGCACCTGAATATCTCATAAAACAAAACATATTTAACATACAGACCAAGGAGTATATGAAACAACTCATAAATAACAAATTATTGAGAAGAATGGACTTATTTGTATTAATAGGAAACAAAAGAAACCATTACAACCTGAGCCTTGGTGTTGTGCAGGTCCCTCCCAGGGTCTAGCAAGAGTTTTCCTTTACTTTGATAAGCTCACCCACTTCCAAATGAAACAATAAAGGATGGGAATCTCTCCTCACAAGCTTCTACAAGGAAGTCCTAATTCCAGCAGCATCTACCCTTAGGAATGTTCAGCTCTCAACCTCCCCTCCTTCTGGCCTAATGCCTGTATTTATAGTGCTCTAGAGGAAGTTAATCAGGTCCACCATCAATGGGATAAGCCCCTCTTTGGATGGGATAGCTCCCCTCTTGATGGGATAAGTTCCTCTTTGGTAGGGATACATGAACCATCTGGAGGCGCTTCATATACGTCAAACAAGCTTCTAGAATGCTCTAGAAATGACCACAAGTAACTTTTTTGGAGTGAAACTTGCGCCTTTTGACCTTTACAGGAGTACGCACCCATTGCTTTACAGACAGAGCGTACAAGTACGCAGGTATTGTGAACTTGGGGTGCGTACACGCAGGTAAGGCTAAGAGAAACTGCGTACCCAGAGATATATATATTTTTAATGACTTTCTCTCTTTTTTGGAGTTTGACATGGAGAGCAGAGGTATGAGGCTTGCCAAGGAGGATAGTATGACAGTTGATGGAGCCATACTAACTGCAAATAGTCATGGTGACATTTTTTAGTGTAACAATAACTAAATGGGGAACATATGCTTATCAGAAAATTCCTTTTGGTTTGATTAATGCAGGTGCCACATTTCAAAGAGCTATGGATATAGCCTTTAAAAGGCTCATTAAAAAATCAGTTGTTATTTATCTGGATGATATCACTATCTATTCCAAGAAGAGAAGCAGTGATTTGAACAACCTCAAGCAGATCTTTGAACGATGTAAAAAAATATGGGATCTCACCCAATCCAAAGAAGTCTTATTTTGCCTTAAGTGAAGGTAAACTTTTAGGATTTGTTGTATCAAAAAAGGGTATTTATATTGATCTAGAAAGGATTAAGGAAACTCGAAAAATCCACTTACCCCATAATAAGAAATCCATGCAGTCCTTCTTTGGTCAAATAAATTTTGTAAAATATTTGTCCCTGACTTTTAATAGATAGTTTTACCTTTATAGTCTAATATTAAGAAAAAATTAGTTTTTAAGTGGGGTCACAATGAAAGAGAAGCATTTGATCTAATCAAACAAGCTATTATCAATGCTCCCTCCCAGACAAATCCCAATTTTTCCAATCATTTTATTTTTTATACATTTCCATCGGAAACATCATATGTTGTCGTTTTGACACAGCTCAATGATCAACAGGTTGAAGCACCAATTTCATTTTTTAGTTGAAAGTTACAAGGTGCCGAGTTAAATTACTCTGCTATGGAAAAATAGTCCTTTGCTATTTTTAAGTCAATAAATCATTTCAGACCATTTCTCCTTAAAACCCATGCCAAAATCATAGTTCCATTCCTAGCAGTAAGGCAATTACTGGTGCAAAGAGAAGTAGGAGAAAAGAGGGCCATTTGGGTAACTGTACTACAAGAATATGGTGTCAAAATTAGACCAGCTAAAATTGTTAGAGGTCAGGGTTTTTGTAGAATGTTAGTTGGAGCATCCAACTTACTAGCAGAAGAAAATTCAGGTGATGATATACAAATATCTAAGGTAAGCCTCAACGATATTGAATCTCAATATGCTAATCTCATATTTTATTTAAAAAATGGATATTCCCCTATGCAACTTAGTTACAAAAGAAAAAGGGATTTGAGATTAAAAGCAAGGAAATACGAAATCGTGAATGACGTTTTGTTTAGAAATAATTATGATTCTATTTTACTAAGGTGCCTTGAAAAATCTGAGGTAGAAAAGGTTTTACATGAACTTCATGATGGACTAGCTGGTGGACATTTTGGAGGAGACACAAAAACACATAAAATCCCGCATGCTAGCTATTACTAGCCAACCTTGTTCAAATATGCACATGAATACGTAAGGAAGTGTAAAACATGTCAAACGTCTACTGGAAGACAAAGGAAACCCGAATTGTTGTTACAGCTAGTCAACATTAAACAACCATTTGAGAAATAAGGATTGGACATAATAGGGGAGATCATTCCTCACTCTTCAAAGCAACATAGATGTATCCTTACAACAACTAATTACTTTACTAAATGGGTGGAAGAAATTACACTAAATGTAACTAATTTTGAGAGCATTATCGAATTTATTGATCAGTTTATCATTACCAGATTTCGCCTACTAACTGCCCTGATGTTTGAAAATGCATCTTATTTCACTAGAAACACTATGACGGAATTCACTCTCAAAAGAGGTTTCAAACTTAAGTATTCTACTAACTATTATCCTAAGGGAAATGGTTTAGCCGAATCAACCAATAAAAACCTCAATAGGATCATTAAATGAACTATTGATCAGAGTCAAAGAAACTAGCATAAATCTCTAACATTTCCTCTATGGGTAGATTGGATAAGATAGAAGGCCTCAATAAACACTTCTCCATTTAATCTGGTTTATGGGAAAGAGGTTGTCCTTCCTACAAATGTAGTTATTCCCTCCCTAGCCCTAGTTCAATTTATTGAAGAAACAACCTTCTTCTTCTTTGCAATTAAGGCAATAAAAAATCCTCAAACTTGAAGAAGAAAGAGAGAAATCCAAAATCATACATGCCCGTCATAAACATTTAGTTAAATCTTCCTTTGATGCAAATTTTGTAAGTCCAAAATTGTTTCAACTTGGAGACCTTGTATTGAAGTGGGATAAAGCACATGAGGAAAAAGGTAAGCATACCAAATTCCAAAGAATGTGGCTTGTACCATTTTAGATTGCAGAACAATTTAGCCCATCAATGTTTCTATTGCAAGATTTAATAGGCAAGAGAGATTCTCTAACTATGAATGGGCAACTTTTGAAGAAATATTTTTCATTGGAGAAAACCTCTTCTATCCCTTGTACACTATCGCCTTTACTTTTCCTAGGAAAATAAAAGTTAAATGGTACTTACTTTTGGCCTTACAATACAAAATCACTTGAAATATTTTTATTTTTTCTCTTTTATAAGTAGATATTGTTAAGGAAATAATTATAACATTTGAAAATTAACTAGGTTCTATCTCTCTGAAATCTTCTTGTTTCCACCAAAATTATTTATTCTTTGAGAAACCTCCAACTTTATAAAGAAACTTTTGTTCTACTATGAGTCAAGAAAAGTATCTTTAAACGAAGTAAAGACACTTCACAGATAAGCATCTTCAACTCTATAATTGTCATCTAGAAACCCTTAAGGAGTAAATGATTCTCCCCAGCTAGCAAAATTTCCTCTTTTTAGAGTGTAATTATAAAATGTACTAAAGCTTAAAAGATAATAGGTCTCATCAAGAGTCTTCCTACCATGTTCATATGGAAATAATAGACTGACATTACCAATACTGCATACCAAAATAGGGTAATGGCTTGAGATTATTTTAGTCAAAAGACATGGGGTCTCATCTCAAGGCATCTTGTTCAATTGAATTATAGCCAGTGAATGGCATTGTTACTATTTGGCCACCAAACCAAGACAATGACTTTTAGGTAATAAAAAAGAAAAAAAATTGCAAAAAAATAATCTGTTTAATAAAGAAAAAAGAGGAGAGTAAGTATATAATTTTGAATTTATCTCTAAAAATTGCACTATTATCTAGAAGGGACAGTGAATCATTGCTAGTTAAAAGGTATCCCTGTCGAGGCTATGGAGAACTGCTGGAAGCAGAGGCTTTACTTGTGACAAATGAGTACATCTAAAAGTTGATCTGCAAGAGCCCCTACTTTATCTTTAAGCTAAGTAAAGGCCGATATAGACAAAGGAATTTTCATTTTGAAGAGGATATCAAATGAATTATTATTAGGTGAGTTTGTTTTTTTATTCAGAGAAATGTTAATTTTCTTAAATTTAATGCAATTCCTATTTCCTGAACTATATTTATTTTGAAAGTTTTATAAATTTCAAAATTATTAGAGATAACTGGTTCTTCTAGTGAATCGCCAATTGTTCTACTTTTTAACAACCCCTCATTTATTATATTAATATTTAGTATTGTATTAATAAACGGGGACCCTTTAAAACTTTTTCCAAAAAACTTAGAAAATAAGATCTTTCCTTTTGAAACCATTCGGAATAAAACTTTTGATAAACTTAAGATGTCAAACCAAGTCACTTTATGATTAGGCATTCCCACTTTATAAAAAATTGCAGGATCTGAAGTAACAAAGGTTAGTCGTGAGTTGGAATTCGTGAAATACGATAAAAGAAACCCCACAAAAGACCCAAAGATAGAATTAAACTTTTTATAAAAAAGACCCAAAGATAGAATTAAACTTTTTATAAAACTTAAGGCCTAAGATATTCTTTAAACTATTTATCACAATCGCATCGCGAATTTTATAAGAGCACAAAACCTACAAACCACAAGAAAATGCGAAATGTGATGTGGTTCGAACTTGACAGAATATTAAAACTATTATAAAACTTCAGTCAAGTCCAACATATCGTAAATATCTATTTTAATAAAATAAGCCTCCACATAAAGGAAACACGCTCTAAAAGTTAAAAGGTATTCCGCTCATTGCAAATTGCAAAACACTAAAGCAAATTTCAATTTCTCTATTCATGATATTCGATATTGCGATTTGTGATTTGTGATCTTTCCAATATTACGATTTTTGATCTTTTTGATATTCGCGATTTGTGTTTTGCAATATTGTGATTCATTGAAATCGCAAGGTCAGTATTGCGCATAACACAAACTAATTTGAAACATCATTTTGAAACTTGTGATGCCATATTTTGACAAGACATAAAGACAATCTTATATAGGCCTTAATGTGTAGTTAATGACGATTAAATGCATTTATTCGTTTAGCAGCTCGAGAGGATAGATAATTTTTTTAATCCATGTTTGAAATAAAATCTGCATCCTTACATTCTATTAGAATTTACAGTGCTAATTGTGTTTCCACTTGCATTTACCGTTCTACATTATTATCCTATTTTCTCCATTTGCCTGAATTTCAGGAAGTTTTCAAAGAATACAACACTCACAGAAATGGTTAAGAAAGGAAAAAATACCGTAGAGGCTATTGCCTTTGAGGAGTTAGACATGCAACCACTCTTCTCTGATAGCACTTGTAACAAGGATGGCAGGAATACATCTTGGGAGGCAATGTATAATTTACTTAAGGAAGAAAACCCAAGGCCTCTGGAAATTAAAGTGACAACAGATGCCGTAGATTCATCTAACGCTTCTTACTTCAAAGCAACATGTTCTTTCCTACACAGGATAGATGCAAGGTCAAAATATTACCATACACGGATATTGTAAGATGGTGGTAATGTGGATATTTTAGATAGAATGTTCAGAAACTCTAGGCAAGAATTAACGGGGTCATTCAAACCAAAAAATTTGAGCCAAATGTACCACCTTCCACAGCTATCGAAGATATATGATAAAACCTTTATTGAGCATTTTTCCAAAGAAAATGAAGACCTAATGAACGTTACGCAGAATTGGAGGTCTGGGTCCAACAAGTTCAGGGGAGAGAAAACTAGTGTGTACCCTATTGCACCTCTATCAGCCCCACACAATTTTCAACAGCAATGTTGTGTAGGCTATTTGGAAAAGCTGATAGCAACAAGTTTTCTATTGAATGGGTTCCATTGATTGATGCAATTTTAAATGATATTATTATAAACTGGAGTAATATTTTGTTAGAAAATATGGGTATGGCCATTAGAGAATACAGGTGCAATAAAATTATCTCCACTTGGGTTATCCCTCCCTTTTACATGAGTGCTTATGTCATGGATGCTATATGTTTTTGTTCACATTTTCTAAACATGGGCTGGAAATGGACTTTAAAGGATCCTACAACCATCCATGTTTATCATAAAATTTTGTGGGAATCACAGTTTGGCTCCCATTTTTATAAAATTTGTCATGGCGTCATGTTGCCAATTTATCAGACCATTTTTAATAAGAAAGCCCCTAGGCTTTTAGAGGAAGAAAAGATAAACATCTTGCCAGTGGCAAGACGGTTTAGTGAGGAATTATTCATTTATATCAGAGCTTTCAGGATTATTACACTTCCCCATGTTCTTCTATATTATGTTCTGGATAAATTACTGGCAAGAGAGATTTCTTATCAGACAGTGGGTGATGGTATAACCAAAACCCTCAAAGAGCAGAAGAAATCCATTTGGCCAACCTTCCCATTGCAATGTGGAAATTTCTCCTTACATGATCTTGGGCATGCGACAAAAGAAATAGAAAACAACACGTCCTCCAAATCTAGCTACCATGCTAGGTAGACAATATGACCCTAACAAGATCACCAACAGTTTCACTGCTATGGTCAAAATCAGGAAATTCATTCATGAGGATGATGAGTTTGATGATATCTTTGAGAAAGATGAGACATTTTCATAGGTTTTACATTTAGCATCAATAAAACTAGACCCAGTAGACCTCAAATAATTCCACATATATAGAAATAGAAGGCTTGACCAAGTCCCTTTGGACATGTTCCAAATCAAAGAAGTAAGAGAACCTACTCCCAGCATAAGCCTGGAGGAGAGTTCCAAGCACAATTCTAATGAGGAATCATAAGAAAAGTCAGTTCAAGGTTCAGAATACTTTGAACACCAATATGAGAATAAAGAAGGAAGCCCCGAGGCAGACCCTGAACAGGAAACAAAGGAAAATCTTGAAGAAATGACCAACTGAAGATCACATGGAGATTGGTTCCACACAGGTTCAAATAGAAAAGATCCCAATTGTTGATCTCGATCAGAAGTGGGAGAAATTTAATGAAAAGATCCAAATAGAGACGGGTCTTGAAGGGACTTCTGGATTCCAAACTCCACAACACACTCAACAAGCTATAAATGTAGAAACAAAAATATAAGAAATTGTAACTACTCAAGATATTGAAGTCATCCCAGCACACCCAACTTTAGAAATTGTTTTAAAGATTGAGGAAATACCACCACTGGACATATTCTACAGCCCAACACATAAGGTTGTAATAAAAAGGAAAAGAAAGAAAAGAAAATTGGATGTATCAACAACAACAAATCTTGGAAGTGAATCAATTGAGGTAGTGTGGAAAGACACCCCCATTGATCCATCAAAAAATCTTACAAAGCTATCACAATTTGCAGGCGCCTATGCAACTGCAACAATTGATAAGGGAACAAAAGTTTGAATTTTTCTTAAATAAGAAAGAAGAAAGAGTTCATCTTCTTGAACAACAACTTGAGCAGGAAAGACAGAGCACTAATAGGCAAGAGGAAATACGAATGTCACAGCATCAACACGATTTTGGGCAAATGACACTACATTATCAGATAAACATTGCAGAGAAGAACACACAGATTCACCAAATGTAGACTATACTGGATAAATTCAAGGACAATCCTCAAATAGATGAATTCATTAAAGAGGCACTTGAGTTAAATTTTGTTTTGGCACAACAACAGGAAATATTCTCTCAAAGAATCTCATTGATCAATCCCTATTTTGAATTAGGTAATAAATTAAACAATCAAGTGATTGATGAGAGATTAGAACATGAAGAGCTAAATAAGAGGATATCAAAATTCATTTCTTGGCAAGAATCCGAAGAAGGAAGAAAATCCAACCTGCCAAAGATTGAGGATTCCCATAAAGATATATTATTCACAGATTGGGACATTTAGTTAAAGTAGGCAGAAAGGGCAGCATCAAGAGCAGCCAATGCAACAAACAATATAATTGAGGCAATTAACGAAAACCTTCACATTGTCAATATTATCAAAGAATGCAGGCTAGAAGCTCTCCTAGATATTAAACAACTAGAAGAAAAGTGTAAATAAACAACCAAAACAAATGCAGAGGCAATCAAGAAACCGTCTAAGCTTGACTGGGAAACTTATTGGTGGTTTCTGGTAAAACTACACAGTCATTAGATGACTCTTTGTTGTTTAACTAATTCTGCTAAAAAAATGGTTCTACCTCTCACTAATGTTGTATTCATAGGATGATTGAGATCTAGAATCAGCCAGCCTCCCTAGGTTAGGTAAATAATATCTGCGAGCTCAAGGACCGAATGGCTGAATAGGACCATTCAATTTGAAGAAGCTTGTCATCATTTTATTTTTATTTTAGTTTTTATTTCACTTATTCTGAGGAAGTTTGTTTGAAACCTCCTTAGCTTTTTATGTAATAATCTATTTTTGATACATGTGTGTACTATTTAAACCTCTCTCATGCATTTAGAGAGGGGTCCAAAATTTTATCAAAAACGCTTTGTAAGATATTGCACTTTTGTACTTTTGTGACTGTTTTGATGAGATAATTGGAACAAGGTCTAATTTTCTTAGAGATTGAAGCATATTCTACTAAATTTGCATTTATGTACTCTTAGAGTATATTTAGTTGAAAAGAAACAGATCATTATTGCTGATCTCGTGAGTAGGACCTTTCATATCTGGTAGTTCTATCTTTATGATTGTGTTTCGCTTATAAATTAGCAACAATCTTTCTTATATTGTGTTATGTATTAAATATGAGTTATAGTTTGACATCAAAGAACTTTTTTATAAATGTTTCTACTGTAATTCCTTATTGAATACATGATCAATTGATATATGCGATATATTTTCAATAATTATTTTTCCTAACTATTTAGTCAAAATAAATATCATTAACGATTTCTTATCTTATAGAAATTTAATGATATTTATTACCTTTTGTTTTAAGACATCTTTGTAGATCGCATGATTTGAGTTATTTTGGGGTATATAGTAAGAAAATGTTAGAATAGATAGATGCATGTGTTTTACTGTTTAAATAGATGATTTTAGTTAAATAATTTTCCATTATATCTTATATCAACCCAACATCATCATGATATAAATTCTCGCTGGGAAACAGGGCCCATTATCCTAGTCAGAGCCACCAGACCAAACAAAAAAGGAGCTACTTTTAAGTTCTAAACTAGATGGTTATCCCCCATGTTGTTGCAATGGAATTTAGGGGCTTCAACAGCCCCCACCCTGTTCTCTATTCTCATGAAGCTAGACCCACTGATTTAGCCTTAACGTTAAGGAGCTTGGATCTTCCTCTAGTTCTTGCCGTAAATTCGCCACCGACATCGCTAAGTGGATCAGGAAGACCACAACTTTACCATATACTAGCTCAAAAGGATATTTCCTCGTGGATCTTTTAGGAGTTACCCTGTTTTCCTATAGGGAAAACTTCAGTTGGGAGTCCCAGTTCCTCTGATTCTCGACGATGGTCTTCTTTAGCATCCTCACCACATTTTTGTTTGAGGACTTAGCCAAGCCATTACCTTGAGGATAGTAGGCAGTGGAGTGCCTGATGATGATATTGAACTTATGGCAAAAGCTGGTGAAATTGGAAGATTTGAAGACCTGAGCATTATTAGTGATAATTTTGAAGGGGAAACCAAAATGAGACAATATGTTCTCCTCCATAAATTTGATTACCACTATGTATGTATCATTTCTGGTTGGGATTTCCTCTACGCACTTGGTGAAATAATCCATGGCCATTAATATCCACTTGTGTTGGCCACTGGAAGGTGGGTTTATTTCTCCTATGAAATCTAGTCCCCACTGTCTGAAAGGTTCTTCCAAATGTACTGGAATCAGGGGGAGAGGAGAAAGATTTTGTCTCTCAGCAAACACTTGGCACTCCTGGCACTATATGACCTGGGAATGAACATTCCCAAATACTTTAGGCTAGTAGAATCCTACCTTGAGGATTTTATGTGTTGTGGTCTTCCAAATGTAGTGTCGTCAACAAACTCCTCTGTGAAAATCCTCAATCACCTTATGGGTTTCACCCTCCACCAAACATAACAGCAATACCCCCACCGGGTCCTTCCAGTAGAGTAGGCAATTAGATATGATATATTTATACCCTTGTAGTCTCAGAGTTTGGTATTTGGATTTATCCAGCCCCAACGGACACCTCAGGAATAAGAGATAATGAACGATATTCTTAGACCAAGGTGATCCCTCATATTTGGGATAGATTTTCTGCTCAAATGTTTTAATCTAGATCTGATGATACTCTTGTTTTCCTTCCTCTCTGATCAAGTTTATCCCTAAATCTTGACAATTAGATTAAGATAAAACCTTGGCCAACCCCTAGCCTTTTATGAGCTTGGTAGGGTTTATGACTAGCTCATATTCTTGTATCTTAACTATCCACCTACCCCTTTTCCTTCACTGTCTCCTTGCACCAATATGTCCTTGTTTTTTTTTGTTGGGACAAACGATGTGATTTCCAATTGTAGCACATACAAACAAAATTCCTTCAAAGCCTTGACTAGTGCATAGGCTTGTTTCACCAAGATGTTATATTTCAGCTCAACATCCCTTAGAACTTGGTTGAAGAAGGTGATGGGATGTTCATAACCATCTTTATTTATCTATAGCAACACTGTGGAAATAGTATGCGGCGAAGCGAAAGAGAAGATATATAAAGGCATTGAATAGTCAGGGTTGACTAGTAGTGGGCCTTCAGCCAAAGCTTCTTTAGTTATAATGAAAGAATCCCTAGGGGCAGGGCTCCACTTGACTTCATTTTCCTTCTTCAACATGTTCGTAATACGCTTGACAATTTTTGCGTAATTGGGTATGAACCTCCTCAAGAAATTTATTCTCCCCAAAAATGCTTGGACCTCTTTCTTATTCCTGGGCAGAGGAATATGGTTTATGGCTTCAACTTGTTTAGGATCGATCTTCACACCCTCCCCTGCTACTATGTGTCCTAGTAGGTTCCCCTCACTCAGGGCGAGCTAAGATTTCTTCAAATTCAAAGAAAGAGCATACCTCCTCAATTTCTCAAAGGTGAGATTTAAGTGGAGAATGTGCTCTTCATCAGTCTTAGAAAAGACTATGGTATCATCTAAATAAATGTTGGGATAGGGTCCCCTAGGGTTAATTTTGGGGGAAAAGCCCAAGTTTTGTGGCAACACAAATATTGTGACTCGCTCCCGAGTCACTCTGCTGGTGCGAAGATCTTACTGTAGAGACCTCCTAGTTCGACCTATGCCACTACTACTTCAGCCATGCTCTATGTGGCTGCCTGCTTGATCTACTCCACTAGCTGCTCTGTTGTTGGTCCTCCAATGTCTTCCTTTATGTTCTAATGTGTCCTTTGTAGGCTCGCCAGCTTCTCCTCAATGGTGGCAGAGATAACATAGACCTCATCTAGCCAAGGTCCCAATCTAACCTTGAGGACCACCTCTTTTCGTTGCGCTGCCTCCACATGTTTGAGAAAATGCTTTGCCTCATGCAGCTTAGCCAATCGCTGTGATATATCGATGGTGCGCGTTGTCGCTCTTGCTTCATCATACTGCTGGTGTAATTCACGGGCTTCTGTATTCAACCTCTGCAGGTTACGATTCTCCTAGAGCACCATGACTACCACCATGGATTTCTCAAATAGTGCAGCGCAGTCTGCTACCGTGACATCGATTGCTATGACTCCATCCTTCACAACCGCCTCGCACTGTTCTTTGACCTATGCTGGAGTTGAAGATTGTGACTTCAACTCGAGCTTTGTTATATTTAGATTCAATTCAAACTGAACCTTGGCCACTTCTATTTTTACATCATGCACACCTACAGCCAACTTCCTAATCTTGGCCTCCAATGATGCTTCTTTTGGTATATGTAGTTTTGGAATAATTTTACATGCTTCGGCTACCATTGTTGCAGTTTGATCATTCTTCTCCTAAACCTTCTTCCATGCTTCTAGCACTGTCATCTTCTCAAAAAACATATGTTCATTGTTGACCTTGTATTCTTTGATCCTGCTCAGCACGCACTGCTCCCGGGCCTTAAGCTCTACGATCACACCTGCTTGCAAGGTGTGAAGGAACTCACTGGGGAGTATGGCCAAGTTGAGGCCCACATTCCTCAAAGTGATGAAAAATGCCTTATCAGTGGCTACCTTCACATTCAAAGCTCCATCAGGCAGTGCGACTACCCAAAGATCCATTGTCCAAATCAACTCTGCTACATGAGTGGTCCCTAGTGCCAAACTAGAGGATGTCATGTTGCTCTGTCCTACACTGGCATGAAGTATAGTTGCTTGGATATACAACTTGCACAGACTGAACTGTATGGTGACTGGTGCTTTCTTTTGCTACTACTCAAACTGCTGCAATGGTTCTGCTGATGTACCCTGCACCTTATCGCCAATATCATCAAGTCGCTCTTTGTCAAGGTAATGGCATCTGGCAACGCCTTGGAGGCCTTTTCCTTTTTGTATGGTCCTTCCTTCTCCTTCTCCCTATATCGCTTCACCAGGAAGGGAGTGATTTCCTACTGGTCTCTGCCACCCTGCTCTGACCCCTCTTCTTCCTCTGTTTGGGGTGAAGGATATTTATGACTCCTTTTGAAGCCATGCTCTTCCTACTCAGCCTGTTCTTTTGCGGTGCGCTCTACTTCTGCTCGGGCCTTCTCCTCAGCCTATTTCTTCCTCTTTTTAGCTAACAATTGTATGTTCTGTTTGGCGCTTTCTTTTTCTTTTTCTTAGCAGACTTGCTAGTTCTAATGGCCTCATTGGATGGAACGTGCTAGTCTTCTAGCCAATGCTTGATGACTTCTAGAATCGCATCATATGTGGCTAGGTAGGGTAAGCCAAACCATTTTTAGTCAAGGTGCTTGCATGCACGTGTAAACATGATGGAAGTCTGCCTTGAACTTCGTGTACCCCAACAACTACTCGAACATGGTTGGTGACAACTGTGGCTTTTGATTGATGGCCATGCGAATACTCACCTCCATCAGTACTCATAATACTTTTCTTTTCGTCACCTGTGCAAAATCTTTTTTGGCGCAAAGGGATGTGAACTTTGCTGCTTCTGGTAAATCCTTCTCCACACTAGGAAATTGGCTATCCTCTAGAAAGTCCCACGTGACCAACACTATTGAGAGAAATAGCCACGAATAGTGAAAATTCTTACTCTCGTTTTGCACCTCTCTGCAGTTCATGAGGAACTCGCTACATAGGTAGCGCGCTCAGTTGAAGTGTACGCCTTCCGTGCACTGAGCCACCAAAGAAACTACTAGTGTCAATACCTCATTCGCGTGACACTTTCTCATCACCTTGCTAGCCAATATTTGTGTGGCAATATTTACTGCGGGGTCGGTAATGCTGGTAATTGAATACCCGCATGACTTTTTGACAAGCTTAAACCTGTCTTTCATCTTCTCAGCGAGGTCACGCTTGCTCATCTTTCCACCAAACACCTTGGCCGGATTTAGTCCAGAGTGTGGTAATAATGTGATCCTGTGGATCAACATGTCGGTTATGTGGATTAGCTCATTCAGCCACAGGCACCCATCGTGTACCAGGCATAACAACTGTCTGATGACTATTAGGTTTATGTTTAACTGATGGTAGTGCGGTACCCATAACAAGTTCAACAACCCTAACTTGTTGACTCTACAAATCCATTCCACCAGCTCCAACTCGGTGACTCTAGACTCCTTATAGAAAACCCTCTGCATGAAGGTGTTAGTACCAAGGTGGGGGAACCGCTCAAAGTCTATAAAATCCCTGTCTTCAAGCTTTAAATGTTGGACCCACGCCAAGTGCAGACCTTCAAAGGTAATATTCTCTGGCAACAGGGGAGTGTTGAGGGAGAATTGTCTGGAATCTGGGTCCTTTGGGACCTTCACCTTTCCCTTTTGCAGAGGGATATACTTCGACAGTTTTGAAATAGGGTCCACCCCTTCAATGTCAATATCCTTTGCGCCCTCCTCTGCCTTCAAATCTACCACCTTCCCCTTCTCCTTCGCACTCGGCTTTTCTTTCTGTTGCACCTGTGTAGCTGCATGTTTCCTCGGTGACTCACGCATCGACATTGACTTCTTTTGTTTATCCTTCTTTGGCTTAGGGACCTCTCTCGTCGATGTAGGTTTCGGCCTAGACAACCTCAACATTGTCGGTATTTTTGCTGGAACTTCCATACTCACAACCTTAGGGGAAACTCCCTCATAGGCAACAGTCTCTTTAGTGCTTGCAGTTTCTGTGAGACCTGGTCCTAACATGATGTCTCTTCCTCATTCTTACAATATATCAATATGTCATCAATGAATACAATCACAAACTTGTCCATATAGGGACGCAACACACTATTCATGAAACACATGAAAGTAGCTGGAGCATTAGTCAAGCCAAAAGGAACTAAAAAAACTCATGATGCCCATACCTAGTCTGGAAAGTAGTATTTTAAGTGTCCTCTTCTTTGATGTGTACCTGATGATATCCTGATCTCAAATCAACCTTCACGAACACTACTACTCTCTTCAATTGATCAAACAAGTCATCAATCCTCGAAAACAAATAATTTTTCTTTATCGTCACCTTGTTCCACTGCCTGTAATTAATACATAACTTGAGAGTACCATCCTTCTTCTTCATGAACAATACTGGTGCACCCCAAGGTGACACACCTAGACTAATATCCCTTTTCTAACATTTTCTTAAACTGTAACTTCAGTTCTACTAACTCTAGAGTTCTCATCTTGTAAGATTGATCTGAATTGGATCCTTAAACATTTCCATGACAGTTTCAAATTATGTTAGGCTTCAAAATCTTATGAGTAAAAAGCTTATCAGAAATGACCTCTAAACAATGGCAATTTGTGGCCAGCACAGAACAACGAGGACCCTCGGTCAAAGTGCGCTGACTGTTGGCCCATAGAGACCGCGCATGGATGCAAATTGGCAATCGGAAGCCCAGATCCAGAAACAAAGGTAGTTTCTGATACGCGATTAGCACTAATCGCCTATTTCAGGACAAAACCCTCAGGAAGGAAAGCCCCGAGCACTTGGTCACGAGGAAAACAGGAAAACCATGCAGAAACCGTTAGAAGGCAGGTCTCGCGCCCAAAAGCAGCAGGATATCGCGTGCACTTCGAGTGGTAAGTGGGTTTGGCCAAGTTCAACACGATGCCACACACCAGGCAATGCGTGTCAAGTGGATGAAAGAGAAAACTACTTACATTGCGTGAGTAACGGTCGAGTAACTTACCCGTGCGATATAGACGGAGACCGTAGGATCTGGAGCGGCCATATCAACTGTGGAGAATTAACCCGATGGATGACCGAATTCGACAGGGAAATAGACTGAGGCACATAAAGATTTGAGGTCTAGCATGACTGATGAGCTGGCAGAAGAACCAGTTTCATGGGAAAATCCTGGAGTAACAGAAATAATGACTGTTTAAAGAAAACTGACACTCATTTCATAAGGTGACAAGTGGCCACCTCTCTGTGCAGCATTACATAGCGATGATGATGCAGAGAAGGGGAATTCCAGTGGACAGGGGAAGGTGATCCAGAGAGCCAAGAAGAGGAAATGAATAGTCATGGAGCAGATGGGCTTTAATCCACGAACAGACAAGCAACATAGGGAACAGAAGTAGAGAAAGAAGCGAATTGCAGAGAATAGAGAAGTCTATCTGACCTGCAGAGCAAAGGCAGCATCGAGTAGACAGAGACAGAGAGAGTTCAAGAGTCTGTGAACTCTAGAGAGGGCTTGAGGGGTTCAAACAACTCCTCTCTGTGTACCTGACCGGTATTGAGTACCAAATTGGGCTCATACCATCAAGACTAGTTGAGTTTGGGATTCAATAAGGGGGAGTCTGTGTACTATAGAGGCCTAAGGGATCCAAGTACCACCCTATGGATCATCATCTATTAAGTGAGACTCAAATTGAGCTCCTTATTATAAAATATTCACTTTAAGACACAATAGAAAAGGCCACCACTGAAGGCTGGACCAAGAGACATAGCCCAAGAGGATTGGGTGAACTCCTTATTAAATTTGTTGTGATTTTATATTTGCTTACTGTGTTTCTCTTACTATTTCAAGTGTCTCTGTATTTCGCAATCTTATCGATCCGTTGCTTAAAATAGCATAGACACACCCCAGCACATGGGTCTGTAATACCTTCATTAATTAACTGAGATCATTCACAAGTGATTTTCAGATCAAGTGGTATCAGAGCTTTAGGTTGTTAAGGTTAGACAAGCTTGTGTTGTAATTTGTTTTTGAATGCTAACTAGATCAAATCTTAAATTAGGAGGACAGTTGGTTGAGACTAACTTGGAAATTGGAAGAGTCTATCCATAGAAGAAAATGTCAGAGGAAAGTCCCTTGGGGCCAAACCCTTAATTCATAGATAGTTTCGTGGCCATGAGGTCCATGGTAGAGGAAATGTATAGGGACTTTAGGAAACATAAATATGAGGACTCATCAGGCTCCAAGCAAGATAAAGGAGAAGAAGAGTCTCTCCTCCATGACCACTCAAAAGGAAAAGGGAAAGAAGAAATATTTCTGTTATATACCTAGGGGGGATAATATGGGGTACCAAGGGAGGTACCCAAGGTAATAATGTAACAATGGGATGGGCCATAGTAATAAATAAGGTGGTTAACCCATATGATTTAAGGGACCACAAGCAGTTAATAATAATGTAATGGGCCCATGGTATTAGTTGATGGTATGAGGAAACCATGGTAATGACCCATGGTATTGTATGTATGAGGCCTATATAGAGGCTAAAGACTCCATGTCAAGGAATTGAGTCAAGGATTATTGTATGAACAGGCATATGGCTTGTGGAGTGTTCTCCTTCCTTAAGGAGTGAATGTATGGTGTTGCCCTACCTTAAGGGTTTGATCAATAAAGAATCATTTCATATTATTTCTGAGTTTATTTGCATTGTCTTATATGTTTATATCAGATCTATAATATTCTTGGGTTAGATCTATAACAAGTGGTATCAGAGCACTTTCTTTGGCACAATAGTGGAGAATTTTTTTAATTTTTTGCAGGATTTCGGGGGTGGCGAGTTTGCATATCAGATCTGTAGATTCTGGTGAAAGATATGCAAAATCTAATAATAGATCTGGATTATTTGTGAAAAAATACCCAAATTCAAAAAAAAAATCAGTTGAATCAGAGTCCCGATGAAGGAGATATCGCTGATCTAAAAATCAGTGGGGTTGCAGACAATTTTTCAGGGCAGCGAGTTTGCGGTGCAGATCTGGACGTCCTGGTGTACGATATGCAAAATATAATTGTAGATCTGGATTCTTTGTAAAAAATACCCAAATTCAAAAAAAAATCAGTCGAATCAGAGTCCGGATGAGGGAGATATCGCTGATTTAAAATCAGCTTTTTTATGCAGAAATTTTGGAGACGGCGGAAGAGTTGCATCACAGATCTGAAATTCTAGTGTCTGGATCAAGATTTCTATCACATGGGAAGATGCAGAATGGTTGTTCCATTTCTGAAAACATGTTATAATAGGGATTCTGAGCAATATTGACAGAATTGTGACTATTTCAAATTTTTGCCAATTCCTTTTTGTTATGGCGGGCCTAGATCTGAATTTGAGGGACTTGTATCCATTTGATGGCTCTCATCTAGCCAAATGGCTAGCAAAAATGGAGAAATGTTTTAGATTGAATTACATCATGGATGATGAGACTCAGCTGAGTGTGGGAACAATGTACTTGGACATTGAAAGATTGCAATGGTGGTAAGGGCATCAACGTTGCTATCGAAGGCCCTTGACTTGAGACAAATTTACAAAAGCTCTTATGGACCACTTTGACCGTAAAGCTAATCTTGTGGATAAGCTCACATAGACAGACACACAACCTAGCAAAGATTTTATTTTTACAGGAAAGAAGGAAATCAAGGAACCTAAAGGGTTATTTTCTGCTGGTATCTCCTTATTGCAGGTTCATGGATTGATTCAGAAGGAGAAAATCATTGTTTCTATAAATCCTAGTTTCAAGCATAATTTCATCAATGTTAATTTGGCAAACAAATTGCAAGTTCCAGCAAAACAAATTGAAAATACACAGGTTGATGATGAGGATGTTCAAATTTCTAACGATTTGAAGCTTTTTATGGATAAGTATGTGTTGCATGGTGATTTTTATACTTCAGAGATGGATAATATGGATGTTGTTTTGGGATATCTTGGATGGAATCTACGGGTACTATCAATATTAATGTGCAGAAGAAATTCCTAAATCTCTGGTATAAAAAGAAGAAAATTACATTACAGGATATTTCCATTAATAAACAGGTAGAGTCCAAGGAAGCTGAAGGACAAGATGTTCCAGCGTCTGACATATTAGATGATGAGCCAGTGATGATAGACAATCAAACACAAACAGAGGCTGAAGCAGAAAAGGTTACAGGTGCTGATACATCAGAGGAGGGCTCAGTGGTTGAAGTCATATAGGAAAAGGAGACACCACAACAGGCACCACAGCAGGGTGAATTAAAGAAAAAGACACTGCGGGTTAAAACTTCAACATATCATCACCCACATCACCCCGCAAGAAAACAACCAACAAGATGACAACCAATTAGCCACAAGGACAACAACCCCTGTATGACGGATAGCGAGGAGCGAAGATCCACCTACTACACATCAACATAGAAGAGCTACCACAGTCAACTTCCCTCTCAAGCAAGTGAGGCACCAGCGAGATCGAGGGTTCACCTTTCTCTTGGATGGCTAGATGCACGTGCATGGTACCAGTGGACTACTCTTTTGAGTAGATCTTGTTATTTGTGTTCTTCCCATGTTTCGGGGATGAAACATGCTTAGGGGGGTGGAATGTTATATACCTAGGGGGGATAATATGGGGTACCAAGGGAGGTACCCAAGGTAATAATGTAATAATGGGATGGGCCATAGTAATAAATAAGGTGGTTAACCCATATCATGTAAGGGACCACAAGTAGTTAATAATAATGTAATGGGCCCATGGTATTAGTTGATGGTATGAGGGAACCATGGTAATGATCCATGGTATTGTATGTATGAGGCCTATATAGAGGCTAGAGACTCC
Source organism: Pinus tabuliformis (assembly GCA_031772625.1). NCBI lineage: Eukaryota > Viridiplantae > Streptophyta > Pinopsida > Pinales > Pinaceae > Pinus > Pinus tabuliformis. Next base: position 244,405,948 of record CM062818.1, on the reverse strand, counting down.
ACATGGAGAAATAGTGAAGGATTATTGTATGAACAAGCATATGGCTTGTGGAGTGCTCTCCTTCCTTAAAGAGTGAATGTATGGTGTTGCCCTACCATAAGGGTTTTGATCAATGAAGAATCATTTCATATTATTTCTGAGTTTATTTGCATTGTCTTATATGTTTATATCAGATCTATAATATTCTTGGGTTAGATCTATAACACTTTCTCACACCTCCTAATAGCCTTGAACATAAAAAGAATACATCTTTGATCAAATTAGATGTTAAATTTTATTTACCCATATATGATGGAGAGTTGAATGCAGAAAAGCTGGATAACTGGATTAGACAAATTGATGTTTATTGCAAAGTGTAGAGTATCAACACAGACAAGAGTAAGATTCAGCTGGCCAGCCTATGCCTTAGAGGCACTACCTTGGTATGGTGGGAAGGCAGGACCCAAGATGACATGAAGAAACATGGTAAGATTCTTTCTGTCTGGAGTGCATTTGTTCCTGCAATCAAAAAATAGTTCTATCCACTAGCTTACATGCAGCAAGCCATGATGAGCTGGCAAACTCTTTGCCAATTGAAAGGGAAAGTGTACAGGGTTACACCTAAGAATTTATGAAAAGAGCTTTGATTCTAGGAATTTCATTAGACTCTACTGAAGTATATAGGGGGTCTACACAGTTACATGAGGCACACTATCCTCATGTTTAATCCCACTAGTATATATGAGGTATTTGTACAAGCTACGCATCTAGAAGCTAGAGGAAAGAATGGGAACCCAGAAGTTGGAGGATCATCCAAGCCCATTGCAAGCAAGAATAAGGAGAAAAGAAAATAGAAATGGAAAGAGAGGAAGGCCAACACTACACAAAAAAGCAAGTCTTCATGCACTCACTGTAAGAAGGATGTGCATGATGATGAGCACTATTGGCTTCTGCATCCGGAGCTGAGACCTAAGAAGTTCGAGGGCAAGAAGAAGAAGACTGTTGCAGCTATTCAGAAAGATTTGGGGTCAGACTCAAGAGATGAAACAACCATTGCAGCCACAGGTATAAAAGGTTGTCCACTTTAGAGAATGTAGAAATCAAGAAGCAGGTGCAAGAGTTGCTCGAAAAGGGGTTCATCAGACCTAGCACATCACCATGTGGGTCTCCAATCATTTTGGTGAGAAAGAAATATAGCTCATGGAGAATGTGCATTGATTACCGATCACTGAATAAGATAACAATAAAAAATCATTATCCCCTTCCTCACATAGATGACCTAGTAGATCAATTGAAAGGAGTTGTTTATTTTTCCAAGTTAGATTTGCATAGTGGATATCATCAAGTCATAGTTGTAGAACAAGATGCATGGAAGACTACTTTCAAAACAAAGCAGGGATTGTATGAGAGGCTGGTTATGCCTTTTGGCTTAACTAATGCTCCTGCTACTTTCATGAGAATAATGAATGATGTACTCACACATTTTCTTGATGATTTTGTCATTGTATATCTGGATGACATTCTTATATTTAGCAAAACGCGGGAAGAACATTAAAACATGTTAAGCAGACACTAGATGTTTTGAGAAGAGAAAAACTTTATGTTAAACTCTAAAAATGTGAATTTGGAAAAACACCTTTGAATTATTTGGGACATATAGTACGGGGTGGTGAATTGAAGATAGATCCCTCTAAGGTGGCATTCATTGTAAACTGCCCTAAACCCAAATCTGCTACAGAAGTTGGAATCTTCTTAGGAGTATCACAATATTGGAGAAAGTTCATTTCTAACTTTTCCTTAATTGCAGCTCCCTTACATGCTTTAACAGGATTGAAAAAGGTGTTTCAGTGGGGAGGCAAACAGCAGACAGCCTTCAACACCTTGAAAGAAAATATTAGTACAACACCAGTACTAGCATTGCCTGATCTTCAAAGACCATTTGAGATCCAAATAGATGCCAGTGACTATGCCATGGGAGCAGTGTTGATACAACACAGTAAACCAATATGTTATCATTTTGAGACACTTAATTCTGTAGTAGTTAACTATCCAACATATGATAAATAATTGTATACATTAGTACAGAGTGTGAAAAAGTGGAACCATTACTTAATGGGCAAAGAGACAGTCATACATACTGATCATCAACCACTTCAATTTCTACACTCCCAAACTAAGTTGCAGCAGTCAAGACGCTATAGGTGGATGGGTTTTCTACAATAGTTTCATTTAGTCATTAGATATAAAAAGGGCATACACAATAAAGTTGCAGATATGTTATCTAGACCTATTATAAATGCATCCACTATACTTAAGCATAATTCAGTACTGCATGAGAGCTACATTGAACAATATGCTCAAGATATAGATTTTAAAGATGTATATGAAACTCTAAGTCAAGGCAAAAGAGTAGAAGAATTGGACTATCATGTTAAGGACTGACTCTTGTGTCATTGTGGGAAGCTACGCATTCCACAAACTGAAAGAGTAAAGATAATTTGGGAAGCACGCACTTCTCTAATATCAGGTCACTTTGGTGTAAGTAAAACGGTTGCACAGCTGCAAAGATTTTGTTATTGGCCAAAACTGAATGAGATAGTTTCTAGATATGTAAGAGGGTGTACCATGTATGATAAAATCAAGCACAACAATAGAAAACTAGGGTTGTACACTCCACTACCAATTCCTTCCCATCCTTAGGAAAGTGTTTCCATGGAATTTGTTGGAGGACTGCCTAAATCTAGGAAAGGTCATGACTATTTATATGTTGTTGTGGATAGGTTCAACAAAATGTGTATTTTGATACCTTGTAATAAACAGATTATAGCTAAACAAACTGCAAAGTTGTTCTTTCATCATGTATGGGTTCATTTACGATTACCCACTTCCATTGTATCTGATCGAGACACCCGATTTGTTGGGAAGTTTTGGTCGAATCTATGGGAACTGATGGACGCCAGACTGAAGAAAAGCATAGCCTTTCATCCACAAATAGATGGCCAGATAGAAGTGGTCAATAGGACAGTGATCCAGTTTCTCAGAGGCTATTGCAGCAAGCATCCCAAAATTTGGGATGAACATTTGTGTTATTTGTAGCATGCTTACAATCGAGCCAAACATTCTTCTACATAGAGATCTCCTTTTAAGACTTGTTTTGGTTTCACACCAAGGTCTCCCTTGGATTTTGTCTTTGGTAAAGACATAGTAGTTGGTGGACAAGGGAACCAAGTTCATTGAACAAATCCAAGAGATTCACCAGGCAGTATAGGAACAGCTGGAAAAGAGCCAAGCCAAATACAAGGCAAGGCATGACAAGCATCAGATGGAGCATAGTTTTCAAGTTGGTGATCGAGTCTGGCTGTATATCAGTAAGGACAGAATGCAAGGTGAAGGTAAAAAGCTAAAGCCAATAAGGTATGGACCTTTCAAGATACTTGAGAAAATTGGTGAGAATTTTTTTCACCTTGATTTACCAGCTTACATGCACATCTATTCAGTCATTAATGCAGACAACTTGAGACTATTTGAACCTTCATTAATTGAAGATCCTAAAGAGAAAAGTCCATTTCCTTGTATTGACGACCTATTACCTGAATATCTCAATGAATTGTAGGAAGACACAGTTCTAGACAGGAAGGTGAGGATGACACGCAACGGAGATGTTGAGTACCTCAGGATTGGACTCAAGGGTTCAAAGCCAAGCAATGTAAAAAGGATAGAGATTGGACAAGTGAGATAGCTATACCCTCACTTAGTTGATGCTTGAAAACCAACTTTTGGTGGTCCGAAAGCTTTTCTAGTGGGAAGGTCGTGATCTAAATTGGATCCTTCAACATTTCCATGACTGTTTCAAATTATGTCAGGTTTCAAAATCTTATGAATAACAAGCTTATCAGAAATGACATCTAGACAATGGAAATTTATATCCAGCAAGGAACAACGAGGACCCTCGGTCAAAGAACGCTGACCGTTGGCCCATGAAGACCGCGCATGGATGCAAATTGGCAATCAGAAGCCCAGATCCAAAAACAGAGGCAGTTTCACAAAGCGCTAAGCGCGTATCGCAGGACAAAACCCTCAGGAAGGAAATCCCCAAGCGCTTGGTGATGAGGAAAATAGGAAAACCATGTGGAAACTATTGGAAGGCGGGTCCCACACCCAAAATTGGCAGGATATTGCGTGCACTTCGAGCGGTAAGTGGGTTTGGCCGAGTTCAACGCAATGCCACACACCGAGCGACGCGTGTCCAGTGGATGAGAGAGAAAACCGCTTACATCGCGTGAGTAACGGTCGAGCGACTTACCCGCACGATATAGATGGAAACCTTAGGATCTAGAGGTGCCAAATCAACGGCGGAGAATTAACCCAATGGATGACCAGATTCTATGGGGAAATAGACTAAGGCACATAAAGATTTGAGGTCTGGCATGACCGATGAGCTAGCAGAAGAATCAGTTTCACAGGCAAATCCTGGAGTAATGAAAATAACAATCGTTTAAAGAAAACTGACACTCAGTTCGTAAGGCGAAAAGTGGCCACCTTTCTGTGCAGCGTTACACAATGATGATGACACAAAGCAGGGGAATTCCAGTAGACATAGGCAGGTGATCTCGAGAGCTGGGAAGAGGAAACGAACAGTTAGGGAGAAAATGGGATTTAAGCCACAAAAAAACAAAGAGCAGAGGGAACATAAGTAGAGAAAGAAGTGAATTACAGAGAATAGAGAAGCCGAGCTGACCTACAAAGCAAAGGCAACATCGATAAGACAGAGACAGAAAGAGTCTGAGAGTCTGTGAACTGAAGAGAGGGCTTGAGGGGTTCAAGTGACTCCTCTGTGTGTACCTGTCTGGTATTCAGTACCAAATTGGGCTCATACCATCGAGACTAGTTGAGGTCAGGATTCAGTAAGGGGGAGTTTGTGTACTCTAGAGGCTTGAGGGATCCAAGTACCACCCTACTGATCATCATCTGTTAAGTGAGACTCAAATCGAGCTCCTTATTGTAAAATCTCTGCTTTAAGACATAATAGAAAAGGCCACCACTGAAGGCTGGACCAGGAGACGTAGCCCAGGAGGATTGGGTGAACTCCTTATTAAATTTGTTGTGTTTTTATATTTGCTTACTGTGTTTCTCTTACTATTTCAAGTGTCTGTTTATTTCATAATCTTATCAATCCGTTGCTTAAAATAACATAGACACACCCCAACACATGGGTCTTTAATACCTTCATTAATTCACTGAGATCATTCATGAGTGATTTTCAGATCAAATATGCCTTTGATGTTAGTGTTTCTCTTGGTAACAACTAAATATAAAAGTCCACTACCCTATGAGGCGGGAAATCTGAAATATTTGTTGGGAATACATCCTGAAACTGCTGCAAAATCGGATACCTCTTCAAGACCTCAACATCCTTACCTCTATCACTACAAATATGTGCTGAAAACAATACACACTCTTTCCTTTGACTATGCTTTGCCTGAATAGATGTAACCATTCTAATCGATGTTGCCTTGTTCTTACCTTACAATATTCTTTGTTCTCCATTATCATCCAAGCACATAATATCCTTTTCATAATAATCCACCTTAGTCCTTTCAACATACAACCAATCCATACCCAATAACATATTGTATGATCCCAATGGAAGAACATTTATATGTGTTGATGCAGACATATCTTTCAGCTCAAATGCACAAGATCTTACCCAATTATGAACTCCTTTCTTGGTACCTGTAGCTAACTATATTAACTGAGGCTTTGTATGCACTTCTTTATTCAAACCACACTTATCCACTAGGTCAAGATTAACATAACTATAGTTAGATCCAAGGTCAATCAAAATAGAACGAAATTTATCACAAAGCTTAATGCCCATCTCGATAATAGATGCTCAGTGATATGTCTGCCTATTATGTAATGCTACATAAATCTAAGGAATACACTATCCAACATTCCCCATGGTTTGTGCCTCATGAGAAGTATAGATCTATGGTCTGCCACCTTGATGTTGTGGAAAATATCTCCTCCAACGATCCTTGTCGTAAGTCCAACAATATAAAGGCTTCCCTCCATCACCATTTTCTTTCTTTCATACTGAAATCCCTATCCTCTGTCAGATGCATTGAAATTCTTATGCAGTGTTGCATTCTCTTTGTTACCCGTGTCCCGTAGTATTCCTAACTTATTATCCCAATTTCCCTTAGTCTTATTATTACCTTTACAATCTTGTTTAGATTCAGAATTTCACTTTGATTGCTCATAAAAATGCTTCAACTTTCTGATGGCTTCCTCCAACAATGTAGGCTCATCAAAATCAATCTTGTGTTTGAAAACTACCAGAAACCCACTTCTAAATATTTGAATATTCACTTTCTCCTCCTTGAGATAAGGAACAAATGTTAAAAAGTCCAAGAATCTTCTAGTATACCCCTTATCAGTCATAGATGCCATCTTCAACTCATAGAATTCCTTTTCCCTTCCATCATAGTACCTCTCAGGTATATGTTTATTCTTGAAAAGTCTCTTGAACTCACTCCAAGTCAACTCCTCTTCCCAAATTCCTATGATATTTTTCACATATTCCCACCAAATGTTTGATTTACCTTTAATAGTGAAGGTAGATATCTTGGATTTCATGTTCTTTGAGTAATCATGCAATCTGAAAAAATTATTCATCCTAAGAAACCAAGCTTTTGCATCCTGTGACTTCTTCAATTCTCCATCAAATGTAGGTGGATTTTTTTTCTTGAACTCTAATGGAAGTAATTGCTTCTCACTCCTCCTATATGCATGGTGATAATGATGACCATGCTATCTTTTTGAACTAGAACAAGGATATAACCCATGATCACTACCCCTCTCATCAGCTGTATCTAGAAATCTTCCATCTTTGACTATATCCTCTCTATCCAAAATGTGTCCACCATAAGACCTAGTACCATATGCTCCATTAGTACTATCTTCCTATCCATAATTGATTCGTGGCTTTCCATGTCTCTGGAAATCTGACAGGTTCTGAAGGATGAATCCATTGACCTCTTCTTGTTTCTCTTGTTCCTTAGCAAGTCTTTCCTATGATTGAATGTTCCTATCATTATATGCCTTACAACTCTTGATGTCTTCTTTCAAACTTCTCAATCTGTATGCTATGTGAGGGGATTATTCATCACCATGGTTCTCATATTATATATAGGGAGAATCACATGAACTGTAGTCCACCATTTTTCTTGTCATATTTGATCTTCTTCTAGCAAACATAATATGTCAAATAAAAAAAATATAACCATAATAAAACACGCCTCATTGATGTTAAGGGAAGGAAATCTCATATGTAAAATTGATCCAGATTAGCAAAATACATGTATGTATACACAATCATATCAATATGTTGACATCATGCATGACAACACCAACTACATATTAGGACCTCATGCATAAAAAGCATATAGACATTGACATACGTAACAAACACATATACAACCGACATGCATGTATTAAAAACACATTCCACCCATCTAGTCCAAGTGTTGAACCTAAGATCTCTAATACCATTCTGTAACCACCCCTCCCATATCTACCCATTGTCATCAACCTGCTAGGGTAAACATGAGAGGAGGAGATATTATGACATGAATCAACCTCCTAGATCACATTATGGAAATGGATTCGAGAAAAAGAAAACTTACTGACCTTCCTCAAGAGCTACAGGACCCACAGGAGCTAAACAACTACTCTAGGTGCCCAAACCATGAGTTAGCTTGCCCTTTTAGTGATATGGACTCCCATTCGCTTGCATGACAAGGAAATCCAACAATTTTAACCATCCATTTGCATGGATAACCCTACCTCCGAGCGAATGGAGTCTAGATTTCTTAGTTCTGAGCATGCGACCGTGAAATCTAACCCACTTTTTCAGGGCTAGCATCCAGAACTCTGCCTAGAACTAGACAGAACTTTCTAGAATGATGAATGACCTAGGGACAAAGCCGTTAATGAAAAAGATAGTCAATAACTTGCTCGAACCATGCCTAACCATGAAAAACATTTTGTTAAACACATTGTGAGCATGTAATCTACAGGTCATAAATGCATATCTAAACATAGGGGTCTAATACTTATCTTAGGATCATTGAGAGGGTCTAATTCCCTCTCACAATTGATATAATAACATCTATTAGTACATGCATTTAATAACCATTCATTTTCCAATCAAAACACGTTAAGTTCCATAACTAGAATCTATCATGAAACCATGCTTATAACTTACATATAACTAGAATAATAACAATGATAGAATAGACATCAAAGCCACATACTAATAAGTATAAATTCTCATGAAATACGAGAGGAAAGAGATCATATTAACATATTCAAAATCCAACCAAGTCAAGGACTTCCTTGTACCACCCGACCATAAATTGGGATGAACCAAATCTCTCTTTCATCTAATCACCCCCATGCCATATTAAATGAATGAATGTGCGATATCTAACAACCAAAAGTTGTATACGCAGAAGAAATCTTTAAAATACTTCAAAGACGTAAATTTCCATTGTAAGACATGTAACCCAATATTGAATATTGTATATTTAATTGATGTAGGATATGAGATATGGGATGATTACAAATGAGAATGAGGGCCTGCTTATATACCCTAGGAAGGTGCCCTTTCATGAATGGTCATGTCTCTAATACATGCCTCTTCCTTTCTAACTAAATAACCATTAGTTAATTAATTATTATTATCTTTAAATTTAAATTTATTATTTTTATGTGAATTATATTCATAACATTCCCTCTCTCTTCAAGAAGATTTGTCCTCAAAGCTTACTGAGAATATCTTCTGATCTCTGGAAATTTGCGATGAATAGTTATTATAGAACTTGATTCTGCAAACTTCAATATCTTGGGAACATAAAATTTTCATTTATTTTTTCAGTGATACTAGTACGTAGATTGATTGGAAAGTCTTCTCTTGTGATTAAGATGTCGATAAATAGTTATTCTAGTTGGACTTTCCCTTATCATGTTAGTGCTTGTTTCCTGATTTCCTTCAGGTACTATTGTTGTTGAGTTGGCTACTGAATCATCATTTGGAATGTTGATCATCTGAATTGCAAATTTTGCATGTGTCTTCACTTCAGTAGGTTTATCCTCTTCTTGAGTTATGTTTTTGATTGGATCGGTATTTGTTTGTTTATCTTTAACTTGGACTAAAATGACTGGAGACTTCGATACTACTTCTTCAAGTTGTTATAACTTGTCATTTAGTGATTTATTGTCCCTTTTAAGCTTATTTATTTGCATATGTAAGGCTTTGTTATGATTCCTTAGATGTGAAAATTCAACATTTTCTGAATTGTTGACTTTGTCCTTAGTATTTTTCTCTTTATCTTTTAAATTTTTGATTTGCTCTAACAATTTTTTATTAAGGTTTTTGAGGCACAAATTATCTTTTCCTTTTATGATAGATTCTCCTTTAGTCCCTTATTAGAACTTTCATTTTATTTTTTTAGTCTTTGTTTCTTAACCTTGGACATTTTATCTGTGAAAGTAATTTCTCATTGTGGTCCCTTAGACGCCAAATTTCTTCGTTGCTTTCTATTCTTTTTTCATGAAAAAAATATTCGAGATTTTTATATTTCTATTTTGATGCTTTGTTATTTTGTTGAAGTTTTGCGATTTATTCTTTTAATATTTTAATTTGTGTCTATGTGTTATCTTGATATTCTTCTAAAGTAAACAATATTCAACATTTTGGACAAGGTATTGTGCGATTTTTAAAAATCAATAAATATTGATCTTCTATTCAACAAAATGGACATCTAGTCCAAAATGTAGAGTTATATATGGAATCCATAGTTTCTTTGTTCATTTTTGAATTAGACTCCATTCATGTTTTTCTTCAAAAATATACTTTTTCTTTCAAATAAGTTCCCTTTTATTTGATAAACTTGAACACCTTTATAAATTCCTTTGACTTTTATTTTCCTCAATTATATATTTTCTTCCCACTTAAAAAAAAGTTAATATAGCTCCACTATTTTTTTTCCCTTTGGAAAAAATGTAATTTCATTGATATATAAAAATTACATGTTGTATATGCATAAGCATATGTTGTAGGAGGTAGGGCCTGTCCGATAATTAAGATTCCAAAAAGAAATCCATAATATTGATTCCTTTTATCCACATAGGGAGGCATCCTTTTCTGATATGTTCATCATATTGTTTTTACCAAAAAAGTACTATAAAGACTGTAGTTATATAGCATGTCCATAGTTCTTGCTAAAAATTGAGAAAGAAAAATAAACATATGGATATTTACATATGGTAATTTAAAGCAAAATTCCATGATCTAAGCTCCCTATGAGCTTGCTATAGCATCTATGTCCATGAAGAGCCGATGTAGTATTGGTATAAATTTCCTTCTATGTGTTCTTGGAACATCCATGTGTCGGATGGCCTATGTGCAGCTTCTTTGGATAATCAGTCATCATTTGCATTTCGCTCCTTGAAAATGTCATGACATGTAAATGTGTCAAAAGAAGTAATAAGACAATGATCCTCTTCCAGAATGTGTGATAGATTGTATTCTGAGCATCTAGATTTTTTGTTAATCCAATCACAAACAATTTTTGAGTGTCCAAAGAGTTGAAGGTCTTGGCTTTGGATTTGCAGTGTGTGTTGTATGAGGAATTTTATAGAGGATAGCTTTGCGAGGTTATTTGTACATCTCCCTAAACCCATCTATATATGGAGGGAATGAGAATCAGTGAGGTTAAGAATGGTCCCTCCCCCGCATCCGTCCTCCTAGGCAGACTCGTCAAAGTAAGCCCAAGGCTTTGAATGGTCAATGGATTCAGGTATGATGGTTCGGGGTCAGGTTTTCTCCTCATTGTATGGTATGATGGAATAGTCAGAGACGATACAGGAACCAATGGACGGCCAGTTCGGTGAGGAGTTCTAGAAGATGAGGTTATTGCGAGCTATCCACAGTCCCCAACATATAAGTAATGGGAGATTCCTAAGTTTTTGTGGGCAACGCTTGTCCACCAATTCTACCAAGCTTCCTTTACAGAAGTGCCTTGCCACCTTGTTAAGGAAGAAATCATGGCTGAGATTGATTGCCATAGCTCTTGGGCAGCCAAACATTCGATAAAAAGATGTGAGGTAGATTCATTGTTGCATTTACATAGGTGACACCAGAAAGGGCCATGATGAGCTCACTTGAGTAGATTGTCTCCCATGGGGATTTTGTTCTTAAGTATAGTCCACATGAGAAGTCTACTCTTGGGGGGACTTTAGCTTCCATAAATGCTTCCACCATGACTCTAGGACTTGTGGGCGATGATCTTCAGCTAGAACTAGATATCCCTCCTTTGGTGTGTATTTCCCTGATTTTGAGAGTGCCTAGATGACTACATATTCTTCCTCACTAATTTGGATATGTGCCTCAGTGAGGCCCCTGATGTAGGTATTCCATTGTTGTGTCCATTAATGGGGAATGTTTAATCTCTGAGTGTTTTCCAGGCTTGATGAAATGGGGTGTAGCGTTCAAAGTATGCTATGTGGCCAATATGGGTGATGTTGCTGTCTGTGAGGAAGGATCTGAGGTCATCTAGCAACCTATGCATAATTCCACATCCAATCCATGGATCTAGACCAATCCTCACATTCATTCTGGACTGAATTTTCCATGTGATGCCGGCCCTAATAATGTCAAGTGATTTTATTACCGTCTTCCATATAATTGAAACCCTTGAATGTAATCTTTGTGGTTGGATTATCCAATCCATCAGGTTTGAGGGGGAAATATATTTTGAACAGGCCACCCTAGTCCATAGGCTATTTGTTGTAATATGTCGCCTAATTTCTTTATGCCCCATCCACCCCATTTCTTGGGTAGATTTAGGGCCTCCCACTTTACCCATGTGAATATTCTTCCTGACTATTGTCCCTTCCAAAGGAATCTGCAGCATAAGTCCTGAATTCTGGATAGTATGCCCCGAGGGATCCATGCTAGTGACATCCAGTAAACCGGGGTAACCTCTAGGACAGCTTTAATGAGAGTAAGTTTGCCCACCCTAGAGAGGTATTTGTAGTACCAAATGTTTTGTCATTTCTCCATTTTGGAAAGGAGCCAGGTCTAATATGTAATATTGTACCGCAGAGGTTTCAGCTTGTAGCCCAGATATCTAAGTCCATCTTCTAGCCTAAGAAGAGTGTACTGGAACCTTTGCAATGCATAATGGATTTCATGGGGAGAACATCATACCTCTGTGAGGGTCGACTTGTTGTAATTTATAGTCATGCCCATGGCTGTTTGGAATAATTCAATTGTGTTCTTCATGATTGTAAAGTCTCCAATGCTTCCATTAAGAAATAGAAGGACATCATCCATAAATAGCAGGGGAGTCAAAGTGCAATCATCCGTGATTTTTATTCCCTTTAGTCTGACTCTTCTAAATTCTTCTTTGACTAGCTTGCTGAGACCTTCCATTATAAGTAGAAAAAGAAATGGGGATACAGGAAAGCCCTGTCGGAGACCTCTTTCAGAATAGAAAAAGGGTGAAGTTGCCCTGTCGATAAGCATGCTGAAATGTATATTAGTGATGCAACTCATGATCCATTTAATGAAATCAAAAGGGAACCCTAGGTGGTTTAAAAGCATTCTAATATACAACGAGTTTGCTCTATCAAAGGCTTTTGAGAGGTCTACCTTTAGGATCATACCTTTGATTTTCTTAGAGTGCAGAGAGTGTAGTACCTCTTGGGCAGTTCCCACTGCTTCATGGATTTGGCGATCTTGTAGGAAGGCAAATTGCTCCGACAAAATATACTTGGATAATATGGGTTGCATCCGATTTGCAATAATCTTTTCCACGATCTTATAGATGCAATTGCATAATGAAATAGGTTTGTAGTCATCAAAGGTAGTGGGGTTGTTGAGTTTTGGAATGAGGGTGATGAAGGTAGAGGTGAAGGATTCAAGAATCTTTCCAGTAGATCTGGAGTGTTTAATGACTTTAAGAAGATCCGCCCCTAGGGTTTCAAAAAAAGCTAAATAGAACTCGATCGACCAACCGTCCAGCCCTGGGCTGTTGTCCCTCTGAAACCATTTGATCATGGCTTCTAATTCTCTGATAGTAATCTCCTTAGTCAATTCCCTTCCTACCTCCTGATTAACTAAACGAGGGAATAATTGAGCTACTTGAATTATTTCAGCAAGATTTGCAACAAGGGGGGCCTTGTAGGTCTGTTTAAAGTGTGAGTTCACTAAAGAAGCCAACTGAGGGAAAGTATTGACAGTGTGACCTTGCTCACTCGAGTGTTTCCAAATGGTATTGATGGATTTCCTGCCATTTGCAAACTTGTGTTAGAACTTTGTATCATCATCTCCCTCGAGCAGCCAGATCGCCCTACTTATCAGTCTCCATATTCCTTCGCATTCCTTAAGGATTTTCCTTTTGGTGGCATATAGTTCAGTGAGTCTATCCCTTTTATCGGTCACTCTGTAGCCCCTTCTAGGTCTTTTTCAATCTCAGGGATTTCCTTCTTGGCATTCAATAGAGTTTGGTTGTCTTTTGTTCTCTTATTGTGGGCCAAAGATTTTTATAGTCTCTTCAGCTCAATAAGGTTGTGGGAAAATCTCTCTAATATGTTCTCACAAGCACCTGGGGGATGTGCCTTCCATTATTCCTTGATCATTTGATTATATGAGGGATCCTTAAGCCAAGAGGAGCTGAAATTGAAAGGTCCCTTGGGTTTCTGAGGCCCCCCACTGATTTCCATGAATATCAGTAGATGATCAGAGACCCCTCCTGATCCCACCCATTGCCTATGAAGAAAACCCAAGGTCAGAAGTCCTTCATTTATAAGGAAACGATCAAGTCTTTTAGAAAGACAATCCTTGCTGGCTCTATTGTTCCTCCAGGTAGGTAAGAGCTTGGTAGAGGGGATGTCCAACAAATTATTGGAGTCCAGAAGATTCTCGAAATAGGCAGATAAGGGATCCAGTTGTGCATGATGTCCCCATGACTCAGAGTGTCCAATGGAGAAATTTAAGTCCCCTCCCATGATTAGGTAATCTTTTTGAAAAGCTTCTAAGCCAAGGAGATGGTCCTAGAAGGCAGGCATGTGTTTGCAAGGCCCATAAACATTAATGACTCGCACCTCCAAGCCAAAATTAGATGAAAAAAGGTCTGCCCCAATATGCCCATGTCCTCCCCAGCAGTTACAGAGTTTTGTGGAGTAGATGTTATATCCTAGGGCAAGGCCTCCAGATCTTCCATTAGCATCTATTCTTATAAATCTCCATCCAGGGAGCACAACCTCAAGAAGGTGTGTAATGGTGTTAGCAGGTCCCAGAGTTTCTTGGAGGAAAATGACATCAATGTGAGAGGTAAGTATCAGTCTGTGGAGGGCTAGTTTTTTTTCGGGTCTAGCCAACCCTTTGCAATTGAAGGAAGCAATCTTCATGAGGGGGGGTCAGATGAGGGATTCAATGCTCTAAGTGCCCTGTGAATGGTTTATTGCCTACCCATGGAAATCTCGTCTCCTGCCTGAAGTTGAGCCTTTGAGAGGGAGGAGGGTCGAACCCGTAGAAGCTTGGGAGGAAAAGGGGATAAAGTTAGATCAAGCCCGATATGATTCAGACTCTTTAACTTCTTCTTGGCCTTGGATCAAGTCTGGTATCGAGGGGAAGGAGGTCCAACAATAGGTATAGGAGTTATGCAAGGGGGGGATTCAGGACTGATGGAATGACGATAGAGAAGGTGTGATCAGGTGAGGGAGAGGAGGCGACCAGAGTGGATTAGAAGGGAGGATTCATGATTCCATTTAATAAACAAGCAATAAAAAATTTATTTAATCCATCGAAAGCATGTATATTAGATGGATTAGGATAGTTTGGAATCATACCCGAAGAAACCACTGACCCAGCAGCCGCTCTTGCCCTGGTAAGACGAGGAGAGGGAGGTCAAAGCGACGGCTTGCCACATTTCTTCGAGGTCCCTTATGAGAGAGTCATTTTTGCAGGAGGAGGATTGCCTTGGTTCCCATCTTCTTTGTTGAGGGGCTTCTCTCCCTGCTCCTCACCTGTCTTTGGGGGAATTATCCTTCTAGCTTCTCCCCTATCCTGGTTTTTAATGAGAGGGTAGTCCTTGTAGAGATGCCCAACCTTGTGGCATCTCCTACATCTGAACGGAATCCCTTCATAATCTAGATTCTACCTCCAATGGAAGTTCCTCCATTGGATCGTGATAAATTCCTGAAGCCCAACACTAGTATCAATGTCTACCAATATTCCTGCATACGCCATCCTTCATGTCGAGAGGTAGGATTTATCATACTCCAAGTAGGTTCCCAGGGAGTTCCCAATACGCCTAAGGATGTCCTATAACCAAAACTAAAGAGGCAGGCAAGGTAGTGTGACCCAGAGAGGGCTTGCTCGAAGCTATTCTCATTCTGGGTCGAAAACTGGTGTCCACCTCCGGAGGAGAACCGGTTCTTGTTCGATATGCCAAACCGTTGAAAGTAGTCGGTTGGTGTGCTCTACCCTGGTGAAACGAAGCATGAACCATCCTTTAACAAAGTTCTGAACCACTGGTGGTTCAAATAGATGATGCCCCCAAACCTCCATGGCGCACTTCTTCAATCTAGTGGCACTATAGAAACAACCCCTTACTCTTCCAACCAACACTCGCTTGGCTATGTCCATCGCCTTGCTCCACTAGAAATCCTTGCACAACTTAGGAATACCTCCAATGATTTTGGTTTCAGGACCCTTGGTTTCTTCGCTTTTTGGGTTCCTTCATCAGGTATGGAATTCTGATGGGTGCCTTGGGTAGGGTTAGTCTCAAGTGCAGGGATGCCCAAGAGGGGTTTGGAAGGAAAGACCCCCAAGATGGGAGGGAAATCAGTAATATTTCCAGATGGGGGGACCAATGTCGGCGGCGTAGGATGCCCTAGATTAGAGGTTGTAGGATCGCTGGTGGTCATTGCTGAGAGGGCGTTAAAGCCAGTAGAGGAAGGGAAAGATGAGATACCCTCAAAGGAGATGCCTAGACTAGTTTCTAGGGTTTGATCCATGAAATTTAGGGTAGAAGGAGACAAAGGCTGAGCAGTGAGGTCTGGAATGGAGGGGGAGGCCTCTAAGAGTGTAGCCACTGAGCACGAGGGCCCTGAGATCAAGGGAAGCGAGGCAACAGTGTCAGTGAAATCACAGCCGTAATGGAAGCTTCTTGTCGGGTTTACCTGGGGAGATGTCCAGATGGAGGTACCTGCTAGTGGGTCTTATGAGTAGTCTACTAGGTCCTCCATAACCGTCACAAATTTCCCACACCAGTTGCCTTCAGAACCCAAAGTCACTTGTCGTTGTAGTGACTGGGTAACAGGAAGGGGTTAGTCGAGGAGGAGGGTAAGGGTAAAAACCTAATCAGTAAGTATGGAGGAGTGACCGTAACGGAGCAAATAGGGGTGAAGGCTAAGTTACAGGGCTGGTGTACGGGAGGGCGATGAGGTGAAACAACATAATCAGACAAGCGTAGGTGCTGAGCAGGCTACATGGTTCGGTCGAAATCCTAACCCCATCCTGTTCACCATTTCTCCTCCATCGATTCTCCTCCCTATGTTACAATAACATGTTATACCAACTTAAAAATAATAATCTTAGCTCCACTATTTAAATAAACTTCTCCTTATATTTGTTATATTATTTTTAAAAATTACTCTTCCATTGTTATAATTTGTTATCCTTATGCCTCTTTATAGTTCTAGATTTATCCCTTTATAAACTTTAATATATGGATCTTTTAAGTAACCTTCTATAATAATATCTGCTTTGTACTTATGTATATTTTCAATAATTTTATGAATTGAACTTTTCTCTAAAATTCCTCTTTATAATATAATACTTCTCTTTATATCTTTTTTTGTTAGGCCTTCAACTTGTCATGATTTTGTTGATGAAGCCATCCATTTTCACATCATTTCATTCACCCATTGTCATCATTTTTAACCACATTTATTCATAAACACACCAAATTCCTGCATACATGTTTACATGCTTTATTATTATAATTTCCATTATTTTTAATGAATTAAGAATAAATTTGCATGGTTTTACTAATGACAGTGAGCCAAGTTCAAGTTGTTGCAGTTTTGTCAAGTTTCAGTAGCTACCTCCATGGTTGAGGTAGTAGCACCACTCTAGAATGAAATTAGACACTTGGAATTGGTTTCTAGAAGATCTAATATGGATTTGTATTGGTAAAATTCCACCCAGGTTGCACGTGTGAACCTCCAACATCATCAAGGGAAAGATGCAGCAACTTTTGACAAGGAAAATTCGAACACATTTTATGAACAAATGAAATAAAATTTTGGAAAAAAACATGGGTTTTGTTCAGCACAAGCTTGATATAGATCTTTGGGGGAGGCTCCCAAGATCTAAAAATAATTCAATGGATCCTAGGGGGAGAGGCCCCTAAGATCTGAAAAAATAATATGCTAGAAGAAAAGAGGAGAATACACAATAAAAAACTACAAGAAACTTTTTTATTAAAACAGATAATAACTGTAAAGGCTATATTGTGGTGGACAATCTCTCTTTTTACAAAATGAAACTTGTTATTTATATCATTTTTTAGATACAAATACCATAAGTAAATTCCATGGGTGGGTAAATACCATGGATGAACGAATACGATGGGTTGATGTCACTTACAATACCATGGGTGGCTTCCACTTACAATACCATGGGTAAATTCCATGGGTGGATAAATACCATGGGTGTATGAATACCATGGGTGGAGGACACTTATAGTACCATGGGTAAATTCCATTCGTGGATGCATACTATGGGTGGATGCATACTATCAGTGGATGAATACCATGGGTGCATGCCATTTTCCATTCGGATCATTCCTCCTTCCTAAAGAAGAAATGGTCCCCATTACATGAAGTTCCCTCCAGAGAATCCTTTATTGAATATGAAGAGAAATTAAATCGATAGTTTTGTGTGGTTAACCCATAACCATGATGAACAAAGATCCGTGGATAGAGATACCTTATAATACTTGTGACCAACTGTGATATTGATAGTGTGCAGCCTAGTGAATGGACTATGATGAAGTATGGGTTTGTGGATGACCTATAACCATGAAAAATGAAGATCCGAGGATAGGGATACCCTATAATGCCTATGACCAACTGTGATACTCATAGTGTGTGACCTAGGAAATAGACTTCGATGAAAAGGATTTTGTGCAGTTGACCCATAATTATGATGCTGACCATTGATGAAGTAGCAGGTTCCTACATAGCTTGGGGTGGGAGGGTGGGTCTCCAAAGAACTAAGGTTGGATGCTCCTATGCTGAAACTAATGAATGTGAAGCAGGTGTCTACTAAAGTAGCGTGGGATGGCACATGTCCAAAGGGAACCCGCTCTAAATGTTGCTCCAGATTTAAAATTGACATAACTTGGTCAATATAACTCAGAGTCTTTATTATAACATGTTTTTGGAAACATAATGACCATTACGAATCTTCCCATGTGCTTGAAATCCCCATCTGGATATTCTAGAAACTCAGATTCGCACTACAATTGTTCCCCCGTCATGAAAGTTCTGAAAACATAGCTGATTTTAAATTAGCGATATCTCCCTCATTTGAACTTCAACTCGACCAATTTTCTTTTTCAAATTGGGTGAGTTTTCAAGAGGAGATCATATATGCAATCATTTTTTTTTAATTCTACACAAAAACTGCAAAAAAATGATAGGAGAGCTGTCATCCATGAATTGTCGTCAGAAAAAGTTCTACAACATAGCTGATTTTAAATCAACGATATCTCCCTCTTTGGACTATGATTCGACTGATTTTTTTTTTTTTTAATTTCTTTATGTGTTTTCAAGGGATCCAAATCTATTATTTTTTTTTGTAAATTTTTGACCAAAAATTTCAGATTTGATTTGCAAACTCACCGCCCAAAAAACATTCCTGTGAAAAAATGAAAAAAAAAAATCTTCCCGCTTTGCCGAAGAAAGTGCTCTATGCAAGTCGTAGCATGTGCATGAAGTTTGTTGAATATTGCTGAAAAGAAAGTAGTGCAAGTCGTAGCATGTGCATGAAGTTTGTTGAATATTGCTGAAAAGAAAGTAAATTGAAAGATGCATCAAACCCTCATTCCCATGGAATCGTAACCTGGTTCTGATACGACTAATCCAAATCTTGGGGGCAGGCCCCGAAGATCTAAAAGAAATTGAAATGGATCTTGGGGGGAGAGACCCCCAAGATCTAAAAAACTGAAATGCCAGAAGAAAAGAAGAGAATACATAATAACAAAACCATAAAGAAACTTTTTTTTATTAAAATAGATAATAACTGTAAACGCTACATTGTGGTGGACAATCTCTCCTTTTACAAAATGCAACATGTTACTTATATCCTTTTTTGGTTACAATACCATAGGTAAATTCTGTGGGTGGTTAAATACCATGGGTGAATGAATACCATGGGTTGATGTCACTTACAATACCATGGGTGTCTTCCACTTTAATATATCATGGGTGGATAAATACCATGGATGGATGAATACCATGGGTGGAGAACACTTACAGTACCATGGGTAAATTCCATGGGTGGATTCCACTTTCCATTCGGATCAAGGCACAATTAGGTTGTCAATGAGCAATTTTCTCAAATTCGTTACCATTTGAGAGATTTTCGAAGTTTTTTGGAGCCATATTTTGCAAATTACATGGATATACAGTTTTTCAATTTTCCATTTAATGCATAGTCAACAAAAAGGCCTGAACAAGATGTTGTTTAGCAAATTCTTTTCATAGAGATAAGTTTGATTAGATTTGGGTTGATCTTTGATCCAAAAATCTATGAGATTTTATTTTATTTGATCTCATGGCCAAAACTCAAGCAAGAAAATTCTGAGTTTGTTAATTATCTCAAAATTCTATAAATTGTAGTCTCTTTGATGAGAGGAGGGATGATCAGAGATGTCAATGATGATCTTAATTTGTAATTTTTGTTATGTATTGAATAAGAACTCTATTTTTTTCATTAAATGTAATTCTTTTAAATATGGCTCAGCTCTAAATGAAATTGGTGATTTAAATCTCTTCTCTTGATCTAAGTTTTCAACACCTTGCAGTCCTCAGGAGGGTCTCCTGGAGATCTGTGAGAATAGTATATACGCTTTCCATTTCATTCATATTCTCATGAATGGTTGGTTTTACATATATTAATTGTTTATGCTTATCATAGATTAAAAACTCATGCTTTCCATAGATTAAATGTTTATGCTTTCTTAGATTAAAATGTTCATGATTCCATAGATTAAAGTTTGTAAGTTTTAGAACAAAATCTCCATGCTTTCATAGGATAAAATCTCATGCTTTCTTAGATCAATAATCTTTATGCCCTTTTAGTTTAACATTAATTTCCTTTCCATACACTTAGTACTTTCATAGTTTATAATAAAAAATCTAATTTCCTTTTGAAGTTTCTGATTCATTTCAGTTATGCATAAATATTGAAAGTTAATCTCCTAGGACATACTGTGTAGTGTACTACGCAAACTCACATACCTTGATTGACATATAATTGCAAGTAATTTAATAGTCAATTAAATTACCCAACATTTTGGTACCGCTGTTGGGGAAGTATACATAGGTGTTAGCTTTCAATCGCATCTGATTCTTAGTTGCATCCATTTAGTTGCATAAGAATAATTTAATTTTAGTACATCCTAGAAGTAGATTCATTAAAAAAAACAAAAAAAATTCAATCAACTACCACCCCCACTATATCATGTGGTGCAATAAGAGCCACATCATCTTCCACATCATGAATTCTTGTTTTTGTAGGTAGAAGAAGAGGTGAAAAAAGAGGTTGAAGAAATGGATGGAGACGATGACAATGGGGAAGATCCTTTTGGATTTCCCATTCAAGAAACTAATGTCAATGTTCATAAGAAGAACATCGCTCCATATGTACTTCCTAACCTCTAAGGTATGAGATCAGAAGACCCAGAAACCTTTCTTTTTGAATTTGAAATAATTTGTAGATCTTATGACTACTCATTACACATTCAAAAATTGAATTTGTTTCCGACAACATTGAAGGATAGAGCTCTTAAATGGTTCATGACTTTAGGAACAAATTCTATAAGGACATGGGATGATATGAAAAGAGTATTTTTGGAAAAATATAAATATTATTGCATAGACCATGAACTTAGAAATGAAGTCTTTAAGATGAACCAAAAAGAGGATGAAATACTAGAAGATTTAGTGGAGAGATTTACTTTAGGATCAGACACATTAAAAAATCTCCTACTAAATGCTATAAGAGATGAATGGATTGGTCTTCTTAACTTGGTGGGAAAAGGAGATGTCTCTAAATTGTCATTTCAAGAGATTTGTGAACTGTGCAAGAACATATCAAGAGGAAAAGAAATGTATGTAAGATACCCTCACGTTCCATTTATGGCAAGAGTAAGTAAATCGACATTAGGATTGGTAATTCAAAATGAAGTTAACAATTTGCTAGAAATTCTTGATAATTTAAATGAACAAATTGATATGCTAATACTACAAAACAAGAAAAAAGTTGAGAATGTTGCTTCATTTATATTTTTCCCTAAATGTATAAAGAAACATGATTTGCATGAATGTCCACTTGATAACATTAAAATTTGTGAAATCTATGCAAGATCACATACTACTAAATATTTTCCATCATTATCAGGGTTAAAAGTAGTTTATCAAGGAACAAATCAAACATTGGAACAATCTTGTTATGTAGCTCTCCAAGAAGACCATGGCAGACTCATCAATCTGGTATGATGCAAGATATTAATTCACGTTATGCACAACAATCACAAAGTAATTTTCAAACACCCTTGCCTTAGCAACCTTTTCCATCTCAATCCCAATATCGAAACTAATCTTGGCAACAAGTTTGGCAAGGGCTTTACAGAATAAATCCACCATATCCTCAATCTTTCCTTCACTATGATCAATACCAATATCAATGCTATCCATACCAATCACCTCCACCACAACACCAGTTTCACCATAAGTTGACCTCAATCCAACCTTTCTCATTACCAACCACACAAACACCCCAAAGATCCATTCCCACTCCACTACTTGCACAACCATTTCGAATCCCCAATAATAAAATACCTCAATCCACTTACAATTTTGAGGTATTGAAAAATGATTCTCTAGCTGCCATTTAAGAACAACAACCAGAAGAAGAAGATTTAGATAAGGTCCAAGAATAATGGATTCATGTCGATAAAGAGAAGTTGTTGGAACTTGAGATTGAAAAATTGCATGCATGCCTATCACCATATTCTATGAATGGAGATCACATCCCTGAAGCATGGCATGATAGAAGGAAGCCTAGGAAGACAAGATTACATTGAATTTTGGTTCAAGATAGTCATTGGATCCCAGTAATCCATTCTTCAATATCTTCTAACATCATCTCAATCGAGGCAGTTGGTCTCTCATATATTGGTACATACCAAAGAGTATATTTCAAACCTGCATATGAGTTTATCTATCATCTTGTTACACACATGGTTCCATTGGAAGTATTTATATATTTGAATGAGATTTATTTTACAGGTAGAGTAGGACATATAAAAAAGTAAAGAGGAAAATAAGTCCTATTGTGGAAACCAACTTGTTGGCACAATTGGACATGAGCTCTACATGAAAACCAGGCAATTGGTGAGAAAAGTTCACAATAAGTTTTGCAATTTTATGATGGTTTCAATATTTTATTATGGCTCTTCAAATAATTTTTGGTTCTATGCTCAAGTTGGTGTAGGGCCTCAAATATGCCCATTTTTCCACTGTACAATACTACTATTCATAACCTAAATTCATATATTTTTAATTCATTTCATACCATAATTTCACAACTTTCTGCCAATTTATATCTTACACTACTTGGTTGATTATAATTAGCTTTCTTAACTTTGATATATTTAGAGATGAATTTGATATGATTTTCTAATGATTGTTTTTCCAAGTTCATTTACCACAGTGATTCATTGCTGAAATTCTTCATCATTCAATTAAACTAGTTGTTATAGGTTAAGTACAGAAAGAATGTAGAGTAAAATCTCATTTTTTTATCAAATGAAGAATAATATAGGGATTCTGAGACATGAAGCTTGTTCAAAGTACCCTCATTCAGGTAACCCAGAAACCATTTGTCAAAGTTCATCACCGCGAAGAAGCTATGGTCAGTGCAGTTCTTAAGTACATAATCAGTGCCACAATTATGGGTTAAGTATAAAAAAACCCGTGTTTGACAGTTTCAACAACTAGCCACACAGAGGACCATGATTGGGATAGTTGGTTGCACCTTCTAGAAATATTTTCATTCAATTTGTTCTCCTTACTTGGCTTTGATTTGTTCCTTTACTTTACTTAGATCCAAAGTTATATGTTTACTTTCCTCATTCAATCAATTATAACTATTTCTCCATTGGTTGAACTCTTTAAAAAGGTTGATGTTTTTGTATGCAAGGGAGGAGAGAAGGAGATATACGTTCAAATTAGACTGGAGTTCGTAACACATTCCCAATTATCTTTGAATTGATGGTTTACTAAAATATAATATAAATTTTGTCTCAACATTTATTGTTTCCTGTAAGTGCTATCTCTCTTTAATATGCAAGTACTGAATTAGACTGCACTTACTCTAGGTAGTGGAAAGGGCCCACCACAGCATTGAATCGAGTCATGTAATTAATATAGATTGTAGGAAATGTGTTTGGTTGAGTTTCAGAGGTTATATCTCATTTTAAAGTTACTGCTCAATAGATCTTAGATTTACCGTTTCTCATTCTGTCCTTAAGTCACTTGCTCTTTTTTCCTTCAATTTGGAAGAATGCATTGTTTCTAGGCTCTTGCAAACAAAATGATTGTATTGATTAATGTTTTCTATGCATGAATGATTTCTTAATCACATTTCCATGATTAGGAATATTTAGAAGAATTCTTTCCAATTTTGATAATAATTGTATCATAAGTTCAAGTTGGGTTCGGCTTTGTAATCTTGAATCATGTATATTTCTCAATAATACATAATTCTTGTAGCATCATGTTTTACATGAGAGTGCCCATAAATAGTAAGGAAGGACATTATTCATTAATGGAAATTGTAGCATAGCTCTGGGATTTGATATAACTGTAGTGAGATTGCATTGAGATCACAGGTTAATACTCTTTTCGTAGAAGGCTACTTACTTAGAATAAAATTTCTGAGTTTATTTGAAGTGGTTTCAAATTAGAAATAAGCTTTGATCTTTGAAGTCTTTCAAATCTGAGTGCGTTAATTTAGGAAACATAAGAATATTAATTTGAAATGGTCATTTAGTTCCCTTTGAAGCTTTATAGAGTTGAAGGTGTGAACTAGATAGGATTAAGAATTCAGTTTGAAGTTCTATTTAGCTTCCCCTATATGCCCCAAGGATTAAAATTTGTCTTTTTTGGATTGAGATTTCCATTACTTAGATTAAGATTAAAATCATTTGAATAGTAATATGTATTTTTTGGACAAAAGATTTCTATTACTTAGATTTGATTAAAATTGTTTGAATGGTACCTTGTATTACTTAGGTTGTGGTTAATATTTCTCAGATATTTATTAGAGTTAGTTTTGTTTGAGTAGTGTTTATAATTGCTTGAGGAGTGGTTGGTATTTCTTGTGTAGTTACTTTTATTACTTGTGCAGTAATCTGAATTGCCTATGCAGTGATTTGTATTTCTTATACAATGATTTGTATTACTGATGCAGTGATCTATATTACCTGTGTAGTGACTTGGATACTGTACAATGATTTTTGAGTAGCTCATGCAATGATTTTAAATTAGGTTTCTATTAGTTTGGTGTGAAAACATCAGTAGTGTTAGTTGTTTGTTTCATTTTTGAATGAGTTCTTGAGTTAAACAAGTCATAGTTAAAATAGGATATTGATTTTAGTTTCTAATGAGATAGATTAGATTAGAGTAAAATAGGTTTCGTCACTTCATATTTTCTAGAAGAGATCATTGGATATAGGAATTTGGTATTTCATATTTCATTCTATACTTCATGATGTTAGTTTAGGCTACATGCTCTAATCCTGCATTACCTACGCATGTGCATCGAAGTTTACCAGCCCTAGATTGATAATTTAATGTTGTAATTATAACACATATAATGTACCCAACATTTTTGGCATCATTGTTGGGGAGGTGCTAAAGGGATTAGAGCATAGTTTCTTTTACAAGTTTTCAGTGTGATCTTAGTTGCATCGACTATGGTGGAGTTGCTCCAAAGTTTGGTTGTCTAAGTAAGAAATTTTTGTGACTTTTATTGTAATTAGGTTTAATTCATTAGATTAAAAATTAAATCTCTATAAATGTAAAACAATTTTGGGGCTCTGTAAGAACCCCTAGGTACTAATCCATGTTGTGAGAAAAGGATCATCAACAAACAGGAAAAATTCAGAGTATGATTGAGAGCTTGAAGAATGTCCCTCGAAGTAATTTCTCAAATATTAGAAGTAGCTAGGATATATGCCTCTTAGGAAGAGTTCATATTGACCACATTCAAGAAATTATCTATCTCTCCATAGCCGAAAAAGGATTTGGAAGTCTCCCTTAATTCCTCTTACCTATCTACCAAGGATATCGAGAAATCATGCAAATTTGATGGGTAGCATCTTTCTAAACCTGAGATTGAGGAACTTTCACAATCTCCATCAGAAATCCGTGTATGCATTCCAGAGACCAATTATCCAAGTTTGTCTGGCATGAACGAGGAGGAATTTCAGAGTGGTCCAAATGAAGAAATGGGTCAATACCATCTAGATTACATCGAGCATTGGTTCCAAATCACAATCCAGTCAATGTAGCACTCTCAGCTTCAAATACTCTTTGTATCACATCTTTCAAAACTGTTGACTTTTCATGCTCGCGTACCTTCTAAAGTTTATATGTTAAATCTGGGCACGAATATGTCTGTGTACCTAATCCACACATAGCTTCATTGGAAGTTCTCCTTCAGTTGAAGGAGGAAGTATTTTATCCACTATAGTAGGAAATTTAGTATTGTAATAAATAAATAAATGAAAATAGTAAAGAGAAAAGTAACCCCTTTTGTAAAAACCAGCTTGTCTGGTGCAACTGGATAGGGACTTTTCTTGAAAACCAGGTATCTGGTGGGAAAAGTTCCCAATAAAGTTTGTAAATTTGTATGAGTTCTTCAAATCACGTATCTTTCAAGTCATTATGTATTATACTTGAGTTGGTTGATGTGGGATCCCTTAAGATCCACCTGCCAATAAGCCTTGTCCCATCGAGATCAACACATAATCTGGGATCAAGGTTAGGGTTAGATGAGGTACCTGGGAGCCTGCATGCCTTAATGGCATGTGTCCTTTCATCTACTGAGGAAATACATCAGTGTTTCTTGGTGGATGAATTCTCCAGTCCATTTTTACGTCGAAAATTCCATTCATGGCTAGTAGAATGTACCTAGTTTCTTGATTCCCATTGACATCAAAGGTGGGATATCTCACATTGGCTAGTGACACCCTGAATGGTCGGTAATCCAATGATTATTGTTTATGTTTGAAATTGACACCATTTATTCATATATGAAAGATTTCACATGGGTGTTTGGTGCTCAAAGACTATATGGTTTTGTGATCTCAACACAGATTTGCAACAATTTGGATCTTCATATCAACATTTCCATTTTCATTTGTAATAGTATATTCATTTCAATAAAGGCTACCATATAGAAGCTTGGCCATTAATTTACAATAGCAGTCACCTTTCAGCAGTTTTTTGGGGACATACAACTCCTCAGGCATGGGGGAGAAGGGGACCTTCAATTCAAACCTCATCTCAAATTTCTTTAGCAGATTAAAATCAACTTCCATTTCATTTCTAGCCCTTCGTCTAAGATTAGATCAGTTGTCACATCAACTCCCACCATTCCATCATTCACTTCATATTGCAACACTGAGCACATCAACAATAAAGGTAAAACTTGGGGTAAATTTGGCTTAAGATTCTCTAATTCATTAGAAGGTTTAAGAAACTTAATGATTGACCACTTCTTGTTCCATGCATTTTATCTTTCATAAACCATTATCCTTTTATTTCCTTCCATTCATTATGCATATACTTTGATTACAAGACCATGTTAAAAGGAAAATATTTATGGTGAATTAATAAAGGAAGTATCTACAATGTCTTCTCCTTCCATGGTAACAAGCATTCTATTGATAGGATGAATTCATTATTGTCATGACATGATAAAGGAAACCACCTATAAACATTGGCCTTATGATGATAGATTATTCAAGCACCTATTCACATACCTACTATCTCCATCATCACCTCATTTCATCCACCATCTCTTCCTCATCCATCCCTTTCTTGTCCTCAATTTGTATTTCTTAGTAAATTAGTATGATATGTTAAATGTGAAAAGTGTTGTTCCACAAGAACCAACACCTCAAAATATTCAAAAATGTTGTCCCACAAAGAACCAACATACAAAACAATGTCAAGAATTTTTCAATGAGGAAGGGATTTGTTTGCATGAGGAAATAAAAATACTTAGGAATGGGGGGATGTTAGGCGTCAAATATGCCCATTTTCCCACCGTACTCTTATCCCCCACAATGTCCCAAGCTGAGAGGAACCAATGGAGGTAACCACAAACCAAGCTTTCCGTTTGGTAGCTAGCCCTACCAAACCAAAGAGGGCTCTCTCTATGAGATCACAACCAAAGAATTTATAGGACTATAAAAGGATTTTAGGCTAGATATTATAGGCTCAGATAGGTTTGAAAATTTAGGGTTTTGATGCTAAACAAGGGATGAAAACTAGGTAACTAGGTCAAAATATCAAAGGGTAACAACAACAGAAATATAAAGGAGAAAGGTAGCAGTAGTTTTGTGATGGATTAGGGTGTGTCAATGTAATGTAGTGCTTGGAAGAAATAAGAGGAATTAATGAGAATATATGTCATGAATTCATTAAGCATGAAATAAAATAACATATAATGATAATTCCATCAAAACAGAGCTTTAAGAAGGGAATTCTTCTTATAAACTTAGGAAAAATCACTGAAGAAATTGATGAATAGAAAGAAGATATGAATATCTATCATATGAAACTATAACATAGAAGAAAAAGATCACAAACTCACTGCACATGAATTCATAGATAATAGTTGCAAATGTTCTTTGATTTCCTGAAAATTTTAAATCACATGTTACAAAAGCTCTCTCTTCAAATGTCTAAACCTTCTCTTTGACCGAGAAAATGATACATATAGACTAAGATAAATAGTTTCCCCACCTTCAGGGGTCGAATCCATGAGTGGTGGAACAATTTCCAAGAATATCTCAACCAACAAGTGAGAGTGAGAAGGTAAAAAACAAACTCTTCTCTTAGACTTTGATTTGAGTTTTTCTTCATTTATGAGGCCTAATTAAACATAAAAACATCCTATCATGCTAATTTATTCATGATTACATCATCAATACTTCGAACTACTGAAATTACATCATCAAGTAAATATCTGTTGAAGACATGCTGAGAAAAAATTGTTAGAGACATTTGGGTAGCACATTCAGGCATTTGCGTAGCGCACTTAGGCATTTGCATAACACCATATTACAAGAGGATTTTGGAGGCCTTCCCATGCTCCAAATTCAGAACTTGATAGCTCATTAGAAATATGTGAGTGTCTAGTTGTCATTTGACTATTCAAGCAGGTGATTTGGACACTCCAGCTAGGAAAAAAACTGATTTTCCCAAGACTACTCCTATTTGCGCAGCGCCTACTTCAAAACAGTGGTAGAAAGTGATTTTTTGACCTATTTTTGAGCAATTTCTCCCAATATGTCTACTGACAAACTTGCAAAAGTGGATAGTTGACATGTAGGAGTGATTATCTATCTAGGAATATAAATTTTTTGGCATTTGGATGGCTAAGGAGAAAACGTAGCGCCAAGGTGCTGCGCAAATTGCTACCTTTGTGTTTTAAGACATGCCAAAAACCATAAAAAATTTCAAAATGACAAAAAGTTCTCAAAATTTTCTAAAAATTGCTAAGCAAAGCCATCATATGATATGTCATGCCATGAGAGAGGCCTCAACAAGTAGATCAATTTTTCTTTGTCCTTTTGGCTTGTTAGGGTTTCCTTGAGCTTTTTCTTCAAATGTTTAATTCTGGCTCGGGATACGTTGTTTCTTGTGTAGTGATGCATAGACATATGAATTTGCAAGTTATTGTCTCTATTTTCCTTCTTGAGGAGCTTCTCTAGGTGGTTATTAAACTTTTCAAGCCAATCTACTCTGTCTGCATTAATCTCTCTAGTGATTAAGTCATCCACAGTGATTTGACCTCTGGGTGGAGAAACTTATTTTTGTAGTTCAAGGGCTCTCTTGAAGGCTCATTTTCTTGGTCTCCCTAATGTGCTTTGCTTTCCTTTGCCTTCTGAAACATCCAACTGAACCATTGATTTTCCCTTTACATCCTCTTTCTTCAAATAGGTTGTGTGTTTGTTTTGGATCATTTGGTTCACTTTCAATTGCATGTTTTCTTGTTGTAAGCATTCTATTAAAGCATTTTACTCTATCAACTTTTCTTCCAACCTTTTGATCTCAGCCTCCTTATCCCTTATGATTTTCTTTGCAACTCTCTCCTCGTGGCATTTCTCCACATCTGTCACATTGGTACCTAGATGAGTGAATTCCTCATGTTGTGGGGATTCTCTCTATTCACCTGCTGTAGGCTCGACCCTTTCAACAATCATTGGAGAAAACACAAGCCTTTCACCTCTGGAGTAAGTCTGAGTCACTACTACCCTATAATTCCCCTTGGTAGGTCTGCTTGAAGAAGCAACCTCTTGCTACACTGGTGAGTTTGGAGGTGTTGATTCATCACTAGATCTAGTTGGAGAAGATGGAGGAAAAGCTTAATTAAAAAATCCATCCCAAGGAAAATTTACCTATGCTAGTTGATGAAAAACTAGAACTTTCACTAAGCTATGATGAAATAGACTAGTATGATGATTTTATTCCAGTCTTTGTACCTTTTCTGACATTTTTATTAGACTTTTGTACAGATAGTAAGACAAGTTGAGTTGCTAAACACCGGTGAAATGCATCAAAAGCCTCATATGGTATCTATACAACCTTGAATATCCACCCTCACATGTAAAGTACTTGATGATAAATTGCATGAGAGGGGCATATATTTCTAGCAAATGTTTGAATGGAAAAACATGTTTTGGAGCTGCCTTATATGGTGCCTTTAGGAACATCTTGTAATTCTGAGGGTCAGTGTCTTTCTTCTTGAACCAAATTTATACAGTGTTTGGAATCCCTATGGATGTGGAGATGATTTTCCTTGAAACAGTGAACTCAGCTCCTACTATATTCACTTTATCCCTTCTTAATTTGGTGGCAAAAGCACTGGTCAACTGATCATGAAACTTCAGTTGCTCAATTCTATGGCAAAAGGTTAAACAACCTGAATCTTCAAATGGTTTTTCTAATGAAATGAGATGACAAGATCATTAAGTTGACGTAGGTTCATATCTAATGACATGCCCTCCTCTATGTCTCTTTTGCTCATAGGTTTCATATTCCATGATAACACCTAGCTTTATAGGAGAGAAACTAGGGTTTTGCTTGTAGGAAAATAGGGGATTTTGATAGTTGTAAAGAAATTTAGGGAAATGAAACGGATAGGGAATTGGAAAAATTTTGGAAAAATTTGGGGGGATAGTGAGGGAGGTTAGGAAGATAAGGAAGGTGGAATTTTAGAATTTGGGTGAGGGGAAGTGTTTAAAATAAGAGAAACACAGTCCAATGGTTTGGAAAGTGTGCTCTGGCTAGGGTTTATGTGAAAATGATGGAATTTGAAGATGGGTTTGATAGAGGGTGTTTAGGAAGGTGTGATTAGGATAGGAGAAGGTTTATGAACAATAGATACAAGTTTTAATAACAATTGACCATGGAAATCATGAAATCTTGAAAACTTCTTTCAAAACCCTAGGAGAGGGAAATGAAGCATAACAACACAATTGAGAGTTTACTTGAGAAAGTGAAAATCCACCAACCTGTATTTACTGAAACACACCTTGAAAATGGTGGAATAAATCACTGCAAAGAAGCTTGTAGCCTTTGGATGAAAAACGTAGAAGTTTCCAGGATTTGCGTAGCGCAAAAAGGAAACTTGTCTTTGGCATGCAAAAGTTGATCTCTATCTAACAAATTTGACCTGATTGGGTGGAGTGGAGTCTTGGAAAATGGAATGAGAAAATGGAGAGTGAGTGAAGGTCTTTTATAACTTGTGGAAATCAATTTTTCTCTTACAAGTGGTAGTGGACCCACCATGACTTTTATAACTTGACTTTGACATTTTGCAGCTTCATGACATTATGAAATTATTTCATTAAAAAAAATAAAATAAAAACATGATTTAAAACTTTAATTGCCAGCTTAACCTTTAATACTCCTTTATAAAATGGATTTCAATGGTGAAATGACCAGCTTTCAAAAATTAACCTATTGACCTAGTGGTGACCTAGCATGGGCTTATTAGATGAATTATGGCCATAATGACTATGGGGCTCTTCTAACAATGATTTGACTTGACGAAGATGGTATTATTTGACCATGGAACTGAGAGTAGTAAAGACTGGCTTTCCTAACCGGTGACCAATTTTTTTATTGAAAAGCTATTTGAAATTATAAAAACTTGACCTGAAACCCTAATGAAAGAACTTTGTAAGAGCACATTTGATCACCGCTAATTGACATGATTGACAGGAACTAACACATACAATACCACTATTCATAATCTAAATTCTTGTATTTTTAACTCATTTCATACCATAATTTTAGAACTTGTCAATAATTCATATCTTACACTTCGTGGTTGATTATCATTAGTTTTCTTAACTTCTCAATGATTAGAGATGACTTTGATATGATTTTCTAATGATGGTTTTTCCAAGTTCATTTACCACAGGGATTCATTGTCGAAATTATTGATCATTCAATTAGACTAGTTGTTACAGGTTAAGTACAAAATGGTTGCAGATTAAAATATAAATTTATGATCAAATGAAGAATAATATAGGGATTGTGAGACATGTATCTTGTTCACGGTATGCTAATTTGGTAACCTAGAAACTGTTTGTCAAAATTCATCACAAAGAAGTTATGGTCAATGCAATTATTAAGTACAAAATCAGTGCTGAAATTCTCGGTTAAGTACAGAAAACCTGGGTTTGATGGTTTCGACGACCAACCACGTGGAGGATCATGATTGGGATAGTTGGTTGCACCTTCTAGAAATATTTTCATTCAACCTTTTCTCCTTACTTGGCTTCGATTTGTTCCTTTACTTTACTTAGCTCTGATGTTATATGTTTAATTTTCTCAGTAAAACTATTTCTCCATCAGCTAAACTCTTTAAAAAGCTCGATGTTTTTGTATGTAAGGGAGGAGGGAAGGAGATATATGCTCAGATTGGACTGGAGATTCATAACGCATTTCTGGATTATGTTTGAGTTGATGTTGTATTGAACTATAATATAATTGTTTTATCGACATTTATCGTTTCCTGTAAGTTCTATGTCTCTTTAATCTGCAAGCACTGAATTAGATTGGACTTGCTCTAGGTAGTGGCAAGGGCCCACCACAATCTGGAATTGAATCTTGTAATTAATACAGATTGTAGGAAGTGTGTTTGGTTGAGTTTCAAAGGTTTATATCTCGTTTCTAAGTTGTTTCTAAATAGATCTTAGATTTATTGTTTCTCATACTGTACTTAATTCACTTGCTCTATTTTCCTTAGATTTGGAAGAATACATTGTTTCTAGGCCTTTGTGAGAAAAAAGATTGTATTGATTATTTTTTTCTATGCATGAATGATTTCTTAATCATATTTCCATGATTAGGAATATTTAGAATAATTCTTTCCAATTTCGACAATAACTATGTCATAAGTTCAAATTGGATTCAAATTGGTAATCTTGAATCATGTACATTTATCAATAGTACATAATTCTTGTAGCATCATGTTTTACATGAAAGTGCCCATAAATAATAAGGAAGGAGTCATTAATGGAAACTATAGCGTAGCTCTAGGATTTGATATAATTGTAGTGAGATTGTGTTGAGATCACAGGTTAATACTCTTTTCATAGAAGGATTCTTACTTAGAATACAATTTTTCAGTTTATTTCAAGTGGTTTAAAATTAGAAATAAGCTTTGATATTTGAAGTCTTTCAAATTTGAGTGTGTTAATGTAGGCAACGTAAGAATATTAATTTGAAACTGTCATTTAGTTCCCTTTGAAGCCTTACAGAGTTGAAGGTTGAACTAGATAGGATTATGAACTCAGTTTGAAGTTCTATATAGCTTGCATTATACACCCAGGGGATTGGAATTGGTCTTGTTTGGATTGAGATTTCCATTACTTAGATTAAGATTAAAATCGTTTGAATAGTAATCTGTATTGTTTTGATTGAATATTTATATTACTTAGATTAAGATTAAAATTGTTTGAATGGTAATTTGTATTGCTTGGGTTGTGATTAATATTTCTCAGATATTGATTAGAGTTAGTTTCACTTGAACAATGATTAGAATTGCTTGAGAAGAGATTGGTATTGCTTGTATAGTGACTTGTATTACTTATGCAATAATTTTAATTTCCTATGCAGTGATTCATATTTCTTATACAGTGATTTGTACTACTAGTGCAATGATCTATATTACCTTTGCAGAGACTTGGATACTGTACAATGATTTTTGAGTAGCTCGTGCAATGATTTTAAATTAGGTTGGTGTGAAAACATCATTAGTGTTAGTTGTTTGTTTCATTTCTGAATGATTTCTTGAGTTAAGCAAGTCATAGTTAAAATAGGATAGTGATTTGAGTTTTGAATAAGATAGATTAGATTATAGTAAAATAGGTTTCTTCACTTCATCTTTTCTGGATGAGATCATTAGATATAGAATTGGGTATTTCATATTTCATTCTATACTTCATGATGTTAGTTTAGGCTATATTCTCTAATCCTTTGTTATTTTATCTTGTGCCTCGAATCTTATGAGCCCTAGATTGATAATTTAATGTTGGAATTATAACACATAATTCCCCCAACATTTGGTTTATGTGGGATTCCTTAAGGCCCACCTTACAACAATTCTTGTCCCATCGACCTCAACACCTTATCTGAGATCAATATGAGAGATTATTTGGAGTGCCTTGGAACTTGAATGCATCAATGGAAAGCCTCCACATTGACAACAATGGGAATAACACAATGTCTCTTAATTGTTAGATCTTGTAGGTGACTCGACTTCAACACATTCATTCATCATTGTCTCGCATTGGTTAATGATTTTCATCATTGATTGGTAATCTAATGATTTCTTTCCATGCTTGACTTCGGCACATTTATTCGTATGGTAAGAATAATACCATGAATTTTGGTTTTGATGAAGACTATATGGTTTTATGGAATCAACAAAAACTTGCAGTAGTATATTTTATTGGTTTCTTGTAGCAACATGTCCATCTTGTTTTCATTTAATGGCAACATGATGGCACCACTGCAATGCTTTTTCATTCATTTCATTTTCAAGAAAAACAATAAAGTTGGGTCTATCTCAGTTAATATGCATTATGTTTCATGGTATCTACTTCAGCATGTAGTACACAATCCAAATCAGAAATTCAAACTCGGAGAAAACAACTTTCTGCATAAGTTGACATTTTTTGCAACTACTAAAAGTTGCAGTTTCTGTAGCTATTGCTGTAACAACTTGTTTTTTATTGTAGAATATTGTTCCAGAGGCAGTTTTGGCACAATATTGTAAGATATTGGAGCAAAAATAAAAAATTCTGAGCTTCTGGGTTTTTTGAAAATATGGTAAATTGAGTAAGACGTGGGCAAAATTAAAAAAAGTACAATTTGCTAGGAATTTTCGGTGGGTTTTTAAGGCAGATTTTCAAATTTTTATCATTGTGCACAAATTAGGACAACATTTGGTATTTTTTCATAGCAGCTGATGTTCATCATCAAAAGTGGATTCTGAAGGCATGTGGCAGGAAAAATGGTAAAAATACACTGTTTCCCTTTCGAATCACTCAATTTGACCTTAAAATGAGTTTGTGGCATATGTTTTTTTTGCAACATTGGGAAACGTTAAGGGTGAAATAGGGAAAAAACTAATTTGATCGTAAATTGAAAACCATGCCTCTGTTTGACTTGAAAATTTTATGGTAAATGAATTGAAGCAGGGTAAAGAAATACACAAAATTCCAGGAAATTCTAGTGTGTAGTTTTCAAGAAATGGGATTCCTTCACCTACAACAAGTTCTCGCGAGATATGTACACCAATTGGCTGAGATATTTTGTGGGAAGATGTATAATATTAATATTAACAACCTCAAAAACTTTCAGGAGAATCTGATTTACCATTTTAAATAAATTGGAAAACAAGTCTCCTACATGAAAAAGATACATTTTGTGGAGCAAGGTAAAAGTGGTCGTCAATGCATCATGGAGAAGAGTACCTGAGCCAAGTCATCACCAAATCAGCCATCAGATCATGTCCTCTTCTCCAATTCCAAAAGGTAAACTTTAGGCAAAACTAGCCTTAAACTTTTTAATATTGTAAAAATTCTAGAAATTTTAATGAAAAGCTATTGTAAACATGTAGTTCAAATTTATCTCCCATTAAGCTTTTTCGTACCCTTTAGCAACCAATCCCACAAGCTATGATTGATTATTTATCAACAAAGTACTACCACCCATGCAATCATCTCATTATTTTCCATGGTCATAATGATGTTCTTCTACACTTTCACCACTCTCTTGTTTAAACTATCTCTTCTTATTAATTCATGCTTTCCTTAATGGTCCATCAACATGATGTTCTTGAGAAAAGGAATTATTTCACAAATATAAAAGCTTGACTTCATGGAAGATGCTTATAGCACATGATCAAAAGGTACATGGAGCACTTAAATTATATGTCATATTGTTCATCTTCAAATTTTTAATAGAAGCCAAGAAATGATGAGTACAAAGCCACAAGAAGAAGAAGGTTGCAACAAGGCTTTGTTCACACTCTTGAAATAAATTGGAAGCATATGTCTCAATCAAGAGTGTGCTTATGCTTCAAAGTTACATGCAGTGTCACACAACACCATGATAAGTCTACGGATTGCCCATCATGCACTTGCACTTGTACTCACTTATGCCCTGTGGGCACTGTCAGACACAAAGTGTGGTTGTATTCATTGTTATATCTTTCTCGCTTACTGGTTCACCAACTGGGTTGCTCACAGACCAAGCCTTCACCAACATGAGTCTACCAATTCGCCAGTGGCTACATTGGAAATATCACTTCACGTGATTAGGCCCATGCATCACTAGTGTAGGAGTAGGAGTATTGTTTTCTTTTAGTCAGTTTTCTTGCATGCTTGTTTGCTTATTCGCTTTGTTCGACTATTTTTTTGCTTGTTTGTTTACTTACTTTCTTTGCTTTCACTTTTGATTCTACTTTTTCTTTGCTTTGATGTTTGTAGCTTGCTTGTTTCATTCATAGGTTAGTTTTACATGAAACCATGTATGACTCTTGAAACAAGCTAGGTGAAGTACAAGAGGGCTTGTATATCTATCGCTACTTGTTATCTGTCATGTTGCCTTTGTATGAAGAACTCATTACTTCCATTCCATGATACGTCGAGGGAAAATACATACTATTCAAAGTGAACCTTGGTGAAAACACAACGCTTGCACGCTAACTAGTATTAGCTTCTCTAGTCGGTTGTTTTTAGGTTAACCCTTATCAGCTTATTCAAGTAGAGTAAGGTAAGGGGGAAAACCTTAACAGGCACGCCAGGGATACAATAAAATAATCCTCTTCTGAAAAACCTATTCCACTCTCAATAAGATGGGATCCATCTTCCACCTCTGAAATGAATAGGTGTTATGCACAATTAAAAAAAATGAAAATTCAAAACATTCAAAATTCAAAATGAATAAGGCAAAATAAGGGAAAGGCTTCTTGCATAGGGAGGTGATGCAAGTAACTCTGTCAGGGTATTGACTAGGCTCGCTAGCAATGGAGCCATGCTTGTGTTCCAATGTGTCTCCACGGGGGTACTGTCCAGGCCTGCTCGCAGTGTAGCAACACTAGAGATGAAACTAAGACTCTGACGACTATTGCTTGTGCATCAATATACCCCTCAACCCCAATCAAAACAACTATGTTGCCCTGGCTTGGAATGTGTGTCAATAGACCAAGAGCCTGGCAGATGCTACATCTTCCAATCAAGCTAGCATGGAACCAACATGAGCTGAGAACTAAACAATACTTCCGGAGGTGTTAGACTTGCTTTTCATGAACAAGGTCCATTAAAAGAAATGGAGTTCTACCAATGTGTCGCCAAGTGTTGTAGCGGCTACAACCACCCTCTAAAATTTTTCCTTAGCCTGTTTTGGAGCCTCCCTACCAACCTTTCGCAATAGTTTGCCTTGCTTTTTCAATTTCACAAGCTTCAGTGTTTCATGCACAAAGGTAGCCTGTTGATCAAAACTTGATGCATTTCCCTCACACGCTATTCACCTGGACTTGGTCCAGTTACAGGTTGAGTAGCTTCCCGTAGAAAATTGTGCTTTTCTGGAGGGCAACCAACCTTCCCTCTAGAAATTATGCAATTTTGTCTGGCAGCCTGCTGGGTTCTAGAATTGCAAAATTATGCCAACCAACACTCCTAGTAGAAATTGCACAAGTTTGGGTAGCAGTTAGCCCAGCTCCAAGCTAGAAATGCACATTTCCTTCAAGCAATCGAATAGCCTCTTGCATGTGCAGCTAGGTTGACTGGTTCCGTCCAGGACTGAGAAAAAAAGGCTTGCATGCATGGGCTGCTTCTCCCAAGGCAGCATGCAAAGGCATCCCTTGTTTGAGGGATCTATTTTTAGCAGTTGGATGTTACATGCAAGGATCCTTTCACAAACCTACCACCAAGTGCTTCTTTCCCTAGATTTGTGGCATGCGCATCACAACCTCAATGTTATCAAAACTCATCAACCAAACACCGCAGAGCTCATTCCTCACATCAAAATTACAGCTCTGATATCCCACATCATAGCTAGGAGTAGTTGGCACATTCAGTTCAGTTGTTTTGGGGTAAGCCCTCTTCCCATGCCTTGTGTTTCATTTCTTTTGCTTTTTGTGTTTTCGCTTGTATGAGTACTATTTGCTTGATTTCTTTGAATGCTTTCTGTTGTTTTCATGTATGATAACTTGTCATAGCACCGTTTCAGTTTTCGGTTCTATCTCACTATTGTCACATGCATGAAAGTGTTTTTCATGAATGATCATCGATTCTGCGACTTGCCTCACCCACATGCATGTTGTTCCATTTTCTGAATTTTTCATCAACCATTTTCATGCATGATCATTCACATATGCTTACACTCAGTATCAACATGCATTCACATTCAGTTTCCCGTCGACGAGTCTAGCCATCCCTGGCCCAGACTCTGCCTCACCTAGAGCCTCACCAAGACAACATTGCACAATCTTGAGAGGGAAGGTTGTGCCTTCCTCTCTAGAAATGTGCATTTCTACCCAGAGCTATTCCCTGGGCCTACCTTGCGCAATCCTGAGGGATAGTGACTACTGGCCCAGGAAATTGCGCAATGCAGTCACTGAGCCTGCAGTCATTGTCAGCTGAAAGTGTGCATTGTGAAATTCTAGCAGTCAACAGTCAAGCTGGACTATACATTGCATAGTTCCAGTAGCTAGTCAACCTCATGATAGCCCAGACTATGCCTTGTGTAGTCTTTGCAGTCAGTCTCCCGACCTTACGACTGAAATTGCGCAACCTTCATGATCAATCACACAGGTATGTTGTAAGTCAATGCTTAAGTTCATTCTAATTTTTGACTGAGAGGTTGCTTTCTATGAGTGTTGCCATGTCTCCAGGTATCACAGGTTTTCATCTGCCTCTCAACAACATAGATACAATGGTTCTAGAAGAGCAGAGTTGAAGACACCATTCAAAGCACACTTGGGGATACAGTCGATCAAGTGTCTACGAGCTTGCCTACTCACGAGGACATAGAGCTGTTCGTAGACAAGGGCATTAAGATATGACAATAGCAGCATCATAGCAAGCAACGTCATGAACAGCGGCTGCAGGCAGCATACCGATGCAATGAATGCAAGAGGAGGGTTGTTGACAACACAAAGGTGGAACAAAGTTTCAAGCTCAAGAAAATCCATTGATGATGAAAGAAACTTTGGATACACAGGCTATAAGGTGACAACGCGACATGAAGTTCGCACAGAGACAGAGAATGGAACAAAGAAGGAGTTGCATGTTCTGAAGCAGCAACTCAAGGAAGAACATGAAGCTGCATAGACAAGCGAATGAGTTGGAGCAGGAATATGAACAAGACCAGGTGCAACATGCACTCAAGGATGAAACTACGCCCATACAAGTTAAAGATCCATCCCAGCAGCTAAAACGGAGCAGACATGGTGAGTAGTGTTGTTGATCGCATGCAAGGGATACAACAACATGCATGTCATTGTGTGCACGCATGTGATCCAATCCATTCAGCACACTCACCAAGGTGAATACAAGAAGCAAGTCCAACTGGAGTTCAACATGTACTTCGGCAAGTTGATGTGCATGACCACCAACACACACTTGAAGATTAGCACAAACACTATGCATAAGATTGTTGTTAGTTCAGCTGCACCCAAGAAGACCATGCGCATGTTAGTAGATGGGTTGGATGAAGGGGCCGAACCAATGCACCGGTTGCAACAGAGGCAAGAGTTCGCTTCAATAATATGTCACCATGAGGTGCATGCACACCATCATGGGCGACCAAACTTGGCATCATCTCATCACCTCAACCATCACAAGCATGTCAAAGAGTTGGTCTCAACACAGCAGACCAAGTGTCAGTGATTTCTTGCATGGCTTGCTCAAGACATGTTTTCTGACATGATTACATGTTCATTGTAAGGTTGAGTCATGTCAAGTGTAAGTCAAGTATCACTAGTTGGATGTAATAGCCATAGAGTAGGTGAAGAGTCATGAGGGTAGTTGAACTGTCACAAAGGGGAATGTCAAGGATCACCCCACCCTTTTCTATAAATAGTCCCTCATAGCTCATTGTAAGGGATTTTGGTCAGCCAAGCTTCTGATAAGACTATCTTGGAAAGAGCTTGGACAATATTGTAACGCTCCTTGGCTTCTCCACTGCATGAAGTTAGTTCATCTCTTTGGAGGAGCCAACAGATGTGGCTGTAATGTTCCACTGTTGGGGCTAGCAGGTTTACATGGATGTATTATATGATTGGAACTTCCACTTATTTATATAATAAGAGCCAACATGTTTTCACACATGTATTATATCTGTTGTAAGACTGATCTTTAACACTTGTAATGCATGTTGCTTTAACCTGTGTTCTACATTTGAACTGTTTCATTTGTTGTAATGCATAATCTATTAATGGAAATGTGTTGTATATGTTGTTATTGTTGTCCCGCCTGTGTCGAATTCTCTTCCAGACATCAGACAAACCTTTCATTGAAGCTCGTTGTAACAACCGTTGCTCTCATTCGAGCTGATCCGTGAGTGTTGTATGTGTTATCTTACCTTGTATGTTGTGACTTCCACATCCGTGTGGACTGCTCCACTGAAATTTGTGTATGTCCTATGTGTTGTGTGTTCCTAGTCGATTTGGGATTGATCCCTTCCAACCTAGAACTCACCTTCACCCTCATCTCAACCCACCTATGTTAGAAACTCTCATGCACTTTCCTTGACTCACTGCAGCAGTCACACCCTTGCTACTGACAAAGTTATCTTACTTTCCTCTGTGTGACATCATGGTCAAGGAATTACCTTATGAACCACTGCTGGGAATCCTACACCAAATGGTCTGAGGTCTAATTGGGACTTCTTACCAGGGAGATCTCCTTGACATGTTGGAGGGTCTAGTACCATCAACACCATCATAATAAGGTAAATTTCTTACCTCTGATGATACACAACACAATGATTTAGTCATCATATTACAACATAGCGTAGATACTTCGTGCAAGCTATTCTGCCAATGCTCCAAATCTTCATCTGATTTTGATTATAGGAACTTTCACAGTCCCATGCAATTCATCCATTAGTTGTCGGATTAACCCAGTCTTGATCTTGTGCTTTTATGGATTTCTTTCCTCATAATCGTGGACCAGTTCAGTATAGCACAATCCTTATACAGGATCCAATGGAACTACAATGTGGAGTAATTTTATTTCAAATGACATTGTTTGCTTCTTCAAATTGATTACCCCATTCATGTCAATAGCTCAATCAATTCCCAGGATCGCGGGGTATGGATTGCTGTCATCAACAATCTCTATCACTTCGAAATCAACCAGTGTGCTCACACCTTTTATATCTACAATTACTCCATGCAATCGCCCCATAGGGATAATCTTTTGCTGGTTTTCCATCCTTAGTTGAATTAGAGATGATTACAGCATAGGTCTCCCCATCCTTTCCCATGTTTTTATAGGAAAAACGTTCGCATTTTACCCTAGATCTAAAATAATTTGGTCCATCACATTGTTTCTTATTTTCACGGTGAGCCTCAGCTCACACCCTATTCTCATCTTATGTTTGCCTATTTTTCTAACTGTGTGGTGTCCTTCAGGAGCACCTTCCTTACCAGCACACTTATTTATTAGTTCTTGTATCCCTTTCATGGATTGCTATCATGCAATAGCTTCATACAAGTCTCCAAGAAAGTAGTAAGCATGGAGGGGTCAAGCTCTTCAGATAACTTACCCTGAATTCCTGAGGTAGAGGCCCCAATGAAGATTTTCTTTGCTTCCATGAACATTTCCTTCGCACACTCTAGGTCAAACCCAACTCCTTTTTCTAGAGCCTTGCAGACCCATTCAATTTCTTTAGGTTGTTTCCCTTTATCATCACCAGTCATCATTCCACTTTGCAACACAATATTCACACTAGGACCCTCCTCGTAGGGCTCGACCCTCATCATTTGTAAATTCTAGGTAGGTTGTTGAGGTTGCGCCTTCTTCTCCTACATCTTAGCTATCAATATATGACATTCTTTCGTCACGTGGTCAAACTGAGTACAATATCAGCTTGATGGGCATGTCTAGCTCATAAACTCCCACATGTAGTGTCCCAGAACTCTGCAATTATAGAAAATAACTTGCCCTCGACCTCTACCAGGTCCTCCTCATCCTTGGCCTCGTTTGCACCCCTGATATCCTCTGCACACTCCCCTAGTGCCTTGATCTGGAGGCCAAGTTCCTTTTTGCATTTGATACATGGGAATTCTTTCCATCATCAATTCATAGCTATGATAATTACGCTCATCATGGCACACAGATTTACAAAAATTGTAGAATAATTGTTGCGGTGTTTGTACAAATTTTTGCAGCAAGTGACAATTGTCCGTTGCATGTTTTCTAGCCACCTGACAAATAGTGCACCATAGTGCGGGCCCTGTACTTGGTCCTGCAGCAACCTCGTGCCTCAGGGGCATTGGCCCTCCCCTTGTAATATAATTCGCGAAAACAGGGAAATGATCTTTATCATGCCCATGGCTTTTACACTTTAGGCACCAAACTTCTTTGCGCACCTCTGGTCGAGCCACTTTTTACTTTTTCAAGCTCTGTAATTCCAGGTAGAGATTCTGCAATTCCATGTGAATGTGTTGAACTCCTAAAGAAACATCTTGAATAGGTGTTTCCTGCAATCTCATCACAATTTCTAGGGCTTCCACTTGGGTCCCTATCTTTTGTTGTGATAAAGCAACCCTTAGGTGGGGCAAGAGAGAGGCTACAAACCATTTGTGGTGCTGACTATCCGTGAGATTCGTATTAGCTTCGTGCATCTAGCACTTCAATCTTTGATCTAATTCCCAAGGAATTTCACCAGGCCTCATCATGATATCCTTGAATCCAATGACTGATTACGAATCAAACTCGGGCTTACCGAATTCTTTGTTCAAAGTGGTCTGAGTGTTTGCTAATGATGCGAGTGGATTATTAGTGCATTACTTCATGTACCACGTCAACGTGTGATCTTGTAGAGAAGTAACCAATTACGCCTCCTTTATATGATCATCTGTAATATTCTGTGCCATCCATACAACCTTCACAACAAACCAAAATTGATCTGGATCCTCACTTCCCAAGCCCTTGAAAATGGGCAACTTCATGGTATTCAACATGTTGAACTATGGCGGAGGTGGTGGTGGTGTGCGTGAAGTTGTATGTTGTGGAGGTGAAGGTGGAGGTGGTGTGGGCGGATGAGGTATTCATGGAAAACCCGACTTTATCAAATGTACAATGCTTCGTGGTGAGGACTTTACTGCTCCCTCATCATCAATCGAAGGAGGTTTTATCAATGGGCTATACTAGGACCTACTTTCTCTTGATTTCTAAAGAATCATCCACTTCGCGTTGATCCAAACATCAAGGCAGTGGAATAACCTGCTTTTCACACAAGAGCATTTTAATCTAAGTATTCAAAGATCTCAAATACTTATCTCGTGGTCCTTTGAAGAATCATCGCTCTGCTTCACTATAATTGACAATGGTTTCGACCACGAATTCTGTAACAAATCCTCCAATGACTAGATCTAGCCAGTGAACAATAGCGTGCGCGATATTATCTTCAGAAGCTTCCAACCTTCGCATGAGCTCTATGGTCCACACTATTGGACCTTCAAGTGTCCACCTACCTTGGTCGTCTACCAATTTAGCGATCCACTTGTACAGATCGATCTAGAAGGTGTAGAAGAAAATTTCATGTATCTTTGTGTATAGATATCTGTCCAACCACTATTATTTTGTTAGGCATGGATTTTTGTTTTCTTGTGCCGCGAATTTGTGGATCTTTCTATCCAACCACTTCTCAATTTATTTCTTGGTCGGATTCCAGTGATGTGACATCACACATCTCTTTATGTAGATATCAGTCCCAGCAACGAAACCATTTGTTGGCTTAGTGGTTCCTGACCCAGGTTCAGAGTTAGTTGCACCAAACAAATCCATACACTACTGGCCCTTTCGGAATCAATTCGCGGAGTGCGGACTAAAGTCTCACCTAAAGCAGTATGGGGGGATGCTGGAACCAAATTTCCACACCTAGATATTAGTGTGATGTCATTTTGTGCTTGCAATCTTCCTTCGCAAAGATCGATAATACTTTATGTCTTATCGATGCAACTTCCTTTAATCAACCTCTAGACCTCCACGAAGGTCTATGACTGGCTTTCGCAGACCCTGAATAGGTAAATTAACTACTTACACTTATCCAAAATTATTCTTAACCCAATATTTACTTAGATTTGCTTAAGTGTTCAATAAATCTAACATACAATGATATAATCTTTACGTAAACCCTTAATTTCAATTACATTCACATAACAATATAGATCTAGTAAAGTCGCACATCAATACAACATTATTTCATAAACTCATCATTAATCACAGCATAAAGCACATTCATACATAACAAAAGTAAATAGGTAAACCACATGAATTTATATAATAATCTTCTTTATTAATATTTAGTTCAACTTACAACCTCAAGACTTCCTTGTGCACTTAGATGCAGGGGTCCACGCACTTAGTTGTGGACTCGACTCTAGGCCTCTGTGCACACAGCTTTAGATCCTTTTCTTCCTTTAAGACCTCTACGAGCTTCCTCTTATTGACCCATTACATTCGTATTCATCCATCAATATCTTCCCTTAGAATCTCTAAGACACACCTATTTATACAATCCCATGGTCCATGGACCATGGGTAGTTATTCAAGAAGTGACTTAATTTACATAAAAGAGGGTAAAAC
Organism: Pinus tabuliformis; assembly: GCA_031772625.1. Classification (NCBI taxonomy): domain Eukaryota; kingdom Viridiplantae; phylum Streptophyta; class Pinopsida; order Pinales; family Pinaceae; genus Pinus; species Pinus tabuliformis. Next base: position 244,360,955 of record CM062818.1, on the reverse strand, counting down.
CCTTTTTGAATCTTTAACTATATACGCACTCCTCGACCACAATTTGCAGATACTTTACCTTCATTTACATAAAACTTGGGATTTTTCCCCAAAACTTGGGCTTTTTCCCCAAAATTGACCATAGGGGACCCCATCCCAACACTCCTAGTTCGTAGTGTCTTATCTTAACCATATTTATTTTGTGAGGAATCTTGTGTTACTTCGATACTATTTACAGGTGTGTCTCTTGGAATGACACTGATTATATTGTATATTCATGTATTCCTAGAGGCTCTAATGTGCTTGCTGATTCACTTTCTAATTATGTGTTAGATTGGAATTTTCACATTAATATATTAAAACTATGTACATGAATAAAATATTACAACAGTACACACTATTGGGAGAAAACACCATAGAAGCCATCATCTTTTATTATATCATAGTAGCATTTTACATCTACAACTATGTACATAGTTCAAAATCAAGTGTTTGAGGCCTAGGATATACTTTCTCATACATATGTAAGTAAACACAAACGTTAAGAGAACTATTATTCCCATTCATTCATGCTCGCGTTGATGGAAACATAACAAAAAATGGATAATCTAACATAGGAAGCCATGATGATGATAAGAGCACACCCCCATGTTGTGCCTTTGTAGGTGTGGAGGCACATCATCCATGCACATAGCCGATACTCCCAAAGTCAAGCCCTCTACATTGTGGGTGAATTCGTGTAGCTCATTCAACTCCTCTCCCTCCTCCCCCTACCTGAATGGATAATGAGTTGCTTGGCCTAGTTGTACTCCTCTACGAAGTGGTAAATAGGCAGGGAGTGTGCTTCTATCATGTCCATATATATTACTCATCACAAAATTAGCAACTATATACCCATGTTAAAATATAAAAATATAATATAATTTCAAAAATCCAAAACATTAAAAAATTACAAAAAGAAAAAAAAATTTACTAAGGTCACTCCACTGTGTGCTGGGAGGGGGGGGGGAGACTATGTCAGGGTCAGCTCAAAATTCCACTCTATCATAGGCACAATCATCCACCACTAATGGAACACTCCTAATCCAATGGAATTATGTAGAGTTTAACCAATGCCCACCATGGACCCCTTCCTACCTCGCCATCAATGAAGTCCATCTACTCATCCGAGGACGCATAGGTGGTGGATCAAGATCATAGTCTTCTATAGGCCTCATAGTTTGGATATGAACTATAAATAATGACACCACTATACTCCCATATCCAAAGATTCTTTTGCATCCTCTTCTTTCCTGGGTAAGCTGCTATTTGAGGTTCATTAGCAAGCCCTCGCACCTGTTCAACAGGGTGGGTTTTAGACATCTCATAGCTAGGTCAATATGCACTTTCTTTGCCACATGGGGAGAGACAGATCCACATATCGGTGCGATAGTGAGAACTATGGTTTTGTTGTAAAAAAAACAAGAACCCATTTCATAGTAATATCATAATAAAAGTGGGGACCCTTTTAAAATTTTAAACTTAAATTTACCTTAAACTTTATTTCAAAAACTCGAAAAAAAAAATATTATACTTTCATACATATATTTGGGAAAAGGACAAATTTTAGGAATTATTTAATAAAACATGTAATATAGATCAATCACAAGAACCACCGTAGTCGAGCTCAAATAAAATAAATCTAGTGTCAGGTCATTTCATTATAATAAAGCTTCATATTAATGCTTTTGAGCTCTTTCCTTCTCTTCTTGAAATGTTGCCCGAAGGTTTTTCCCTGGGCCATTCATGAGTTTTACTCTTTTAAATTCATCTAGGATCTGCCACCTGTGATGACTCAAAACTTCACATGGGCCCTTCTTCTATCATATCACATGGCCTACAACTCTTTTAGTGGTCCATCACATCGTCCCCTTTACATATCATCTTTGCCTCTCTTCCTTGGGAGTTACATAATATCCATCTTTTCGAAATTTCCCAGATAAAGTATCACCAAGACAACTCATATTTATGTGATCCACTTACACATTTACCTTCGCTTTATTATTAGGTTCCAAGCCTGTCCCTTTCCATTTTTTTCCCACTCTTAATCATCCCAACCCTTTTCATTATGGTTAATACTTTGTTTCTCTAGAAGTTTCCTCCTAAGATGAATCAACCACGTATTTAGAGCTCATACAATATTGTATTGGAGTAGGTTGGTCCCCACTTTGCCTCATCCTATATTCCATTTAGCACGGTCATTTCTTAAGAGTGCTTCCCTTTCTCCTTTTGGGGTCTAACCCCACAGGATGATGTACCCTGCCATGTTACTTATCAACTCACTGTCTTCTCAATAAAATTTTGCCACCTATCATCCTTTAATCATAGTCAGTAACCTGGATGCGGGTGTCAACATGAGAAGTTAATGCCATTGCATGAGCAGATGCAAGCTGGCGAGGAGATAGGCTGGAGCAGGCGGCATAAGGTGGGCATTTATGGCTCATTAAGGTCGGCTCGCTTTCAGAGTACGCTGATGGAGTATATTGGTATGGCGCTTATTCTGTGGGTCTTTATTGTTCTGGCTGGTTCTAGAAATGTCGAGGGGCATCTACTCTCGGCACGCAGAGGCTATATTTGGGAGTCCGAGTCTCAGAGGAAGCTGCCGTGGAAGCTTAGCAACTCCCTGCTGCTCAGACTGAGGTATAATTGTGTTGGGGCTGGATGTTTCAAGACAGTTTTTGCTTTCAGACCAAGCAGTCTCAGGTCAGTCTTAGGCATACTCTCTGTAAAATTCAGGTCAGTCTTCACCTCTGTAGCAGGAGCTTGGATTGGGAATTGGATTCTCTCCGTGGCGAGCCATTTTCTGTTTGTCTGGTCATTCTCGTTTCAGTTGGGTATTCTCTTAGAATTTGTTCGACCTGTGATTGGCTAATTCCTCACCCTTAGCCTCATAGTGCTTGTAAATTGGTAACTTATCCTTCCATGGCACCCCGTCGTCGTGGTATTCCTAGGAGAGGGAGCTACTCGGGATCTCGAGGAGGGCAGGGGAATAGGGGAAGCCATGCTCCTCGGAGAATATCCCCGATAGCCATAGCCGCACCTTCTAGCCCTCCCACAGAAGAAACTGGTCCTTCTTTAAACAGTTCGCTGCACATAGCAAGATTCAAATTCAAAAGCAGGCTCCACAAGCCGCTCATTTCTGCTATAGTTACGGTCATCTTCTCGGAGGAGGAAGATGAGTCGGCCAGCTCAGATGAAGATTCAGAGGATCAGTTACCACCTCAGAAAGCCAGTGCCTCCCAGAGCAGTTTGGAGGAAGAAACTCTCAAAGTCTCGGTGGAGATGCACGAAGAGGACGGTCAAGACAAAGCAGGTGGTCAATGGGACTCTCCTCAGGAGCAGGTCATTGCCTGTGAACCAGCAAATAAGTATGACAGTGTCTTGTATCCTGTCGCCCCTCCGGGTGGCAATTTAATGGATGTTGAAGATAACGTTATGATAACTTGGGAGCGAGCCCCGGATACAGCAAATGACAATGGGACTGGTGAGTCAAAGTAGGCTTATTCTCTGGCACCCTCAGTTTCAGAACAATGATTCAATTTTTGGGTTTCTTGTGCTTGCGGCGAACTCTCAGTGGGCTAGGCACCTTCCAACACCTTCAGAAGCTGGGAGATTAATTTGGAACTCCTTTTTGAATTGCTGGTATCAAGTAGTATTCAGTAATGTCCGGTCTAGTCTTTGGGTCGATTGAGCTGTGTTCAGGTGTCAATTTTTTGAACAAGCTTTTTGTAATCCAAGAGAACAGCAATATCTGCAAAGCTTTTTTGATGGAGGGATGGCCATGGCACCCTCAGAGGTTTAAACCTCTCTGTACATATTTTTTCTTTTCTTAATACAATAGATCAGTCTTTACAGAGAAAAAAAATAAAATCATAGTCAGTCCGAAATGAATATTTTTGTACTTAAAACCTTTATTTCAAATAACTATTGTATGTTAGATTTTAATGCATATTTTGATTCATTTAAGTTATAACAAGTTGCATTAATTTTACATTTGCTCAGTAAAATCCCTCTAATCCATTTTTTTCTCCTTAACAGTTGATTACTATGGAAAGATCTGTGCCAACTGGTAAAATGGTGAATTCTAATAATAAAAATCCTTTGCGACAACCAACTGGGTCATTCAAGGAAAATATAGATGAGAAACTGTTAGAAACATTTCTCTTATCTGATACTATGTGGATGAGAGATTCTGGAATTTCATCTTGGAATGCCATGTATGAACTGCTTGAGGAAGATTTGATAGCAAAATATTTCAAGTAGCCAATGGTAGAAACTTGAGACCAAGGTGGCAACAAAATATCTAAAGAAATGAACAAGGATGCTTACAAATCGTGACTGCATAGAATTTCCAGGCAACCAAGACCTTTCCCTTATACAAACATGATTTGTTGGGCGGTGGATAATGTCGACATCACCAAAAGAAAATTTTTCACCTCATGGGAATGATTTTTGGTCCTTTCAAACCATAGCACATTTAGGGTATGTAACATTTTCCTAAGCCACAGATAGTATATAATTCTCATTTTGTTGATGGCTTAATAAAAAATGAAAATCAAACGTTAACAAGGACTCCCTATATTGATTAGAGAATGGAGAAGAAACCCAAACAAGAACAAAACCTAGGGTCTTCTAGCCTATATTCCATATAACCCATAACTTTTCCTTATTTGTATGTTTCTTCCATGCTTTGTTGATTGTTCACTTTTCAAAACTTCTTACAATTCCATAGACTAGGTCCCTCTCATTGAAATGGTTTTCGATGGTTTTATTTTTAATTGGGTCTAAATTTTGTCTAATAATTTGGCCAAGCACATTCTTAATTTTCTTTCTAAACAAAAAACTACTCACAGCTCATCATTTTACATGTTTTCTTATGTTATGGATGTCATATATTTCTCTTTAGAATTCCCATGCATGGGCTAGAAATGAACACTTGCCAACCCTCTTCCCATCCACATTTACCACAATATACTATGGGAAGAAAACTATTTTGATCATTTCTACCACATTTTTCACCTCATAATTATTCCTCTATACCAAATCATTTTTAGTTCCAAGCTTCCCAGAATGTCCTCCACTGCCATGGATTGTTTGAGAAGAATTGAGGATTACTATGTAGAAGATATTTGTACTTACATTAGGGCTTGGGGAAGCAATGGTTGTCTACATGTTTTTCCCCTTTATGTCCCAAATAATTTATTACCTAAAGAAGTTTCTTATCATCCTATCAAGACTGATATAACCCTTCAGCTATATAAATCCCCCCAAAATCTCTGGCCACACTTCCCTTTACAAATTAGTTTGTTTACTCTTAAAAACTACCAGCATGTTAAGAAAGTAGTCTCAACTCTGAATGAATTGACACTTGTCACCAGTATTTATAGGCCTCATGATCCTTCCAAGGTATTTGAGAATATAGCTAATTATGTACATATCAAAATTTATGTTCATGAAGTGAACCAATTTTATAGTTTTTTCTATGGACCTTTTTCTTATGTTTCAATTTGCAATAAAACATAACAATTGTCCCCAAGAAAATATCATTATTTTCTTGTTTTTAGAGACACTTGTAGTTCTATGCTACCATTTTATTTTCTTAAGTTACCTAAAGGTTATGGTGTCATAGAAAAAGTTTCAATCTCTCCAGTGCAAGTCACACCTTAGGCTACTACTCCAATTCAGTTTTCTTCTATAGATTCTTGGGATCACACCTCTTCAGTTAATCCATAGGTTAATGAAATTACTAAGGACTAGAAATAATTTATGGAGATTACTTCAACACCAGTACGGAAAGGAAACGAAACAACAGTTCCTGAATCAAACATTTCTGATAATAATGCACATCAATCAATGGATGTTTCTCCCGATTCTTCTAAGTCTTCTCTCATACAATCAGGTGTCATTTCCAAACACCTGTCAACATTTGAATTTGTGCAAAAATAATTACAACATCTCCAACCACTGTTGTTCAATTGAATGTTGAGGAAATCCCACCAATTGAAGTAATTTATAGTCCTCAACATAAATCTACTTTAAAGAAAAGTAGAAAGGAAAGAAAATTTGTTGATACGTAAGTCTCATGAACAAACACTGCTTTACAATTTACCTCATTAGAAATGGTCTCAAAATATACATCAATGGCCCCTCATGAGAAACTTGAAGAATTTTTCCAATGTGCAGGAGATTATGCTACTACTAATGTAGATAAAGTAGCTAGAGTCAAAAAATTTATCAAGGAAAAATAGGAAAGAATTCATTAGTTAGAACAAGAGTCCTCATAGTTTAAAGAACATATGTAGGCATGATTTACATTAATTAGAGGCCTATATGAGTCCAAGATCCAAAATAGGGATGAAAGGATAAATGAGTTGGAATAAAATAAAGAGAAATCTTAGGCAAGTTCTTTAGACCTTTCCAAATTAAAGCATGAAGCCAATGAGCTAAAACTATGTAGAAATTCCTTGTAGATTCAAAATACTAATTGTAATATGCTAAAACAATAGACTTGAATCTACTCTACTCATGAGTGGAAACAATTAAATGGTCATGCAATCACGAATAATACAAGAGAAATAATTCAATCAACACATTACATAATGATTTCCTAGGGAATTCCATAGCTAAAACCCCATGTTGTCTATATTGCATTAGTCAGAAAATATGAGAAGATTACAGTTCTTTCCTCAAGCCGAGAAACCTTTGCACTATCTCTATTTGTCTCACAACATCCTAGATAAACCTAGGCCAATACTTAACCAATTTTATACTTTCCCAAGTCCCTCTTTCCTTGTGTTTTTTCCTTGGGAATTAGCCCCCCTATTAATTACGGAAATTCCTCAATCAGAATTGCACAATCCTCATAGGTCTTCCTCTAACTTCATGCACCACTTGTAAAATTTGGATGGTTATACAATTGATAATACATTGTCCCCGAACTCCAATCTCAACTGGTTAACTCTCATATCTGACATGCATGAGTTATTTATGAGTGAATCATCAGTTTACTCATTGATCACTATAGGAAGCACCACACTACTAGACCTCCCACTAGTTCCTCCAACAGTTGGAATTAGTTTAACTGACTTTAACTCAGTTCAACTGAATTAATTAATTACAACTCAAAATTAACTCAACCAAGGCTCCTATAATGTAGGAGACATCTACATGACTCAAGTTAGACCCTCTACTCAAACTAACTGAGCCAACTAAGTCAAATTAACTTAGTAAACTATTACAAGTTGTCATGAGATATGTAATTACAATTTTATTCCCAATTTAATTCAAGGACAAAATTAAATTAGGATTTTCTTGTTGCATTTTCAAAAACCTACATCTTCAACATCAGCAACAACTTCCTTGCAACAAGCTAAGTTTGATCCTGTTAGTTGATTCATTAGTTAATTCAGTTGTTGATATCAAAAACCAATATGATGATGCCAAACGTAAGATTAATGAACTTTTGGAATGTAAAGTAGACTCTAAAAGATTCTACCCTAACTTGCCAAAGATTAGTGAAACACAAAAGTATATAGATTTGCAAGCATGGAAAGACCAGATAAGTTTGGTTAAAAGACTAGTAAATGATGTTGAGGGGATTTTAAGCTAAGTTGTCTAATCCATCACCCAGTAACTCAAGGAATCCATTTTTTTATAAAATGATGAAGAGGAGGCTTTCCCTAAGGCAATTATATTACAACAAAGGTGGCTAAGTAATAGGGGAAGATGTAGTAAAATGATCGAGAAACAATTAATGGTAGATTTCAAATTGACCTCGGAGTTCTTAATGTTAGCCTCACTCTCATGTGATGAAAAAAATTCTAAGTCCAACATAATTAAATTAATTAAAACCATGAAAGTTGGGATTTAATCCTACCTTTCTAGATTGAGTTTGTTCCTCATGGTTAGGAGTCAATTTAGGCTTAGTTGTTTGAGAGATTCTCTCCAACTTGTTAGGCTCCTAGATTAGTGTGTTGTTGAGATATTTCCTCAACCATAGTGTTCAAGATAGGTGTACTATCTTGAGACAAAATTCCTCATGTATTTATTTGTACTATTATCATTCATTGGATTAACATTATCAGAGGAACACACTGAGGCTCTAGCCTTTTCCACCATGTCTGATTTGTTTATATTTCTGCTATTTATTTTATGAGTGTTTTATTACTAGTTTATTAAATTTCTTTATTTGGTATCGGAGCCAGTATGGGCTTGACTCCCTAAAAAAAAGGGTCCAGGAAATGAAAAAATCCAATGTTCTATTCTCTGTAGTTAGCATGTGAGGATAGATAGTTTTGTGTGTGAATGGCCTCTGGATCTGGATTTCTATATAGATGGTATTGTATGGAAAGTATTTGATAAGCCTTATTGATCTCTACTTCAGAAGCTGCAGGATCTAGTCCAAGAATTGCAAATGGCTCAAAAGGTTGAACATCGTGAGTAATATGCTTGACATAGTATACGAGAAAAAGCATTATCGCCCACAGCAGAAGGCACATCAAGTTGCTACAAGTTGAAAATTTCGAGATCTTCTTGGCCACAGATGTGTGGTATTTTCCAGAGCATAAGCAGATGGAACAGTGGTAGTGAATGCTCCTAGCCTTCTTCCACACCACATTCGCCACTCGATGGATAGTGTATGGCACCAGCAATAAGACCATAATCGTCAGTATGAGGATCAGAAACAGAGAACTGTTCAAAGAAGTAACATACTAAAATGTGAGAGCCACTTCTCAATGATGGAGGATTAGAGCTTTGAGTGGATATAGCAGCAACAAGGTCAAAATCATTATCTTCTACTTCATTTTTTGAACGTATAGTGACAGGATGCACCACGCTGTTGTCCAAACCTGGTCATGGTTTAACCTGTAAATCAAAAGTCTTTGAATAAAATCTTTCACTCCATAGTTTCATGCATCTATACAATGCATCAACCTCACTTTTCTACTCAAGAAGCTGAGGCTTGTCAATTATTCTGGCAAACTGAGTGACAAATAATGACACTATGCTTCCAGATTCAAACAAGGACAATGACATACCCATTGAATGTCCAACAGAGATAGCAGAATCAATGACTTCCCTAATTTTATTGCCAGAGGCATCCAAAATTGTTTATATCTTCTAATGGCCCACAAGACCAGAGGACCCTAACAAATGCTAGCTTCGATTTCATTCTCAGCACCAGTGCTACTTGCTAAAGCCCACTTCTGATGCGGATATGGAGGCAGATATCAATCAACAAAAAAAAAATCATAGCTGGGCAACCATCTAATTCTCAAGGCACCGCCCTGCGCCACTGTGTTAGCAGAAGGTGATCCAAATCTAAATCCTATACCTGATCCATATTTCCAGAGTCACTAAAGTTTACAAATCTAAGAAGTCAATTTTTTTTTTGAGAAATTTATTGTAAAAAAGTGATTAAATTAGATCAGTTCTGATTCTTTGTGGTTTGCATAATGAGTGATGGAAGGATCATGATACACTGAAGAGGCATGGAGCGCATTTCTCAACTCCATAGTTGCATAGTCAAACATTATAGCCTATGATCATATCCCACGATCAGTTTGCAGTTAGGATTGAGCCTATATCCATCACATTCACCATGTTAACAATCTCCAATATCCTCGATTAACAGAACATTGGGCTAGCATTGGACCATTGAGATTTGAAACTCAACGTTAAAATTTCAACTTTGCATATTTTCTAGTGTTTTCTCGCCACAGTGTTCACCAAATCCTAGATAAATGATGTTGAGGTAGAAGTGGACGTTAGATCTGCTCAAGGCAAAGCAAGAATATGGTAGTTTCCAATGACGAGAGTAATATATGCAAAGAGAAGGCAGTTTTTTCTTTAGTATTCTACATGTTCATAATTTAATGGGATGAATGTAAAATCATTTTAATGCTTTTGGAGAGATAAGGTGAGATTTTGTGGAGTAATAAGTGTTGAGCGATAAAAGGTGTCTTTTTAACTCCTAATTATTTTCACATTAATTGTCAACCCAAGGACGAATTTTTATTTCAAGAGTGTACTCAGTCTGAGGCGGCTATTTACTCAAGAGTAATGTTTTGTAGTATAGTACTTAAAATCCAAAAGTAAATGAATGTTGGAAACAAAATCTAATTGGAATAGCAAGAAATTGAAATGTTCTGAACTAAATCATTCACTCAAACAACCATCAATCGAGGATATAGTAACAATAACTCATTTCTCTAGAGATTGATGCAATTGAAATCAAACTGGAACAAGACAATCAATCTGGGAACGAGGAAGAAATAACCAATGTTCTCTATAGTTGATAGTCCTGCTTTAAAGCAATTAAAAGGAAATAGAAATTGAACTAAAGCTGCTATTGAAAGTAAACTAGGAAAACTCTTTAAAAGCAAACTATTTGCAATTAATCAACAGAAATGAACAGCAAAGTAAATAGACAACAAATTGTAATTAAAGGAACCGAATAACCAATCCTATTGAACAACAATTTGTAATGAATATCAATCAAACGGAACAGCAAGTGGAATGAAACCATAATTGAAATAGAACAACGAAGCTCTATTAAGGCATTAATAAGATAAATTATACAATGTTGAGATTCTTGTTAAATAATAAAAGAGCATCAACGCGATTCGTTAATATAACACACCGATATCAAAGCAGTTAAACAACAAACCAATTAACATGCAAACTATAATAAAAGCAAATATGAACTATCTCACAACAATAATGAAAAGGTAGAGATACAAATAGTGGATCGATCCACTAGGGCCGGGCCCTCAACCACTGGTGAAACGCCGCTAAGCTACTACAGAACTAAGAAGTTAAACGTCAACACATTCTTGTATTAATCATGCATAACAACGTTTACAAAAATTTGATCTCTGTTAATCAATGAGAGTCGATGAGGAATTGTATAATTACAACAAGAAATCTCTCCATCTCTTAGCCATCCTCATCCTGAATTCATCATTCCCCTTCTCTGATCTCTATTCTGATTTAAATACACAGAGAGTAGAGAGCAGTTACAACTATGATTATTACAATATGATCATTATTACAAAATTGGATTGTTTCTAACCAATTGATCAACAAGAAAATATATTTCCATCCATCTTTCAACAAGATCAAGGTGAATTTAGCTTTGCAGCCAAGATTTGGAAAACTGCCACACAACAAATATAAGAAAATTGTGCTCAAAGAACCCTGCGTTTCTCTCAATACAAGCCGAATTTGGGAAAATCGTTCTTTGATTAAATTTAATTTGGTCCGTTTTGGACAAAACCCATGTTCCGTATTTTCCATATTCTTCTTCATTTTCCCAAAATCTCAACCGCAAAACTATCACTTCTTATTCCAGTGAATTTCTGAGTTGGAATATTTGATGATGATTTGGAGATCAAATCTATAATCTGGCAAATATCTTGGAGGCTAAAATGGTAAGTGATGTTACAAAGTATATTAATAAACTATCATTGATAAAATCAAGCAAAATCAACAATTTATTAAAAATAAAGGAGAATAAATAATATTTTTCCATGAGAGCATAAATCATTATAAGATGGAATTATATGATAAACCATGATAAATAAGAGTAAAAATGGATGAAATAAGTGTTAAAAAGTGGTTGTATTCATGGCCCAACATACCCCCACACTGAATATATTGCATGTACTTATGCAACAAAAAACATAATATATTGCATGTCTTCATGCAACCCGAAGACAAAACCTATGTGTTAATCAAGCAATAAAAAAATTGTTCATCCCAGCTCATGAAATGGATGGAACAAATGAATTATTCCTCAAATAATGAATATTAAATTTTAGCAATGTTGATGAAGGCGTAACAATTTGTACATTTACATTCAACTTATGTGTATATGAAGTTGCAACAAAATATGATATAAGTAACAGCAACTTCATTAACCATTTTCCCAAAAACTATAAACCAGATTTTGTTGAAATGTTGCAAGTAAATTTATCATATATGAATGCATCTATGATCCAAAAATCATATTGTTTTGATGCACGGATCATGAGATATAAACAAAATGCCTGTAGGTAATAGTGCATGATTTCCGAAATTTTATGAACTAATTTAACTTGAAATTATCTGGGTTTGTATATTTTAATGATACGTCTGTGTTTTCCAGAAATCACAAGAATTGAGTTCATAGTTTTAAAAGTATTATGGAAATCAATTTCTGCACTGTATAAAAATGAAATTGTATGCCTTACATGAGGAAGAAAATAGAAAACATCCATCATGCGTAGCAATTCCTTGCCCTCTCCGAAGAATTAGCATGCCCTCATGCAATGCTAGAAAACAAGTTGAGGTGGTTTCTACCGTCTGTTGAATTCTATGCTTGGTGTAAAACATGGAATAAGGGAGGTGTTGAGAATGAATAAGAATATTATTGGATGATAAAGAATATGAATGACATGGTCATAAGAAAGAAATGAATGAAAGCAACACTCCCCTAAACTGAAAGATGATATGCCGCTGAAAAATGGGAAGTGGTAAAGATGTGGAATGAAGGATGATAAATAATGCTGAAAATGGATTGTCATGAAATTCTCCTAAATCCGTAATAAATCAGAAAATTATGCTATTTTACCTTAAGTTGTACGTCCAAAAAGAAAAATGTGGAATGACATATATGTATTGCCATTTGTTGAAGCTGATGTAGGTAGAGTTGGTGTTGAAAGAGATGAAAAAGGTGGAATCCAGGCAAGCACATCATGTCTGCAAAATTGTTCGTGTGCATGAGTTGCTCAAGCCTCTTCTATTAGTTGCAATAGTGTGGTCATGATGTAAATAGAGTTTCCTTCCCATACTTGTTGTTCTCCTATAAACAAATCACTATTTTTCATACAATGTGCTTGAATCCACAGTGTTAGTTTTGAGTAGCAACAGATAAGATGCATGCAAAATTTTAATCAGAAAAACTTTTGTGTACATGTAATACTAATCTTTTGTCAAATCAACAAGTTATGGCAAAGTGCAGTAATCATATCGCATGCTATCCCATAATGCATATATTCCCCCCTCGAATTGGAAAAGGGATTCCATGACCATAAAGCATATGAAAGGTGTTGTGCTGACGATAAGGCAAGGGAATGAACAATACATCAGTGAATTAGAGTACACATATCAATGATAGGATGAAGAGAGTTATGGTTATAATGGGAGTAGAGTGTGTAAAGATAGTTATGAATAAAATATGGGATGCTTTGGATTGATGATAAGTTACGCGAAAAAGAAAAAGGACAAGAATATGCCAAAAAGATGCTTTGTTGCCAGTGTTCTAGCTGAAAAATGATGTGATTGATCAGAAAATAATTTCTCATGCGTAAAGGTTCAAAATAGGGAAAAAATTAAGGAAATAACTTCCCCGATAAAAAGAAAATAAAAATAAAATGGTATTATAGTAATAATTGACGGTAAGATATAACTTCAATAGCATAAGCAAATCCTCTACTGCTAGCAGGCATCCATAGCCTCGGTAGGGTTGTTTTTTAACCCATATGAGCTAGGATCCTAATTTAAAAATGGAGAGCTCTAGTGTTGTTCTATAGAAGAGATCAGTGTGTTGGCGTGGTAACCAGATAACCACACTGCCATTCACTGGGATGTAGCAAAAGTGATCAGGCCAGCTCGTGATGAGACCTCCTGTTCCAAGGATAATTTGGCTATCCAATGGATCATAACCCTGGTGTGGTGGCCATAATGGGAATGTCACTTTGTTATAGCCTTATGAACATGGTAGGCTGGCTCGTAATGAAACTCCCTATCCTCCATCTGTGAACAATTTTTTTTTGTTATTACACATTTTTATGATAAAAGGAGGGAGGCTCAATACTCCTTAAGAGTAGGGTTGGTGGAAGAAGTTGAACATGTCAATAGAAAAAAATACCCATAATCTCATTTATTACAGACAGAGAAGATTATAACTAGGAAGGGTGGAACCATCACGGTATTAAGATGATCAATCAATATCATGTATAGTAGAAAACAATGCAGTAAAGTAGTATATAAATAATTATGTCCCTTTTGAAAAGAATCTATCATCAAGGAGCTATCCTATTAAAGATCATAACGTGAATGATATTAACTCGCTTCAATAGAATCCATAATTCTTGTCCTCATAAAAGTAGTGTACTTCATGCCATGAAAGGGAATCAGTAAAATGTGGTTGAGATGAACTAGGAATAATCCCACAAAAGAAAGGAAGGGTTGCTCTCGAAAATACTCCCAAAGTGTTGCTCCTTTGAAGGAACAGTAAAAACACTCAAAAAAGTGTTGTTCCTTGTAGGGAACAACAAAGAAAATGCATGCCAAAAAGCAAAAATACACACGAAAAGGTGTTGTTCCCTATAGGGAACAATGAAAAAATGCATGTGAAAAAGTGTTGTTCCCTAAGAGGAACAACAAAAAATGCGAAAATGTTGTTCCTTTGGAAAGGAACAACAAAAATGTGAAAGTGTTGTTCCTTCCAAAAATGTGAAAGTGCAGAAGTGTTTTTCCTTTAAGAAAGGAACAAAATCGTGAAAGTGCAGAAGTGTTGTTCCTTTCAGAAAGGAACAGCAAAATCGTGAAAGTGCAGAAGTGTCGTTCCTTTTTGAAAGGAATAGCTAAAACGTGAAAGTGCAGAAGTGTTGTTCCTTTCAGAAATGAACAACAAAATCGTGAAAGTGTAGAAGTGTTGTTCCTTTCGAAAATGAACAACAAAAACATGAAATTGTAGAAGTGTTGTTCCTTTCGGAAAGGAACAACAAAATCGTGAAAGTGCAGAAGTGTTGTTCCTTTGTAAAGGAACAACAAAATGCGGAAGTGTTGCTCCTTTGAAAAGGAACAACAAAATGCGGAAGTGTTGTTCTTTTGGAAAGGAACAACAAAATGCACAATCATAAAATGAAAGTACACAAAAAAAGAATTAGCTGTTCACAACATTGATGCCGAGGATGGGTTAAAATTTGAAGGAAGCAACACCTGAAACACAAAATATAAGAAACATTAGAAAAGAAACAACATTTTATTTAAAAACAATATGTAAATAAATAAATTAAGTTACAACAGCTATGATATAAAAAAATGATCTCTTTGAAAAATGTTTTGGCAGCAGTGACATGAATCTTCAAATGGAAACCAATTCTTCATTTCTTCTTGTTATGAATCTGTTAGGTAATGAACTGGATGAAATGCCCTTGTTTCACTAAAATTTCTCTCAAGAATCGCTCGTCCATAAATTGACCTTCTTTGTTCTGCTAAGACCTGCAAAAAACGAGTATCTACCTGCAATAAAACATTAAATCATGGAGAAAGAGAGGTGTGTAGGCTCCCCTAATCCAAGAATTATGCAAAAAACTAACAAGTAGTTACTCTGTAGAACAAATCCACGGACAAAGTAAAATTAATTTATTACCTGCGGGAGAGCAGTGGCCAATCATGCTAACCAGCAGTGTTTCAATCATAACTTCTTTGGTTTTTGTCTGATTTGAGTGATTCCAAAGCCAAATGAGATTTAATTCAAAGGTTTATCTCCAGTAGTAATAGGTTTTAAAAATTCAATGCTATGATATGTCAAATTTGCTTAGAACAACCTGCATAATAGAGTCATTTTCGATTTTCCAGCTTAGACCAACAGTTGATATTTCAAGCATAAATTTTTCGTTTGATGGCGGATTGAACTGATTCAAATTGGAGATTAAATTAGATTCATTTATTGATCTCCAATAGAAACAGGTTTTGAAGACAAGAAGAACTGATGGGTCAAATACGTTAATGAACAGCCGAGAAAACAAAGTTTCAAGAGTGCTGATTTATGATAGGCAGTCAGTATTTTGGTCATAAATTCCTCATACGATATCGAAATTGAGTGTTTCAAATTGATTTGTAAACTAGATTCATAGAGAAATATTCCATAGAAATAGGTTTTAAAAATATAGTCATTTAGGCCTCCAAAAACCCATTGTCCCAACTCTGTTCCTGAGCTGCCTATTAGACACCCTGTCAATATTTCGGTTCTAACTTTTTCGTTTCAAATCCAAATTGAGTGATTCAAATTGGGTTGGAAAGTAGAAATTAAGGGCTACTTAGGATAGAAATTTTTTGTAAAAATATTATCATTTAGGCCCCTCAAAACATGACTGTCCCGACTATGTTTTCATAAATTTCATCAAGCCCGCAAGCCAAAAAAATGATATTCAAGGAATTTTTCCGTATTGATGATAAAAATGAATATAAGTGTTTATAGAATTGTTATTTGCAATATCATTCATCTACATACACATAAATTAGAATATTTATCATCGATGTTGATTTCACAGCGTGTTGCAACAAAGAAACAACTATTTTTACAAAAATAAAAAATAAATGTGTTTGTTTTATTTCTTTATTTATTTTATTTTCTCCACTATCCTACTCTTCTTTGAGAATCGAATATGTTTATGTATAAGAGTATTTCCAGTGGAACCATTTTAAAAATAAGGCCTCTAGTATGCACATACCCAAATTTGAAAAATGCATATTAATGAATATTAGGGTATGCGAAGCCAACTTCCCTTGAAAAGATGGTGTCAAAAATTGTTGAAGTATGGAGTGATGTTGCAAACAAATGATGGAGTGAAACCAATCTTCGATATATCCTTTACTTTATTGATTTGCCATAGCCATCATACCATGAGTTTCTTGAGCTTTTAAAATGTCTTGTTGATGCAAACTAAAAGAAACCTCATTTTCTTCCATAGCTTCTACAATTTTTGAATTTGTAACATTATGAATCTCATTGTAAGTTTTCTCTAATGGCGCATGTGAGATAAAATGGGTGGGAAGGGTGGGTAAATTTTGCAGTTCAACACTGTAAGCATGTTGTACTAGTTTATTATGGTGAGGGTGTGGAATGAGTTGAGCAGGAAATTGTTGGGTCCCTATAATACTAGTGATTACCCCATTACTATTGTAGTTATACCCCTTATTTATATTGTTGTGCCCCTATTACCCCCATATTGTTATTTCTGTTCCCCATAGAATCCCTCTATTGTTATTTTTGTGGCTTTATATTATTATTGTTAGGTTGGCTGGATTATATTGTGACTCCATAGACTCCTATATATAGAAAGGAGGTTTTGTCATTTGAATCATCCAAGAATTGTTCATTTATGTAATGTAAAGGAGGTTTCCCCTTCGAAGAGGCTAAATTCTAAGGGGTTGATCTATCTTTTCTATCTTTTCTTGAGTTGGTTTCATAACATTTGGTATCACAACTTTGGATTCTAGGGTTTCGCTGCTCCAAACAGGTCATCATGGCCTTTTCGCTATAACTTTTTTTTTGTGATGTTTCAGAAGTCGCAAAAAAAACCCATTTTAGAAGAAATCATGCTGAACCTTGGGTCCAATGTTTAGAGTTTGTCGTGCAATATTTGCGGAGATATGATCTGAGGAAGTTGGTCTTTTTGCAGACTCCTGAATTACATTCAAAACACATGACCTGTGGAAAATCGTCATAACTTTCTCTCTGGGGATCAGATTGAAATTTCATAAGAAGCTACAGAAAGAGGACGGCCTTTAGGTTCTTGTATGTGTGTTTCAGATCCAAAGGTTGAAACAGTGACTCGTGGCACGTCGTACAAGTTCGCTCTACTGAACCAGTCCAAAAGCAAGTCACTGTGGGAGATTTCACATAACTCTTCCTTGGAGAATCCAATTGTGGTTAGACTTGTGGCATTAGAAAGAGGACACAGAGGGCTACTACAACTCACAAATTCAGAACTAGATGATTGGAAAGTATAGAGATACATCAGAGGCAATATCGAGCTCCTACAAAGTGAAAAAGGGTGTGTAGATTTTCTTAAATTTTTGCTTAAGCTTGGTTTGAAAAATTATTTTGAAGGAATTCAAAGGGCATAGTAGAGCATTATTATTGGTAACTGATGCCCTGAGGAAAGAAAATGCAAACACCTAGTAAGGAACCTGAAATCTCTAGCATGACTCATGAAGAAGAGGAAGAAATGCAACATGATATATCAAAATTACAAGACCAAGTGCAACAACTGTCCCTTGCACAAAAAGGAACAGAATCTGAGATGGATGGTTTAAAGAAAGATGTAGAAGCTAAGATGGATGGTTTAAAGAAAGGTGTAGAAGCTAAGATGGACTGTTTAAAGAAAGACGTAGAAGCTAAGATGATTGACGTGGAAGCTAAGATGGATGATTTGAAGATAGATTTGAAGACAGACATGGACGAATTGAAGATAAATATGAATAAGTTGCTACAAGAAATGGTCCCTAAGGGTGAAAGGGTACTAAAGGAAACTCATGATGAGAACAAAAGAAATGTTAATCATGATTCCATAGACACTAATGTTGGATTGAAGAATCACCATATTCCAAAAATCGATATGAGGAAGTTTTATGGCAAGGATCCCGCCACATGGATATTACAAATGGAGCAATTCTTCGATCTCAATAATGTACAAAACGCACAAAAGGTACGTATGGAAACTGTATATTTGGAACCAAATCAGTTTGTATGGTATCAATGGCTTTGTTCTTGTAAACAATTTATCACTTGGGCAATTTTTACGGAAGAATTGATAGCACATTATGAGGATACAAAAAGCAACACTTTTTTTAGCCAATTGATAAGTCTCAAACAAAAGGGTTCAATAATGGAGCACATTGAGGAGTTCCAAAAATTGAACATAAGGGTAAAAGATATTCCAGAGGAGCATAGGATTGATGTGTTCATAGGGTCTTTAAAGGATAATATCCAACATGATGTCCGCCTTTGGGAACCTGATTCATTAGAGAAGGCATTCAGGTTAGCAAGAAAAATGGAAAGCAAAATTATGGCAACTAGGAAGCATACCACTCACAACTATAAAGACGGAAGTGTTGTTTCCCCTAGTCTTCCACAACCTACCAGGTTGACACCACAACAATTGGAAGAAAAAAGAGCAAAAGGGCTTTGTTACAGTTGTGATAGCAAATACACAAAAGGTCATAAGTGTGCTGAGAAGAAATTATTCTACATAGATTGTGAAGAGGAAGAAGAAAAGGAGCAAGAAAGGTCAAAAGAAGAGGATATACTCCAGGAACAAAGCCTAGATGAAGAACAAATAAATCTGACCATATCTTGTAATGCATTGGCAGGAATTACCACTCCTCAAACCATCAAGATAGAAGGACAAATCAAGAAGAAAAAGGTAATAGTTTTGATTGATTCAGGAAGAACCCACAATTTTATTCATTGTAGGGTAGAAAAAGAATTGAATTGCTTCCTATATCTAGCACCAGAGTGTCAAGTGATGATTGCAAATGGAGGAACAATAAATTTCTCTGGAAAGTGCCATAATATCAAGCTATCCATGGGAGAATATGTATTGACTAGCCCAATGCTTTCCATTCCAATGGGAGGTGCTGATGTTGTACTAGGAGTCCAATGGCTACAATCCTTGGGTACAATAGCTTTTAATTTTCAAGAACTTTTCATCAAATTTTCTACGGAAGGAAAGGAAGTTGAATTAAGGGGTATTGCAGGGAAACCAGGAAAGATAATCAGCTCTAATGGCATGACTAAGCTTCTTAAAAAGGAGCAAAGAGGTGTAATTGCACAATTATGTTCGCTAGATGTTTCCACATTGGAATCATCTATTTCTCCAGATCTCCAAAAAGTCCTGGACAATCATTCCAAGGTATTTGAGACTCCCAAAGGTCTCCCACCTATGTGTGATCATGATCATGCTATTCATCTGATTCCAGGAAGTGTTCCTCCAAACATCAGGCCGTACAGATATCCCTATGCCCAAAAAAGTGAAATTGAACGTATGGTTGCAGAAATGCTAGAGGCTGGTATAATTCAACCGAGTCAAAGTTCTTTCTCAGCTCCAGTAGTATTGGTGCACAAGAAGGATGGATCATGGCGCATGTGTCCGGATTATAGGGAGCTCAACAAGCTCACTATTAAAGATAAGTTCCCCATTCCTGTCATTGATGAATTACTAGATGAATTGCATGGATCAATTTACTTCACCAAGTTGGATCTTCGTTCAGGATATCATCAAATCAGAATGAAGATTGAAGACATTCCGAAAATGGCATTTAGAACTCATGAGGGTCATTATGAATTTTTGGTCATGCCTTTTGGCCTTACCAATGCACCTTCAACATTTCAAGGTTTGATGAATTCAATTTTCAAACCATTCCTTAGAAAATTTGTGTTAGTATTTTTTGATGATATACTAATCTACAGCAAGTCTTGGAAGGATCATGTTGAACATGTTGACAGGGTGCTACAACTATTGGAGGAGAAACAATTATATGCAAAAAGATCCAAATGTTTCTTTGGAGTCCAGGAGGTGGAATATTTGGGTCATATTGTATCTCATGAAGGAGTTAAGGTAGACCCTAGCAAAATTAAAGCCATTAAGGAATGGAAAATCCCCACATCCATAAAGCATCTGCGAGGATTTCTTGGGTTGACAGGGTATTATCGCAAGTTTGTTAAGAATTATGGGAGAATAGCAGCACCTCTAACAACATTATTGAAGAAAGATTCATTTTCATGGACTCCAGAAGCAACAAAGGCCTTTAAACATCTTAAAGAGGCAATGTGCCAAGCACCGGTCTTAGCTACACCGGACTTCACAAAAACCTTTATTGTGGAATGTGATGCTTCAGGAAATGGAATTGGTGCTGTTCTAATGCAAGATGAAAGACCCATTGCTTTTGAAAGTCGTCCAATCAAGGGAAAGTTTTTAAGCAAAGCTATTTATGAAAAGGAAATGTTGGCAATACTCCATGCACTTAAGAAATGGCGACCCTACCTAATGGGAAGACACTTCAAGGTAAAAACGGATCATGATAGCCTTAAATACTTTTTAGAACAAAGATTATCCTCTGAAGAGCAACAAAAGTGGGTCACAAAGATGTTGGGTTATGACTTTGAAATCATCTACAAAAAAGGGAAGCAAAATGTGGTGGCAGATGCACTCTCAAGAAAGGATGAGGATGTGGAAGCATTGTTGTGTGCCATTTCTATTATCCAACCAGATTGGATAAACAAAGCAAGGGAGGAATGGAAGAATGACGAAGAAGTGTGGGCACTTATTCGAAAGCTACAACAAGATTCCAGTACTTCTGATACATTTAGCTGGAAAAATGATTCGTTATGGTACAAAGATCGCTTATACCTCTGTAAGAATTCCCAGCTAAAACAAAAGATTCTTATGGAATTGCACACTTCTCCCTTAGGAGGGCACTCAGGATTTTTAAAAACTTACCACAGGGTTAAGAAGGAATTTTTTTGGGATGGCCTTAAATCAGATATTCAAAAGTTTGTGGCGGAATGTTTGGTTTGCCAACAAAATAAAGTTGAAACAATTAAGACACCGGGTCTATTACAACCTTTATCCATTCCAAGCCAACGTTGGGAGGAGGTTTCAATGGATTTTATCACAGGTTTACCCAAGTCTGAGGGAAAGAGTGTCATCATGGTGGTAGTTGATAGACTTACCAAGTATGCACACTTTTGTGCATTATCACATCCATTTAAAGCCAGTACAGTTTCTACTGCATTTATGGAAACAGTTCAAAAGCTACATGGAAACCCAAAGATTATTGTAAGTGACAGAGATCCCATTTTCACTGGAAATTTTTGGACAGAATTATTTTCTTGTCTTGGTACTCAGTTAGCTCATAGCTCATCTTATCATCCTCAATCTGATGGGCAAACTGAGATAGTAAACAAATGTTTGGA
Organism: Pinus tabuliformis; assembly: GCA_031772625.1. Lineage (NCBI taxonomy): Eukaryota > Viridiplantae > Streptophyta > Pinopsida > Pinales > Pinaceae > Pinus > Pinus tabuliformis. The sequence continues at coordinate 244,339,183 of CM062818.1, read as the reverse complement.
AGGATATCTTCGTTGCTTTGTATCTGATAAACAGACACAATGGGTCAAATGGTTGCCTCTGGCTGAATGGTGGTATAACACTTCCTTCCATACAGCAACAAAAATGACCCCATTTATGGCACTTTATGGGTATCAACCACCATCCATCACATCATATTTAAGAGAAAATTCTAAGGTTCAGGCAGTGGAACATCACATCGAACATCAACAACAAGTCCTCCAACTCTTAAAGGATAACCTCGTGTTGGCACAAAATAGAATGAAACAACAGGCAGATCAAAATCGCAGTGAAAGAAGTTTTGATGTAGGTGATTGGGTATTCCTACGGCTACAACCATATAAGCAAATGTCCCTAAAGCAAGCTAAGAAGGATAATAAATTATCACCAAAGTATTATGGTTCGTACAAGGTGTTGCAAAATATTGGTACTATGGCATACAAATTGGAGCTTCCTGCAGCTTCTCGATTGCACCCAGTTTTCCATGTTTCATGTTTAAAGAAGGTTATAGGCGACAAGCTCCCAATTCAAACAATATTGCCAGAACTTGACGAGGAAGGAAAAATTATATTGGAACTGGAAGCAGTCACAGAAACAGGAACTCGACAGCTACGAAATCGATCAATTTCAGAGTATCTTATCAAGTGGAAGAACTTATCCGCTGAAGATTCCACATGGGAGGATGAGAATTTTATGCAGAAGTATCTAGAGCTATTCAAGCGTTGAGGACAACACTTTTTTGAAGGAGAGGGGCATGTTGGGTCCCTATAATACTAGTGATTACCCCATTACTATTGTAGTTATACCCCTTATTTATATTGTTGTGCCCCTATTACCCCCATATTGTTATTTCTGTGCCCCATAGAATCCCTCTATTGTTATTTTTGTGGCTTTATATTATTATTGTTAGGTTGGCTGGATTATATTGTGACTCATAGACTCCTATATATAGAAAGGAGGTTTTGTCATTTGAATCATCCAAGAATTTTTCATTTATGTAATGTAAAGGAGGTTTCCCCCTCGAAGAGGCTGAATTCTAAGGCGTTGATCTATCTTTTCTATCTTTTCTTGAGCTGGTTTCATAATAGAAATTGTGTACAAAATGAAGCATTTTGATGATGTAGATGATTGGGTTGAGTGGATGATTTTGATAAGCAAACAAGATGTTGTGGAAGAGCTAGTGAAGAATATGGAGAATGTGTTTGTGCTACAAGATGCGGGAGAGTAGTCATGCAATCCTAAGGTGAACCATGCCAAACTTATAGATAAGATTGATGGTGGTTATATTGAGATTGACATGGCTGCCCTAACACATTACTATTCCATAATGGTTTTTGCAAGTAAGAGAATGGAGAAGAAGTGTTTTGAACCATACCTATAGGCCATGATTTCCATGGTTTTGACCTTGTTGTAGCTTCCCCATCTCTTTGATATAATACTTCCATCCTAGATAAGGAAGAGTGAGTATCTATGAGATGCTCCTTTCAGTCATGAGGGCAAAACACTTCATCAAATTCTTGATTTTTCTAAACCTGCAAAACATCCAATTTTGAATTTACAGAGCTAATAAAATCAACTTTAAAATTTTCAAATAAAACATTGATTTCAGCTCTTATGTCTCCCGCTCTTGTAGCAGATTTGGAAAAGAAAGAACAAACATCTCTAGAATTCTTACCAGCCTTGGAGATTCCTCTTGAATACCTTATGCACAATTCACAGACATCATCATATGACAATTGAAAAATATCACCTTTTCCTATCAGATTTAAGAGTTCTAAAAATTTATCTTTGATTCATTTAAGAAGGAGTGTTTTTAAGATCTCTTTTTCCAAATGCTTATGTTTTGATTTTTGAAGATTGTAATGAAATCGATCTACATAGTCCTCCAAGCTTTCATATTCCCCTTGTATCATATTGAAAATATCTTCATTTTCCTTGCAATAGCCCTGGTACTTCTTCAAGAATATGTTCTTCATGTCCTCCCATGTTTGGATGCAGTTCCCACCTAGGCTCATGAAACATAGGAGAGTTTCTCCTTTTAGAGTAAGAGGAAACACTTTCAACCTTTGATCATTAGTACAATAATCGTATCCTCCACAAAGTATTTCAAACTCAAATGAAAATGTATCTGGGTCTTCATTTGTCAAACCATAAAAAATTGGTAGAGAAGATGGGGGAATTATGTGCATTTGTGCCACTCCTCCTAGATCTTTGATAGGAAATTCAAAAGTAGAAATGTGAGCCATTTCTTACCATAATAGAAGATGTTCTTCATGTGTTTATTTGAGGCTCCTTCTTCAAATGTTCCTGTCAATTGGTTAGTGAAATGGGTGGTGCTTACATCACAACTTGAGTGAAATCATGAGTTTTGTTTTTTCAATTTTTTTTCTTAGTCATTCACACAAAAATTTAAACATTTGTTTCTACGCTAAGTTCTTTAACAATTCTGTTGGAAAGCGTTCGGGGGAGCAGGGCTTTTACATGCTCCTATATGTAGGTTCTTACCTTGCATTTTTAATACCCAATTTTTTCCTAACAGGCACTCATCAGATGCACACTACTCCTTAGAAATGGCTACTCTCTCCCCAGCAACGACGCCAAAATGTTGAGCAATAAAAGGTGTCTCTTTAACTCCTAATTATCTTCACGTTAATTGTCAACCCAGGGACAACTTTTTATTTCAAGAGTGTACTCAGTCTGAGGCGGCTATTTACTCAAGAGTAATGTTTTGCAGTATAGTTCTTAAAATCCAAAAGTAAATGAATGCTGGAAACAAAATCTAATTGGAACAGCAAGAAACTGAAATGTTCTGAACTAAATCATTCACTCAAACAACCATCAATCGAGGATACAGTAGCAATAACTCATTCCTCTAGAGATTGATGCAATTGAAATCAAACTGGAACAAGACAATCAATCTGGGAACGAGGAAGCAATAACCAACGTTCTCTATAGTTGACAGTCCTGCTTTAAAGCAATTAAAAAGAAATATAAATTGAGCTAAAGTTGTTATTGAAAGTAAACTAGGAAAACTCTTTAAAAGAAAACTCTTTGCAATTAATCAACAGAAATGAACAAAAAAGTAAACGGACAACAAACTGTAATTAAAGGAATCGAATAACCAATCCTATTGAACAACAATTTGTAATGAATATCAACCAAACGGAACAGCAAGTGGAATGAAACAATAATTGAAATAGAACAGCGAAGCTCTATTAAGGCATTAACAAGATAAATTATACAGTGTTGAGATTCTTGTTAAATAATAAAGGAACAACGACGCGATTCGTTAATATAACACATTGATATCAAAGCAGTTAAATAGCAAACCGATTAACTTGAAAACTGTAATAAAAGCAAATATGAACTATCTCACAAAAATAATGAAAAGGTAGAGATACAAACAACAGATCGATCCACCAGGGCCAGGCCCTCAACCACCGGTGAAATGCCGCTGAGCTACTGCAGAACTAAGAAGTTACACAGCAACATGTTCTTGTATTAATCATGCATAACAACGTTTACAAATAGTTGATCTCTGTTAATCAATGAGATTCGATGAGGAATTGTATAATTATAACAAGAAATCTCTCCATCTCTCAGCCATCCTCATCTTGAATTCGTCATTCCCCTTCTCTGATCTCTGTTCTAATTTAAATACACAGAGAGCAGAGAGCAGTTACAACTGTGATGATTACAATATGATCATTATTACAAAATTGGATTGTTTCTAACCAATTGATCAACAAGAAAATATATTTGCATCCATCTTTCAACAAGAGCAAGGCGAATTTGGCTTTGGAGCTAAGATTTGGAAAATGGCCACATAGCAAATATGAGAAAATTGTGCTCAAATAACCCTACGTTTCTCTCAATACACGCCGAATTTGGGCAAACCATTCTTTAAAAAAATTAATTTGGTCTGTTTTGGACAAAACCCGTGTTCCGTATTTTCCAAACTCTTCTTCATTTGCCCAAAATCTCAAACGCAACACTGTCACTTCTTATTCCAGCGAATTCCTGAGTTGGAATATTTGATGATGATTTGGAGATCAAATCTATAATATGGAAAATATCTTGGAGGCTAAAATCATAAGTGATGTTAAAAAATATATTAATAAACTATCATTGATAAAATCATGCAAAATCAACAATTTATTAAAAATAAAGGAGAATAAATAATATTTTTCCATGAGAGCATAAATCATTATGAGATGGAATTATATGATAAACCATGATAAATAACATGATAAAGAAGAGTAAAAATGGATGAAATAAGTGTTAAAAAGTGGTCGTATTCATGGCCCAACAATAAGGTGAAATTATTTTGTAATTTTGGAGTGATAAGTGAATTTGTTTTAGAGAAAGTCATTGTTTCACTCCAAAGTAATGTTCTACTTTTAGAGTGATTGAGTCGGTGCAAGAAGTTTTTGAAGACAATTTTCTTCCAAAATTTTCAAGTGTGACATTCTCATTGAGAAGTTTCTTCGACAAATTGTGACATTGAAGAATGATGTACTCCAATAATTAATAAAATCACAATTTTTTGTGGTGCTTGTGTCCTAGATCCGCCTGAAATTGAATAAGGGGATCTTAGGTAGACCGTGTGTAATGAATGCGTGTGCATGACTTGTGTCCAGATTATCAAAATGCTCTCTTTGTATTATGCTTAAACAAATACATGCACATAAGCAAGCGTAAGTATAAGAACACTTAATCAAGCTCCTGTAATCAAGCTTAAGTACACAAGAACAAAGTGTCACATTATCAACTTGATAAGATGATCTTCCAAGCAAGCACATTTCACATCATATAATCAAAGCAATCAAGTTAAGGATGCTACAAAATCAAGCATTTCAAGCCAAGACAACATCAACATCATCAACACTTTTTGTATCACTTGTAGATAAACTTTTTTTAATTGAATTGTACGGGTGAATTTTCAGTTGTAACTCACAACCTAATTTGAATTATTAAGGTGAATACATTAAGTCAAGTAAGTCTTCAACTGAGTCATCAAGATTGAACTTGTCATTTGTCTCTTGGGTGTATTTCTGATAGTTTTCTACACCATTCCTTTTTTAAAATCATCACATTCAGTGAGCACATTCAATAAAGCATAAAGGGTCAGTAATCAATCAAGCAAGTTCAAGCAAGCCATTTAGCAAGCAATCATCATCAAACGAGTTTGAATTCTAGTATTCTATTCTTCAAGTGAGCATCAAATCAAGCCAGTGTTTAACAGAAGTGAAATAAGGAATAAATCAAGGGAGCGTGTCATTCAAACAACAAAGCAAGCGAGCTTGTCATTCAAACAACCAAGCAAGCAAGCGTGTCAAAATCAAATGTGAAAGTTCAAAGCATGACATCTACAACAAACAAGCCAGTGTGAAGTTTATTGAGGCATTCACAAAGTGTTAGTGAAGCATTCACAAAGTGTTAGTGAAGCATTCAAGCAAAGCGATCGTCATCAAGCGAGCGTGAAATCAAGAGTTCAAGCAACCAAGTTATAAAACTCTAGAAAGTGTTTAAAGCATCAGCAATAAGCAACAATACAAGCGAGCCTGAATTCAAAGTGAGAAAGCTAACATGGCGACACACATTCAACTATCCCAAATTCTTAACAACTTTATTTTATCATCAACTGGCGACATGGTGAACATTAGTAAAACAACTCTTGCTGATATTCAAGTGCATCTTCAACATGCACATGAAATGATTGAGTTCCTTCAACTGGAGTCGGAACTACAAAGAACTGAGTTGCTAGAGAAGAGTGATTCTTCCAAGTCTTTGAACAATAAAAATACAACAGATGATTCCAAGTCACTGATCCAACCAACTTCAGGTGTCGAAGTGGTTACTAATCCAGTTCAACTTCCTTCCAAACCGATCATCAAGCCAGGGGAAGAAATCCAAAGTAATAGAAATCGACGAGGCTTAGGATATGTAAAAGATGATGCCAAATGGCATATCTGAGACTATTCAAGGCCCATTAAGTTTGTCAGTGAAGGGTTTCTTGCACAAATTACATTGGCTAGTTCTAAGAAAGTTGCAGATAAACAAAAATACACACAAACTGAAGTTGCAGTCAAACCAAAATGCCTTCATTGTCAAAGAACTGGTCATCTGGAAGATCAATGTTTTGGTCCCCATACTTGTCACCATTGTGGCAAGAAGAATCATGCATCACAAAATTTCTACAAACAAGACTAACCTACCATATTAAAGATCAATTATTCATTTTTTTGATCCCTAGGAATGGTCATCCACAGTCATAAGATTGTATAAGTTTTACAATCAAATTCACTGCCACATATTGCATCCAACAATAAAAATGAAGATGGTACTCTCGTGCAGTTGAACGGGGGAGTACACTAGTGAAACAATCCTCAACCTTGAAGGGGGGGAGTTCAGAAATAATTTGAAGAAGATTGTCTCTCCTTTCAGTTGACAAAGGGGGGGAAATGTCAACGAAATTGATAGTGGTTGTCAGATTAAAAGTCTCGAAAACATCAGCAAAGCAGCCAGTGGGCATCATCAACATTCTGTTAGTGGACAAAGGAAGATAATTGAAAGCAAAATCCAAATGGATCATTTTGTAGCATGGCACATGATGGAGTTGTCAAGAAAAATTTCAGAGATGACTCGGACTTGCAGCTAACAAATGTTCTCTTCAGATTGGAGTTTTTTTACCATCCAACTTTGGTAGTTTTTCAGGCAGTGTTTTTGAGCCTCAACATGAGAACTTGGAAGATGGTTCCTCATTCTTATTTTTAACTTATCATTGAGGGGGGTAATGTTATCCTCACTCTCATGTGATGAAAACAATTCTAAGTCGAAAATAATTAAATTAATTAAAATCATGGAAGTTAGGATTTAATCCTACCTTTCTAGATTGAGTTTGTTCCTCATGGTTAGGAGTCAGTTTATGCTTAGTTGTTTGAGAGATTCTCTCCAACTATTTAGACTCCTAGATTAGTGTGTTGTTGAGATATTTTCTCAACCATAGTGTCCAAGATAGACGTACTATCTTGAGACAAACTTCCTCATGTATTTATTTGTACTATTATCATTCATTAGATTAACATTATCGGAGGAATATAGTGAGGCTCTGGCCTTTTCTACCATGTCATATTTGTATATATTTCTGCTATTTATTTTATGGGTGTTTTATTACTAGTTTATTAAGTTTCTTTACTTAATTAAATCATATGGTTACTTGCAAGTAGCCAAGGCTGTTATGGAATACTAAAATCAACCACTGCCACCTTTGCAAGGTCATGTCTTCAATTTTCAAATGAACATAAAGCCTCATTCTCCTCTCGAGTTGGTACTGCTTCTAGAAGTTCATCAACAATGACAAATTCACACTGGCTACACATCTACAACAGTTCATCCAAATTGATTATTTTATTTTTAATTTGTAACTAATAACTATTTTATTATAGGTTGTTTCACTTTAGTTGAGAGAATAATAGAGTGTTGATTATTCTCTATTATTTTAAAAAAAAAATTAACGACCTCTCGATCTCAGGCTTGAGCGTTCTCAAATTTTGCAAGAATTTCTTTGTTACATTGTACAACGATGTTCCCTTTAATATAAGTTGAACCACTTGTTGATTCCATATCTATGAAGTTTAAATAAAAATTGGTACTTTTATCAGTTTTTTACTTTTGATTTATAATTGGAATATGATCTTATGTTTTATTACTTATGTTCATGGTTAGTTGATTGAAATATTATCACTTTTGATATATTCATTTCTGTTGATTAGGAATATAAGTTTTATGTTTATGTGAATGTGTTTATTAATTAATTCAATTAACTATTTAATTGAATTTATTATATTTAAACTGCTATAATTAACAATATAATTTGAAGATCTATATTTTCATGTTATTCATCATCTTTACTTTTCACAATAATATATCAATACCTAGGTTATTTAGTAGTGAATAGTCTATATTATAATTTAGATAAAATTTATGTTTTATGTGTTTATCAATTGTTACCATTTCTTCCTTATTTCTTCCACCTCTTTTAAGTCTTCATCTATTGGAGAAACTTATGCATGGGTAACTGGACCTAATTCAAAACTAGTTAGAATGATGAATCCAAATATAAAAGAGTTTAACTTGGGACTCTTACCAGGTGGTCTCCTAAATATTGACATGGAAAAAAAATTCCATCAACATTTCTGGCACTAGAGGGAGGGCCATTACAATTTGAATGGAAAGAATATCTCATACAAAAACTAGAAGCCATTGTAAGAGTTCATCTCTGCCCTTGATTTCACCTCTACCCTTGATTTCACCTCCAACTTCTAGATCTCCTGCACGATCCCCTCCTCCACAATATGAATTAGTTGAGCCTTCCCAAACATCTCCTAGAACTATTATAAAATCCTCTAGTGAACCTCCATATCCACTTGTTTCCCATAAAATTCAAACTATTATCCAAAATATTGTATCGGGAGAATAACCCCAAGCATCTAAAGCTTCTGAGGGAAGTGTTGTCTCATCACTAAAGGGTTCTCGTATTTTAAATATAGATAAAGGAGAAAAGGTATGTATTAAACCTTGTGAGTTTCCTCTATAGACACATCATAGAAAGAAACCTATTAATGGTTTTGATTCATCAGTTAATGGAACTATATCTTCTAGTTCACCTCCACCTACAACTACCATAACTTCAATTGCTACTTATCCTGTTGGCTTAAGGGGGCTTGACCCAGGCTCAAATTTGTTCGTGCTAACCAACAAAACCCTAACTTTTGGCCCTTTCGGCAACAACCTGCATAGTGCAGGCTGCAGTCTCACCCAAAGCAGTATTAGGGGATGCTAGAACCAGGTTTCTGCATCCAGAGACTGTGTGATAAGTGATCTCAAGCCTTTGCTTCTCAAATTTTCCTTCGCACAGATATATATCCTCCTATGATCCACTACTTTAGCTCTAAGAAAACGTCTTCCATACCTTCGCGAAGGCCTGCGATCAGAATTTATAGACATAAAAGAAGAAAATTGTCCACTTTCACGCACTAATTAGTAACCCTAGATCTTCATTCACGTAGATCTACCCAATTCAACATAAATCATAACAGATTCAACATTTGTCTTCGCGAAAACAGGTAGTTACTTAGTTCATGCATAAATATTAAAGATTCAGTAGGTTCACGCAACAATTACACATTATTCCACAGAAAAATATCATTGAGCGATAAAGCATAACATGAACAGAAATAATAATAATACTCAAAGGCAAGGTATTTCTCCAAAATCAGTCTTTATTAAGTTTAGCATTCAATTTACAACCTTATTCCACCTTGCGCACTCAGCTACAAGGGTCCATGCACTCAACTGTAGACTTACCAAGGTGTTATGCACACTCAGCTACAGGAGCCTTCCCCTTTCACCTAAGCACAAGAAGCAGAGCTTTCCTACCTTAGCACTTACCCAAAACAATATTCTATACTAACTTAGTTACTCCTTAGACTCACTATGACTCAACTATATATAGCATTATTTCTTACAATACCATGGCCCGTAGCCTATGGGTGGGTCTCAAAACTGACCTATCACTTACCCAAACAAGGTGTTAAATCCCCTTTGACTCCTACTTAACTGCGCGCTCCACATCAACATTTCACATAGACATTACATTCTTTACAAAATTTTTACAAAAATGGGTTAAACTAGCCCAAAAACTTACCCTGGGGACCCTATCGCAACACATCCTTCAAGGAATCTTCCACTTTCAAACCCATCTACATTTTTTTCATTTATCAAAAAATAGTTACTCCTATTGGTATTAGTTCAATAGATCCATCATCGCCCACTATACCATTATCATCGATTACTATTCTTATGTTCTTTCAACTAGTACTGCTACTTCTGGCATTGCTTTTAATTCTTCAAGAATGGCACATAGAAAATGGGAAAACCTATGGGATCTTAATATCTATCCTTTGCTACATAATATTTCCAAACACCCTGAAAGATGGTTACCAAAATTTAACCCTGATAATGGTCTTCCTCTCGAAGAGAATATTAATAACTTCATGTTAGCTATAAATCTGAATGATGTTTCGAAAGAGGATGTGGATTGTAGGTTGTTTCCATATACTTTTAAAGGTAAATATGCATCATGGTATTTCTCTCTACCTATTAATTCAATTTTTAACTAGAATTATTTTGAAGAACTATTTTTCAGGAAATTTGGTGGTGATAAGACTCTCGCTTCTTCAATAAATGAAATGTCTAATATTCCATGGACCCGCATTGGAACCTTCTCTAGATCTTGAAGAGTTAGCTTGGATCTCTCCTTGGTCTTGGCCCCCTTCCTCCTCATCCCCAAATAAATTACCTCCTTCTCAACCACCCTGGATCCTTCGTTTGACCCATGAAGGGCTTGATGATTGGAAGCATAAATAAAATTCATGGACTCTCCAATTTTATGGTTCCTCAAAAAGAAATTTTGGGGTGGCAGAAGGGGGAGGAATTCTCATTAATCCAAAAGGAATAATTTTTTATCACTATGCATGGGGTTTGGGAAAGAATACCAATAACCAAGCGGAAGCTAATGGATTGTATCTTGGACTCACTTTAGCTGATAAAAAAGGAATGAAGGAAATGAATATCCGAGGTGATTCTTCCTTGGTCATAAAACACAAGAACTCAAACTGTATAGCCTAGCATAACAAGCTAAATTAGATTCTCAAGAGATACCTTGGCACGCTCCCTCTCTTTGGGAATCTATATTTTTTTCACATTCTAAGAGGCCTAAATAAGGATGTGGATATGCAAGCCAATATGGCTTGCCAAATGAAAGAAGGTTGCAACAAGGTCAATGAAATTGATGGTTATTTACCCATCCCTTAAATATTTGCATGAAATTCCCAATTTTGATGATAAATTTATATTTCTTCAACAAATATTGGGCAAAAAAGTTGCAAATCATGGTTTCAAAGGTTTTATTAATCTCTATTGTCCCTCATTCCATCCCCTTGGGTAAATTTGTCCTTCCTCCCTATTTTTCATTTTCCCATCCCCCCTGCCTCCACATCACCCTCCCCATCACCCCCACTCTAACCCCCCTCTCCTACCCCCTCAGCACCACCCCCTATTTGGTCTCCCTGCCCCCATCACATCCTCCATCCCTATTTATGTCCCCTCTCCCCTCCCATTTGGAAACATCTTAATATTTCACTTCCTACTCAGTCGACTCGTGATTTCAATCCTCAATAGGTCAGGGCACTTGGCACATAGGAAATTATAAGTGTGGGAACTATGTAAGTCATTCCTCGTATCCTGGTCCATATCAAGAACAATCAAGTTATCACTACATGAAAATCCTCAAAGATAAAGTTGCATTTACTTCCCCTAGTATGGATCAAATGGTTCATTCATGTGAAGGTTGAATTTCTTAAGGCAAAGGTCATTTTAGGCACCAGGGAAATCATGGCTCAGAATTGGGATCCCGGAGGTAAGTTCATTGTCTTTCAAAATAACATGAGGTGTTTGTTCAAAAGAATATATAAATTGTTGAATAATGATCTTAACCTATGCAATAGGAATGTGTTCAACTTTGTTTAGAGGGGCACTGGAGAGAGGACTCTTTCTAGTATATTTTCTCAGGCGTGGAGAGTTAATTTCTAGTGAGTGTTAATTGCAAATTGTCAAGTCCAATTCTAAAAGCTCCTACTATGGTGTGATATTTTTGGGTTTTTTTGGGTTCTCTATTTCTCCTTGTCATTTGGATCACTGGGAAAGATCCCAAATCCCCACTGTGAACCATGCCTCTGATTCAATTTTTCTTCTCAACAATATGGACTCTGACTCTTGGGGCTATCGACACCCGCGCTCAGGTAGGATGGTGGATTGTTCTGAAATGAAGCGGTAAAAGTGCCCCCCTTTAGCCTTATACTCCCCTCTTGCCCATCAGTCTTGTGATAGAGAACACTCAGCTCTGCAGGAAATCTTGACATGACTTTAGAAGAATCTTCAATACCAGAGGGAAGAGGCCTATGAAATGCAAGAGAGGAACATGGAGAAGAACACAAAAATATGACAGTTGGAAGATGAGGTAGATGTTGTGCGAAGTAAAATCCATGATCTCCAAATTCAATTGGCAATGTAGAACTCCCAAACAACTGAATAAAAAATTGGCATTGACCTCAACTGACCAGCTCTATTTGATGACTATTTTTCTTATTTTGTGTATTTTCCATGACGATTTTAAAATGTATTTTGTTACTGTGGCATTTTTGTAAGTTCTACTCTAGAAAATATGTAATCTCTTAGTTGATTTTTGCAATTTTGAAAGGAAAATGGGCTTAGACAGTTACTCTGTAGATAATGGTGCCAATTGATGTAAATTTATATGAAATATAAATCTCCCATAATTTTTCTGTGACCGAGCACAAATTAATACAAATAAAAAAAAATTGGACCCAATTAGAGAATTAAATATTTTAATTTTAGATTTAATAAAACTTTGAATAAGATTCCAAATACATCCAAAACAGGAGAGGATGTATGTTTTGATTGGTATATCGATGGCCTTCCTTCCTCAATGGCTATGTTCATAAAAGAAGAATGCTAAATATCCATTTGATATGGAAGGGTTAAAGAAATTAATTAAAACTCTATCAAATGAAGTGGCTGATCTCAAGAAACAAATTGTAGAGGAATCTTCTTCCCAAAGACCTTATAGGTATTTCAAAAGAATGCAACAAACTGCTCTTCCAACTCAAATTTATGTAAATGAAGAAGAAGAAGACAATGATGAAGTGGAAGAGGAAGAAGCTGAATAAACTGAAGAAGAAACAAAATAAGAACAAGTATCTAAAGAAAATGGTCTTTGGGATTTTATTGGTCCTATTTCTCAAGATGAAGAAGAGGAATTCTTTCTTGTTATTACTAGAAGAAAAATCTTTGCAGCACATATTTTACCAATAAAAATTAGGAAAATGCTCCTTCATCAAACAAATTTGCATCTACAAGTTCCTGCTCTTCAACAAAGAAGAATTATACATAGACCCCTGGCTATCTTTCTTTTGATTACTAAGAGTACCACTCTAGATAATTCTTCTCCAAAAAATCTCATAATTTCTGATAGCATAGAATATAACATTGTAGAATATATGAAGAAAAAAAAAGCTAACATTTCCCATTATGAGGTTAGTAAACTTAAAAAACAATTTTTTTTTTTATTAAATTCCCTAAACACTACTCCAAATTCTCCTCTGCCAACAAGTATTGTATCTAGTAAGAATTCAAAGAACAAAGAAAATTTAAAGCCTCCTTCATCATCTGAAAAAATAAGCAAATAGATGTAATCCTTATTGGTGATTGTTATAGGTTATTTAGCTTAGGTGGAAAAACTAGAAAACCCTCTCAGGTTTCCCAGAACATAAGGCAGATGGATTAAGGGATTTATTGCAATAAAGGTATATGCATTCAATTAAGAAAGCATTAGATTGAAATTGACAAAGAAGAGGTAAATGAAAACCTATGTGTCCTTGTGTGTAACTCATTTGGAAGGGTCAATGTGGTTGAGAAATGATCCTCATCCAATTCCAAAGATAAAACCTTCACAAAAAATGAAGAAATGTGATCTTCACTACATAGAAACTTCACCAATCCAAAACACTAGCAAGTAAGAAAAATAATACAATTGAATACATCAATAATGATCATAATCCAAATCATTACAACATAAACATAATAAGTAAATCTTGAGACAATCATATGGAGAAAACAATAGTAAATCTATATATTCAATGAGGAAAGATTACAACCATAGATGGTTGCAGCATAACCTCTTCAAACTCCTAGAACTTCAACCTCTCTCTCTCTCTCAAATGATATCTTAACAAAATAATAGTGCATGAATTCTAATCCATAATACAAAGGCCTAGCCTTTAATATATAGGAATGGGAGGCTCTATACTTTACCAATTCCATAATCCTAATTTAAACAGGAATGCAACAAATTATAGATATAACCATAAATAAGATGCAGAAGAAAATCCAGACTGCATGGAACAAGCCACAGTTGATAGGATCATGGACACATAGATCAAGAAAATATGACAACAAAGAATCCAATTATATCGAGTTGTCAAAGCATGCCAACTCCTTCACCAAGGAATGTGGCTCACAAGGGACCAAGTTCAGCAGAAGTTTCCTCATCTCATGGAGGAACTCAACGCAATGGGTACCATTAGGGGGAGGAATGATCTAAGTGGAATAAGAGGTTGGCCACCAATATCCACCTGGATCATTCCTCCCCCCTTAGGGAGAAATGGTACCCATTGCATTGAGTTCCTCCATGATATGAAGAAACTTCTGTTGAACTTGGTCCCTGGTGAGCCACATGCCCTTCTGAAGGAGTTGGCCTGCTTTGACAACTTGATATAGTTGGATTCTTTGTTTTCAGGTGTTCTTGATGCATGTTTTAACCTCGTACAAAAATTACCTGCATACGAATTCTAAAACACAGAAAATAAACAATGCGAGAGCATAACACATAAAACACATATACACAAAGATTTTCCACTGGATCCCAAAACCAGGACTACCAGATCGATTTTTAGTTATGTTCCTTTCAATGTTACAATACATATTTATACATGCCGAAGAATCCAATACCATGGACCGAAAACCATTGCGTCCAAAACCATGGACCGAAAACCATCGCGTCCAAAACCATGTATGAAAAATCATGGAAAAAACCATAGGTAGGTCCGCCCAACCTAATATAGGGCCTAAAAACAAAATTATCCGAGGCACTACCCAGATCCCATAGAGTGGGGTTATCTGCACCACTCAAACCCCCTGTGACCCCCCTGCTACGCAATCGGCACAACCAAGGGGGGGCTCTGCCTCCCCTCTAACCCCCCGGTTAATTACGTGGGCAAGTCGTGGAAAGAATATAACCTAACCAAACATTCTCCCACTTGTTTTTTTCTTTCCACAGGGGACGACAAGAGAGCTTAGTCATTTATCGATACCTACAATGCTCATTGTTTCTCTACACCAAGAGAACTTCTCAAAGCTCACAAATTTTGTCAATGCATCTATAGTATCTTCAAAATGTCCACCTTTACCAGAAACACCTTTTTGTCTTCTATCGTATCCCTCACAAAGTGATACTTAACATCAATGTGCTTTATCTTTGAATGATATGCAGGGTTCTTTGCTGAGGAAATTTCACTTTGGCTGTCACAGTCTATCCTTATAGCTCCCTATACTAACCCCATACTTGAACACAATCTCTTCAACCAAACTGCTTCCTTGCTTGCATGAGTGGCTACCATGTATTCTGCCTCTGTAGTTGATAGCGCCACTGCAGATTGTTTCTTACTGGTGGGCTCCAGTATTGCAGCGATAATGCTGCAACTCTTGGGACTCCCGTCTTTACTTTTATCAACCCGGTAGTTCGTAACAAACTTGGAAGCGATGGTGCTGTATGCACAAGTACTAGCTCTTGCCGCAGCTATCACTTTGTCAGCTGGCACAAGTCCGCTAGGAGCTTAAGCCAACTTCTATGAGCTCTTAGAAGAAGCTTTTTAATTGATGGATGAAAGCTAACTTGAAGGAAGCTAATCTATTTGCGAAAAGAGATTGAAAAACTGAAGGAAAACACAAACCCTAGCAAACCCTAATTCTACCAGCTAGTCCTACTGATGCAAAGGAGAGAATGCAAACTACTAAAAGAGATGCCATTACTTCTATGAAGGTAAAATACATGTGTCTAGACTACCTCTATCTAAAGAAAACATCTTTTTGTATTTTTGATTAAGTCGTTAGTTTCATCATGCATATGCTTTCACTTTCCTTTGACTGTGCAGGGGTGGATCAAGGAGGAGAAATGCTTGGAAGAGGTCGGGAAGGTTCAAAGAGGGTCTAAGGAGTTCCTAACACCCTTCTAGAGAGTTTCACAAAGTTTGGCTATCAAGAAACCTCATTTGTGAGCTTCTACAGGAAGTCTACAGGGGTTCTATAGGATGTTCAGGAATTTCTACAGGATGTTCAGAAATTTCTACAGGATGTCTAAAACTTGGATTTTGGAGGATGGGTGAGTGAGGGAAGATGCATGAATGGATATGGAGGTAGGATAGGGGTCTGAAGTGGCCCAGGGACTGGTGGATGGAGTGGTGAGAAGGTGTAGATGGATAAATTGGCTCAAAGAAGGCTGAAACAATGATTGCACAAAAAGGTAGGGTTACGTGGGCAAGAGGACAGATGTGAGATGAGGAACATAGCTAGGAGATGGAGCAGATGGCTCTGAAGAAGCTTAGGTGGATGAAAGAGTGGTAGAGATGCTCTGCACCATATACATTCAACTGAATCAACAAAGTCTTGCAGGTAATCAAAGTCCTAGCTAATCTAATCTAACTAACAATAAAGTGAATGAACAATAGCTTTATTTGAAAGAGAACCATCTATATCAACTACGCAATGAAACATTTCAAAGATCTGAACACATAACCAACTTCTGCAAATGAGAACAATACACTAAGGATTGCATGGTAAAGCAAACTAGTGTTTTTGTTTGGGACAACACGGTTACTTCAATTCCAGCCCCTGATCCAATAAGGAAGAGGTGAAACCAAAAGTGTTTGTTGACCCTTTTTTGGAGCCTTTTTCCTGTTATTATCCTACCAATCTATTCTAAAAATCTAAAGCATTCTATTCATAAACAGGGACCTAGTTAATCCACACAACTTAATCTGCCTAACAGAAATACGTTTGCAAATGCACAAAAGGAAAACAACGATGCTTAAAGGAAAGATAATAGTACATAAAGGAGACCCTAGGCTCTTAGGTTGGGCCCAACCCTGAGAGCTACGGCTCCTATAGAAAACTCAGAGTTGATATGAAATAGGACTGCTTATCATTATCAAAAAATAGTCATCAGTCAAGAGTTATGCCAAAATGGCTACAAGAAAATGAGCTAAAGCTGACAACACTGTAGTGCAAAAATATGCAATGGTTTCACAAAAGTCCCTTACGAAGGTTGAGGCCTTATCATTTATACACCACGAGGGCCCTAGTAGGCCTCCTAAATCTGGGGGACTTGGCTGTCCAACTGTTAGTAGACAGTCCCTGTTCCAAAATCTGCTTGGCTGCCTTCAAGATCCAGTTTTGGTGGCCTGTGAGCTCGAAGTTTGGGGGTGAAGATCCTAAGGAAGGGCTATTTAATGTCATAGACAACCCCCCTACGAATCCTCACCTCAAGCTTGGCTGTCTTCTAGCCCATGTGTTATAGACATTTTTGGGCACTGCAACCCCAAGCATAAAATTTCCATAAACCAAGGGCTCCTAAGTCCCTAAAAGTGTTGTTCCAACCCCTAAAGGAACAAGGTCAACTGATTACAGCTTCTCCCAGAAGTTCTCCATGAAAAACTACTCAGAACTGGTCAAAACAGGATCATTTCACCTACTCCATAGGCAAAGTGCGTTGCATCTCACCTAAGTACACTCAGTGGGTGCGTTGCATTTCAAAAAGCCCTTCTATGGGGTGCGATGGGCGAGAAGAGACAAATGGTAGTGTCAATCTGCGAGGTGGAGAAGCATGGAATCTTCCAGAAACTTCTCCTGTGACACTTGCCTTTCTAAATTCGACCAAGGATGAGTAAGAGATCATCAATCTCCAAGTGGAAGCAAGAACTATCAGAGGGAAGACACTAATCAAATCACAAGCTGACTCATCTCCCTTACAGATATCTATATATGGATCCCTCATCCCAGAGATCCAGAGGCTGGAATTTTGCATCTTGTAAGGAATTGCTGTTGGTTTCTTGAGGCAACATCATAGTGTTGGGTGATCTAAGCTTTGCATGAGGTGAAGAAGGGCTTACTTGCTGAGAGGATGATGCTAGGTCAGAACAACTGGTTGTAACTCTCTTGGCTCTTTCTTGATTATCAATAAAGCTATTCAAGTTTTCCTCCATACTCTTGTGTAATCTATGTTTTGTGCATTTGTATGGTCAATTTACATCTGATCCTAGATTGTTTATGATAATAGATCCATGTTCTCGTATAGTGTTATGCTGCTTTGATTCTACAGGTACTCTGTAAAGTTGGGTATACAAGGAAGCAAGTAGCAAAGGACTATCAGAAGAGAGAGGAATCAAGCAAGGAACCAAGTGCAAGACAGATATTGGTCTCCTTTATTCTTCTCTCATCTATCTTTCATAAAGGAAAACGAAAGTAGTTTTACTTTGTTTGTTTCTAAGGTAGCTACCACACCTTAGTGGGATTAGCAGTTTTGCATAGAAACTTTTCCCTGTAACAAAATGGCGACTCCACTGGGGACCGACTAGGTTGTTTGTTTATCTACATTTGTTTACTTTATAAACTTACAGACGGAGCCTGAAGTTGAGCCAGGTAGCTTTCAAACTGCATTTTCTATGCAAATGCAAAGTAGATAAATGTCGCTTTAGTCAATCTCCGAGTTTTGTTTATGAATTAAACAACTGATTTACAAACTCTCTAATTACCCTTGTGGTGGCTCTAGTAACATCCTTAGATCTACCCCTGTTAATGATTTACTGATTACCACTTGCTTGGCCAAAATCCCTGAACTGAACTGCAAACTGTGACTTGGAACCCAAGCAAAGTTTCGTCCCTAGCCCACCGCACTCTTTGTTCTGTGAATCTGAAATTCAGTGCACTTCCTGACTGTAGTAGGTGCGCTGCATTTCAAATTCACTGTGTTACAGATGCGCTGATCAGACTAGGCATTGTTCCTAGATTTTGGTTTCTGTGTTCACTCTTTTCAGATCTATTCAAGAATTTTGCTGCTTGTAGTCAGTACACCTCTGTTTGAAACCCCTTTCCTTGTTGTTATTCTGCCTCCATTGTGCAAAGAACTGTAAATGTTTTTGTGTATTTTTTGAGTCATTTTCATTTCAACTTTGCAAAAAAGTAACGTAATTGTACTGTCGTTTCTTGATTTGAAAGTGTCGCAAGTGTCGTTTTCAGTCATAAAAGAGAGACTGATTGCTCTTGATAGTTGATTACCCTGTTACTGTTGTATTTGATCTGAATTAGTAGGTTTTCTAGTGTCGAAAGCAAGTCTTCATTTCCAAATCACAAAGTGTTGTCATTGTCTTCATTTTGATTTTGAAAAGAAACTTGTTAGTAATTTTCGCTTGAAAAGTAATTCAGATTTGTGCATTAGCTTTATTTTATCATTCACATATTAAGAAGGCTGAAAACAAATACATGCACGTGCATTTGCATTTAGACTATTTGATTGGTTTGATTTAGGAGAGTGCATATAGTGTGTGCTCTTTTCTCTTTGTTGAAATAATTTTGTCTTTCTTTCCTTAGTAGCTAGGATTTTCATTGCATAAAGAAGATAAAAGACTGTTTATCATCTTAGATTGCATTTTAGGAATTGTACATCTACATTACGTGGTGAACCTGAAAGGAAAATTTCTTAAGCAAGATCAACTATAAAATAAATTTAATGAATCTAACAACGCTTTGGAACCTAACGCACAACATTTAGAAGTCTAAGTTAGAGACGTATTCCGGCGTCGTAAAGACTGGTAACTGTTGTTCTCACTGTTGGTCTGGTGATTCCTCCTCTTTGAGACGATAAGTGCCAGTACGGACTTGTGCTCCCATGTACTGTCGAGTATATTTTGGGAGACCACAATAGGCTTAATCCTTTATCCTTAGGAAGCCGTGTCTACCGCTCTATCGATCGCAATGCACTGAACATTTGGGAAGATTGACTGCCGTACCGTAAAAAGTATTCTGTAGTTTTGCGATTAGTTTGGTAATCCCTCTGCCTAGATTTCCAGAGCAGTCCCTTTCATTCCTTTTCAGACTCCTTAACAGAAAAGGTCCATCTGAGCACTTTTCACTTCAGGCTCATTAAAAATCGAAGGTGACTAGAGTCATCTTTTGTTTTTTCTCGACTCTTTAAAATTGAAAAAAAAAGTTGTGTCAAAGCGTCTAAAATTCATATAATTCAGAAACATACTTCCCCTTGATTTTTAGTTGATCGAGTAATCCGCAATCGTGGAAGAAAGTCAATTGAAACCCCGTCATTCGCGGAGGCTTACGAGTCAACCGTCTTTGTCTCTAGAATCGAAACTATTACAAACAAAGCAAACTCTTTTAACCGGTTCCAAATCTCCTGCTAAAGTTAGAACAAGTGTTCCAACAACATCAGAGACTCCGGTTACTCCAAACATTTCTGGTATCCCTACCTTTACAGAAGAAGTTCAGCAGCCGCCGAAGGACAGTAGTACTGATCCTAGTCTGAGGGTAAACACTTGTGTTACTGAACAAGTTTCATCTACAACCCGTTCGGAGAGTGTTGTTCCACAAACATCTGTCGCTGCAGATTCCATACCTTCTTCGGCACCAGAAATATTTTACAGACCTGACGGTCTACCTCTTCGACCTGGTCTGATTGCTATAGAAGAGATTGTGGAGGATCCTCCATCTAGTACTCCATCGCAATTTGGAGTCGGGATCACTTTGTATCCTTCTTCATCAGAAATTAGTCTACCGCCAGCGGACGCTCCTGTAGAATCGCTAGGTAATATTTTGGATAGACTAGAAATGTCTGGACAACTGTCAACATCTAGGACTATGTCGTCCGACACAACGACGACAGAACTTCCTACTATCACTCCAACAATGTTCGCCGGTATACCATCTGTCCCAACTAGCTCTCAATTGCTAGAAGGAGCCCACTCAGGGGTTATTTCGACAGTATGGTCTATTCCTGTTTGTTCATCTGGAATAGTATCCGGAAACTCTTATGTTGAGTCTCAACAAATTGATCCTTTGGGATGTCAATTTGGGTAGTCCGGTCCTCAAGGGAAAACCATTCCTTTAAGTACCGGATTACCACCGTATGGGGGGCAGTATACCCTTTCATTGTCCCCTCCAGGAGGACAGCCATACGGGAGTTCACAACAAAATTCAGGTTATGCTGGAATTACATCTAGCGGTTGGGTACCGATACTACCTCAACAACCAAGAGTTGTATATTCGATGCAACAATGTTTACCTATGTCAAATATACCAACTACGCCAGCTATTGTGACGGTGTCGCAAGTACAAGCGCTGCCTGTTGTATGCCAACCTCAGGTTTCTCAGGTTGTAATGCAACAGCCTCTTGACCCTGCGACTCAACCACAATCGCCGACTGGTGGAATGACACAGGTTCAAACGGGTACAATTACCCCTCATCTTGGTCAAACAGTTAGTATCGGGCAACAACACATGGCTTCACAACCATGGCTGGTGCAATACCAACAACCGCAATTCCAACAAGTATACCAAGGATCTGAGCAACAAATCTTTGCAAATAGTGGACAACCGTATATTCAAAACGGTCAAAATCAACCATTCTACAATGGTTATGCCCACCAACCTTACCAAAGTTACCAGCATCAAATGCATTATGCTGGTATGCAAAGACCAACTGCTTAGGCGATTCCATCTTATCCTGGGTATGCTTCACCTAACCTGAATCAACAGTTACCCTTCGTGGCAACTTTAGAGTTACCTGATTTAAATCGGTTAACAAATGATCCAATCGCTTACGCCCCTTGGTGGCCAGCGATTCCGCATAAACTTCCATCAGATATTCCTAAATTTAATGGAAATCCGGGTGAAGATCTGTCGAATCATGTGATGACCTTTCATTTATGGTGTTCATCAAACACCCTAAACGATGATTCGATTAGACTTCGCCTTTTTCAGAGGACGTTAACTGGTCCGGTAGCAAAATGGTATATCGAATTGCCCAGAGCTTCGTTTGACAACTATAGTACCCTAGCCACAACCTTTTTAACACATTTTCAGTTACCAATAAGGTACGAAATGGGAACAGAATTTCTTACTAATTTCAAGAAAACAACGGCCACTCACATATCCGATCATATACGCGAGTGGTGACGTCGTCGTAGAATGGTAAAAACGTATGTTCCTAATCAGCTTTTAGCTGAGTGGTTTATTAAGTCATTATTGCCTTCCATCACGGAAGATGTGGCAAAAGTGGGAGTCATCACCGAAGAGTAGGTTATCGCTCGTGCACAATATTTGGACTTGATTTACACTCAGTCTGGCACGCTCTATGATAAAATACCTGACGCTCCTAGACCGGAATTCTCGGTCCCTCCTCCTCCTAAATCAAACAATGACTCTCATGCCGGCGATGGTGTGATTGGCGCAACAGACACGAAATCGAAAAAGGCTACATCTAAAAAGGTCTGTAAGATTTCCAGTCAAAATGCAAAAGAAGAACTTCTTGCCTCAGAAGTAAATGCCGTCTCGACAGACAAAGGCAAAGAAACCAAGCAACCAGGAGGTAAGAAGAAAACCAAAGGGAAGAAGAAGAAACAGGAGGAATCATCACCTGAAAAATATTCTACAAACCCTTCTGGAAATAGGAAACCAAATCATCCATGCTTTATATGCGATGAGGATCATTGGACAGCAGATTGTCCACACAGAGCTGAGCTTAAAAAATTCTTCAAGAATTCAAAAACCTCGGCAGTATTAACTGATCCGTTTCCAAATCCAGGAACAAATCTAGTTGACAGTGGAAATGCTTCCCCATCTCAAGTGCTGATGTTGTCCATTTCCAAACAGCAAAATGATGCTTTGATATCAACAAGAAACAGAGATTACGGGAATGCAGAGCTGTCGAACAACAAGGATAATGATCAACCTAGTAGTTCGACAACAACTTCGACAGCATTTGCTTCGCCCGTCATTCCTGAGTTGACAATAAAACCACTGAAGGGAGTAGTACACAAGTTTACATTTAATCCTCGTGCTAGAGCAGCACAATATTATAATATAGTGGAAGATCTGGCTCAATCGCCATCCGCTATGTCGACACTTGAGGTACTACAAAATTGCCCATCCCAAAAGCAGGCTTTATTATCAGCTATTGGTGGGATAGACCCAAAGGATTCCAATCTTGTATCCTTTAATCATAAAGGATACGATCCTCAGTTGCCAGCTCAACTTGCTTTCCTCGTTCAAGTGAAAGCCCTCAAAAAAACCGTTCACCGAACGATTATTGATGAGGGGGCATCTACATGTATTATGTCAATGAGTTGCTGGAAAACTTTAGGATCTCCAACCTTGTCGCGATCTTCGACCACATTAAAAGCATTCGACAGACAAACATATACCCCATATGGTATTCTAAGTAACTTGCAAGTTGAACTAGGAGGCAAAACAATAGAAATAGATGTTGAAGTAATCGACGGAAACCTCGATTACAACATCCTACTGGGAAGACCATGGATATATGCTATGGCAGCTGTTGTGTCGACCTATTTTAGGAAGATTGCATTCCCCTTTCAAGGAGGGATTACAATCGTTGATCAACAAGCTTTCCTCCCCAATGGTTCTCAAGTTACGGGAAGCATTCCAATGATCCATGGAAGTCCCCATTCACTTCAAAATATCAGAGTAGGCCTACTAAAAGACCCTATATTAATGGGAACTTTTGCCCTTCCACCTCCAATAAATCTGGCCGAAGTAGCATCGGTAGGAACCTGCAATATGATATCTTCGATTGAAAAGATCTCAGAAAACGATATAAACATGTATCATACATAGGTATTGCCTCCAAGCACAATGGAAATATTGTAGAAATCAATGTTCCTAGCATGGGAGGCAAACCCAAATCAACACTCATCAAGCGTTTGGATAGATAGGTCTAAGGAATATGGCACCCCTTTAGATCCTTGGTCGCGAGTGCATTACACCAACGAAGGAATTGTTCAATCAATGGTAATTGAAGGGGCACGGATTGTGAAGAAGATATTCTTGACGACCTTCATCATCCTTCAGTTTTTGATTTCCTATCAAATACTGTAAACACGGTGGATTCCGAGCGAAACTTGTCCAAAATTGAAGAGACTATCGCCATAAATATCTCGACCAAAACAGATGTTGTAGAGAATATTTATGTTGGCAAATGTTGTTCTCCTTCAGAACTGGAAATATATAACGCTCTTTTTCGCGAATTCAGAGATGTATTTTCTTGGTCATATAATGAAATGCCAGGCATTGACTCGAGTATTGTTAAACACGAAATCAAGATGTATCCAGATGTCAAACCAGTACGACAACGGCTACGGCAGGTGCACCCCAAGAAAGCTGCTGCCATCAAGGTAGAAGTTGAAAAACTTCTCCATGCTGGTTTCATTTACCCGGTTCCTCTAACCGATTGGGTATCGAACATTGTTCCTGTTATGAAAAAACAAGGAACGATTAGAGTGTGTGTCGATTATAGGGATGTAAATCAAGCTTGTCCAAAAGACAACTACCCTACACCCTTCATTGACCAGATAATTGATGAATGCGCCGGATGTGAAATCTTTTCGTTTATGGATGGGTTCTCCGGGTATAATGAAATAAATATCCGCCCACAGGACCAGTCAAAGACTGCATTTATTTGTCCATGGGGCACATTCGCATATCGAAAATTACCCTTTGGTTTAAGAATGCAGGGGCAACATTTCAGAGGGCAATGAATTATGCCTTCCATGACATCAAAAACATCGTTCAACCATATGTTGATGACCTTTCGGCTCATTTGTGAAAGCGGACTGGTCCTCCGCAGCATTTAAGAGCGATATTTCTACATTGCTGACACTACAAGATACGACTCAATCCACACAAATGTGTGTTTTGTGTCAGTTCTGGTCGTTTACTTGGCTTTGTAGTCTCGAAAGACGGGATTCGTCTCGACCCATGTAAGGTTTAGGCAATCATAAATTTGCCTCCACCTTCGAATTTGCTTCAGATTCAGAAACTCCAAGGGAAAGCAAACTTTCTGAGGAGGTTCATTACAAATTACGTCGAACTTGCTAAAGGTTATAATCGTCTATTGAAAAAGGAAGTGCCCTTCATCTGGGATCAGGATGTGAAAGCTTCCTTTGATGCTTTAAAAGAATCCCTAATGAAAGCATCATTAATGTATGCTCCCGATTATCAAAAAGACTTTAACCTGTATCTGGCTACAGCGGATACAACCATTGCAATGGTTTTAGTTCAAGAAGACAACGGAATTGAACATCCTATATATTATTTGAGTAAGAACTTAAATGATACAGAAAGAAAATATTCTTATGTTGAAAAGCTAGCGCTCGCAGCTGTTCAAGTGATACAGAGATTTCGACACTATGTCCTCTTTCGAAAAACTACCATTCTGTCAGATTGCAACCCCATGACTTATATATTGTCGCGATAGTTGCTGGGGGGCAAATATTCAAAATGGATAGCGATTCTACAAGAGTTTGATCTAGAATTTATAAAATCCAAGTCAAAGAAAGCCCTGGTTTTCGCAGAATTATTATGCAATCTCCCATCATCGTCCAACGATGAAACATCTGAAGAAACGATCGTGGATGAAACTTTGTTTCTGATATCTTCAAGAAATCTGTGGTATGGGGATATAATCATTTATCTCCAAACCCAAAAATATAGGCCTAATACCTCCCGATCCGAACAAAAATGTATTCGATACCAATCAAAAGACTACATGATCGTCGGTGATACACTTTACCGTCATGGTGTCGATACAGTTCTACGGAGGTGCCTCACCCATGAGGAGGCCGAAAAAGTCCTGAATGATTGCCATTCAGGCGCGTGTGGGGGGCATCAATCTGGTTACACTACGGCACAAAAATTTTTACGAGCATGGTACTTCTGGCCAACAATGTTCAAAGATTGCATAATTGCAGTCAGAAGTTGCCATGCCTGTCAAATTTTCGATAGCAAAACCAGGAGGCCATCCACAGCTCTACAGCCGATAGTTGTTGTTGGGCCATTCACCAAATGGGGCATTGATTTCATGACATGTAACCCCACCTCGACCAGGGGGCATGTGTATATCATAGTCGAAGTTAACTATTTTATCAAATGGGCCGAGGCGATGCCTACATTAGATAACACTGGTGAAATAGCTGCCCTCTTCTTTTTCAATCATGTAGTCGCCAGATTCGGCATCGCGCAGGCTATAGTCATAGATCATGGATCGCATTTTCGCAATCACATGATGGTCGAATTAACTACCAAATTAGGATTGTCACATGACAGCTCTACTCCATATTACCCGCAAGCCAATGGACAAGTTGAAGCAATCAATAAGGTCCTGAAGCACATGCTGCAAAGGATGATTGGAGTTCACAAAAGGAGTTGGCACCTGATCCTGTACTCAGCCTTGTGGGCTTACCAAACATCGGTAAGGAATGCAACCGGGTTTACACCTTTCCAACTGGTGTATGGCCTAGAAGCAATCTTACCAGTCCAGTGTGAAATCTCATCCCTCAAACTCGCAATCGACCTTCTCCCCGGAACTTTAGAAGAGGAGGCGTGTTTCTTGGAACTAATCCAATTGGATGAAACCTGTCGTGATGCTGCTTTGGCTAACGAAGCCCATAAGAAACGAGTCAAGGCACAGTTCGACAAGAATGTCAAACCCCGTGTCTTCTCAGAAGGTGACTTGGTCTTGCTTTATGACCAAGAATCCGACAAATTGGGGGCAAGTAAATTCAAGTCTTTATGGATGGGCCCCTATATTGTTAAGCGAGTGTTAGCAAAAGGAGCCTATGAGTTAATGGATTATGACGGGATTCCACTGGCACAACCTCGTAATGGGTTGTACCTTAAGCGTTGCTATGCGTAATTCAGTGTAGTAACCTATATGCTTTTGTTACATTTTTGTTTTTGCTAAAGGTATTTGTTTTGGTCAAGTAAATCCGCTTTTTACATTTGTCGTAGATGTCGAACCTATTGGAATATTTTGTTGGATATGTCGACGGAGCAAGTCATAGTTCGCGGAACCTATCTTCTGTGGCCTGGGCCATTTTTGACCCAAGCGGCGAGTTAGTAAGTTTCAGAGGGGTATGTATTGGTCGATCAACGAATAACATCGCTGAATATAGCGTGTTGATAGAACTTCTCTCTGATGCCATCACACATGGCATACGCCGACTAGTCGTCATGCTAGACTCACAGCTCGTCATACTACAACTCACTGGTATCTACTCTGTCTGAAATCTAGCTATTTATCGCATGTTCCTAAGGGTCAATATTTTGGAAAGGCAATTTGATTTTATTCAATATCAACATATTTCCAGAACCTTAAACACATTAAATGACTCATTGGCAAATTATGTGTTAGATAGACATTTGCAACATTTATAAAAAGAAGCATCTCATCAATATTTGCATCAGGATCATGTAACTTAACCAAAATAAAACTCCGAAAATCAAAAATATATATATAACTGTTTATGGTTTACACATAATGTTCTGTAACCAAGACAAAATTGGTCAAATGACCCAAAACTCAAAACGCTAGGGGGCACCCTAGTCTAATGATGCTGGTGATAACAAGTCACCGCCTGTGCAATCATGCGTAAAAGCCTAGTCCATCGACTTGGCACGCTAGTAGTATGTCGCTGCAACCTCAGAGGTAGCTCGTCAGTCCTCACATCTGGAATACTGAGAGTGAGGCCCTCGACCTAATCCTGTAATGCTGAAAGAGTCTCGGCCACATCAAGGTCGCAAAGGATAGCCCTTCCCACAGCCTCTCCTGCTGGAGCGGCAGCTGGCACTCTCAGGCATACTACTGGTCGAACGGGACCGACATCTGCATGAGCACATGAGTTTTCATTAGCCTTTATAGAGTAAAGTACAAGGACATTATAAAAATGATAAACAGGAATATGGTCAAAGAATTTACCAATGGCACCCCACTGTTCGCCAGCCGGCAGTACCAAATCTGGGTCACCCCGGAAGTCCATACCAGCATATGTTTACTCGGAATAAACCATCTCCTGATGATCAAACCACCCAAAGAAGGTATCAGAAAAGGAAATCTGAGACTGGCCAGCATGCCTAGACATATGGTCGACCCATCTTTGCATACGTGGTTTAGTCGGTGGAGGTAAACCAAGTGCAATATACTGCGACTGCATCAGTGGTATCTTTTCCAAGGTGAAGGTAGTCAAAATAGAACCGTATCCAAAGTTCTTCAATCTCCCGCTTTTCACCTTGGTCAACTGTTCTTTCATCATAAGGAGTACTGCGTCACACCAGTTGAACACCTTCAGTTCGAGACATTCCAAGGCGTATTGCATATAAGATCGGTTGGCCACATGAAGAGTCACACCACCAGCCATCCTACCAAAAGTGAACAAAATTGTCCTCAAAGACCTGTCAGTGACATCGTGGATGATGATCTTGCCGTCTTTACTCGCTGAGATCCCTCTCTGGAATACCTGCGAACATGATCTCTCACAGATTCACCTCCACGGGCCGAACCTGATAAAGAGATGGGGGCACCCTGCCTCGATAAGCCGGTCAAAAAATAGATGTCCACTACAATCAAGGGGATGGATTTGCCCCTAATCTAGAACACCTGGCTGGTAGGATCCCAAGCATCGAGCAAATACTGCAGCAAGTTGATTTGTTGTCTCATGCTAGAGATGCGGAAAAACTTCAACAGGCCACAATTCCGCAGTGCGTTTACTGTAATCGGATCATGTAAATCAAGCATGTCCTCTTCTTCATGCTCACGTTCTCGCCATGTAATAGTCATCTTGCTCCAAAAAATCTCTGAAAACAAACAAGAGAAGAGTTAGATCCTGATTTGGTGAGAAACAGAAAAAATTTCCATAAAAAAACTGTGCATAAATTTCCTTCCTTGTGCTCATCGCACCTACAGTAGTGTTCTAGGTGCGTTGCATGTCAATTGGCCAGTAGATAGGCTAACATCCAACACACCTTTCGATACATAAAGGGTACGATGGAGCCAGGGCGAGTTTTTCAAAACCTAGAGGCTCAGAAAAACCAGAAATCAGGCTCAAAATGCAAAATGGAAAGGATGAAATGAAAGAGCTCAGGTTTAGCTCCTAACTAGTCCAGACGGCACCGAAAATCGTCCATAGAATCTCCCGGAATCAGCTGATGAAAATCAAGGGGCGAAAGCACCTCCAAAGCTCCAACAAGCCAAAGTTCAAATGAAATGGTAAAATGAGAGGTAAAAGCACTTTTAAATTACTTTTACGTAATTCGACTAAAATATTAGTGTCCTAACTCATTTTTGAAATATATCGTTCATTTCTAACTAGTTTGATGAAGCAATTGAGCATGCAGTACAATTTTGAAGGAACAAAGCTATTTATGGTAAAGTCAAGAGAAGACCGTTACTTCGAGTAGTTTTAATGTGGACTTCATGCTCGTTAAAAAATAAACATAAGCAATGAGCAAATGTTTCCCCCAACGTTTAAGCTCAATAAAAAATGAACCAATTCCTAGTAAATAACCATCGTGAATGTAGTACTTTAGCCTTTAAAGCCTTGGTCGTGTTCCCATCATCACCTCCACTCTGTATTGGCCGATCATTCACCTCCATTTGATTGTTTACCCCTTTTGAGGAACAGCTGTGAAGAGTGATCCCGCTAGCCATCCTTGTAACACTACCATGATTGGAAAATTCCAAACCTTACCTGGAATCAGTTGCTACCCAATTTTATCACTCTTTCCTCAAAGATGAGTCTCCTTTAAGCTCTTTTCAATTGACTCGTAAAATATGAAAAGATTGCAGAGCCATTGGCCTCTCCAGCTCATTAAAGGGACCGGAAGTGCTATCCCTCCTTTAGATTTTAATCTTTTTGGACCTGAGGGATTATTACACAAAAAGATCGAGTGCTTGTTTTGTTTGGCTTGTTAAAAGTATCAAAAATTCATCCCTTCTATATTGTTTTATACTTTTTCGGACTTAAGGGATTAGATGATGAAAAAGGAATTTTGGAGTTTCCTTTATGTCCTTTTTCAGACTCTCTAAAATTGAAAAAGGACTGAGTTATCTTTGTCGTTAAAATCGTTAAAACCTAATAGCGACAAACTTGTCCATAGCAGACAAGAATGAGTTTCACTATCGCTAGGCTCGTTAAAACATAGCGATGGGTTTGCCCGAAGGGCAAATTATAGAACAAGCATATGTTATCCTCTTCAATATTGACAAAAATAAAGAGGTACTAGTCAGAAATGACTGGGGAAAAATTGGGAAGAAAACTTGAAGAAACTTTGTTGGTAGCAAGTCGCTCTTGAACATGACACTTTCACTCCGCATCCAAGTCGGGTTGGGTTGTTTCATTCACCGGTCTCATCACCATGGTCACATCACACCATCCACATTTAGGGGTTAATGCTACCAATCCATCATTTCAGTGTCGCCGGTATGTTCAAGAGAAGTCACTCAGAGAATTCACCTGTGTCTCACCCGCTGCAATACATTTACACTTCATTCTTTCATGACCGCCACCCTGAACCTTATATCACCAAACCGTTTTCACCTCCATTAAAATCATTTGCTCCGTTTCATGTCATTGATGTGGGATTCATTAAGGCCCTCCTATGATGGATCGCTTCTTGTCGACATCAGCTCATTATCCAGGAAGTCGATCTAGGAACACCCCTTTCAGTACTTTGAAGCTTGCATGCCTCAATGGCAAGTTTCTCACTTCTGGCGACAGGGTTACATCAATTACCTTCGACCGAAAGATTTTGCGTGGTGTTCAACGCCAAGTCCCTTATTCACACCACGTGAATTTTACTGTAGTACCTTGAGGGTCATTATCATTATCGGTAATTCCTCTCACGCCTGTTAACAACTTACATCATTGGTTGGTAATCAGGTGATGTCTTTCCATGTTCGACTCCAGAACATCTCTCACATGGATCGACTTGTACTTTGAGTGAAGATCGAACGAGATTGAAGACCCCGTATCTAGTTTCATCCATCCAGGCTGTGATATATATTCAGGAAAATAAATACATCAAATGTACATCATTGCTGCACAGATAATCATCCAATCAAAGGGATAATGGCTCTACCAGAATCATCAATTTACACTCAGACAATTGTCTGTCCTATGTACATGAAAATGAATTTATAAAGCTGAGCATGGGAATGCCCACCTCAGCTAGATCATGAAAATATTATGAAGATAATGTATTGTATTGTATCTTATTACAGGTCTCCTCCCAGCTTGAAAGAACTTTGGATCCTCATGATAAAGCATTTCACCCGACATCAAAAAGATTAACAACCTCATACTTTAGGGGGCAACTGTTATAGACATTTTTGGGCACTGCAACCCCAAGCATAAAATGCCCATAAACCAAGGGCTCCTATGTCCCTAAAAGTGTTGTTCCAACCCCTAAAGGAACAAGGTCAACTGATTACAACTTCTCCCAGAAGTTCTCCATGAAAAACTACTCAGAACTGGTCAAAACAGGATCATTTCACCTGCTCCGTAGGCAAAGTGTGTTGCATCTCACCTAAGTACACTCAGTGGGTGCGTTGCATTTCAAAAAGCCCTTCTATGGGGTGCGATGGGAGAGAAGAGACAAATGGCAGTGTCAATCCGCGAGGTGGAGAAGCATGGAATCTTCCAGAAACTTCTCCTGTGACACTTGCCTTTCTAAATTCGACCAAGGATGAGTAAGAGATCATCAATCTCCAAGTGGAAGCAAGAACTATCAGAGGGAAGACATTAATCAAATCACAAGCTAACTCATCTCCCTTACAGATATTTATATATGGATCCCTCATCCCAGATATCTAGAGGCTGGAATTTTGCATCTTGTAAGGAATTGCTGTTGGTTTCTTGAGGCAACATCATATTGTTGGGTGATCTAAGCTTTGCATGAGGTGAAGAAGGGCTTACTTGCTGAGAGGATGATGCTGGGTCAGAACAATTGGTTGTAACTCTCTTGGCTCTTTCTTGATTATCAATAAAGCTATTCAAGTTTTCCTCCATACTCTTGTGTAATCTATGTTTTGTGCATTTGTATGGTCAATTTACATCTGATCCTAGATTGTTTATGATAATAGATCCATGTTCTCGTATAGTGTTATGCTGCTTTGATTCTACAGGTACTCTGTAAAGCTGGGTATACAAGGAAGCAAGTAGCAAAGGACTATTAGAAGAGAGAGAAATCGAGCAAGGAACCAAGCGCAAGACAAAGGTTGGTCTCCTTTATTCTTCTCTCATCTATCTTTCATAAAGGAAAAGGAAAGTAGTTTTACTTTGTTTGTTTCTAAGGTAGCTACCACACCTTAGTGGGATTAGCAGTTCTGCATAGAAACTTTTCCTTGTAACACCATGATTGCTCGGTTTTGCTCCAACATGTGTCAAAAACCTAAAATAAGCACGTGTTAGCCACCTGGGAAGAGTGACCACCCTTATTTGTACAAATGACATAAACATACTAAAAAATAATGCGTAAGCTATGAAAAATGGAGGATTGAACAAGGACTGAACAAGGATAATTAGGCAAAATGAGCCCAATAGGTTACCCAATTTGGGGGCTCATCACTTACTCATCCAACTGACTGCACCTCCAAATAGGTTAAACACATACCCACTTGTAGATCTTCTCTGATCCGGATTTCTAGCCTAGTCTATATCAACAAAGCCATGAATATCCAACACTCTGTCCAATCCTTGTCTTCCGTTTTAGCACAAACCATAATCACTAGTGCCACGCAAATACCTGAAAACCCACTTCACTTCTGTCTAGTGCTCCTTCCCTGGTTTTGACTAAACCTGCTCAATACTCCCACTACATGTGCAATGTCTAGTCTAGTACAGACCATTGCATACATCAAGCTACTAGTTGCACTTGCATATGGAACACGGGACATGTCCTCTTCCTCTTCTTGTGTCTTGGGACACTGTTCAACAGATAACCTCACACCTACAGTAATAGGAACCTTCACCATTTTACTATCCTGCATATTAAACCTCTGCAGTATTGTCTCGACATACTTCCTCTAGTTTAACCAAAACTTCCTCTTTTCCCGACCTCTTTTAATTTCCATGCCCAAAATATAGTTTGCAGCACCAAGATCTTTCATGTCGAATTTGGAGGACAATTGTGTCTTCAAATCCTGGATAATTTCTTTGTCATTTCCAACCAACAACATATCATCCACATACAAGACCAGATAAATAACACAGTCATCAATTAAATTAAAATACACATAGTGATCTGTTTTGCTTCTAGCAAAGCCAAGTCCCCATATAAATCTATCAAATTTCTGATACCACATCCTTGGTGACTATTTTAACCCAAACAAAGACTTCTTTAACTTGCAAACCAGTTCTTTCTTACCCTTCACCGCAAAGCCTTCAGGTTGCTTCATGTAGATCTCCTCTTCCAAATCCCCGTGAAGAAATTTTGTCTTCACATCCAGTTGTTCTACCTCGAAATCAAAAGCAACATCAACAGATAGAAGTAATCTAATAGAAGTTACCTTGGAAACAGGAGAAAAAATATCACCAAAATCAATTCGCAACACCTGGGAATAATATTTTGCTACCAACCGAGCTTTGTATTTCTCCACCTTTCCTTTTGCATTTTTCTTCTTCTTGAACAACCATTTGTTGCCAATGGGTTTCCTTCCAGCCGGCAACTCCACTAGATCCCAAGCCTCATTTTTGTGCAAAGATGTCATTTAATCAACCATGGCCTCTTTCCAGAGTTTGCCATCCTCTGAATCTACTGCTTCCTTCATAGTTCTGGGATCATCATCAGTAATAGATAAGGCAAAATTTGAACAGAAAGTAGATGGACTATACCTTTATGGCTGCCTTCTTTCTCAAACTGATCTTCTCACACCTGGAGTTTGTGGCTCTTCATCTTCTGATTCCTCCTCTGCTGTAGAGTCTGATTCTTCCTCCTCTAGCTCAAACTCTATCTTCTTAGGTTCCTTTGGTTGGACTTCATGTTTAATAACATCTTTTATTCTCTGAACACCACATCTCATTTGTACACAATCTTCCTTGTTACTGAGTTCCAAAGCTTATAACCCTTTAAACCATCCTTATACCCAATAAAGATGCACTTTTCAAATTTACTATCTAACTTGGTTCGTTTCTCCTTCGGAACGTGTCCATATGCATCACATCCAAATACCCTCAGATGTGAAAGAGAGGGTTTCTTACAAATCCATACCTCTTGTGGAGTCTTATCCTCCAACACTGATGAAGGTGATCTGTTGACCAAGTAACATGCCGTCTCCACTGCCTCTGCCCAGAATTCCTATCCTAACCCGCCACCATTGAGCATGCTTCTTGCCCTTTCCATCAATGTCTTGTTCATTCTTTCTGCAACTCCATTCTTCTCAGGTGTGTATGGAGTAGTCTTCTACCGTGCTATACCACACTTCTTACAGAATTATTCAAATTCCTTATTGCAAAACTCTCCACCATTATCTGTCCTCAGCACCTTTATCTTCTTCTCTATCTGGTTTTCCACCAAAGCCTTAAACTCTTTAAACCTGTCAAAGACTTCAAATTTCTTCTTAAGGAAATATATCCATGTATTCCTTGAGAAGTCATCTATAAAGGATACATAGTACACTAAATTACCTAGTGATGGAACCTTCACAGGTTCAAACACATCACTGTGCACAAGCTCTAATATCTATTTCGCGCTCTGACCACCAAACGGGAAACTCACCCGACTCTGCTTCCCATATACACAATTTTCATAGAAACAAAAATCCAGAGAGCTATTACTCATACCTTTTACCATACCTTTACCATGAAGTATTTGAAGGCCCTTCTCTCCAATATGTCCAAGCCTTTGATGCCACAACATGGTCTTCTCTCCAGAGACCACTAGATTTTCTGCTCCACTTTCAGGAACCATAGAAGTGCACCCATCAACAATAGTTCTACCTTGTAGCTTGTACAGAGTTCCAATCCAGACTCCTCGCATCAATACCAGTGCTCCCAGAACCATCTTGCAAGTATCCTTCTCAAACATTGTTTTTATACCTGCATCATCCAGCTTACTTACAGAAATCAAATTTCTGGCCAATGCAGGAATATGTAAAACACCCGGAATTGTTCTAACCCTTCCACCTTGCAACTTCAAATTTACTTTTCTACGACCAATGATTCTAGCCTTCCTATCATCCCCTAAGAAGAAATAACCACCATCGTGTTTCTCATACTCGCAGAACCACTCTCTATGGGGAGTGAAGTGAAAGGATGCACCTGAGTCAATCAACCATGCCTCATGATTTGCATGTGTACTTGGAGAAACCAATTGCACATCCCCACCTTCATCTGAGGTGGTTTTTACCTCTGCAGAAGGAGAATCTTAAGATCCCTATCCTTTTTCAGGAGCTTTATATTTACAGTCCCTTTTGTAGTGCCCTTCCTTTCCACATTTCCAGCACACCACCTTTACAGGTTTTCATGGAGATTTAGATCTCCCTCTAGATTTAGATCTCCCACTTGATGACTTATTTTTGTTTATGTTCTGGGACCATCCTCATATAGACAAGGCATCACCATTCTGGCTCTCTGTATTTTTCCATCTCATCTCCTTCATCAGTAAGGATGAGACTATTTCATCAAACTACAAAGTAGTTGCATTGCTACCTATTGCAATAACCAAACTATCCCACAAATTTGGTAGAGAACAAAACAAGCTAATGCACTTATCTTCATCTGAAATTTTGATATCAACAGACGATAATTGACTTACCATAGTATTAAATGCATTCAGATGCTCTATCACCGAGTCTCCATCTTTCATCCTCAGGTTATACAACTTTTTCTGTAGGAACAATTTATTCACCAGAGACTTAGATTAGTACAAAGTCCCTAATTTTTCCCACAAAGCCTTCGTTGTAGCCTCCCCTGATACATTCAACAATACTGAATCTGAGACACATAATCATATTGTGCTTTTTGCCTTCTAATCCAACTTCTTCCATTCTTCATCAAATACTCCCATTGGTTTAGTACCTGGATCTACCACGATCCACTAATCTTTATCCACCAAGAGATCCTCCATCTTGAGTTTCCACAACTCAAAACTCTGACCATTAAATTTCTCTATCTCTATCTTTCCACTACTCGCCATTTTCTTTCACCACCAGAATCGATTCCGAAGATCTCCCACTAAATGGGGTCTACCATAGGCCTGAGCGAAACCCCTTAGCAATAAAGGCATCCCCTTGAAGCCAAAATAGCTTTGACACCAAATGTAGGTTTTAACCTTGTACATAAATTACTTGCATACAAATTCTAAAACACAGAAAATAAACAATGCGAGAGCATAACACATAAAACACATATACACAGAGACTTTCCTCTAGATCCCAAAATCGGGACTACTAGCTTGATATTTTCCTTTCAATGTTACAATACATATTTAAACATGTCGAAGTATCCAATACCATGGACTGAAAACCATCACATCCAAAACCATGGACTGAAAACCATCACGTTCAAAACCATGTGTGAAAAATCATGCACAAAACCATAGGTAGGTCCACCCAACCTAATATAGGGTCCAAAAACAAAATTTTATGGGGTGATGCCCCAGACCCCATAGAGTGGGGCTACCTTCACCCCTCAAACCCCCTGTGACCCCCCCGCTACGCAATCGGCGCAACGAAGGGGGCGCTCCACTCCCCGTTTAACCCCATGGTTAACTACGTGGGCTAGTCATGGAAATAATATAACACAACCCAACACTATTGACCAGGTAACATGTTGTCTCCATCGCCTCTACCCAAAATTCCTGTCCTAACCTGGCAGCACTAAGTATGCTTCTTTCCCTTTCCATCAACGTCTTGTTCATTCTTTCTGCAATTCCATTTTGCTGAGGTGTATATGGAGTAGTCTTTTGCCATGATATACCACAATTCTTACAGAACTCTTCAAATTCCTTACTGCAAAACTCTCCACCATTATCTGTCCTCATCACCTTTATCTTCTTCTCTGTCTGGTTTTCCACCAGAGCCTTAAATTCTTTTAACCTGTCAAAGACTTAAGATTGCTTCTTAACGAAATATATCCATGTATTCCTTGGGAAGTCATCTATAAATGATACATAGTACATAGACTTACCCAGTGATGGAACCTTCACAGGTCCAAACACATCAATGTGCACAAGATCTAATATCTGTTTCGCCCTCTTACCACCAAAGGGGAAACTCACCTGATTCTGCTTCCCATATACACAATTTTCACAGAAATCAAAATCTAGAGAGCTATTACTCATACCTTGTACCATACCTTTACCATGAAGTATTCAAAGGCCCTTCTCTCCAATATGTCCAATCCTTTGATGCCACAACATGGTATTCTCTCCAGAGACCACTAGATTTTCTGCTCCACTTTCAGGAAGCATAGAACTATTGCACCCATCAACAATAGTGCTACCTTGTAGCTTGTACAAAGTTCCAATACAAACTTCCTGCATCAATACCAGTGCTCCCCAAACCATCTTGCAGGTATCCTTCTCAAACATTGTTTTTACACATGCATCATCTAGCTTTCTTACAGAAATCAGATTTATGGCCAATGCAAGAATACGTAGAACACTCGGAAGTGTTCTAACCCTTCCACCTTGCAACTTCAAATTTACTTTTCTGCAACCAATGATTCTAGCCTTCCTCTCATCCCCTAAGAAGACATCACCACCATTGTATTTCTTATACTCATAGAACCACTCTCTATGGGGAGTGAAGTGAAAGGATGCACCTAAGTCAATCAACCATGCCTCATGATCTACATGTGTACTTGAAGAAGCCAAATACACATCCCCACCTTCATCTGAGTGGTTTTCGCCTATGTAGAAGGAGCATCATCAAATCCCTTTCCTTTGTCAGGAGCTTTAGATTTACAGTCCCTTTTGTATTTCCCTTCCATTCCGCATTTCCAATGCACCACCTTTACAGGTTTTCCTAGAGATTTAGATCTCCCTCTAGATTTAGATCTCCCACTCGATGACTTATTTTTGTTTATGTTTTGAGACCGTCCTTGTACAGACAAGGCATCACCATTTTGGCATTCCATATTTTTCCGTCTCATCTCCTTTGTCAGCAAGGATGAGACTAGTTCATCAAACTGCAAGGTAGTTGCATTACTACCTATTGCAATAACCAGACTATCCCATGAATCTGGTAGAGAACACAATAAACTGATGCACTTATCTTCATCTAAAATTTTGATATCAACAGACAATAACTAAATTACCACAGTATTAAACGCATTCAAATGCTCTGTCACTGAGACTCCATCTTTCATCCTCAGGTTAGACAACTTTTTCCGTCGGAACAATTTATTCACCAAAGACTTAGATTTGTACAAAGTCCCTAACTTGTCCCACAAAGCCTTCGTCTGAGATTCCCCTTATACATTCAACAATACAAAATCTGAGACACACAATCGTATTGTGCTCTTTCCCTTCTGATCGAACTTCTTCCATTCTTCATCAGACACTGCCGTTGGTTTAGTACCCGGATCTACCACGATCCACTGATCTTTATCAACCAATAAATCCTCCATCTTTAGTTTCCACAACTCAAAACTCTGACCATTAAATTTCTCGAAATCTATCTTTCCACTACCCGCCATCTTATTTTACCACCAGAATCGATCCCGTAGATCTCCCATTGAATGGGGTCTACCACAGGCTGAGCAAAACCCCTCAACAACAAAGGCATCCCTGTGAAGCAAAAAACAACTCTGATACCAAATGCAGGTTTTAACCCCGTATAAAAATTACCTGCATACAAATTCTAAAACACAGAAAATAAAAAATGCGAGAGAATAACACATAAAACACATATACACAGAGATTTTCCCCTGGATCCCAAAACAAGGACTACTAGATTGATTTTGCATTATGTTCCTTTAAATGTTACAATACATATTTATACATGCCGAAGCATCCAATACTATGGACCGAAAACCATCGTGTCCAAAACCATGTGCAAAAATTCATGCACAAAACCATAGGTAAGTCCGCCCAACCTAATATAGGGTCCAAAAACAAAATTTTCTGGGGTGCTGCCCCAGACCTGATAAAGTGGGGTTACATGCACCCCTCAAACTCCTTGTGACTACCCCCGCTACACAATCGGTGCAACGAAGGGAGGGCTCCGCCCCCCTTCTAACCCCCCAATTAACTACATGGGCTAGTCGTGGAAAGAATATAACACAACCCAACACTTGATCTATGTTTTCATGATCCAATTAGTTGTGGCTTGTTCCATGCAGTCTGGATTTAACTCTGTAGCTGTGAGTTGCTCTATAATGTCTGATGTGTCCAACAATGGTGGGAAGTATGGTCGAAGGTTGTCCACATTGAACACTTGGTGTAGGCAAAGGAATGGGGAAATGTTGAGCTCAAATGCATTGTCTCCCATAACCTTGGTAATGGTGTAAGGACCATATTGGAGTGTTACACAATATTTTTTCACCGCCCCACATTCCCTGATTTTGGACACTTCCAGTCCGTGTTATTGACATATGCTTTGTGTCATGTTGAAAAATATATGTCAGTGTCTTCCTTGTGAGATCAGGAAGAATACCTCAAACAATGTAAACTTTGAAACGGGAACTGTAAACTGAAAACGAGAACTCTAGCCAAAAAACCCCTTAAAAACATCAAAAACAGTGCTAAAAACAAAAAGTGTTGATGCTGGAATAACACTTTTTTTTTCTAGGGTAAATTTTGAGCGTGTTTTAAAAATGGCGGTGAAAACCAATTTTTTATGCAAAAATTGTCCCAAAAATGCCCTCAAAACAAAAAGTGTTAACGTTGGAATAACACTTTTTTTTTCCCTTTTTTTTTCAAGGGTAATATTTCAACATTTCGAAATAATAGCGTAAAATATTTTATCATGACCCTGAAAAAGATTAAAATTTCAAACAAATAATGAAGACATAAAATAAAATTAAAAATTAAAAACACAAAACAATTTTTTTTTTAAAATTAACAAAACATAAATTCAAGCATATACTAAAAAAAGAACATAAAAAAAAAAACAAAAAAAAAAATCAATCATAAAAATGTCAAAAAAAACTAAATTAAAAAAACTAAAAAACAGTTAAAAATTATAAACAAATAAATAATAAAAAAACATATTTAAAAAAATGGGAAAAAAAATAATAATAAAAAATATCAAAAATCTGTAAACAATAAAAAACATTGTCAAAAGAAAAGAAAAGAAACTATATATATATATATATATATATATATATATATATATATATATATATATATATATATATATATATATATATATATATATATATATATGGAAAAGAAAAAATATATATATAAACTATAAAATTTAGGTAAAAATAAAAAAATTAAAAATTAAAAAACATTATCAAAAAACTAAAAAAAATGAAAAATAAAAACAAACTAAATTTAATAAAAACATAGAAAATTAACAAAAATAAAAATAAAAACTATTAAAACAAACTAGATTTAAAAAAAAAAACATAGAAAATCCACAAAATTAACATCATAAACATTTAAAAAAAACTAAAAAAATAACAATACACTGAAATTAAAACAAAAAAAAGCAAAAAATTTAAAAATATGTCTTTTCAAATTTAAAAAAAAAAACCAAAAAATTTAAAATTTTTAAAGAAACATTTATTTATCTATTAAAAAAAAAAAGAAATTAATTTCTTTTAATACATATCATTTTTTTAATTTAAAAAAGAATATATTATTTTTTTTTTTAAATTAATTGATAAACAAATTTGGTTTTTTTATTATTATTTTAAAAAACAATTATTAAAAACTTTATTTTTTTTAAACAATGTTTTTTGTCTTTTATTTTAATATTTATAAAAAAGCAATGATTAAAAAATTTATTTTTCTTTTTAAAAACGGCTTTTTTCTTATTAAAAATGTGTAAATTTTTTTTTTTTTATTTAAAAAAAATTATTACAAAAAAAATTCTTTGCCCCCCAGGCAGCCCGCGGCGGCGCGGCCCCGGGCGGAGGTCCTCACACAAGACCTCCGCCCGGGGCCGCGCCGCCGCGGGCCGCCCAGGGGGCAAAGAATTTTTTTTTTTTTTAATAATTTTTTTTAAATAAAAAAAAAATTTAAATTTACACATTTTTAATAAGAAAAAAACCGTTTTTAAAAAAATAAATAAATTTTTTAATCATTGTTTTTTTATAAATATTAAAATAAAAAACAAAAAAGGTGTTTAAAAAAAATAAAATTAATAATTGTTTTTTTTTAAATAATAAAAAAAACAAATTTGTTTATAAATATCAAATTTGTATAAAAATTTTTATATTTTTTTTGGGGTGTTTTAAATAAACAAACGCTAAGTTTAAAAAATTTTAAATTTTCTTCAATTTTTTTTTTTTTGTGTGTGTTTTTTTGTTTAATCAATTTTGTTTTTTATTTTTTAAATAAAAAATACAAAATTCTTGAAATTTTTAATTTTAAATACATGCTTTTTTATTTTTATTTTTATTTTTTTTTTAAACATATATTTCTAAAATTTCTATATTTTTATGGTTTTTTTTTTTGTAAATTTCAGTGTATTTTTGTTTTTTCATTTTTTGTTTTAAATATTTTTAATGTTAATTTTACTAGTTTTTTATTTTTATTTTTGTTAATTTTCTATTTTTTTTTTAATCTAGTTTGTTTTCATTTATTTTTTATTTTTTTCTTCTTGTTTTTATTAATGTTTTTTTATTTTTTCTATTTTGACTTACTTAATTATATATATATATATATATATATATATATTTTTTAAATTATGTTTTTTTTTTTTTTTGCCAAATTCTTTTATAGTTTATGAAATAAATTTTTTTTTATTAACATTTTTATTTTGTCTTATTTTATATATATTTTTATATGACTTTCTTAAAGTAATCAACATTTAAAAAAATAAAAATAAAACAACTTAAAAATTCTTTAAGTAATCATAATTTAACAAAAAAAAAAAATGGACATAATAAATTTTAAAGTGTGAAAAATAAGTCCTCTAAGAAAAAAAGTATGATGTATAACGACATTTCAAAATCAACATAAAAATCACTAACATTTAAAAACGAATATTTATATTTGATACATGAGAATATTTAAATTGTCAAAAATATGCTCCAAAAAATAATTATTGTATTCTGCATCACCACTTTTTAAAATCGGGTCATGTTTTTACCACCTCTATGAAACGGGTAATCATATCGGTTATTTAAAGTGCCAAAAACTATGTTCTAAAAAAAATATGTGCATTCTGCATCGCCCCTTTTTAAAATCGAGTCATGTTTCTACTACCTCTATGAAATGGGTAATCGTATCGGTTATTTAAGGTTATTTAAAGTGCCAAAAACTATGTTCTAAAAAAAATATGTGTATTCTGCATCACCCCTTTTCAAAATCGGGTCAATTTTTTGCTATCTCTACGAAATGGGTAACAGTATCAGTTCCCGTTTCAAAGTTTACATTGTTCTCAGTTCATTACTCATGGACAAGACCCTTTTTAACCTATGTTTTTGGGTCATCGTGGGTAATCAGTTATTCCACCTGTGAAGATGGCCAAGATTGAACTAAGCCTAATGACATCGTTGCTCTATCCCTGTGTTTCACTCGCGATGAGCTACTTTT
This sequence comes from Pinus tabuliformis, assembly GCA_031772625.1. NCBI lineage: Eukaryota > Viridiplantae > Streptophyta > Pinopsida > Pinales > Pinaceae > Pinus > Pinus tabuliformis. The sequence continues at coordinate 244,296,696 of CM062818.1, read as the reverse complement.
GGCAAGTTTGTTTTAACAAATTTTCAATGGATAGTCCTAGGGTTGGTTGTTGGATCAAATGAGTTCCGCTCTCTCTTTTTGGATGGTTGTTCCACCTTTTGTGCAACCTCTCAAAGGGATAAGCTCTTTCTCCCATCCCTTATGGAGGCTCCTCTTCCTATAAATATCTCCTTCATGGCTGAGACTTGCTAGTTCAATTGGTTTGGAGAGAGTTTATGTGGAGTTTGGAAGTAGCTTCTAATGTAATTTAGCCTGGGATAGCTTTGTATGGATTTGGCTTGATTTTATGAGTGTTCTAGCATCATAATTTTTCCTTTTGGGTAGGAGAGAGAGTTATTCATCCTCTTGGGAGACACTTCATGAGTGAATGCTTGCAGAGACATGCTGACAAGACCCTTCAAGGAGACCTACAACATCAAGGTAGGGTTGTAACTTTTACTTTAGTTCATATTAATACAAATCAATGGTTAATTTCCTATATCCTATGTCAAATTGCATATTGATAGCTTGAAGTTCCTTGACCCTTTAAGTAGATCATTTTTGTCGTATTCTATTATGTTTGTTGTTGTTCTATGTATGTTGTTTTCAGGTACAAAAGTGATTAGATCGAAAGCTGGAGCAACGCAACGAGAACTTCATCAAATGAGGATTTGAAGGTAGGCCTTCATGACATCAACTATCTAAGGGAATTTTCTTTGATATTGTCTTTGTTGTGACTAGACCCACTCTAGGGCTAGAGGGGTTGCCTTTGTCCGCAGAGGGAACTTTCCTGCATCACAAGTTGGCAACCATACTGGGGACCTATGTCTTTTGTCTCTTAATTTGATTTTTCTTTGCTTGTTTATCATCTCCTTTACTTTTTGGGTGGAATTCTCCATATTATGGGTTGTTGGACTACTCCTAGTAGTCTTCCCTCTATCATAAGTGATAGGTCTAGCTTTTCCTCAGGTGAATTTTTAATTTTTTCCTTTTATTGGGGGTCGTCACCTTTTATTTTACGACAATCGTGACGATGGTCATGTCTGCTCTATTTAATTAGTTGCGCCTTCTACTATTTGGTGCAATTAAATCTCCTCACAGTTGCAAAGGGCTCTGAAATAGACTTGGTGCTGTTGACTGGTGTACTTATGTGACGATGTCACAAAGTAGCTAGTTAGGGGGGTGCGAATTTTCATTGTCAATGCATGTTGTCAGTTTGACACTCACGAAGATTCCTGTAGGTTTTAATTTTGAAGTTCTATTTGTTGATTGGCCAGTGTGTCCTATCCTTATGAGTTTGTCTTCTGCCTATTTTTTGTGTGTCAAATTGTTGTTTTCTAGAATACTTGACTCTTGGTTTCATTCCCTTGAGATTTATCCTCTTGAACTATGTGACCTTTTCACCTTAGGGTTTCTTGAAGCATTAACTTTTTCTTGGGTTACTTGTTCATTTGGACCTTTGAGTTTTGTTGGCAACGATCCCTTGCTTTGTTTGAAGCTTCTCCTTATTGACTGTTCTTTCATCTTCCTGACTGGTATGTGATGTTTGGTTATCAAAACTTTCAAGTCTTTTTTGTTTGGTTTCCTTCCATCACTTTGGCATAGATCACATTGCTTCCTAGTTAGTTAGACAGATTTCAAGTTTTTGCAAAAAGAAACATATTCTTTGTTTTGAGTCTTTGATTAGTTTCTGAGTGGAATGTTTCTCTTTACTTATTGAATGATTTCATTTGAAAAGGACTTAAAACTAGCATTGTTTTGAGTTTTTCATTTGGTTGCTTGTAATCTATTCAAAAAATCAAAATATCACATTCATTTTGCATTAGGAAATGAGAACAATCTTTTACATTAGTAAATTCTTGACATTTAGAAGTTGAAAAGCAAAGGATGTGTTTTTCATTTTCTTAATTGGATTGCTTGCAAGTTAGTGAAAGATAGAAGCATTTCTCTTTCCTCTTGATTGGTTTGCTTGTGAAATAATGAAAAGTACCATTCTTGCATTTACTTGCTTGTTGCTTTGATTGCTTTGAAATGAACCTCTCACTTTTCCTTAGTTAGTTGTTCATTGAAAAGGAATGGTTTCTTTTCTCATATAGTTGCATTCTAGGAGATTTTGAGACTGGGATTTAATTCAAGATTAATTGCTAAAATTGATCAAATTAATCTAAAAACACATTGGAACTTAAAGCTAATATATCTAGAGGTCTAGGCTAGAGACGTGTTCCAACGTCTTTAAACCTAGTGGCTGTTGTTTTCACTAAGGTTGGGTGATTCCTCCTTTTGTGACTCGATAAGTACTATTATGCACTTGTGCTCCCTGTACCGTTGATTATATGATGGGAGACCCCACTAGGTTGTAATCCTATTATCCATAGGAAGTCAAGTCGACAACCTTGCAAATGTGATACATCGAACACAGCATTCGGGGAGATTACCTGCTCATACTTCTTGGTTCGCTAGGAGGTATTCTACACTTCACGGTTGTCTGGCAAACCTTTTTCCTAGAGCTCCAGAGTAGTCACTTTCATTCCTTTTCGACTCTTTAAAAGTAAAAGGATGAATTGAGCACTTTTCCTTTCAAGTTCTTTAAACTTCAAAGGAGACCAAAGTCACCTTTCGTCCTTTTCTTGACTCTTAAAACATGAAAAGGAAAATTTTTGTTTCAGTGCCTTAAAATTAACTGTCCATGAAATATTCCTGGTTAAAGTTATCTTCCTTAGTGATTCTTTAGGGTTGATTCCAATGGAAGCATTTCTAGAGTCCGCTAGTCAAAGGATTCCCTTCGGAAGGAAATCATGGTCCTTTTCCTTCTTTTGGAAACGATGGTGCTCCTTATGTGGCAATGTTGTCCCTCCCTGGGTTAACCATTGGTTTACCTATCTGGTTATTTTTGACCTCAGTGATCACGAGTGTCCCAACTCCTTCCTCGTCGTCTCCTTCATTCGAACCACGTCACGATGATTCTAAGGTTGACCGCTCGCCTTCTTCCCATATTTCTTCACCTTCCTCTTCTACTTCGCCTGGTGAAAGTTTCAAATCTAGGAACTAGGAGGCTAAGAAGAAGAAGATGATGATGACGAAAAAAAATAAGTTAGTTAAGCAAGAGGCTAACCGTGCAGCTATTACTCCAAATGCACCTCCTATAGGTGAATCTTCTGTTCCTCCATAGAAGGTCAGATTCCCTTGCAATATGTCTAAGGGTGAGCATTTCCTCCGAGACTGTCCTGGCATTCCCAAAGTCTTAGAGGTATGGTCTCAAAATCTGGATCAACCATCCCCATCGACCTTTGGAGACCATGTTGATGCTACACTCTTGGCTAGTGATGGTAAGAAGAAAGGGAAGATTAGGTTCCCCTGTAGGCTATGTGAAGGAGAGCATCTTCTTCACCTTTGTCCTCTTATGGATAAAGCTTCCAACGTTTTGGAAAACCTTACAACTCCTCAACCCCAACTCCTTGTTGGTTATCAGAGGCTTTCTTCTAACCCTCTCCCAGTCAGTAAAGAGATTGACTTGGGTTCATCTCTTATCCATCCTTCTCCTCCTAAGTGAGACTCTTTTGTGTCTGTTCTGGACCAACCATTAGTCGAAAGAGTGTCGGCTCGGCTCTGCCATCAGTTGATCACTCTATTTTGGAAGAGCGTAGTGATCATATTGCTCATGTTCTTCTCGTCCCATCCGAGTCTCATGAATCAAAGAGTGACCCTCCCATCCCAGATGTTCAAGAGAGTCCTTATTCTATTCTTGTAGAGCATGGGGGAAATCATATAATTCCCCCACCAAGTAGTTATGTCATGTCTTTTGATTAGAGTCACTTGACTGCTTTCCACCTCCCATCTTACGTGCCTTTCCATATCACAGTACAAGCCTATAACATGGTAGTACCTGGCACTATATTAGATGAAGGTGTGTATGTTAGCATCATGTCATCTACTACTTGGTGAGCTTTAGGTTCCCCACAGCTTGTGCCTATCACCAAAAATATGTTGGCTTTCAACGGAGGAACTAGTCAACCCTTAGGGATCCTTCTGCAGTTCCCTATTAGTTTGGGAGGAAAGGTCATCTATATAGACATGATGGTAGCCCAAGGTCTCTTTTATTTCAATCTCCTTTTTAGACGTGACTATGTGTATGTCATGGGAGCTCTTGTTTCTTCACTTTTCCGTGTGGTTTGTTTTCTGCATAAAGGAAGAATTGTGACTATTGATCAACTGGCATTCATTGGTCACCAAGCGTCTCCTTTGCAACCATCATCCCCTATCATTTCTTGTTTGTAGGAAGTACCTTCCCCGCCACAAGTCAATTATGTGGTTACCCATTCCGTCTCCACATCTGCTAATGATCACACAGATGGTATAGTACATTATGTACTGGGGGCATTGGATCCCGATCTGTCTTTGGTATCAAATGACATGTATTCCTCCTGGAGCATGGTCCTTCCATCTAATGAAGACCTCTTGGGAGCCATGTTCTCATATGATCCATAAACAGTGTATGAGGATAGTTCTTGGTTTTGTGTCAACCTTGTTAAAAAATGAAACAAGAGATGAGGAGGGTTCCTTGTCTCGTGTCAACCTCATTAAAAAATGAAACAAGGGGTGTTGAGGGCAGTTCTTTTCTTGTGTCAACCTCGTTAAAAATGAAACCAAGGATATACGCATAGTTCCTTGTCTTCTGTAAAGCTTGTTAAAAAATGAAACAAGGAATCTGAGTAGAGTTCCTTGTCTTGTGTCAAGCTCATTAAAAAATGAAACAAGGTCCCCTGGAGAAAATTTCCAATTTGAGTCTTTAATGAGATCTCGTAAAATCCCAGTTGAGTCTTTCACTTGATCCCGTTAATGAACCTTCATTCCATCCACTTGATAGCCATGAGTAGTCTACTTAGGTGAATGTAATGAAGCTTGGGGGGCATGCACCTAGTTAAGTTTCCCTGTAGGTTATGTGAAGGGAATCACCCCATTCACCTTTGTCCCTATCTAGACGAAGCCAAAAAGTTGTTGGATAATCATCCTGCTTCACCACAGTGACTTCCATCTAGTTACAAGAGACTCTCCCTTTCATCATGTTGGGAGAATGTAAACCAATCTCAAGCATAGTTCTTCGTTTCAAGCTTGTGTAAAAATGAAACTGAATCCAAGCATAGTTTTTCATTTCAAACTTGTGTAGACATGAAACCGAATCCAAGCAGAGTCGTCCATGGTTCAAGCTTGTGTAAAAATGAAACCATACCCCATTTTAACCCTCATGATCACCATTTTTATCAGCGAATTTCTACTAGATGAGCCTTGGTTGTTTCATTCCATCGCCACCATCTCTTTGGCCGATCATATGCTTTCACTTGGTTGTTTGTCCTTTCCTAAGGGACCGCAATGATGAGTGGTTTTATTAGCCAACCTCTTGACCAGTACATGTTTTGAGCAGTTCCACCATTGCTGGAACTAGTTGCTACCCTTTATACCACTCGTTCCTCCAGGACGAGTCACCTTTTAGCTCTTTTCTAACTTGTATAAGATGAAAAGGTTGTCAATTATTTTTCCCTTTTTGACTCGTTAAAAAGAATAAAATTGGGGGGTTTGCTTTCAGATCTTTTATGACCCTTTAAAAACGAAAATATGGCCAAGCCCTTGTCGCTTTGAACTCGTTAAAGTCTGTGAAGTGTCATCTAACTAGTATAAGTTTACCCCTTTTACGGACTGGGATAGATTATTTATAAAAAAGGTATACCTTGATCTATCATGGTCAATAGGTTCCCTTGGGTATTATTTTCTACCTTTTCAGATTTAAGGGAAAAATGTATGAACAGGGACCATGTGGAGTTTTCTTTTAGGTGTATTTTTCAAACTCTCTAAACATGAAAAAGATACAGAGTTACACCTTTGTCAAAATCATTAAATTATTAAACAACATTGGATTCGTCACCATGACGAACCCGAGCTTCTCCTTCCTAGGGCTCGTTAAAATTTACTAGGTCAGATTTGTCCGGAGGAAAAACTTATATTACAAGCATATGTTATCCCCTTCAAGCTTGTGTTTTAAAAATAATTGGGGTACTCACCAAAAATCGTGGGGAAAATTTGGAAGTATTCTTCTAGTTGTATTAATTATTACGACAGCGTGTCACTCTTGAACATTGACACTCTTTCTGCTTCGTGTCGGGTTGGGATATCCTCACTCTATCATTGGCCTTCAGGGTTTTGGGTTATCCATTTTGCCTCATTCCATTTGATCCTTGCTGCATCATCATGACCTTTGATCCCTTGGTACCAAAATGCTGCCAAACTCCAGAGTCGTGTCACCGATATGTTCAAGAGCTTAATCCTTCTACAGTTTGTATCCTTACACACCTTCCTTAGAATCTCTATCTTATCCACATTCATCCTTTTTCTTTGTCTCACATTGATGATGTGTGAAACATTATGGCCCTCCTTTGACCGATCACTTCCTGTTGACTTCAACTCATTATCCAAGAAGTTGATCTAGAGACTCCTTTCTGGTACCTTGGAGCTTGCATGCCCTAATGGCAAGTTCTTTGCATTCAACGATAGGCTTTCATTATTGGCCTTCGATCGAGTGATTTCGTGAATGTTTGACTTCAGATCATTCTTCACACTTCGTGGATTGTACTAGCGGTACCTTGAGAACCATTGACATTACTGGTGGTCTCTCTTGTGCTTGTTAATGGTTTACATCATTGACCGATAATCAAGTGAGTTTCTAGTATGCTCGACTTCAGCACATCTACTCTCATTTTAGAATTTGTACCTTAATTGGGTTGGGATTCAAGACCCTCGGATCAGATTACACAAGTCTAGGTTGCGCGGATTGGTTCATGCTTGAATACATGACTCTTTTGATTGGATGGCTGCGACCATACCTGAGTCATTTATATGGTCCTTCTGATTGGATGGCTGCATTCATATCACAGATCATTTATTTTTATCTTCTAGATGGCTACGCCCATGCCTTATGCACATGCATTTCCTTTCACTATGTACTCATGTATCAGAGATATCAGTTGTTGTGTTTGCAGGTTCTCTGTGATGGTGTTTTGTTCCAGTTATGGATTCGTAAAGCATTTCACCCCTCTCACTCTCTCGGCCCTCATGCTTTATGGGGCATCCGTTACACAATATTTTGTCACCGCCCCGCATTCCCTAATTCCGGACACAGTTGGTCCATGTTATTGACATCTGCTTTGTGTCATGTTGCAAAACATGTGTCAGTGTCTTCCTTGTCAAATCAGGAAGAATAGCTCAGTTGATTACTCTTGGAGCAGATCCTTTTTAACCTATATTTTTGGGTTGTCGCAGGTCATCAGTTATTCCACTTGTGAAGATGGCCAAGATTGAACTAAGCCTAGCGACATCATTGCTCTGTCCCTGTGTTTCACTCGTGACGAGTTACTTTTGGTGAGTTTATTTTAACAAATTGTCATGGACAGTCCTAGGGTTGGTTGTTGGATCATATGAGCTCAGCTCTCTCCTTTGGGATGGTTGTTCCACCTTTTGTGCAACCTCCCAAAGGGATAAGCTCTTTTTCCCATCTCTTATGGAGGCTCCTCCTCCTATAACTATCTCCTTCATGGCTGAGACCTACTAGTTGAGTTGGTTTGGAGAGACTTTGAGTGGAGTTTGGAAGTAGCTTCTAATATAATTTAGCTTGGGATAGTTTTGTATGGATTTGGCTTGATTGTATGAGTGTTCTAGCATCATAATTTTTCCTTTTGGGTAGGAGAGAGAGTAATTCATCCTCTTGGGAGACACTTCATGAGTGAATTCTTACGGACACATGCTAACAAGACCCTTCAAGGAGACTTACAATCTCAAGGTACGGTTGTAAGTTTTACTTTACTTCATATTAATACAAATCAACGGTTTATTTCCTATATCCTATGTCAAATTGCATATTGATAGCTCGAAGTTCCTTGACCCTTTAAGTAGATTGTTTTTGTCATATTCTATTATGTTCATTTTTGTTCTCTGTATGTTGTTTTCAGGTACAAAAGTGATTAGAACAAGAGCTGGAGCAACACAATGAGAACTTCATCAAATGAGGATTTGAAGGTAGGCCTTCATGACATTAACTATCTAAGGGAATTTTCTTTGATATTGTCTTTGTTGTGACTAGACCCACTCTAGGGCTAGATGGGTTGCTTCTGTCCGTACAGGGAACTTTCTTGCGTCACATGGAGTGGTTTTAGTTTCTGATAGGCTCTGATAAGGCATTCCTTCTGTAAATGCAACCACACTCTGTCCCCCACCAGAAACTTATGTGGCACCTAATGTTAACCATGGCACTGCTTGTACTTGGCATTTTATTTCTCCATAATGTCATGGAATTGTTAGCGATGTGTTGAAAGTGCTCAGTGAAGTTGTTTCCCTTGTCATCTTTGGACTGGACATGAGTCGAATGTACCTGAGTAGGTGCAACTGGTAAGGCCACATCAATGGGACATAGTGGCTGGAATCCCAAGCCCACTTGAAAAGGGATGTGGTTAGTTGAGTTGTGGAGAGCCTGGTTATAGCTATGTTGGACATAGGGGAGGCTCTCATACCATGTGTGTAGATGCTTTGAGTTGTACATGTGTAGAATGTGTATGATCATCCTGTTGATGACCTCTATCTGGCCATCATTTTTGGGGATGGAAAGTTGTGGACTTAGTGAGTTTTGTTTCCAACATCAACCAGAGACAGGACCAAAATGTACTGAGGAACCTGTTGTCCCAATATGAGATGATAGACTATGGGATCCAAAAGTGGACCTTCACTCATTAAAAGAAGAGTTTAGTAGTGGCTTCTGCTGTGGTATTCTTCTTGTAGACCTCCATAATGGCTATCTTCGAGAATCTATCGACGACCACAAAAACACAGTCATTTCCATGCTTAGTAGAAGGAAGTCCCAACATGTAATCCATGGAAATTGATTCCCAAGGTCGACTAGGGGTAGGAAGTGGAGCATAGAGGCCTTACTTCTTGATGATCAGGTTGGAAATGGAAAAGGTAGTGCAGGATCTAATGTACTTCACAACATCCTATCGAAGATTCAGCCAATAGAAATACTTCTACACGACTACCACTATTTTCTCAACCACGAAATGCCCAACAACCCAAATGTAGTGCGCTTCACAAAACATCTTGGCACGCTCGCTTAAAAGAACACAAAGGTGTCCTAAGTGGCATAATAGTGCATCTTGGAGGTGAAAATATGGAACTTGTTGACCCTCCAAGAGCGTCTGGTATGTGTGGCCAAATTATGAGTCACTTTTGTAGAGAATTGGCTAATAAAAAGTCTCGTGCCCATAAGAGTTGAGCACAGTGGTTAATGTCGTGATTGGTGGTCAGCTGAGGCAGTCTACAACATTATTGGTGCTGCCCTTCTTGTACTTGATATTAAAATGGAATTGTTGTAGGTATGTGGACCACTTCTAATGGCAATCCTTCTACAACTACCCTTGCATCTATATGAACTGTAGGGGTTGGTGGTCTGTGTGGATGACTGTTTCCTTCCCCAAAATGTAATGCTTTGATTGCTGGCAATCCTACACAATGGGATACTTTTGGACTGTGTCTGAAAGTGTTTCACTGTGATATGCCACTAGATGCCCCTATTGAGTAAGGACTGCCCCAATAGCATAGTCGAAGGCATCTATCTCGATCTCAAATGGTTGTTGCAAGTTTTATAATGTGAGCAAGAGCATAGAGAAGAGGTAATGTTTCGAAATTGCAAATGCCTTCTATTGACATTCAAACCAAAATAATTTTCTTTCTCTCCTCCCTTTGTGACTTGACTCAAGGGTCAAGTGATATGAGAGAACCCCAACATGAACTTGCAGTAGAAATTAGCAAGACCCAAAAGGTTGTGGAGCTCTATCAGAGTGGTTGGGGATGACCAATCCTAAATGACTTGGATCTTGGTTGGATCCACATGCACCCCTTGTTTATTAATAGTGTATGCCAGATACTGAACCTGGGTCATGCCAAAAGTGAATTTCTACAAATTGGTACACAGTTTGTGTTGCCGCAATGTTTGGAGAACCTGTCGGATGTGGTGGAGGTGCTCTTCCCAACTCTAGTTGAAGATCAGGATGTCATCCAAGTATACCACTACAAATGAGTTGGTGAATGGCTGCAAGATGTCATCCATCAGCCTCATGAAGGTTGCAGAAGCATTTTTCAACCCGAAAGGCATAACCAGCCATTCAAAAAGGCCCTCTGTGGATTTCAAGGTAGTGTTCCACACATCAGAGGGTTCGATTAGTACCTGATGATATTCAGACTTCAAGTCGATCTTGCTAAAATTTGTCCCCCTTGAGTTGGTCTAGAAGGTCACCAATCCATGGGATCGGGTACCTATTTTAGACAATTATCTTGTTCAGTGCTTGATAGTCAATATGGAGTCTCCAAGTCCCATCCTTCTTCTGTACCAACATGATTGGGCTCCCACAAGGTGATGAACTCGGCCATATGTGACCTTTCTGTAGCATCTCATAAATCCGCCTCTTGATTTCATTGTTCTCCATAACAGAATGACAATAGATTGGTCCATTGGGAAATGGTGCACCTAGGGCCAGATCGATGGAGTGCTTGACTTGACAGTGCAGAGGCACCCTTGCGGGGAAGTTGAAGATGTCCTCTTACTCCTCCATGACCTTGTTCATCTATTGTTTTCGTGTAGAGGGGCCCTATCTGGAGGTTGTGTCCACCATCTTCTTATTTTTGTGAAGGCATATCATCAAGAAAACAAATTCCCCAATTTTGGAAATGAGCTTACTGCATTGTTTTGTAGTAACCAAAGAGATTGTGGTAGGCAGTGCTAACTCTAGTATCATGTACAACTTATTTTCCAAGGTAACAATAACAACGCGAGGCCTTAACTCATACATAGCATGTCACTTCCATAAGTATGGTTGGCCTAATAATACATCACAAACATCAAGAGGAGAAACATCACATAATACCTCATCCATGAAGGGCTTGATGTTGTATGAAAGGTGACACTACTAGCTGATGCGAAGATCTCATCCTTGGTGAAGCCACCCAATGGTGTATGATTGTGGATTTGTTGTGGTCAGTAAGCCTATCCATTTCAAAACCTCTGCTGAAATGAGGTTCTTTTGGCACCTGCGGTCAATAATGAATTGTAGCGGGGAACCCTTTACCCACATTTGGGAGTGGAAGAAGTGCTCATCCTCCTTTGGATCTTCAAGTTCCTCCTTTTGAATCTTCGTGGTGGCAATGGTTACATTGGGCTCCACATCAATAAGCTGCTTCCCTTTTTCATTCCCCTTGTCGAGTTATAACTCATAGTTGGAACATGCATCTGATTCAGAAGCCTTCAGCTCAACCACCAGTGACTTGTTGGCCTGACACTCATTTGTGTTGTGAGTGGAGCTCTTATGGAACTCACACCACTTTCCCATGTCCTTCTTTGGCTTCACGGTGTTTTTCTTTGCTTGTGGCTTTGGTGGGTTGTCCTGGGTCATCTTGCCTTGGCTTTTTCCCTTGTTCTATGGTTTGGGGGCACCTTTCCCTTGCTTCAGATTCACAGATCCAAAGTCTCACTTTTTTTGTTTAAGCTTATGTTCAATCTTGATAGTGTATCGGTACGTCGTGTCGAGCGAGGAGATTTCCAACAACTCCATCTCATCCTAGATATACCTGTGTAAGAAGTTGCATTACTTGAGTACCAAATGTTTCTCAGAATCCTTGATGTCTAACTTCTTGTGAAGGGTATGAAAAATATTTGTAAACTATGGCACATCTTGGTCCCTTCCTTATCATAGCGTGGTTGACTTTATGTATTTATCCTCATAGCTCCCGATAGGGTATTACTCCTCCTTGATGGCGTCCCATAATGAATTCCAAGTGGGTGTGGTTGAAAACAGTGAGGGTGTGCTTTCATCCTTCTACTCACAGTACGTTTCCCACTAGTCCTTGAGGTGTGGGGTGGCTTTGAGAAGAGAAAAAGTAATCTTTTCCCATCTAGAAAAAACATGAACAAAAAAATATCCTTCTAGCGGATTTCATCATTTATCTACGGTGTCTACATCTATTTGGCCCTCAAATATGGGAATTTCAAAGTTTACTTATACCATAAAAGGAGTGTCACCTCCAGAGTAGATTTTGGATGTCAATGCGCCGTTGGTGGGAAATCGTTGAAGGATCTGGGCAAAGTTGTCTATCATTGTGTTCTTTTGTTTCTTGAGAGCCTCCTTGAGAAATATTTTGATAGGATCTCCTACTCCCTCGTATTTCTTTTCTTCCCCCATGGGAGGCTGTCGATATTTGCGAGGCTGGTCTTGCAAAGGTTCGACCAGTTCAAACCCTAACTCCTTATATCTCGACTGTGTTGGGGACATGCAAAGAAAAATAGAGAAAGAGAAGACCGCTTTGATACCACTGATCTAAATTTAAATAGGAATGCAACAAAGTAGAGATATAACCATAAATACAAAGATGCAGCAGAAATAACTCTTCATTTCATTAATATCAAATATTGAAATATTCTTACAAACAGAATGGAAATAAGCCTACCTCGAGTGATGGTAGCTTATCGCTGAGAAGAGATGTGGCAGCTGCATGCCTCTAAATTGTGTTACAATGATGCTTCATGGATTATTTGAGAAGCAATGGAAAAACCCAAATATCCAAAAACCTAACCTTAGGAGATGAAACACCAAACTATGGGCCCCATTGAGGTAAAGTGTTACATCAACTTTCCAGGGTCATAACCTTGGCATATGATCTCCATTTGACACGTATGAGACCTCTCCAGAAAGATCTATCCGAGGAATACAACTGCTGAATACGAATACTGAGTTGAAATCGTGTATTCACCAATAATGATTTCCCAAAAAAAAAAATGTCATTTAGGGGCTCAAAATAGCTCTGGAAGTTTAGGACCCAGAAAATTGCCAAAAATAGTAAATTCTTCTACAATTAAGGAAACTAAAAAACTGAAAGAAACAATGGTGGGGGTCCAAGTGGAATAGGTGGGCGGCCACCAATATCCACCTAGATCATTCCTTCACTAGTTCACTTTGGGAAAAAGCTAAAGGATGGAAGATGTTTTCTCTGCTTTATTTGTTTCTCCCTATCTAGTAGTCTTCATTAGGATAGGCAAAATCCATAGATGAGCTTGAGGCAATATTTTCCAACCTTTTAGAGTCAACTTTGAGAATGAAGGACTAGTGAGTTAACTCATGATTTTTTCTCTGGGGCTCGTGAAAGTTGGGTAACATAGTCTTCATTAAGATACAAAGCGTTTATGACTAGGGTAATATAGGTTATTGGTTTGTGGCCATTGTTAACATGCTCTATCCAATTATTTTATGGTGTGTTACTATGGCAAAAAGTCCTACAATTAGGGTTTATTCTAGTCATAAAAGTGTTCTGCTCTGAGCAGATGAGGAGGTGTTTCCCAGTATAGAAGATGCCCCATAAAGTGTGAGTTCAAAGAAGAAGATGATGGATGACATACTATACATCAAAGTTGAAGAGAGAGAGAGTTTTATAGTTTCATAACAGAAAGAGGCATACAAATAACACAAATATGTCAAATATACATAATAATCATGTCATGAGTTAGGAATTCCCATGCTTAATAGCTAAACTGAAATGATGTCTAATGAATCTATGATATATCGTCCATCAATAATCACAATGTGGATCGATGTCATAATATAACTAGTTTGATAAGTTGTCTCCAAAAAACAATAGTCACAACTTGGGAGAGGAAACAAGGTTGAGTGATGTAAGCCTCTACCCAAGTTCTTCATCATTGTTGCATAATAACATAATTATACATATTTGAATAAATGAGTTGATTTCGAACATGTGATCATTTGTCTGAATACTGGTGAATGATGAGAACCAGTAACAGACGCAAGGATGGCCACTGATAAGGATGATGGTATCCAAGATGTACAATACTGTCTGGAGAGTGTGAATAAAAGAGTTGAGGTTGAACACTCGTATAACCATTAAAGTGGTTTCCAATAATGAAAACCCCCAATCAAATTCATGGAAACTTGCCATTGAGGGCTGCAAACTCTAGGGTACTGTGATGTTTCTTAATTCACTTCCAAGATAATGAATTGAAGTCAATAGGAAGGAACTTGTTAAAGGTAGGAAATAAGCAGTCCTACATCAATTGATGCAAAACAGGACAAAATAGTTGATTTTGAAAATAGAGTAGAACAATACGATGAACTAGCTCAGGGAAATAGGCATATGATCAAATGGGTTATAAAGGTAACATATTGTAGACAATCCCTTGACTAATAGAAGGCACGACACCAAAAATACTAGGCATCTTAGACTCAAGAACACCAAGAGGAATAGGACACAAATATGCGAGGACATCAGGGTATCGAGGCAAGACTCATAAGATGGTAGGGTTCAGAGAGAAGCTAACAAAAAGAGGAATATGTTCAGAAAGGTTCCATGTTCAAGGGATGGAAAATATAGTATTGCCATAAAAAATGTCAAATATAGATATAGTAACCACTGCGTCGTGAAATTTTTTCCAATATGCTTAGGTTTAATGAGTCTAGAAAGGGTAAACTCAATGGTTTTTCAACATTCAACGAGCCTGAAAGAGCTTAAATAAGTCTCCAAAGGTACCAAGTACCTTTGTCATGGTTGATGACTGAGAGCGACAAAGGATTAATAGTATACCTAACACAATTCCTTTTTCGTAGTTTATCCATTGATTATGGATAAAGTGATAAACCTATACTCAATAGATGTCCACTTCATTTTGTTATGAGTATGAGGGGAACGAAGTAAACTTGATATTCTTCGTAAATATTGAAACAAGTCAAACAAATAAAACTCGAAGTATTTTTTTGAGTTTAAAGAGTGAGAAAAAGACAAAAAAGGAATCGCTCAAATATTCTATGTAGGAGCTTTGTGAGCCCGAAAAAGGTAAATCAGGTTTTTTTTGTTTTACAAGCATGAAAATTTCCTTTAAAAAAAATATCGCATCAGGTCTGTAACGATCAAAAATTTAGAAATTAAATTGAAACTGCATTAGATCACATTAACATATTGCAAAATAGGTACTAGTATTGATTCATTTGGAAAAATACGGAATTATTGCTTCAACATGATTAATTTTAGAGATGAATTCCTTCAAATGTCTATAAATAGGAGTTGCAGTCATCATTTGCACCAATTCAATTGATGAGAGCTATTTGGAGAGAAAAAATAAGCAGATATTCTAGAGATAATTGCACACAATCCAGGCCATTGTTTCAACTTATGTCAATTGCAAGTAAGAGTTAAAACAATGCTCTTTCATTTAATGTTTTTTATTTCAATAATTTTCCGTAAATTTTTGGCTTTTATATGATCCCTAGCTTGGTTGGCTGGGTAACACAGTTGCCTAGGAAATTGGGTGCATTAACACACACTTCCCAAATGGGGAGGTGCATTAACATGCCTTGTTGCAGGAAAAAGACCTACATTAACACAACCAAGTGAGGAGAAAAATTAATTTCTCACTCAAAAATCCTAACAGATGAAGCAAGAACTAATTTTAAAGATTGATTTTGTAGGATAACTCTAGCACAATGCCTATATAGAGAGAAAGATCTCATGAAAAGGAAGAATTTCTAATGTTTAGTGATTTAGTGTGCTTAGCAACATTATGAAGATGCGGTTAGCTAAAGTTTTCACAAATGGACCTAATGAAGGCCAAAGAACTCTTGATTAGGATAATTCAAATGTGGGAACTAAGGAGTGTTCATAGTGGGGGGCCACTTAAGTATAGAAAAATATGATATCCATTTCCTTGCAGGTTTATCATGTAGAGGAGTACGAGAAAACCTAATAGGAAGCAGACTTGTTCCCTGTACCATAGCTGATTTAATCCAAATCTTTTGCACAACAAGAACCTCTAAAATGAGAAGTAGGATTCTAGTTGAAACTGTAAGGGATAGACAATTGAGATCTATCTTGTGGATGATTGTTTGATTGGTAGTTGGTAAAATACAACACATAGACACCAAGACCCAAATGTTTCTAGCAATAGATTGTATGCAACCATAGGTTTTTGAATGGTATGAAAGTCTTCTCGTATGGGTTAAAGAAGAACTAATGGCTTGTAAGACTCGAGGCCAAAGAGAATTTGTAGGGTGCATTGATTGTATCCTTATTTCTAGAGAGAGTGCCCATAATGAAGCCATGGGTGAGTCTCTTTGTAGAAGGTCCAAGGGAATCAAGGATGCAACAATGGTATTCCTTAATGCCTCAAGCAAGAGGTAGACCTAATGTAAAACATTTTGGTGTATACTTCTTTGACTAGATGCAGGCTCAAATCCTTATGATTGAAGACTTTCCATATGCAAGGATGAATGACATAGGAGATCCAGAGCTAGCTTTCCCACTGAGTACTTAGTGTGGCCTAATATTTAAGAAGAAAAAATAAATGAAAAAGTGTTTTTTACTTTTGAATTTTATGCATTTTTTTTGTGTGTAGATGTAACAAACTGATAAGAGCATTGGCATGACATGGATGTGGCATTGATGCGTCCAACAGTTGTACTCCACCGTATGAAATGGGGTGACTAGCTTCCTAGGGCTGGAGCAGAATTTGGGGCCCCAGAAGCCACCGAAGGAGGGATGATGCACAGAGCCTGCATAAGGTTTCTAGAAACCCTGAGGGTCTCAGAATGGGTGTCCTACCTGTTGTAGCATTTTTTGGTTTTGATAAGATAGAATAAATTAGTCAAAAAATACATTAGAATATTTTGAAAAAATGTGAAGTTAGGATATGGACATAAGAATAGTGAATAAAATGTTAGTGAAAAAATCTTGATGATTATGTCCATATTAAAGAAAATGTTAGGTTAGATGCTCTAAAAAATCAAGGAAAAATGAAAATGTTAGGTTAGAAAGAAAAGAAAACAAATAAACTCTGAAAGTGAGCAAGTCTAAATGCCACTACTATTTTTCTGCAAAATAATGGTTCTGTGCAGCTTGTCATAAATGCCACAACCCATGACAGTCAAATAGTTTAACCTTGACTGCTTCATGCTTTAAATTTGATTTTATAGTTAGAGAATAAAGATGTGGCCAAACTGTTTAATCTTAGAAGATCAGTAGTTAGGTAGAGAATAATAAGGTGCTCATCAGTGTAATCTGAGCCCTTGGATGTTATAAGGTTAGAATTATATAGTTTGCTTTTGTAAAAATAAGAAGAAAGGAAAAGGGTTTGCTAGCTTAAATGCACCCATTAAGTGAAGAAAAATGATAGGATAAGCAAAGGGTAAGTAGAGAAAGGTTGCAGAAGTATGATGACTTTTTGGACAAAATGTACATTTATCATGTTTTACTATATGTTTCTATGTCCATGAGGAAATTACACAAAGCAAATGAAGGTCCAAAAGATCAATTAATTAACTTCCCTCATCCCCATTCATCCCTCTGTTTACTAATTTCCCCTTCCCACCTTCATACAAATCATATTCATTCATTTTCCACAAAAAACTCCTTTTCCTAAGGTTAAAATCCTTTTTTCCTAGGAAAAATGTAAACCCCATGCTACATCACCTTTTACTCAAAAACCCACAAAAAGTTGTTTAGCCTAAGTATTGATGCATATATGTGAAGGCAAATAACTAATTAAAAAGCATCATACTTAGTCTATTTTCCCCTTTCCGCTCATATTTCATATTAATACTAGCTTAATGTATTAAAACCATTAAAAGTTTCCCTTTCCCGTATATAGTAACTCCTATATTTAAATACCCGAAACCCTTAGTTTTATTATGAAAACTATATATTTAATAAAGCATCGCATCGGCGGATCACAAACCTTTCAATGTGCATGCACCATCCGCCGTTGCGATCTCCGATTGTGATGCGCGATGGATCCAACACAAATATATACAATATTTCATCACCCATTTTGCATCCGCCCTCATCGCAAGTCCCAACTAAACCACACCCTCTGCCTCTACCCCTATCGCATTCCTTTGCAATGGGCCTTCCTCTGCAAAATCGCGATTACGATATGCGATAGGAAACCCGGACTTGATATCATTTATCCGCCTGCATTCATAAAATTTTAAGTCCACATTACTGTGTTTTGCAAAGAATTTCTTTGTTAAATCATTTTTATGATTTAAACATAGAACCCCACTAATCTCATTTTTAACCCATAAATAAAGCGATGCAGTCTTAATTAATTTATTGGGCCCCTCCGTGCTGCTCTCTTGCTCCACCACTGTCTGATCTAAGGCATTCAAATCCAATGACCCTAAGCGTTTTCGTGTTGGCTCTCTATACGAGCATTACCCGCCCGAAAAGTGGTATTCAACTAACCTACCTTTGCTACATGTCATGCTCAGGTTATTTTGGGTGACCCCTTCCAAAACCGTCCGCACCTCATAAACTGGTGCGAAGAAAACCAAAACCGCCTCTTGCATAACGACAAAATGAACACTATTCAATTTGCGCCATATTTCAAAAAGGAATTTTTTTTATTTTCTTTTTAAACGCAAAATCGTCATTTTTCCTTTGTTTCACCTATTTTCACAGTAAACCCTCCATAAGCCTCTGTGACCAAAAAGCCATTGTTTTACCTTCCGATACGCTCTAGACTCCTTCCAATATCCTCTCAAGCTCAATAAAGCCAATAATGTCCTCCTCTGTCACCTCTATTTTTCTTAACAATTTCTGTGTTTTGTAGGTAAGAACTTCTATTTCAGGCTTATAAATAAAAATCTTGCATACAGTTTGAAGACAAATCTAAAGGGATTTATTGTTGAAAAACACAGTAAAAACATGAAATGCACAATAAAGGTAAAAAGGAACACAGTAAGGGTTACTCAATAGGTTAAAGGATATTTACAGAGTTAAAAGAGTATCAGATGAAAGATCAAATGAAGAAATTCACCAGTGTAAAGGATATAAACAAATAAGCAGCTTAAAGGGGCAGAATATCAAACAACAAAGCCAACACAACTTGAATAAAAGGGACAGCAAGAAGCAGTTTAACAACTGCCCCTATCTTCTTGTATGAAGATCTTTCCTTTCCTAGAGTGTTTAGTCAATTTAGTGTTATCTAAATTGCTAGTATTTATTGTCAACCCGGGGCTCGTAAGCTGATGAAGTGAAGGTGTACTATATGTACTTAAGTATCCTCTTAGAGTTTTTCTTATCGTTGGGGGTGTTGTTGCGGTTTAATTATGTTCCTAGATGGAATGAGAATTTATAAACAAGTGAGTGATGGTGTGTGTGTGTAGAGTGAATTCTAAATGAGTGGAAGTGTGTGTGGAGTGATCTCTAACTATTTGCTTGAAAGGAAATGCTTGGAATGAATAAATGAAATTGAAATGACTTGAAATAAACTTGAAAGCAAATGACCACTACCAATGGCACTAGACACTGTTCAAGTTGCTGCTAATAAAAGGAAAAGAAAATCACTTTTAAAACCCAAGAATAAAGATTATCTCTCTCTATCTCGATGCCTCAAAGCACATGTACTGTGTAAAGCACGGAAAGAAAGTAGCTTAAGTGGAATTATAAAAGTGAGAAAAATATGCTTGAAAGACTAATGATAATAATTTGCTATTTCTAATTCTCTACTTCAGCCATATGTACTATGGAAAGCATGATTAGAAAGTAGTGAGGAAATAGTCTAGGAAGCACTTTAAAATCAAAAACTTCTACTTTAAAGACTAGTGGTAATGATTTACTCTTTCTAACTCAATACTTCAAAGCACATGTACTGTGTAAAGTACGGAAAGAAAGTAGCTTAAGAACAGTCCAAAAAGCACCCAAACAAGCTGCAAGTTAGTGATATTTTGATCTTAAAAGATAGTAGTTTATGATGAAGATCATTCATGTATGTTAACAGCTTTTTGAGAAATAAGATTAAAAACTAACTATAAAGACAAAGGCAGCACTTGAATTGTCAACTTCAAATACCATTAGCTGTAAAGCAAACACAACACATATAAAAATAAATCCCGGGCTAAAAGAAACCTGCAAAGAAATAACACTGATCAGCTGAAAATAAAGGAAAACAACTAAATAAAACTATACATGCTTAAGGAAACAAATGAGAAAATAATGAAATGCTGCACATGAAATACTTTACAAAGGCTGAGATGAGCAGGGGCCCTCTGTTCATTCAGCCACAAGAGAACTCAAAGATCTGGAAACTTCAAAACAGTGCTATATTGATTTCTCCATTTGCAAAAAGTTTACAAAACAGAGTGCTGGAATAGCACTAGAAAACAGAGTTCACAAACGCTTCTAAATTCAACACGAGTGCAGCAAAATACAACTAATCAAAAGTTCTTTGAGCGTACGCAGACGCATCAATTTATAGGAGCTTCTAAGTTATCCTACGCGTACAACTAGTTAACAGAAAAACAATAAAACAGCATGCGTATTAATGGTCCTTGGACACATCACGGTTGCGTGGACGAGTTCAGTGGTTCTTGTCGACATGGATAATAAATCCCCTATTGGATTGCGTCCTCTGCCACCCGTAGATCATAGACAGATCACCATTTAAGGTGCCGTGACCAAACAGCTCTCAAACACCGTTTAAACCACCTTGAGTTGACCGTGGCTAAACCAGCTTTGACCATGGGTGAAAGTGACGTGGATGGCTGAAACAAAGGGACAGGAACCTCGAGCACACTGATACCTGAGTGCCCATGTGGCCCATCTAGCAAACTGACACGTGGATCATAGTATTTAACAAAAAGGCTGCAGGATCTTCAGATAGCTGCGGGATCATCAGATAGCTGCGGGATTCCTGCAAGTAAGTCAAAAACTAAACAAATAGTCATCCATTAGCAAAACTTGCTTGATCATGCTTATTGACACTGAATGTAATGATCTGAGAGGTTTTATGGTGAAAATGAGGCAAAAGTGAAGGAAAGATAAGGAAAAGTGGAGGAAAATGGTAGACAAATGGGTGTAAAATAGAGGTTCTACATACCCCCACTCCGAGGGTATTGCATGTCCTCATGCAATGAAAACACAATTCAGTCCATCTGCTGGGATGCCTCAGCTAGGACATCCAACCTCCTTCTCTTCCTTTGTGTAGAAACATTAACCTTTGGCCTCTTGAACATGCATCTGAATTTTAAATTAATTAAGGCTCTGTTCAGCCTTCTACATCTCTTCTTGAGTCTGTTATGTTTCTTCTGCCACATGCTCATGTGAAGATAGGTATTATCTTGGATTGCCTTGGCAATATCAGCTTGCTGCTTCATTTCTTCATTTCTCTGTTTAATGTGACGGTTCAGCACTTCCAGTTCATAGATTTCTTGTCTAAGTAAATCTATTTGCTGCTCATGAGGTATGACATTACTTGGGCCAGCAGTGTTTTGCTCCAATGTCTCATAATAGTTGTACACCTCTTGTTGAACTGGGTCAACAATTGGTGACCTCCTTGGACTATATTCATGCTCAATTTCAGTTTCAAACTCCGGCTGAAATGGACTGTCTTCTCTTGGAGGAGTAGCTACCTCACGTGATGATGGACTATCCTCAAGGTCTGCTTGTGTAGCACCCTTCTCAGGTGTGCTAAGATCAACGAAGAGTGTCCTCGTGGCTTTCCTTTTATTCTGCAATCTACTACTCCTTCTTACAGTGGCAGCACTATGTGTTTCTTTTTGTGCCTTTTCCTTTGGTTTTTGAGCTTTTACTTTCTCAGAGAGGGCAGTTTTCTCATGGAGTTTACTTATCCTCTGTGCTAAAGGCTGGTTATCTCTTTCTTCACCACTAGAATGCTCTGGGGTCTGGTCAGTTTCTCGGATTATGGATTTCCCCTTATCTTGTTTTTGTTTCTTTTTGTCCTCTCTTTTCTTTTTGGCAGCTTCCTTAGCAAGTTCAGCGAGGGTTTCCGAGATGACCTCTTGAGCACTGTCTTCAGTGGGTTCAATCTCAGGTTCAGGATGATGGACTTCTATTTCTTCTACAGTTTGTCCTTCTAAGACATCAGTCTCAGAGATACTTTCCCTTCTCTTCCTTCTGCTCTTTCTAGGTATAGAAGACTCTCCAGGCTCTGCAAAATGATTCCTTACAAGGAATTTTTCCCACGTGTCTTGTTTTTCTTTTAACTGTTCTTCTATCAATAACTTTACAAGACCATGGTGACAGAGGTAAGCTTCTACATTTCGTGGATTTCGTTGAGCCATGGAACACATTTTCCTAAGGCTTTGAAATAGGAAATAAGGAAGGTTTATATCATGTTCTCCTTGAAACTGCAGCATAATTTTACCACGATAGACATACAACACTCCAAATCTCCCTTCACAGGTGAAAAACTTTTGTACTAATAACAATAGAATTTTCCATTCTTCTTTAACATGGGAAATTGGGATGCCTTTGGTAAAAACACTTGTGTCCATACCTGGGTTTTTAAAAATCCGCTTCCATTGTTGATCCTGGACTGCCCGGTTTTTGAACCAACGTTCACCGGTTTGTGGAAGAGAGGTAGCCCTTGCTATGCTTCCTTCGCTGACTGTAACTGTTAAATCTCCCACCTTTGCCTGGCTGTCCTTATCCGTAAACGATCTTGCAAAGGCTTTGGTTACTTCCTTATGGTAGCCCTTAAACTTTCTGATACATTGTAACCAATTGGCTTTTTGTAGTGCCTCCTCAACCTGTGGATATGCCTCCAAGAATTTCGAACCTTCCGGTTCAGCCCTCAGAAGCTTTCCCATCGACTCTTCAGCTTTGTTTAAACACAAATTTGATGGTGACCTTACACAGTAACTCCGTAACTTCACACAGTAACTTCTCGGTCTCTGTTCAGACTCTGTGGAACAGAGGGTATACGGTGCATAAACAGTCTCAGACACCGGGAATTCACGGCTTGAATTTAGAGTTAAATGGTGGAATTAGCGTGGACACGGTAAAAACAGTGACTAACAGTCGTAATACGACTGTATTACAGGTTTACGGCTATACGGCAGAGGGAAAACAGAGGATGGTTTATGGAGGTAATCGTAGTGAGTGAAAACGAAACAAGGGAGATAATGGCGAGGAATAGGGTGTTATGAACATAGAGGGTTTTGAAATGACGAACGGAACGGCTACATTCTCCAATTTCGGATGTGGAGTGACACATGGCTACGGAACGAGAGCTGAGAGACGTAATGCGGTAGGTTACGTCATTAGGGTACAAGACCTTAATGACCGAAACAGCCACATGTAATTTCAAAAATCGTGGTTATTATGAGCTGGTAGACGTGGAGGATTCGGAGATTTGTAGTCGCATGGGAAAAAGAAAATGGGTAATCATTACGTTTAGTGGCCAACAAAACATAACCCAGAAAGTTCGCATAATGAAACAACCATAGGTTTAGAGTTTTGAACATACCTCGGATCACATTCGATTTGGCTTCTGATGATTTACTAACCTTTTGTTAACTTTATTGCTAGCACATGATCTTTTCTCCTTGTCTTTGATGATTTTGAACTGTAAATATTTTCTTCAGACAAACTGTGTTTCTTGTGCAGATACAGAAGGCTGCAGGAAAGCTAATCGGCTGCAGGATTGTCAAATGGCTGCAGAAACTGTAATGAAGTCTTCTAGCTGCATAAAATACTTTAGTTGCCTAAAAAAAACTTTATTAATGAAGTGAAATGGAATGAATGAATGAATGAATGAATGAATGAATGAGTGAAAAGCAGTGAGGTGAAGTGAAGATGGTAAGATGAAAGAAAATGGTGAGATGAAATAAATGAAAATGGAAATGAAAGAAAGAGAGAGATTTTTTTTTGGAAAACATGAGGTGTCAGGTGACCCTGATTTTCACCTTATGTTTTCTGCATGAGACTGCCAATCAGAGATTGGTTTTCAGGTTCATACATTTATTCATTTTTTCTTCTTTTTTTTCTTTTTTTTTTTTTTTTTTTTTTTTTTTTTTTTTTTTTATATTGAAATTGAAATTGAAAGAAACAGAGATTAGGCTGATGGAGGAGAAGAATTCTTCTCCACCAACCTCATTTTAGAATCGCCTTGGAATAACTTAACAAACTCCTCTCTTGAGAGTGGCTTGTGATAGACTTTTAACCGGTGGCCATTCACAATAAAGGGAGTTTGAAGTTCATCAATAGTCTTCACTCTAACTGCTCCATTGTTAAAGACTTCATCAATCTCATATGGCCCAAGCCAATGAGTTTGAAATTTTCCTTTGAAGTCTTTAAATTTTGAATCAAACAAGAGTGCCCAATCACCCTTTTGAAACTTCTTTTCTTTGATATGTCGATCATGCCATTTGCTTCTTTGGTGCTGAACTAGATCGGTTCTTAGAATTGCATCTTGTCTCATTTCATCTAGTTCATTTAACTGGTCCATTCTGTGCTTCTGGGCTTCTGTTAAGCTCATCCCTAATTGAACTGCTGTCTTGAAGGTCTTGATTTGGAACTCAATGGGGAACAGGACTTCCTTCCCATAAACAAGTTCATAGGGAGAATGTCCTGTAGTGTTCCTCCATGTAGTTCTATAGGCCCATAAGGCTTCAGGAAGCCTTTCTGCCCAATCTCTTCTATGAAGATGAACAGTCTTTGTGATGATGCTTTCAAGAACTTTATTTGTAGATTCTACTTGACCATTCGCTTGCGGATGGTATGGAGTAGATGTTCTATGCTTAATCTTATATTCCTCCATCAGCTTTTCCACCATCCTTGATGTAAACTGGCTTCCCTGATCTATTACAATTTCTCTTGGGACACCAAAACGAGTGAAAATATCCTTGAAAAGAAATTGAACAACTGAATTTTCAGTAGCAGAAGTTAATGCTATAGCTTCTACCCACTTGGTAACATAATCAGTACAAACCAGTATATATCTATTTTGCTTGGATGGCGGATTAATTGGTCCAACAAAATCTAGAGCCCATTTCGCGAAAGGTTCGATGCATACCTGTGGCTGTAGTGGCATTTCATTTGAAAGAGTTGGTCTCCCAGTTCTCTGACAACTGTCACACCTTTTAACATATTGCTTTGCATCCTTAAAGAGAGAAGGCCAATAATATCCTGATGAAAGGATTT
Organism: Pinus tabuliformis; assembly: GCA_031772625.1. Classification (NCBI taxonomy): domain Eukaryota; kingdom Viridiplantae; phylum Streptophyta; class Pinopsida; order Pinales; family Pinaceae; genus Pinus; species Pinus tabuliformis. Next base: position 244,271,688 of record CM062818.1, on the reverse strand, counting down.
TATAGGCAGTCCTCTTATCAGAAAAATGTCCGCCACAAGGTTCGTCATGACATGCTTTAAGGATGTCAGGCATCTCATCCTCTCGTACACATCTTCTGATCATCAAATCTGGCCCTGTTCTGAACAATTCTTTAGAAATCCAAGAATAAAGTGAACTATCCTGAATGATTTTCCTTTTCTCATTAGGAAATAAATGTAAAGGTAATTTTCCAGTAACTAAATAATTAGCAATATCAGCATACCAAGGGGTTTTGGTAGTTACTGCAAACAAATACTCATCTGGAAATTTGTCCTCTACCGGAGAGTCCTCATTAGTGTTTTGGATTCTAGACAAGAAGTCAGCTACTGTGTTCTACTTACCTGGTCGATCTAACACAGTTATGTTGAATTCTTGTAAAAGCAAAAGCCATCTTGTAACTCTACCATTAGTGACTGGTTTGTTCATGAGGTATCTAATGGCAGAGTGATCAGTGTGGACAAAGGTTTCATAGCCGGTTATATAGTGTCTAAACTTGTTTATAGCATGAACAACGGCTAGAAACTCCTTTTCAGTAACAGTATAATTTAACTCAGTAGGAGTCAAATTCTTACTCGTGTAATAAATGGCATAAGGGATCAAATCCTTTTGTCCCAAAACAGCTCCTAAAGCTGTATCTGAAGCATCAGTAGAAATGTGGAAAGGGAGTTTCCAATTTGGACCCCTTAAAATGGGTGCTTCAGATATTCTAGACTTTAAAGCTTCAAAGGCAGATTGACATTCAGGATCCCACTTAAATTCACAATCTTTGGTAAGTAATTTGAAAAGAGGGGATGCTATCTTCGTGAAGTTTTCAATAAATCTTCTGTAATAACCAGTAAACCCAAGAAAACTTCTAACATCTCTTTGGCAATTTGGAACAGGTAACTTAGAGATGACTTCTACTTTAGATCTATCAACTTTGATTCCATCTCCTGAAATATGATGTCCTAAAACAATCCCTTCAGTAAACATCATAAAACACTTTTCATGACTTAAAGAAAGATTTGTTTCCTTACATCTTTCCAGTACTTTTTCCAAATTTGCCAAAGCTTCTTCAAATGTATTACCATAGACTGTGAAATCGTCCATGTAAACCTCTACACAATCATGAATCAGATCTGAGAAAATTCCTAGTACAGCCCTTTGAAATGTGGCTGGTGCATTGCATAAACCAAAAGGGAGTACTCGATAGGCAAAAGTCCCCCAAGGACAAGTAAAGGTGGTTTTGTCTTGATCTTCAGGTGCTACCTGAATCTGATTGTAACCACTAAAACCATCCAAGAATGAGAAATACTTTTTACCTGCTAAAGTGTCTAATACCTGATCAATAAAAGGTAGAGGAAAATGATCCTTTAAGGTTGCCTTGTTCAATTCTCGATAGTCAATGCAAACTCTCCATTTACCATTCTTTTTGGGTACTATAACCAAGGGAGAAACCCATTGGCTATCTGAAATGGGGTAAATGAAGTTTACCTTGAGCAATTTCTGAAGTTCTTCTTTCACAATTTCCCTAAGATTTGGATTCATCCGTCTTTGTGGTTGCCTAATAGGTCTGCTGTTTTCTTCAATGTAAATATGATGAATACAAGTCTTAGGGTCGATTCCTTTCATGTCGGTATATTCCCATGCAAAGGCAGTGGAATGTTTTTGCAACAGTTTAGTTAATTCTTCTTGTTGTAGTCTTTCCAAGTTTTTGTTAATGTTTAATGTTTTTCCTGGAAAGATTTCAACTGTAGAACTACCAAACTCTTCCATTGAGAAGAGAGACATTTGTCTAGAGGAGAGATATTCAATATCTGCATCTAACTGGAATTGTGAAGAGTCATATTCTAAAGGTGCCTCAAAATTTTCTAATGTATTTAGAATTTGACTGTCCTCACTGATTTCAGAGATGGTTAGAACAGGTTGAAGAGTTTCCTCATCATTAATCCACTCATCTTCTCCTATTTCTGTTATTGCCTTTGCGGGAGGATACAAGTTGAATTTCTTGGTAGAATTACCATCTGATATATACATGTCTCCCGACCTACAACTTATGAAAGCATCAGCTGTGGCCAGCCAAGGTCTTCCTAAAATAAGAGGATGTCCTCCTAGATTGTTCTTGGGAGTTAAAATCATAAAATCTACTGGATACTCCCAAGAGTCTAGTGAGACTGGAATGTCTTCCAATACACCATCAGGTTTAATGATTGATCTGTCTGCAAGTTGCAGCAAAGTAGGTGTAAAGAGAAGATTAGGAAGTTTTAACTGATCCATGGTCTGTCTACTCATAATGTTGATAGCGGCTCCTAAGTCAATCAAAGTATTTGGGATTTCAACCCCATTAATATGAGTTTTAACAATAGGGCTACCGGGATCTACATATTTTTGCATGGTAATTTTACCCATCATAATGTCTGCAATTTTTCCAACTAGATGTATCCTTTTTGTGTCTCTGGTTCTTTTTATTGTTTTTTTCAAACTCATCTCCTTTATTGTCTTTGCTAGAATGGGAATCTCCTTAATGGCTGTTAACAAGGGAATCTTGATACAGACATTTTTCAATTCATCTAGAAAGCTATAGTCAGGCAACCAAATCTGCTTCTCCACTCCTTTATCAATTTGCAATCTTTCAGGAAAAGGAGGAATAGCTGAAGATGTAGGTTGCTCTACTAAGGGAGTTGATTCTTTTTCTTTTTCTTTAATGCTTGGGTTTTGAAGGGATACTTCAGAACCTTTATTGGCTTTGAGAGATTCTTCCTCAGAAATGCTTGGTTGTTGAGTACTTGTAGAAGGTTGGTCTAAGATTCTACCTGATCTGAGTTGGACCTCATTGAGAGGGACAACCATATAGGTAGGGAATGGTTGACCTTCCATAAGTGGTTGACCTTCCATCACATAAGCATTTTGAGGATTCCTATTATTGGGGTTTGGTTGAGGTTGAGAGGGAAGTTGACTTGGCCTCTGCTGAGATTGTAACAAGAGTTGAGAATTTTGATTTTGTGGAGGAGGTTGTTGTTGAGGGAATGGTAATGACAATTGTTGACCTTGATTTGGAAGTTGGGGAGCTTGCTGATTCTAAAAGGATTGAGGATATTGATAGAATTGGGCAAATCTCCCATAAGGATTTTGCATTTGCATGCTTTGCAACCATGCTTGGAAAGGATTTTGTGGTTGTGACCAAGGTTGTTGCCAAGGATTCCAATTTGGTGGGGGCTGGAAATTCATAGAGTTGTTAAACCCTTGATTTTGCTGCCCCTGCCAAGGTTTCCTTGCAACAAAACAAAGAGATTCAAGCGTACTTGGATCTTCTTGAAAGACTGCTTTGAGGCCAGGGATTGAAGGACATTCCTTGGTCTCATGGGTTTCTGAGCAAATTACACAAGTTTCCACAACTTGTGCTTCCAAGGGACATTCCCTTAAAGCATGCTTCTTTCTACACTTCGGGCAAAAAATGGTCATAGCCTCGGCTTCTGCCTTTTGTTTATTCTGAATCTTAAGGGTATCAATTTGTTCACTAAGACTCCCTAAGATGTCAGTTTTAAATTCATCTAGCATATTACCGATTTCAGCCCTACTCACTGATCCTGTTGCAGATTTATTTGCCCTAAGGAGAGAAGGATCTCTAGGCCCTTTTTGAGTTTTTGATTTGCCTCTTGAGAGATGGGTACATAGTTCTGCTATATCACTGAGAGGAAGTTGAGAAATATCCCCTTTCCCCATCATGTTTAAGATATCTATCCACTCATCCCTAATGGCTTTTAATAAGAGGGCTTTTAAGGTCTCTTCATCCAAGGTGCTCACTTTTGCTCTTTTTAAATTATATTGAAATCTCTCAAGTAAATCTTCTAAGCTCTCATCTTCTTTTTGCATCATTTTAAAAACTTCACCCTTATGATCAGTAGGCATACAATAGTCCAAATACCTATCCAAAAAGGTTTGTTTCATTTCATCCCAGGTCCTAATGGACTGAGTAACTAATCCCATGAACCATTTCAAAGCTTGATCTTTTAATGTTGATGGGAACAGTTTGAGTTTCTGAGTATCATCCAGATAGTCATAAGTTCAACACACAACTTCAAATTCAAACAAGAATGTTTCAGGGTCCTCAGTTCTTAATCCATGAAAATTTGGGAGGACGGATGGTGATATGTTTTTCATGGTGGCTCGGGAGTCCTCATCAACAATGGGAAACCCAAATGAATTATCCCCATCTCTATTTCCTCCAATGGGACCTCTACCTCCTCCATTGTTATTATTATTTCCTCCTCCTCCTCTACCTCTACCTCTACCACCTCCTTCTTCCTCTGCCATGATGATTCTCCTAGGGATTTCAAAATCTTCTGGTTCTTCTACAAAGGGTGAATGAGAAGAGATTTATCCTTCCTCTTCAGGTGAGTCTATTTCCTCAATTACAATTGGTTGTCTGGTAGGAGAAAGAGAAGAGTCTCTTCCTAGTTCAAACTCAATAGAAGGTATAGGAGAGTCAACTCTTGGTTCTTGAATTTCAGGACTAGGAGTTTCGGTTGGAGATAAGGGAGGTATCTCTTGTCTATCTCTTGAAGCAGATGGACTTGTAAAAATTGAACTTCGAGCTCTAGCTAAAAACCTTCCCCTAGAATCTCTAGCTCTATGCATGTCATTTTTATTTTATCCTCAAGTCAAGTTAAATAGTTCTTTTTCTGATCTTCCAGTTCACTCTAGGTGCAAGAAGAGAGCATACTTAAGAAACTATTAGATTAATAACTTTTCCTTTCTGATCCTCCAGATCACTTCAAAGTGCAAGAGGAGAGCATACTTAGATAGGTTATTAACTTCTTTTCTTGAAGTTGTTGTTTTTTTTTTTATATTTTTTTTTTCTTCTAAGAATATGGCTACTTAATTTCACTTCCCCGGCAACGGCGCCAAAATGTTTAGTCAATTTAGTGTTATCTAAATTGCTAGTATTTATTGTCAACCCGGGGCTCGTAAGCTGATGAAGTGAAGGTGTACTATATGTACTTAAGTATCCTCTTAGAGTTTTTCTTATCGTTGGGGGTGTTGTTGCGGTTTAATTATGTTCCTAGATGGAATGAGAATTTATAAACAAGTGAGTGATGGTGTGTGTGTAGAGTGAATTCTAAATGAGTGGAAGTGTGTGTGGAGTGATCTCTAACTATTTGCTTGAAAGGAAATGCTTGGAATGAATAAATGAAATTGAAATGACTTGAAATAAACTTGAAAGCAAATGACCACTACCAATGGCACTAGACACTGTTCAAGTTGCTGCTAATAAAAGGAAAAGAAAATCACTTTTAAAACCCAAGAATAAAGATTACCTCTCTCTATCTCGATGCCTCAAAGCACATGTACTGTGTAAAGCACGGAAAGAAAGTAGCTTAAGTGGAATTATAAAAGTGAGAAAAATATGCTTGAAAGACTAATGATAATAATTTGCTATTTCTAATTCTCTACTTCAGCCATATGTACTATGGAAAGCATGATTAGAAAGTAGTGAGGAAATAGTCTAGGAAGCACTTTAAAATCAAAAACTTCTACTTTAAAGACTAGTGGTAATGATTTACTCTTTCTAACTCAATACTTCAAAGCACATGTACTGTGTAAAGTACGGAAAGAAAGTAGCTTAAGAACAGTCCAAAAAGCACCCAAACAAGCTGCAAGTTAGTGATATTTTGATCTTAAAAGATAGTAGTTTATGATGAAGATCATTCATGTATGTTAACAGCTTTTTGAGAAATAAGATTAAAAACTAACTATAAAGACAAAGGCAGCACTTGAATTGTCAACTTCAAATACCATTAGCTGTAAAGCAAACACAACACATATAAAAATAAATCCCGGGCTAAAAGAAACCTGCAAAGAAATAACACTGATCAGCTGAAAATAAAGGAAAACAACTAAATAAAACTATACATGCTTAAGGAAACAAATGAGAAAATAATGAAATGCTGCACATGAAATACTTTACAAAGGCTGAGATGAGCAGGGGCCCTCTGTTCATTCAGCCACAAGAGAACTCAAAGATCTGGAAACTTCAAAACAGTGCTATATTGATTTCTCCATTTGCAAAAAGTTTACAAAACAGAGTGCTGGAATAGCACTAGAAAACAGAGTTCACAAACGCTTCTAAATTCAACACGAGTGCAGCAAAATACAACTAATCAAAAGTTCTTTGAGCGTACGCAGACGCATCAATTTATAGGAGCTTCTAAGTTATCCTACGCGTACAACTAGTTAACAGAAAAACAATAAAACAGCATGCGTATTAATGGTCCTTGGACACATCACGGTTGCGTGGACGAGTTCAATGGTTCTTGTCGACATGGATAATAAATCCCCTGTTGGATTGCGTCCTCTGCCACCCGTAGATCATAGACAGATCACCATTTAAGGTGCCGTGACCAAACAGCTCCCAAACACCGTTTAAACCACCTTGAGTTGACCGTGGCTAAACCAGCTTTGACCATGGGTGAAAGTGACGTGGATGGCTGAAACAAAGGGACAGGAACCTCGAGCACACTGATACCTGAGTGCCCATGTGGCCCATCTAGCAAACTGACACGTGGATCATAGTATTTAACAAAAAGGCTGCAGGATCTTCAGATAGCTGCGGGATCATCAGATAGCTGCGGGATTCCTGCAAGTAAGTCAAAAACTAAACAAATAGTCATCCATTAGCAAAACTTGCTTGATCATGCTTATTGACACTGAATGTAATGATCTGAGAGGTTTTATGGTGAAAATGAGGCAAAAGTGAAGGAAAGATAAGGAAAAGTGGAGGAAAATGGTAGACAAATGGGTGTAAAATAGAGGTTCTACATAGAGTAAACCTTAATCATTTTTAGGATATTTCCTTAGTTTCATTATTGTATAAATAACTCTCTTCTCAAGTTGTTATGGGTTTTAAGTTCGAGGTTGATTATTCATTTCTTGTAAAATCTTGACTGTTCATGCTACTTTAAACCTGGTTTCACCTTTGAAAGGAAGCTTTTGTAGACACTTGATGTACTCAGTCTTTCTAGAACCTTAATACAAAGCAAAGGATTCTGAATTTGGTTTTACACAGTTTTTGTTATCCTATAATTTTTTCCAGTTATCGATCATTATGTTTTTCTTCATATGCTTATGACTTATATAGATATCTAGGTAGGAATAATTGTGTCTCAATTTATTCTTATAAGCTCATGAAGTGATCATCTATTAAGAGAATAGATTAATGAACTGTCTGTTTAGCTAATCCCCTCTAATCAATAAATCATCAGCATCTTGTGTAAGCTTAAGTATACTACCTTGAATCTTTGGAACGTAGTTCAGAAGGTTTTCACACTTATGATTTTTCTGTTTTACAGTCTAGAAACTTTGATAATCATATTATTTTATGTCTTCTTCTCACCACTATTTTTTATCTATATCACTGTGTAAAGCTTTATAGCAACCCTTTGCCGAGATATTAATATAACCCAAAAGATTAAGTATTTCAATTCTACATCTGTCTTCATTCATTAGTCTTCCAAAACTAAAACCAAAAACCCCAAAATAATTATTTTATATGCTTTGGCATTGGTAGTTGACCTACTACTATCTCAAAGGTACAACATCAGATTGGCGTTGTTGCCGAGGATTCGAATTTCATTTAAGTTTACCTTGGGACAACAATATATGTTCATTATTTTCCTTTAAAGGTGATTAAGGGTTTAGAAAGGTTAAAATCATTCACCTTGGTGACTCCACACTCCCAAGCTGGCATCTTTTAAACATACCAAATCTCGTTCAAAAGCTGACATAGTTAGTCCTCTGTCAGATCCTGAAAGGCTTCTAAAAAAAGTTAGTTCTAAAAGGGGACACCAACCATCTTCTTCTTCCTCTTCAGTCTACAGTCTAAAGAATTAGAATCATTTGACCCCTATAGTAATATCCCATATGATCCTGATTACTCCCATTTATCACCTAGGATTGCTGAAATTCTAAGCAAAGGAGTTGATTTTAAATTAGCCTACCTTATTCATTCATTAGAATCTTATCCAATACCCAAACTACCACCAGGATCACCTAAAACTAAATTTGATTTGGGTGTTAATATACTAGAAATAAACCCACAAATTTCTTATCCCCTACCACCTATCATTTTCCTTTCATTTTTGACCAACCTGAAGCTTCTTCTTCTAAAAAATATGAGGAGACCTTATCTATATATTCCAATCCTCTCTTTGAAACAAAAGAAGGTATTCCTTTACAAGTCCCAAAGTTATTTCTTAGGACTCCTTTGACGTCTTTTAGGAGATCTCCTCCTCATTCACCTCTAACTAGTTCATCAACTCCTAAATCACCATCTTCTTCCTCTACTTCTTCTTCATCCTCTACATCCACACAAACACCTCATACATCACAAGCAACTCATACACCACCTCTTGTCATGGCCTTTTGACCTATTGTACAGGCTAGATATGTTGCCTTAGTCTTACCTAATAACCTTGATGCATTCCCAGCTGGATACTTAAAATACCTTCCCAAGTATAATGGAGAAACTGGTCCCTCAGCTGAGGAACATCTTCATGCTTTCCTATACTTTGCAAACAACATGAATATTGAACAAGAAAACATTTATATGAGATTTTTTGTACAGTCACTTGAAGGAAATGTGAGGATTTGGTTTAGGCAGTTACAAGCAGCTTCCATTAGAAATTGGGAAGAGCTTACAAACATATTTAAAAATCAATGGGGTGTGAAAAAGGATCCTCTTTACTTCATCACAGAATTTGAAGAGCTTAAAAGGAACTTCGGTGAACCAATATCATATTTTATCAAAAGATTCAATAAACTCTATCACAAAATGTCTGCTGATTGTAAGCCCCTTGTAGTAGCAGCTAAGTCTAGATTTCCTAAAGCTTTTGATGATGAATTTGTTGTTATGCTACAAGAGAGAACTTCAAGAAATCTTGAAGATATGCAAACAAATGCTATAGAAGTAGAAGCAAATAGGGCAGCCTCAACTTCTTTAAAACATAAGGAAGAAAAGGCCCAAAGAAAACTCAAATCTATTCAAGAAGCCTCTAGTTCCTCTAAGACTAAATTAGAAGACTCAAAAATAGATGAAATAACATCTCCTCTTAGAGACCTATGAAATAGGATTTCAAAGATTGAGACCCAACCTAGGACAATACAAAAAATAGTTACTAGACCTCAAAACCAAAATCAAGGTTAGTATAAAAGAAAGCCATCACTACAAATTCTTCAGAGACCTAGCAATGATAAACAGGTTCCTACTCTATTTATAGATGATCAACAACTTGGTGATAATACTATGACAATTACTAAAGATATTAATAATATCGATTCTTCTTCCAATCAAACAGCCATCATTCCTCTCTCACAACAAAATCAGGTTCAAGAAGATCAGGAAGCTTCACAAGTCTCCAAATATCATGCTTTCTCTAAAATTTTAATTGCATAATTAAACAAGAGATATGATCTTAGGCCTAGGCCTAATCTTGGGATACCTCCAAAGGAAACTCCAATAATTGAACCACGTACCAAAATTGCTGAAGCTCAAACAACTCTTATTCAGCCCTTAGATCAGTCAATTGATACTACCCAAACTAGCAAAAACATATTGACTAAATTTAATGTTGAAAAAGAATTATAGAGGGTTAAGATCCCAATTCCACTGTCATAACTTTTTAAAACCCTGGTTACAAAATCCAAGTCACAAAATGGATACAAAATACCTCGATCGATGCTAAAGGTGATGTCATAAGTCTGCAAGATGAAAAACCAGTAGTAGTTTTTGGCCCTAGTTCAGACATGATAGATGAGATAGTGCCTCCTTTCTATGTAACTCTTAAAACGAATGATTCCATGTTTTATAATTGTATGCTTGATTCAGGAGCTATCATGGAACATTTGAAACTTGACATAACTAAATCGTACCATGACCTGTACACCTTTGATTCTAAAAGGGTGCCTTGTTTGGGATTGATCAAGGATCTAGTGTTTACCCTTGCCCAAATTCTAGTGAAAAGTGTAGTACTTGATATTGTTGTCATAGATATCCCTCCCAAGTTTGGAATGCTCCTTTCTAGGTCTTGTTGTGCCAAATTAGGGGGAACTCTACAGATGGATATGTCATACGCTACTATTCCTTTTTATGGAGGAGAGTAATTAAGATTATATAGAGAGGTAAGATTTGTACATATTGTTTTTAAAACTGACCAGCCAAGGAACCATCCAATTTATGCAATAGATCAAGACTTTGGTTGCTTTCAACTCACTTCAAACCAACATAAAACTCAAGTCAAAATTGAAGAGGTAGTTTAAAGTCCTAAACCAAACCAAACTGATATTTGGAAACTGTTCTTTGATGGCTCTTGCACGAAATATGGGGCAGGAGCTAGAGTAGTTTTAATTTCACCTGAAAAAGAAAATATAACCCAATCCTATAAATTAGACATTGAAGTTATAAATAATGTGCCTAAATATGAAGCTTTCCTTTTAGGATTTCAATTAGCCAAAAGGTTAAAAGTTCAAAACTTAAGTGTCTTTATTGATTCAGAACTTATTGTTAAGCAAGTAAGAAATGCTTTCCAGACCAAGCACCCTAGACTTAGGTCCTACCGAAATGAAGTATGGGATTCAGTTGAAAACTTCTTTGACGCTTTTAATTTGACTCACATTCCCAGAGATTAGAATATTTATGCAGATGACTTACCTGTCTTTGCTAGCTCTTTTAAAATTCCTGATCATACTGATGTACTCTATCAGATACAAGTCAACTATAGGCCATCTATCCCAGATAATCTGAAACATTGGCAAATATTTGAAGATGATGAACATTTGAAATCATTTCTGCAAGTAATAGATGATTTTTCATTTCTACAAATTGAGGAAGATAGAACTAAAATAAATGAAAATGCAAATGAAAATGATACTTCATATTTTAAAACCCAAATTGCTAATCATGACATTATTCAATTATCTAACAATTTTATTCCAAAAGGACTTATTCCCTTAGAAAAATTGTTTGATCAAAATGATGTCCTCTGAAGCCCTCAGTCAATTTCTTCAGAAGATGACATAAAAGATATTAACATTGGAACTAAAGAAGATATCAAAAACATCAAATTATGTGAATCTCTAGACCTTGAGATCAAAGCTCAATATCTTAAGTTACTGCAAAATTATAAGGATGTTTTCGCTTGGACTTACGCTGATCTAAAGACCTATGATACTTCATTAATTCAGCACAAGATTCCTTTGAATCCAGAAGCAAAACCTTATCAACAAAAGCTTAGAAGGATAAATCCAACCCTTCTACCAACTGTAGAAAGGGAGAATAATAAAATGCTAGATGCTCAGATCATCCTCCCTCTTAGATATTCTAATTGGGTTGCAAATCTAGTTCCTGTTAGAAAGAAAAATGGAGAAATAAGACTCTGTGTGGATTTTAGAAAATTGAACAAGGCATCATTAAAAGATAATTATCCTTTACCCAAAATGGATCAGTTACTTCAAATGGTTTTAGGAGCACAAAGACTTTCTATGCATGATGGTTTTTCAAGTTACAATCAGGTGAATGTTGATACAATAGACAGAGAGAAGATAGCCTTTACTACACCATGGGGTACATTCATGTCCTCTAGGATGTCATTTTTCTTAACCAATGCTGGAGCAACATTCCAGAGAGCTATGGACATAGCTTTTATGGTTCAGGTAAATAAATTTTTGGTTATTTATCTTGATGACATAACTATTTTTTCTAAATCTGACCAGAAACATCTAAAGCACTTGATGAAGGTTTTTGAGAGGTGTAGAAAATTTGGAATATCATTGAATGCTAAGAAGTCCTTATTTGTTGTCAAAGTAGGAAAACTATTGGGCCATATAATTTTAAACGAGGGAGTAGTAATTGACCCCAAATAAGTATCTTCCATCGAAACATTGGCCTTACCTAGAAACAAAGAAGGAGATTCAAGCTTTTCTAGGCAAGATCAATTTTCTAAGTAGGTTTATTCCAAATTATGTAGAGATTGTAAAAGATATAACTGACATGCTCCGAAAGGACCATGAAATCAAATGGACTCCCTCTTCTAGGTATGCATTTGAACAAATAAAAAGGGAAATCTCTGAAGCTCCCACCTTAGCCAGCCCTAATTATACTACGCCATTTAGTATTTTATCTTTTGCCTCTAAAACAACCCTTGTTGTCGTTCTATTATAGAAAAATGAAGATTCCCATGACCAACCCATAGCCTTTTTCAGCAAGGTTATGAGAAATGCTGAGCTTAAGTATGACATCATTGAGAAGCAAGCCATGCCCTCATTCAAGCCCTGAAATCATTCAGAATGTATGTCTTACATTCACCTATTACTGCTTATGTCCCTAATAGTGCTGTCAAAATTGTCTTAACCCAACTACACACTGATGGGAAAAGAGGTAGATGGATCACTTAAATTCTGGATTTTGATCTAACTATCAAGACTACCATGCTAGTAAAAGGTCAAGGATTAGCCAAGCTCCTAGCTGAATCCAATTGCAAAGTACTTGGAATCAATTCTATTTTATAAATATAAGGGAAGAATACACAAGAACCTTATGTCCTTGCAGAAGGGGAGAATCCACAAGAACCTTCCCTTCATCCTAAAGGGGATAATCCACAAGAACCTCTACCTTCAGAGCAGATCAGTCCTATACACATTGATGAAAAATTCTTGTTGTAAAACTGCTATCAAGATATTGTAAATTTCTTGATCCATTTTGAGTGTCCAGCATCATTCTCCAAAACCTAGTGTAAATCCCTTAAGTTAAAATCAGTCAAGTACTGCATTATAAATGGAAAGTTATACTGGAAATATCCATTGAATATTTTGTTATTATGTTTAATAGAATCATAAACTGAAGGAATCATTGATCAGTTTCATACAGGATTTTGTGGGGGACATTACGCTTGGAGAGCAACAACATACAAGATTCTAAGGGGTGGATTTTATTGGCCTACATTGTTCTCGCAAGTAGGGGAAAAAGTCAGAGGTTGTGTTCCTTGTTAAACGTTTGCTAGTAAACAAAAATGAGCAGCTCTTCCACTCGCTCCATCAATATTTTCAGCACCTTTTTCTCAATGGGGATTAGATTTTGTTGGAGAGATTCACCCCACTTCAAGAAATCAACATAGATGGATCCTCACTACAACAGACTACTTTACTAAATGGTTGGAAGCAATTCCAGTCAGAAATTCTACTGATTCAATAGTAATTAAGTTTATTGAGGAGAATATCTTATCTATATTTGGTTGCCAACTCAAATTGTCACTGATAATGCAACAAATTTTTCTAGTGTTAAAATGATTGAATTTTTCCAGAAATATCAGATTCTATTACATCTTTCAACTCCATACTACCCTCAAGGTAATGGCCTTGCAAAGTCATCAAACAAAAGTCTAGTAAAGGTAATCAAAAAGACTCTAGCTGATCATAAGAAGAGTTGGGATTCACATTTGATTTATGTAGTATGGGCAAACAGAATTACTCCAAAGAGATCAACTGGAAAATCTCCATTTCAATTAGTCTATGGGAAAGATGCAATTTTCCCTACCAATTTGGCCTTCCCTGTTTCAAAATTCCTGTAGGATTCAACAGATGAACCTGATGATTTTTCAAGGAGAATAAATCATATTATTGAACTTAATGAAAATAGAGATGAAGTTCAATACAAATTAATGAAATATCATAATAAGATGAAGACCTTGTTTGATAGAAGAGCCAAGGAGAGGGAATTTAAGGAAGGTGATCTAGTTCTAAGATGGGATGCGAGGAGAGAAGAGAAAGGAAAGCATCGCAAATTTGACAATCTATGGCTTGGACCTTTAGCAGTTGTTGAAGTGAAGGGTAATAACACATTTGTGCTGTAGAATCTTGAGGGGCTATATTCCACTTATCCTGTAAATGGAAGGTTTCTCAAACATTAAATTCAGTACTAAGAAGTTGAAATAGTTTTCATTGTAAATACTCTGGCTTTCTTTTACCTTTCAAGATATCAGTGTGATTTTTTTTACAGCAAGGAATCCATAGCCCAAGGAGAAGGCACATGAATCTACAGGTTCTCTGCATTCTATAGGAAAAAGCAGTCCCCAATTGGAGCCAATGTTGTAGCATTTTTTGGTTTTGATAAGATAGAATACATTAGTCAAAAAATACATAAAAATATTTAAAAAAAAATGTTAAGTTAGGATATGGACATAACAATAGTCAATAAAATGTTAGTGAAAAAATATTGATGATTATGCCCATATCAAATAAAATGTTAGGTTAGAAAGAAAAGAAAACAAATAAACTCTGAAAGTGAGAAAGTCTAAATGCCACTACTATTTTTCTACAAAATAATGGTTGTGTGTAGCTTGTCATTAATGCCACAACCCATGACAGTCAAATAGCTTAATCTTGATTGCTTCATGCTTTAAATTTGATGTTATAGTTATACAATAAAGATGTGGCCAAACTGTTTAATCTTGGTAGATCAATAGTTAGGTAGAGAATAATAAGGTGCTTATCAGTTTAATCTGAGCCCTTGGATGTTATAAGTTTAGAATTAGATAGTTTTCTTTTGTAAAAATAAGAAGAAAGGAAAAGGGTTTGCTAGCTTAAATGCACCCATTAAGTGAAGAAAAAATGATAGGACAAGCAAAGGGTAAGTAGAGAAAGGTTGCATAAGTATGATGACTTTTTGGAAAAAATGTACATTTATCATGTTTTACTATATGTTTCTATGTCCATGAGGCAATTACACAAAGCAAATGAAGGTCCACAAGATCAATTAATTAACTTCCCTCATCCCCATTCATCCCTATGTTTACTAATTTCCCCTTCCCACCTTCATACATTTCATATTCATTCATTTTCCACAAAAAAACCCCTTTTCCTAAGGTTAAAATCATTTTTTCCTAGGAAAAATGTAAACCCCATGCTAAATCCCCTTTTACTCAAAAACCCACAAAAAGTTGTTTAGCCTAAGTATTGATGCATATATGTGAAGGCAAATAACTGATTAAAAAGCATTATACTTAGTCTATTTTTCTCTTTCTACTCATATTTCATATTAATACTAACTTAATGTATTAAAACCCTTAAAAGTTTCCCATTCCCGTATATATTAACTCCTTTATTTAAATACCCAAAACCCTTAGTTTTATTATGAAAACTATATATTTAATAAAGCATCGCATCAACAAATCACAAACCTTTCAATGTGCATGCACCATCCACCGTTGCCATCTCCAATTGCAATGCACGATGGACCCGACGCAAATATATACCATATTTCATTGCCCATTTCGCATCCACCCTCATCACAAGTCCCGACTAAACCACATCCTTTGCCATTGTGATCTCCGATACGTGACATAAACCTGCACCGGATGCAATATTAACCATGTTCTATTCCACATCACATCCAGCCCCTATCACATTCTTTTGTGATGGGCCTTCCTCCACTAAAATGTGGTTGCGATATGCAATAGGAAATTGGACCCGATATCATTTATCTGCCCGCATTCATAAAATTTCAAGTCCACATTACTGTGTTTTGCAAAGAATTTCTTTGTTAAATCGTTTTTATGATTTAAATAAAGAACCCCGTTGAATTCAGTTTTAACCCATAAATAAAGCCATGTCACTGTAATTAATTGATTGGGACCCTCCACGCTGCTTTTTTGCTCCATCACTGTCTGATCTAAGGAATTCAAATCCAACGACCCTAAGTTTTTTCGGGTTGGCTCTCTATATGAGCATTACCTACCCAAAAAGCAGTATTCAACTGACCTCCATTTTCTACGTGTCATGCTCAGGTTATTTCAGGTGACCCCTTCCAAAACCGTCTGCGCCTCATAAAGCAGTGCGAAGAAAACCAAAACCGCCTCCCGCATAACGACAAAATGAACACTGTTCACTTTGCGCCATATTTTAAAAAGGAAATTGTTTTTCCATTTAAACGCAAAATCACCATTTTTCCTTTGTTTCGCCTGTTTTCACAGTAAACCCTCCATCAACCTCTGTGACCAAAAAGCCATTGTTTTACCTTCCAATACACTCTGGACTCCTTCCAATATCCTTTCAAACTCAATAAAGCCATTGATGTCCTCCTCTGTCACCTCTATTTTTCTTAACAATTTCTGTGTTTTGTAGGTAAGAACTTTTGTTTCAGGCTTATAAATAAAAAGCTTGCACACAGTTTGAAGACAAATCTAAAGGGATTTACTATTGAAAAACACAGTAAAAACTTGAAATGCACAGTAAAGGTAAAAAGGAACATAGTAAGAGTTACTCAATAGGTTAAAGGATATTTACATAGTTAAAAGAGTATTAGATGAAAGATCAAATGAAGAAATTCACTAGTGTAAAGGATACAAACAAATAAGCATCTTAAAGGGGTAGAATATCAAACAACAAAGCCAGCACAACTTGAATAAAAGGGACAGCAAGAATCAGTTCAACATCTGCCCCTATCTTCTTGTATGAAGATATTTCCTTTCCTAGAATAAACCTTAATCAGTTTTTGGATATTTCCTTAGTTTCATTATTGTATAAATAACTCTCTTCTTGATTTGTTATGGGCTCAAAGTTTGGGGTTGATTATTCATTACTTGTAAAGTCTTGATTGTTCGTGCTACTTTGAACCTAGTTGCACCTTTGAAAGGAAGCTTTTGTAGACACTTGATGTACTCAGTGTTTCTGGAACCTTAATACAAAGCAGAGGATTCTGAATTTGGTTTTACACAGTTTGTGTTATCCTGTAAGTTTTTCCAGTTATCAATCATTATGTTTTTCTTCATATGCTTATGACTTATAGAGATATCTAGGTAGGAATAATTGTGTCTCAATTTATTCTTATAAGCTCTTGAAGTGATCATCTATTAAGAGAATGGATTAATGAACTGTTTGTTTAGCTAATCCCCTCTAATCAATAAATCATCAGCATCTTGTGTAAGCTTAAGTATACTACCTTGAATCTTTGGAACGTAGTTCAGAAGATTTTCACACTTATGATTGTTTTGTTTTACAGTCTAGAAACTGTGATAATCATATTATTTTATGTCTTCTTCTAACCACTATTTTTGATCTATATCACTGTGTAAAGCTTTATAGCAACCCTTTTCTGAGATATTAATATAACCCAAAAGATTAAGTATTTCAATTCTACATATGTCTTCATTCATTGGTCTTCCAAAACTAAAACCAAAAACCCCAAAACAATTATTTTAGATGCTCTCACATTGGTAGCTGACCTACTACTATCTCAGAGGTACAACACCACCTCTTCCCATGAGGAAGATAATAATCCATCTACAATGGCATACAGTGGGTGTTCCAGAGATATTTCTTGTACCTCTTAGGAGGATATTAGAAGAAGTGATATATTATCATGAGTATTAGGCTCAGTAGGAGGAGATGTTGTAGTCCTAGGGTGTCATGCTAGGCTCAGTGAAGCCAGTTTTGTAAAAAAACCAAAGTCTTGGGGATTTTTGGATGTACTGAAAACTTGAGACAATATATATATTTGACGTTTTATGATGTATTTGATATTTTTATGTATATTTCAATGGAAATATACAATTATTCTTGCAGCCATAATAAATGTGATAGCTATCAATCCAGTACAGATTTTTCTAATGAATTAGCTAATGCATTCTATTCTCTTGGAACATGTTGATAAGTAATGAATTCAAAATATCATTCTAAAAGATGAGCTCTTAAAAAATGACGCAACAATATTGAATTACAAATGTGATAATGACTATTTAAATGCATAGCCATCAATGGGGAGTCTAACTTGACCACAAAATTCGAAACACTTAGAGAAATATCTTCCTAAAGGAGTTTGATAACTATAATGTACTCAATGACATTATTAGTGGTGTGAGTAAGAAAGAATGCATGGGAACTAAGCAGCCCCGAAGTAGGTGTGTAAATCACCCAAGCAGCTGATGCAATGTGTCGAGTATGATGATCAACGCCATCAGCATAACCAACATAAGGTTATAGTAGCAACAACATCTGTGCAAAAGATATAGGCATAAGGAAAACCACCAAGTTTCAAGAAAGAAAAAGAAAAAGAACACACCAAAAGAAACAAGACATTGTACATAAAATTAAAAAGCATATTCTATTTAAGCATAATACTTCTTAAAATAGAGTGGCCCATTATGGGGCTGAGCGAGTGGGATGCCATCACAGTCCATAAGTTCATAGTAACCTTTGGAGAGGAGCCTAGTGATGGTATAGCGACCTAACCACATCGATTGGAGATTTCCTGCCCCCAGGAGGTCATTTTTTTAGCATAGACAAGGACAAGATCAGCCCCTTAGTAACAACAAGGCTTAATTCGTTTTTCATACTAATATTTGACTTGATGCTTATGAGCTTCGAGAGCCAATGCAACATCTTAAAAAATTTCATTTAAGTTATAAATTAACAACAGGCGCTTGTCTTCAACAGAGGTATGGGGCAGGAGTTCAAAATTGATTTGTTGGAATTATGGCTAATATGTTGTCCTTGATGGCAACATACTTGATAGAGATGTAAACATGATGGTTATGCAGATGCTACAAGTGAAATGAACAAAGTAATATCAATTCAGAGACAGATGGATGGAAAATATAAAGTGTGATAAAGTATGCATGGGTCTTGTGTGTAGGTCTTAACCCTGTACAGAAATTACCTGCATACAAATTCTTAAACACAGAAAATAAACAATGCGAGAGCATAACACATAAAACATGCATACAAAGATTTTCCCTTGGATCCCAAAACTGGGACTACCAACTTGATTTTTCATTATATTCCTTTCAATGTTACAATACATATTTATACATTCTGAAGCATCCAATACCATGGACCAAAAACCATCGCATCCAAAACCATGCACAAAACCATAGGCTAGTCATGGAAAGAATATAACACAACCCAACATTCTCCCACTTGTTGTTTTCTTTCCATAGGGGGCCACAGGAGAGCTTAACCATTTATCCAGCCCTGCAATGCCCATTATTTCTCTACACCAAGAGAAATTCTCAGAGCTCACAGATTTTGTCAATGCATCTGCAGTATTCTTCCAAGTGTCCACCTTTACCAGCAATACTTTTTTGTCTTCTATCATATCCCTCAGAAAGTGATACTGAGCATCAATTTGTTTTTTCTTTGAATGATAAGCAGGGTTCTTTACCAAGAAGATTGCACTTTGGTTGTCACAGTCTATCCTTATAGCTCCCTGCACTAACCCCATACTTGAACACAATCTCTGCAACCAAACTACTTCCTTGCTTGCATGACTGGCTACCGTGTATTCTGCCTCTATCGTTGATAGTGCCACTACAGATTGTTTCTTACTCATCCAACTAACTGCACCTCCAAATAGGTTAAACACATACCCACTTGTATATCTTCTCTAATCTAGATCTCCAGCCCAGTCTAAATCAACAAAGCCATGAATATCCAAAACTCTGTCCAATCCTGGTCTTCCTTGGTAGCACAAACCATAATCACTAGTGCCACGCAAATACTTGAAAACCCGCTTCACTACTGTCCATTGCTCCTTCCTTGGTTTTGACATAAACCTGATCAATACTCCAACTGCATGTGCAATGTCTGGTCTAGTACAGACCATTGCATACATCAGACTACCGACTGCACTTGCATATGGAACACGGGACATGTCATCTTCCTCTTCTTGTGTCTTAGGAAATTGTTCGGTAGATAACTTTACACCTACAGGAATAGGAACCTTCGCTGGTTTACTATCCTGCATATTAAACCTCCGCAGTATTGTCTTGACATACTTGCTCTGGTTTAATCATAGCTTCCTATTTTCCAGATATCTTTTAATTTCCATGCCTAAAATACAGTTTGCAGTACCAATATCTTTCATGGTGAATTTCGAGGACAATTGGGTCTTCATATCCCAGATAATTTCTTTGTCATTTCCAACCAGCAACATATCATCCACATACAAGACTAGATAAATAACATGGTCACCAGTTAATTTAAAATACACATAGTGATCTACTTTGCTTCTGGTGAAGCCAAGTCCCTATATAAGTGTATCAAATTTTTGATACCACATCCTTGGTGACTGTTTTAACCCATACAGAGACTTCTTTAACTTGCATACTAGTTCTTTCTTACCCTTCACCACAAATCCTTTAGGTTGCCTCATGTAGATCTCCTCTTCCAAATCCATGTGAAGAAATGTTGTCTTCACATCCATCTGTTCTACCTCAAAATAAAAAGCAGTAGAAACAAATAAAAGTAATCTAATAGAAGCTACCTTGGCAATAGGAGAAAAAATATCACCAAAATCAATTCTCGGCACCTGGGAATAACCGTTTGCTACCAACCAAGATTTGTATATCTCCACCTTTCCTTCTGCATTTGTCTTCTTCTTGAACACCCATTTGTTGCCAATGGGTTTCCTTCCAGCCAGAAACTCCACCAAATCCCAAGCTTCATTTTTGTCCAAAGATGCCATTTCATCAACCATGGCCTCTTTCTAGAGTTTTCCATCCTTTGAATGTACTACTTCCTTCACAGTTCTGGGATCATCATTAATAATAGATAAAGAAAAATTTGAATAGAAAGCAAATGGACTATACATTTCTGGCTTCCTTCTTTCTCGAACTGATCTTCTCACACCCAGAGTTTGTGGCTCTTCATCTTCTGATTTCTCCTTTGTTGTAGAGTCTGATTCTTCCTTCTTAAGCTCAAAATCTATCTTCTCAGGTTCCTTTGGTTAGACTTCATGTTTAATAATGTATTTCACCTCTATGAAAAGCACATATCGAATGTACACAAACTTGTTAGTGGGTTCCAAAGATTATAACCCTTTAAACCATCCTTATACCCAATAAAGATGCACTTTTAAGATTTACTACCCAACTTGGTTCTTTTATCCTTTGGAACATGTATATATGCATCACATCCAAATACCCTCAGATGTGAAAGAGAGGGTTTCTTACCAGTCCATACCTCTTGTGGTGTCTTATCCTCCAATGCTGATGAAGGTGATCTATTGACCAGGTAACATGCTGTATCCATCCCCTCTGCCCATAATTCCTGTCGTAACCTGGCACTGCTGAGCACGCTTCTTGCACTTTCCATCAATGCCTTGTTCATTATTTCTGCAACTTCATTTTTCTCAGGTGTGTATGGAGTAGTTTTTTGCCATTCTATACCACACTTCTTACAAAATTATTCAAATTCCTTACTGCAAAACTCTCCACCATTATCTGAACTCAACACCTTTATCTTCTTCTCTGTCTGGTTTTCCACCAGAGCCTTAAATTCATTAAACCTGTCAAAGACTTCAGATTTCTTCTTAAGGAAATATATCCATGTATTCCTTGAGAATTCATCTATAAATGATACATGGTACACAGACTTACCCAGTGATGGAACCTTCAAAGGTCCAAACACATCACTGTGCACAAGCTCTAATATTTGTTTCGCCCTCTTACCACCAGAGGGGAAGCTCACTTGATTCTGCTTCCCATATACAAAATTTTCACAAACATAAAAATCTAGAGAGCTATTACTATACCTTCTACCATACCTTTACCATGAAGTATTTGAAGGCCCTTCTCTCCAATATGTCCAAGCCTTTGATGCCACAGCATGGTCTTCTCTCTAGAGACCACCATATTTTTTGCTCCACTTTCAGGAACCAAAAAACTATTTGCACTCATCAACAATAGTGCTACCTTGCAGCTTGTATAGAGTTCCAATTTGAACTCCCTGCATCAATACCAGTGCTCCTTGAACCTTCTTGTAGGTATCCTTCTTGAAAATTGTTTTTACACCTACATCATCTAGCTTGCTTACAGAAATCAAATTTCTGGCCAATGTAGGAATATGTAGAACACCTGGAAGTGTTCTAACCCTTCCACCTTGCAACTTCAACTTTACCTTTCCGCGAGCAACGATTCTAGCCTTCTTATCATTCCCTAAGAAGACATCACCACCAACATATTTCTCATAATCACAGAACCACTCTCTAGTGAAGTGAAAGGATGCACCTGAGTCAATCAACCATGCCTCATGATCTACATGTGTACCTGAAGAAGCCAAGTACATATCCCCACCTTCATCTCAGGTGGTTTTCACCTCTGCAGAAGGAGCACCATCAAATTGCTTTCATTTTTCAGGAGCTTTAGATTTACAGTCCCTTTTGTAGTGCCCTTCCTTTTTGCATTTCTAGCACACCACCTTTACATGTTTTCTTGGAGATTTAGATCTCCCTCTAGACTTAGATCTCCCACTCGATGAATTAGTTTTGTTTCTGTTCTGGGACCCTCATATAGACAAGGTATCACCATTCTAGCTCTCCACATTTTTCTGTGTCATCTCCTCCATTAGCAAGGATGAGACTATTTCATCAAACTGCAAGGCAGTTTCATTGCTACCTATTGTAATAACTAGACTATCCCATGAATGTGGTAGAGAACAACAAACTGATGCACTTATCTTCATATATAATTTTAATATCAACAAATAATAATTGACTTACCATAGTATTAAATGTGTTCAGATGATCTTTCACCGAGTCTCCATTTTTCATCCTCAGGTTTTATAGCTTTTTATGTAGGAACAGTTTATTCACCAGAGATTTAGATTGGTACAAATTCCTTAACTTGTCCCATAAAGCCTTAGCCATAGCTTCCCCTGATACATTCAGCAATAATGAATCTGAGACACACAATCGTATTATTCTCTTTGCCTTCCGATCCAACTTCTTCCATTCTTCATCAGACACTCTCACTGGTTTAGTACCCAGATCTACTGTGATCCACTGATCTTTATCCACCAACAGATCCTCCATCTTGAGTTTCCACATCTCAAAACTCTAACCATTAAATTTCTCGATCTCTATCTTTCCACTGCTTTCCATCTTCTTTCACCACTAGAATCGATCCAATAGATCTCCCACTAAACAAGGTCTACCATAGGCTCGAGCGAAACCCCTCAGCAACAAAGGCATCCCTTTGAAGCGAAGACAACTCCGATACCAAATGTGGGTTTTAACCCAGTACATAAATTACTTGCATATGAATTCTTAAATATGGAAAATAAAAAATGCAAGAGCATAACACATAAAACACATATACATAGAGATTTTCCCCTAGATCCCAAAACCGGGACTACCAACATGATTTTTCATTATATTCCTTTCAATGTTACAATACATATTTATACATGCCGAAGCATCCAATACCATGGACCGAAAGCCATCGCATCCAAAACCATGGATTGAAAACCATCATGTCTAAAACCATGTGCCAAAACCATGCATAGAACCATAGGTAGGTCCACCCAACCTAATATAGGGTCCAATTTTTTTTTTCCTTAGCGACTACCTTGGACCCCGTAGAGGGGGGCTACTCGTCACCCTGTTATAGACATATTTGGGCACTGCAACCCAAAACTCATATGTCCATAAACTAAGGGCTCTTTAGCCCCTAAAAGTGTTGTTTCATATGCTAAAGGATCATGGTCAACTGATTACATCATTTCCCAGAAGTTCCACTTGAAAAACTTGTTGGCATTATGATACATCTGTTGTACTTGATGGCAACCCACTCATCTCAGATGATAAATTCTAGTGCAGCAAAGTTCACGCACTTTCATGAAGATAAAAGTTTCTTTCATGTAGAGAAAAGTTCATGCACTTTCATGAAGATAAAAGTTTCTTTCATGTAGAGAAAAGTTCACGCACTTTCATGAAGATTAAAGGTTCTTTCATGTAAAGAAAAGTTCACGCACTCTCATGCAGAGAAAATTTTCTTTCATGTAGAGAAAATTTCATGCACTTTCATGCAGAGAAAATTTTCTTTCATATAGAGAAAAGTTCACGCACTTTCATGCAGAGAAAAGTTCCTTTCATGAAGAGAAAAGTTCACGCACTTTCATGGTTGGCTCATGGTATTAGTCTGACAATTTTTGATCCTATGGTTTTGGTCCATGGTATTGCATCCAAAAGTGTTGACCCCAAGTATTCAGTTCATGGTATTGTGTTATTATGGTTTTGGACCGTGGTATTGTGAAAGGCCTAAGACTATAAAAGACTATAAAAGAGGAAGGAGATCATTTGGAAAGGCAATCATTCTGAATGAATTGAATATCTAATAAGTGCTAGATATGAAATATTTGTGATTGGGGTTATGGTGCAGATCTGGATCTGAATGAAGGAGGAACCTTAGCGCATAAAGAAGGATAAGTTCTATTGATGGGTCATAATCTTTAAGCTTGAATAATAGTATCTTTGTATGATTTTGATCTGTTATATGAGGCACATGCTTCATCTATAAATCTGACAATCTGGGTTAATTAGTGTTTGAATATTTGAAAGAATGAATTATTCTTTATAGATCTGTATGCCGATTCAGTGAAGTGAAAGAGTGTATACACGCTGGTTCAGTGAATGAAAACGTCATATACGCAGGTTGGTCCAAACACAGGAGCGTATGCACGTAGGTTTTAGGTTGTTGAAATAGCGTATATCTTTTATATTATGATCTAGCTGCCTCTATTTATTGCTGCAGTATTCTGGGTTCAGAATTTGGTGTGTGGTTACTGTTACTATGTTCTGGGTACAGCTATCAGAGAAGTGTTTACTTGATTCAGTGCTAATTGGGGAAAAGGATATTGTTTGATGCAGATATACTTGATGATTGATTGATGTTCATGGATCCAGTCTGAAAATTTATGAAACGTGGTCCTTGGAAGAAAGAGAAGGTTGTATCCTTTAGTAGGCCAGCACCTACATACTAGTATCTTGGGTAGTACAAGAGCTAAGGGGGTTGTAGCTCCCTTCCAGGAGAAGCTGGAAAACGAGAGAGGGTTGTAGATCTCGACAGGTTGTAGCCTGCGTACTGGTAAAGGACTGCACCAGTACATTGTAAAAGGAAGTTTCTAATTAAAGAAAGATAGAGACGAATTGCAGCAGGTGGTTTTCACCCACATTGGGTTTCCACCTTATATCTTGTGTTCTTGTGTGTGACTATCTTCTGTTCTGTTTTCCTAGTCTGGTTACTGTCTATTTCACTCAGATACACAGATTAATAATCAACATCCGAAAGATAAAGTAAATCATAAGTTTGCATTGTATACGCGGGTTTCCTTCTACATAGTTGCGTATATACGCGGGTTTTACTAACGGAAGTAGCGTATATCCTCTTATTTTTAAAAAGGGAATATTTGGCTTGATAATAATGATTCACCCCCCCCCCCCCCCCCCTCTCAGTATTATTTCCAACAATTGGGATTAGAGCAGGTCCTTTTTAAGAAGCTTGATTGCTTGGAGGAATATCCATCATCATGAGCAACTACAAGAGAGAAGCATCTATCAGGCCACTCATTTTTTATGGGACAAACTTCGTATATTGGAAGGTAAGATTTACTGCCTATCTTCAATCTCTTGGTACAGAAGTCTGGTATATCATCGATACAGGGTACGCTTTTCCATCGGCAACTCCTACAGATCCGGCTGAGAAGAAGAAATATGAAACAAATGCAAAGGCAGTCAATACCCTATTAGGATGTCTATCTCAATCATAATTCATCAAGGTTATGCTATATAAATCCGCAAAGGAAATATGGGACAAGATTGTTCTGAGCTATGAAGGAGATGAATAGGTAAAACGAAAAAAACTTCAAACCCTCATAATTCAGTATTAAAATCTCAGAATGCACAATGATGAAAGTGTGGCTAACTATTTCCTTCGTGTAGATGAGATTCTTAATTGTATGAAAAATTTGGGTGAAGAAATAAAAGAGGCTATTGTGGTTGAAAAAGTACTAAGATCTTTGTCCCCTAGGTTTGAATCTAAAGTTTCTGCAATAGAAGAAAAAGAGAATCTACGAAACCTTACCATGTCAAAGTTGCACGGAATCTAACTGCTTATGAAATGAGGAAAGGAGGACCATCAGACAAGAGAGAAGCTGCTTTGAAGGCTTCAGGCAAAGGAGACTACTATGAGTCAGGACACGTGTCATAAGAAGAAGAAGAATCAAATTTTGTCAAGAATCTTCAACGGGGTGCTGGAAGATTCTGAGGTAAGTTACCTCTCAAATGCTTTGCTTGTGGAAGAGTCGGTCATTATGCTGCCAAGTGTCCTCATAAGGATAAGATTGACAAAGGGAAGGAACCTGTTAGATGGAACAAGAAACAGAATGCAACTAAGAAAAGTTACTACACTCATGAAGACAGTGATGGGCTATCAAATAGTGACAAAGATGAACGAGGTAATGATTATAAAATTTTAATGGCTTTTGAAGATGATGATTACATGGACGTTATAGATGTAGATGGTTTTTATGAAGAGATTTCTAGACTCAAAACATGTTTAGAAGAAAAAGATATGATCATTGATACTTTGCAATTCCAACTTGATGAAAAAGAAAAATTTCTTGAGAAGTTAGAATGTGAAATTGTTGGCCTTAGAAAATAAATTGAGAAAACAAAGGCTCTTAATCTTAAATTTGTTAAAGGATCTGAAACTCTGGATGAGATTATCAATGTACAACATTCTCCACTAATCAAGACAGGTCTGGGGTATAATGGAGAAGCATCTCAAGCATCCACCTCAAAGAGTTATCTTGATGCAGCAAGGAGGAATGAGCAAAAGCCCAATGGAGATCACCAGGTAAAACAGGGACGAATTACATCAAGAATAAACAAAGACTATCAGGTAAACCAGGGGCAATCCATCTTAAGGGTGAACAAAAGCTACAAACAGCCACAGGTAAAAACTTCTCAATTTGCTTCAAGAATGGATGACAATAGAAAATACAATCATTTGGCTGGTAGATTTGATAATCGCAGAAGTTTCTTCAATGGCCAATGTTTCTCTTACCATAACTTTGGTCACAAAGCAGCTCAATGTGTTGCCTATAATACAATCATGACTAGAGAAGCTCAAAAACAAAGTATGACTGTGATTACGAAAAGTACCTATAACAACTTTTTGGCCCTTGAAAATGAAATTGAATGTTCTATTTGTAATAACTTCGGTCATGAAGATTCTGAATATAGGAGCAGGTTTCGACAGACAAAGGAATAAGCCTCAAGCACCAGAACATGGAGAATAAAGGAACCACAACCAAAAAGATGTGGGATAGATTTTTATGCAGAAGGACAGGAAAATCTATGGTACATCGACAGTGGATGTTCGAAGCATATGACAGGTGATAAAGAAAAACTTGAATCATATAGTGTTTTAGAAAAGGGAAAGAAAGTTTCTTTTGGAAATGATACCCTGCAGTCATAAAAGGAAGAGGCACTGCTCAGTTGAAAGAAAAGGTCAAAGCTCGAAATGTTTTGTATGTTGATGGCTTGAAGCATAATCTACTAAGTGTCAGTCAGATGTGCGATCAAGGAACCGAGGTAATATTTCGACCAAATGGATGTAGTGTTCGTGATCTTGATACATGAAAAACAGTGATCAAAGGTAGAAGAACTCCAAATAATTTATACATATTTGAAGAAGGACAACAACAATGCTATTTGAGCAAGGATGATGAACACTGGTTATGGCACCGGAGGTTGGGCCATCTAAGCTTTTCACATATAAGGAAAGCATGAAAATACCAGGTAGTTCGTGGTCTCCTAGATATCAAAATTCCAGACAACACAATATGCAAATCATGTCAGTTTGGTAAGCAAACCAGAACTAACTTCCCTGAGAAGGAAGGATTAGCTAGTAGGCCTCTTGAGCTAGTCCATACAGATGTATGTGGTCCATTTAGGACAAGGAAACCTCGAGGAGAAGAATACTTTATATTATTCATTGACGACTTCTCCAGGATGGTTTAGTTAGGACTTATGAAGCACAAAGATGAAGCATTCGAAAAATTCAAATCCTTCAAAGCCTTGGCTGAAAACGAATCAGATCAAAAAATTAAGTGCCTCAGGTCCGACAGAGGTGGGGAGTTTACCTCAAATGAATTTTTCGGTTTCTGTGAAGAACATGGAATAAGAAGGGAATTCTCTACAGCTAGGACTCCTCAGCAAAATGGAGTGGTGGAAAGGATGAATAGAACGGTCCAACAAATGGCTCGTGTTATGCTTGATGAGTCTGGAACTCCTGCAACCTTTTGGGGTGAAGCTGCATTTGCTGCAGTTGTTATTCTCAACAAAACAAATGTCCGAGTGAACAGCACTCAAACTCCTCATGAACTCTGGTATGGTGAGACTCCTTCGGTAAAGCATTTCAAAACTTTTCGAAGCAAATGCTATATTAAGAATAATGATGAACAACTTGGCAAACTTGAACCTAGAGCAGATGAAGGCATTCTCCTTGGCTATTCTCCCCATAGAAAAGCATATAAGTGTTACAATAAAAGACTTGGAAGAATTGTTGACAGCATTGATGTAGTGGTTGATGAAAAGGGATACATTCCTAAGCAAGTAAATTATGAAAATATCGAAGAGGATGAAGACTACTCTCCAAATCAGACTGGTGATGAAGAAGAACCTCAAGAGGCACCAGAGGAACAGATAAGGATAGAAGAGAAGACTCCATCTAGGTACGTTCAGAAGAATCATCCAGAATCTCAGATTTTAGGGCAGAAAGTGGCAGGTGTACAAACAAGAAGAACAATTGCAGAAGCCTCAAGCTATTTGGCATTGCTCTCCTCCACTGAACCTCAAAATGTAAAAGGGGCATGCAAAGATGAATGCTGGGTCAAGGAAATGGATGAAGAACTTGAGCAGATCGAAAAGAATAACACTTGGGAGTTGGTTCCTAGACCAAAATATAAGAATGTCATAGGGACAAAATGGATCTTTAAAAACAAGTTGAATGAAAATGGGGAAGTGATTAGAAATAAGGCCAGACTTGTTTGTAAAGGGTATGCTCAACAAGAAGGTATAGACTTTGAAGAAACTTTTGCTCTCGTTGCTAGACTTGAGGCCATCCGAATGTTCCTTGCTCTCTCAAGCTTTCAGAAGTTCAAAGTATTTCAAATGGACGTGAAATCAGCCTTTTTGAATGGACACTTAGAAGAAGAAGTGTACATTGAGAAACTAGATGGCTTCATCCTTGGGAATGATCCAAATCTTGTAAGCAGACTAAAAAAGGCTCTCTATGGTCTTAAATAGGCTCCAAGGGCTTGGTACTACCGTTTGGACAAATATCTTCATCAACAGGGTTTTTCAAAAGGATCAACAGATAGCAATCTTTATATAAAAATTGAAAATGACAAATTGCTAATACTTGTTGTGTATGTAGATGACATTATCTTTGGCAGCAATGAAGAAGCTATGAGTCAAAGCTTTGCCTTAGTAATGCAGAAAGAATTCGAAATGTCTTTGCTTGGAGAACTAACATATTTTCTTGGATTGCAAATCCAACAAAATGAAGGCAGTATCTTTTTGTCTCAAACCAAGTATCTCAAGAAGATCTTGAAGAAATATGGCATGGAAGATACAAAACCAGTATCTACCCCTATGGTTACAGGATGCAGCCTCAGTGCAAATGATGAATCTGCAGCAGTGCATCAACCAACCTATAGATCTATGATTGAAAGTCTTCTTTATTTGACAGGTACTCGACCAGACATCATGCATGCAGTGGGAATTGTTGGAAGATTTCAGGCAAATCCTAAAGAAACCCATCTTCAGGCAGTAAAGAGAATTTTCAAGTATCTTCAAGGAACTCAAAACTATGGCTTATGGTATCCTAGAGATATAGATCTCAGTCTACATGCTTATACAGATGCAAATTGGGATGGAAGCGTGGATGATAGAAAGAGCACAAGTGGTGGAGCATTCTTTATGGGTTCCAAATTAGTATCTTGGTTTAGCAAGAAACAAAGTTTGATTGCTTTATCTACAGCTGAAGCGGAATATGTGGTTGCTCCATGTTGTTGCACTCAACTTCTTTGGATGATGCAAACTTTGCAGGACTTTCAAATCACTTGTACACCACCTATCTCCATATTATGTGATAATACAAGTGCAATCAGCATTTCTAAGAACCCAGTCATGCATTCAAAAACCAAGCACATACCAATCAAGTATCACTTTCTCCGGGAACAAGTGTTGGAACAAAAGGTCAAGTTGGAGTATGTTCCTTCTAAGGAACAAGTTGCTGATATTCTCACCAAACCACTTCCCAGGGAGACATTTGAATACCTCAGACAGAAGCTGGGGGTAGTTGATGCATCATCTTACTGTTAAATCTTATCTATTTCAGAGAAAAATGGGTGTACGCGAGTTGCCTGAGGGGGATCTGCGTACATACGCAGGTTTGTGTAGATATAGTCGCGTATATGGATGCTTGATGGATATCAGTAGGGACAGGCTCTGGTTATGGTGGAGATAATCTGAATTGGGTCTGACAAAGACCTTCTGGCACAGGTTTAGGGGGAGCAGATAAACTTCTAATGATGCATTGTTGGCATTATCTTAGAAGCTTTTGGTTCTACTTCACAGCTGTTGTTGGTTTCAGGTGGAACAAATGCAGAGAAAGAACAAAAGGAAATCATGGTTTCTGATCTGAATGGTGATTAACAGATGCTGCTGCTATTAGTTTTTGGTGTCTTTCATAAGTATTGCTCTAGATATTTCGTCTCTATGGTGTCAAGGTCATGTAACGGCCTACCTTGGTTTCCCCACTATACCTGGGATGAAGATGTAATGTTTTTGGTTGTCATATGTACATTTCTGATGTATCCCCACTTGGTTGGGTGGATGATCCCCACTTGGTTGGGTGATGGATGTATGTACTAAGTCTTTTGGTGATAAGACGGTCTTTTATGATGTATAAGTCATCGTTATTCTTGTAAAACATCTTTTTGCAGACCTTGCTTATAGTCAGGGGGAGCATGAACAACACTCTTCAGCAGAGCAAAGACTTCAGCATGTACTCAGAGGAAGCATGGACAGAGTGGTACACCTTGGCATATACAAAGGGGGAGCTCATTCAGAGATTTCAGTAGGTACTCAGGGGGAGTATGGGCAGCGGAAGGTTTATATAGGAAAGAGATTATCTTGGTCTGCCCTTTGCCCTTGATGACAAAGGGGGAGAGTGATTGGTTGTTGTTGCCATCAAGTCCAAAGGGGGAGATTGTTGGCATTATGATACATATGTTGTACTTGATGGCAACCCACTCATCTCAGATGATAAATTATAGTGCAACAAATTTCATGCACTTTCATGAAGATAAAAGTTTCTTTCATGTAGAGAAAAGTTTACGCACTTTCATGAAGATAAAAGTTTCTTTCATGTAGAGAAAAGTTCACGCACTTTCATGATGATAAAAGGTTCTTTCATGTAAAGAAAATTTCACACACTTTCATGCAGAGAAAATTTTCATTCATGTAGAGAAAAGTTCACGCACTTTCATGCAGAGAAAAGTTTCTTTCATATAGAGAAAAGTTCACGCACTTTCATGCAGAGAAAAGTTCCTTTCATGAAGAGAAAAGTTCACGCACTTTCATGGTTGGCTCATGGTATTAGTCTAACAGTTTTTGATTCTATGGTTTTGGCTCGTGGTATTGCATCCAAAAGTGTTGACTCCAAGTATTGGGTTCATGGTATTGTGTTATTATGGTTTTGGACCGTGGTATTGTGAAAGGCCTAAGACTATAAAAGAGGAATGAGATCATTTGGCAAGGCAATCAATCTGAATGAATTGAATATCTAATAAGTGCTAGATCTGAAATATTTCTGATTGGGGTTATGGTGCAGATCTGGATCTGAATGAAGGAGGAACCTTAGTGCATAAAGGAGGATAAGTTCTATTGATGGGTCATAATCTTTAAGCTTGAATAATAGTATATTTGTATGATTTTGATTTGTTATATGAGGCGCATGCTTGATCTATAAATCTGACAATCTGGGTTAATTAGTGTCTGAATATTTGAAAGAATGAATTATTCTTTATAGATCTGTACACAGGTTCAGTGAAGTGAAAGAGCGTATACACGCTGGTTCAGTGAATGAAAACGGCGTATACGCAGGTTGGTCCAAACACTGGAGCGTATGCACATAGGTTTCAGGTTGTTGAAATAGCGTATATCTTCTATATTATGATCTAGCTGCCTCTGTTTATTGCTGCAGTATTCTGGGTTCAGAATTTGGTGTGTGGTTACTGTTACTGTGTTTTGGGTACAACTGTTAGAGAAGTGTTTACTTGATTCAGTGCTAATTGGGGAAAAGGAGATTGTTTGATGCAGATATACTTGATGATTGATTGATGTTCATGGATCCAGTCTGAAAATTTATGAAACGTGGTCCCTGGAAGAAGGTTGTATCCTTCAGTAGGCCAGCACCTACATACTAGTATCTTGGCTAGTACAAGAGCTAAGGGGGTTGTAGCTCCCTTCCAGGAGAAGCTGGAAAACGAGAGAGGGTTGTAGCTCTCTACAGGTTGTAGCCTGCGTACTGGTAAAGGACTGCACCAGTACATTGTAAAAGGAAGTTTCTAATTAAAGAAATATAGAGACGAATTGCAGCAGGTGGTATTCACCCACATTGGGTTTCCACCTTATATCTTGTGTTCTTGTGTGTGACTGTCTTCTATTCTGTTTTACTAGTCTGGTTACTGTCTATTTCACTCAGATACACAGATTAATAATCAACATCTTAAAGATAAAGTAAATCATAAGTTTGCATTGTATACACAGGTTTCCTTCTACATAGTTGCGTATATACGCGGGTTTTACTAACTGAAGTAGTGTATATCCTATGATTTTTAAAAAGGGAATATTTGGCTTGATAATATTGATTCACCCCCCCCCCTCTCAGTATTATTTCCAACAAAACTACTCAGGACTGACCAAAACTAGACCATATTGACTGCTCCATGGTCAAGGTGCGATGCATACTAACTTCAACACTAGCCAGGTGCAATGCATACTAAAATGGCCTTCTGTGGGGTGCAATGAGCGAGAATAGACAAATGGCAGAGACAATTTGCTAAGTGGATGATCATGGAATCTTCTAGAAACTTCTCCTGTGACACTTGCCTCTCTGAATTCGCCCAGGGATGAGTAAGAGATCAATGAAATCTCCAAGTGGAACCAAGAACTATCAGTGGAATGAAACTAATCAAAAACCCAGAGCTAACTCACACCCTTGCAAGACATCTATAAATGGATCCCTCATCCTAGAGATCTAGGGAGGCTAGAATTTTGTATTTTGTAAGGAAGTGCTGTTGGTTTGTTGGTGAGAAGAGACATTGCATTGTTGGGTGATTTTCTTGGTCATGAGGTGAAAAGGGCTTCTACACTGGGAGGATGATGCTGGATCAGACAGCTGGGTTGTAATCCTCTCTTTCACTATTAATAAAGTCCTTTGAGTTTTCCTGCATTTAATCATGTGTTTATGAATCTTATTGTTTATGAATGCAATTGTATTGTCAATGTGTTTCTGATTCCGCATTGTTTATGATGTTTTAGATGGAGATGATTTGATGGTTTTCTGTTACTTTGACTCTACAGGTACTCTTTGAAGCGGGACAAGTAGGAGAGGAGTGGCAAATTCTATCAAGGAAAGGAGAAATCAATTTAGGATCAAAGCAGAAGATCCAGGTTGGTCCTCTTTTCTTCCCTATAATCTATCACACTTAAAAGAACTCTTGAAAGGCTTTCATTGTTTGTTTCTAATATATCTACCCATCTTAGTGTGACTAGCGGTTTGAATCGACACTAGTTTTCCCTGAAACACGCCCTCAAACCCCCCGGACAAGGGGGGCTTTCACCCCCCCGATGCGCAATTGGTGCAACGAAGGGGGGGTTCCACCTCCCCTCTAACCCCCCGATTAACTACACAGGCTAGTCATGGAAATAATATAACATAACCCAACATTGTGAAGCAAGATTGCATACATATGCAAGTATGGTGAAGAGAAGTTGCATACGAATCTGCATCATGGTATTATGAATACCAAGGGTATTTACCATAGTATGGGCCCATAGTATATGGACACAAAAACATATGTTTGATCTCGTCAAAGAATAATTACAATATAACCAAGGTATTTACCTAAGGTATTGGCTAAGACAAATACTATATAAAGAGACGGAGGTCAAGGTGTTAGGTGTGAAAGCATTGAATTGTTTATGAATGATTTAGTCTTAAACAAGTGTGCACCAGGTAACTTGGAGATGGATAAGTTTTAATAGATCTTAAATGAATACATTTTGATTAATTTATTTATGATTTGATAGATATATGATGATGGTATAATGATTTGTGACTGTAATGGTGTGTATGCTGAGATTTGTGTTTGACATATGTTGTGGCTATAACAAAGGTATGCTTTAGTGATTTCATATATGTACGTTATTCTACCTCTCAGAAGTCGTGTACATATTCTGCGGAAGTTCAGAATCTATACGCAGGTGTTAAGAATGGTAAGCATGTACATACGTTGATGTCCTATATAAATGTCACATATACATGGTAGGGTTCTACAGTATGAGTTTTTGATGATATTTGATCAGTCTTGTTATGTTTGTTTTTATCTATCGACGATGTCCCTTTCATAACAATCTATGTTTGATAGTATTGGTTCGGTTGATTTGGTTATGGAATGGAATGTTGATGCTACTGTATGGTGATCTCTATTTGGTTTAGTAATTTGTGACGAATTTAGTATTAAATTCAATGATTGATTCAATGTTACAATAATTCAGATTCATGTATCTGTATTTTGATATTTAAGCAAGTATTCTTCAGGGGAAGCGCATACATGCGTGGGTATGATTTAGAACAATAGTGTATACATTCTAACATATGTTTGATCAGGGTTCGCAATGACAACATTTGGTTTATGTGATGTATAGTACATGGTAGGGTATACTTATGAATGGTTGTGCATTGATTTGATCTAATATGGATTGGTGTGATCTAGTTGCATTGGTTGATTAAGCTTCAGTGATTGATTTTGTTAATGTGAAAATTCTTGGAAGGTGTACCAAAAATCCTCACTTAAGTCACTAGGTGACAAGTGACCCTAACAACAATTTGATGCCTGTTGTCGTTCTAGATTTGCAATACAAATGGAAAATTTGTAGTAAAAGAAAACAAGATCCAAAAAAAATATCAGCAACATAATGTATTCAGAATAATAACCCAATTGGAGAGATAATTTTAAATGAATAAATATTTATTGATAATGCCTGGTGAAGGAGATCTATAGATTGGCCTATAAGTCCCACTATGTGGGATGGGTCCGTTGATATCCTTGATGCTTTAGAAATATAATTCCCTCTCTCAATCGTGTGAAGAAACCCAAGCAAAGATGAAGAACTTGAATGGGAGTTCAAGAAAATGACGATAGTGTTGACGATTATAATAATCATCGTAAAGAATGGATGAAAAACCCTCCTTTATATAGAAAAGTAAAGTTTTAATCTCCAAAATGGAGAATAATAAAATAGTATTGACCAAATTCAGATCTAACTACTTGGAATAATTTATTATATTTATTGGAGAGGGAAAAGGATTTTAAAATGGTTAAATTTCTTTATTTTGAAATAATCAACAAATAGAATGATTTATTAATTATTTTGCCAGAAACAAGAAAGGTGTGAAATAAAAATAATTATTAAATAGTGATTTAATAATTATTCTAATAACAAAAATAAGGAAATCCAAATAAATAATGATTTATTTAAATATTTCTAAGGGATTTAGTCAAATGTGACAAGGAATAATTATTAAATAATGATTTAATAATAATTCCTAGAGAAACTCAAATAAGTAATGATTTATCTAATTATTCTCATGGGGTTTTTTATTTAAATCAGAAAATAATTTAATAAAGTGGTTTACTAAACTATTTTCCACAGTGAATGTGATCCTACTATGGTAAAATGAAATCCACATGGCGTATTTCAATCCACCTAGTTAGAAATGGCTAGGTGGTCATTTTTGGTGATAACAGATTGCCCCCACACATATGAATGTTAGGAGCAAATCATATGACTGAAATATATCGTATATTACACTTCCACAAGACACCAAAATGGGAGAGAGAGAGAGAGAGAGAGAGAGAGAGAGAGAGAGAGATCTGAAGCAAGTCAAGGATGGATAAATAATGGAGGGGGCGGGAGAGATCTTTGATGCTTCCGAAATAGAATTCTCTCTTTCAATCATGTGAAAAAACCCAAACGAAAGTGAAGAACTCAATATGGGAACTCAATAAAAATGACGATAATGTTAACAGTGATTTTGATCGTGGTGAAGAATGAATGAAAACCCCTCCTTTATATAGCAAAGTATGGAGTTAATATAAAAAATGGAGAATAATAAAATATTATTAACCAAATTCAGATCTAGCTACTTGGAATACTTTATTATATTTATTGGAGAGGGAAAAGGAATTTAAAATGCTTAAATACCTTTATTTAGAAATAATTAACAAATAAAATGATTTATTAATTATTTTGAGAGAAACAAGAAAGGTTGAAATCAAAATAATTATTAAATAGTGATTTGATAACTATTCTAATAACATAAATAAAGAAATTCAAATAAATAATAACTTATTTATATATTTCTAAGGGATTTAGTCAAATGTGACCAGGAGTAGTTATTTAATAATTATTCCTAAAGAAAATTAAATAAATAACGATTTATCTAATTATTCTCATGGAATTTTTTTATTTAAATCAGAAAATAATTTAATAAAAGTGGTTTATTAAATGATTTTCCATAGTGAAAGTGATTTTACTATGGTAAAATTAAATCTACATGGTGTATTTCAATCCACCTAGCTAGAAATCGCTAGGTATCATTTTTTTGTGATAACATATTTGATGATTTAGTTGGTTCAGTGATTGGGTGATTTGATTCGATGATTGGTTTTAGGATTGTTACTTTGTTTAGGCTTAATAATGAAAGTAGATCCAGTATGAAATATTATAAAAAGTGGTCCACCCTTCCGATAGGACCAGTAAACAAAGTCAGGGGGTTGGAGCTCCTTTCCAGTAGGTGTTGGAAAATAAGAGAAGGTTGTAGCCTTCTGTGAGTGGGTGTCTATGTACTAGTTAGAGTCCGCACCATTACAATATTGTAAGATTTTTTTTTCTTTTAATAATAGAAGAAGATAAAGACAACAACAGTGGTGGTTTTCTCCCACATTGGTTTTCAACCTAAAAATCCTGGTGTTCATATGTGTTTATATGATTTTGTATTGATGATATTTTTGCTTCTTACTATTCATGATTATTACTAAATTGATGAATAATGAAGTAATGATTCACTGATTAAAGTTGAACATATTATTTATCTGGATATACATTGGTTGCCTTAATAATAGTCGTGTACAAACACTAGATTCCTTTATAACAGTAGTGCATAGAAATGTGAATAATAAATTGGAAATTTGAAGAGAGTAAAATACTGATTCACCCCCCGCCCCCAGTATTTTTCCTAACAATTGGTATCAGAACTAGGTCCTTCAGAAGAAGCTTGATCACTTGAAGGGAGATTCATTAAGATTAGCAATCAAGAGGGAGTATCTTCTATCCTTCCACCACTGTTTAATGGAACGAACTTAGTTTTTTGGAAAGTTAGAATGAAAACATTTCTACACTCTCTTGGAGTTGATGTTTCAGATATAGTTGAAGGAGTCTATCAGTATCCATCCTCCATCCCCACAAATAATGCCAGGAAGAAGCAATAAGAGAACAATGCAAATGTAGTCAATGCTCTCTCAGAATTTGTGAAGGTCATGCAGCTAAATACTGAAAAGACTATATGGGACAAGATTATCCAAATCTATGAAGGTGACACTATGCAAATTATTATTAATTTTTTTAATGTTTTTTTTTTTTTAATTTTAATTTTTATAATTTAATTTTTTATCATTTTTTTATAATTTTATAATTTAAATATTTTCTTTTAATTTTAATCTTAATTTCTTTTCTTTTTTTTAATTTTAATTTTAATTGTTTTGAATTTTTTGTTTTGTTTTTTTTTAATTATATTTTTTTATTTAATTTTTTTGGTAATTATTTAACTTTTTTTAAATGAGCTTTTTATTTTTTATTTTTATTTTTAACTTAAAAAAATGTTTTTTATTTTTTATTGTATTTGTTTTCATATATATATATATATATATATATATATATATATGATGATGATGATGATGATGATGATGGTTAACGTCCATTGAGACCAAATTTTGGTCTATCGGACCTAAAGAAACGAATTATTGAGTTTGATTTAAGATTTTATTCTTATGCTCAAGAAGCTTGGAGAGAAGCCTCCCAAGCTCACTGTAATTTTGACAACGTAAAAGGCTAGGAAGGTCAGTAGTGCAACAAAAATTTTGAAACTGAGATCTAGTGTGGTTGTACGCGGGGCACTCTAAGAGGAAGTGATTTTCATCCTCGATGTTCGTATTGTCACAGAGATGGCAGAACGTTTCCATCCATGGTGTTTTAGGAACTGCCCATCGACCCGTTTCACTATGGAGCTCATGAGAGTTCGTTTTAATCTTGGCTATATTAATTTTCTTCACACACACACACACACACACACATATATTTTGTCTTATTTATTTTCTTTTAATTTAAGTTTCTCATTTTTACAAGTTAATTTTGATTTATTTATTTTTTACATTGTTAAGAGTTTTTTTTTTTTTTTGGTGGATATTTGATTTTTTTTTTTGTCATGAATCATCCCCTTACCATTGCTGGACATCGCTAACCTCAGAGTGGCCGAGCAAGTTTTTTTTTTAATGTTTTATTTTATTTTTTTAACTTTTTTTGTTTTTCTTATTTACTAATTTTTATTTTTTATTTTTTTATTTGGTTTTAATTTTATTTTAGGCTTTTCTTCTTCTTTTTTAAATTTTGGATGGTATGGTTAACTTTTTATTTTATTTTACTCTTTTATATCGGAATTTTTTGTCATCCTTTTTTATGTTTTATTACTTGTTATTATTATTTTATTTTTTTTCAATATTTGAATTTTTGTTTTCTTTTGAATTTTTGTGTTCTTTTTAATTTTTTTTTCTCAATATTTGATTTTTTCCATTTCTATATATTTTTTATATTTGATTTTTTTGTCATGTTTTTTATGTTTTATTACTTGTTATTATTTTTAATTTTTTTTTTTCAATACTTGAATTTTTGTTTTGTTTTCTATTTCTATTTTTATTTTTTAATTTAAATATTTTTTTAATATTAATTTTATTTTTTTAAAATAATTTAATTTAATTTTTTATTTTTTCTTAAATTATATCTATATATATCTATATATATATATATATATATATATATATATATATATATATATATATATATAATTTTTTGTTTTTATTAATATTTTTTTTGTTTTTTTTTTCCTCACTTAAGTCGCTAGGTTTAGCCCCAAGGGATAGCTCAATTAGTCGAGTTCCCGTTGCTAAGTACTTTCCCAGTTGGGAGGTCACGGGGTCAAATCTCCTCGACGCCCTTGGGGTTAGGTCTGTTAAGATTAGCTGACGGGCAGATCCCTTCGGGTGGATCTGCCCCGATATTTTCCTATGGATGTAGCGACCACTCAGTGATCGTGAACCACAATTTAAAAAAAAAGGAAAAAGAAAAAAAAAAGGTCACTAGGTTGGGCCTCAGGGCTACCGATGAAATTTAATTTTTTATTAATGTTTTATTTCATTTTTGTAACTTTTTTATCTCTTATTTTCTAATTTTCATTTTTTATTTTTTTAATTGGTTTTTATTTTATTTTACTTTTTTTATTTTCATTTTTTTTTTAATTTGGATTTTATGGTTAATTTTTTTTTTACATTTTATATATATATTTTTTATGTTATTTCTATATATTTTTTATATTTGATTTTTTTTTCATCTTTTTTATGTTTTATTGCTTGTTATTATTTTTATTTTTTTTTTCAATATTTGAATTTTTGTTTTCATATATATATATATATATATATATAGGGTCTGTGTTGATGCTTGTCTAGGAACCTGATTCCATTATGTGCAATTTGATAATTGATTTTTAATTTTGTTTTGTGATATATCAAGTTGTCTTAGGCTAAGATTTTAAAATCGTTATACATTTAGCATTTAAAAAGAATTACTCTTAGTATAATAACTCTTTCATTTGGGTGTTCATTTTTAAAGTTTTTTAGTAATAAAATTTTAAGATAATGTCATGCTTGAAATATTTTGAAAACTTAATATCATTTTGTAGTCATAATCTTTGGTTTTAATTCCATGGTTGAAAATTTGTCAAAATTTTAATGCTTTTCTAAGTGGTGATATTTTATCTTTAATGCTATGGTTGAAAACAATTACAAGTATCTTTTTTAGCACCGTGGTTGAAAATTGTTGGAATTTTAAGGTTTTTCAAAGAAGTGATATTTTAAATTTAATGTCATGCTTAAAAATCGTTGGAATTTTAAGGCTTTTCCAAGACGTGATCTTTTATCTTTAATGTCATGCTTGAAAATTGTTGGAAATTTAAATTTTTTTCAATAGTCATGATATTTTATTTTTAATGTCATTATTAAAAAATGTTGAAAATGTACCCTGAAAAAAATAAAAAATAAATAAAATAAAATAAAAAAACATTATTCCGGCATCAACACTTTTTTATTTCAAGGTGCTTTTTGCACCAAACAAAATGGCTTTTATTGCTTTTTATTGTTGTTTTTAAAAAGTATTGAAAATTTACTCTGAAAAAAATGGTGATGCAGAATCAACGCTTTTTATTTCTGAGTTGTTTTTTCATTTTTTTCGGGGATTTTGGGCTCGAGTACCCATTTTGAGGTAATAGTTCCCATTTGATTGGTAACTATGTTTACGTAGGAATTGAAAAGTGTGGAGGTAAGAATTTTTCAAAATTGAATGTTAGATGAAGGTTTGATAACAAGAAATGGTTTTATACACACAAAGATAGTGATTTTTCTTAAAATAATGAAGATGTTGAATCTAATCAAGAATATGAACTATTTATGGCATTTGAAGAGAAATATGATGAATCTGATGTTGTTTCTGTGGATTCTCTACAAAAAAAAATACACTCATTGAAGAAATAACTTAGCTAAAAATATGTCTAGGAGAAGCTAAATTAGTTGAAGAAGAAGAAACAAATTCTAGAAAAAGGAAGGCACAATAGAACGTTAGAACTTGAAATAGTGGGTCTAAGAAAGGGACTTGAGAAAACAAAGGCTCTAAATATTATATTTTCTAAAGGATCTAAGAATTTATAAGAAATCATCAAAGTACAACACTCTCCTTTAATAAAAACAGGGCTTGGATACAATGGTGAATCATCAAAGACTGTAAAATCTTCTAAAATAGGTACAGGAATCTATCTCAATGTAGTGAAGGGAAGCAGTCATCAAAATTCCAACTCTTAGCAAAGGAATGAGGGATCAAATGTCTCTCAAGTAAAACATCATTACCACAATCAAAGGGGAAGCTACTCAAAAAGGTACTATACTCCCAGGTACTCCTACTTCAATGGTCAATGCTTCACCTATCATCATTTTGGTTATAAAGTTGTTCAGTGTGTCGCTTATAAAACTATTATGACTAGAGAAGTAAGAAAACAAAATAATGAAATTGGGGCAAAGAAATATTCTTACAATGTCTTCTCACCTCTACAAGATGAGATTGAACGTTCTATTTGCAATAACATTGGTAAAGAAACTGAATGCAGAAGCAGAATAGGACCATCCTATCAGCATGAACAGAAGACAATAACACCCAAGGTATGGAAAAAGAAAACCATAGATTCTAAAAATTGTGGTCTAGCTTTATATCCAGGGGATCAAGAAAATCTATGGTACATTGACAACCGATGTTAAACGCATATGACAGATGAAAAAGATAAATTTATGTATTTTAATGAAATAAAGGAAGAAAATAATGTAACTTTTGGAAATAATTCACTTGTTACTATCAAAGGGAAAGTAACCGTGTTATTAAAGAAAAAGGTCAAGGTTGGAAATGTTATATTTGTTGATGGATTAAGACATAACATGTTGAGTGTTATTTAAATGTATGACCAAGGGCATGAAGTTGTTTTTAGGTCAAAGAACTATGTGGTAGGAAATTTGGACACAGGTAAGGTCATAATAAAGGGAACGGGAACTCTAGGCAATGTATATGTCTTGGAAGGTGGCCAAGAACATTGTTACTTAGGAAAATCTGAAGAAAGGTGGCTTTGGTACAAAATATTGGGACACCTTATCTTTTCTCAATTGTACAAATTAAGCAAAAGGGGAATAGTACATGACTTACCAAACATCTTTCCATCAGAAAATAACATCTGCAAATCATGCCAATTTGGTAAGAAAACTAGAGTTTAGTTTAATGCTACATAAGGTACTCCAACTAAGCCACTTGAACTTATTCATACTAATTTTTTTGGTCCTATGAGAAAGAAGTATCCTTGGGGTGAACAACACTTCATATTATTCATTGATGATTTTACAAGAATGTGTTGGGTTGGCTTATTCAAACATTAATATGAAGCATTTGATAAGTTTAAAGTATTCAAGTCTCTAGTAGAAAATGAGTTAGATTTGAAAATAAAATGTCTTAGATTTGATAGAGGAGGAGATTTTATATCAACTAAAATTTTCAATTTATGTGAATGGGATGGCATCGAAAGATAATTTTCTATAGTTAAGACTCCTTAACAAAATGGAGTGGCAAAAATAATGAACATAAAAATCCAACAAATGACATTTTTCATGCTTGATGATTCCATAACTCAGGACATACCTTCTAGGGGGAAGCAACACATACAAACATGAATATACTTAACAAAGCTCATGTTCGAGTAAACAGTGATAAAACTCCTTATGAGGTATGGTTTGGTAAATCCCCAACTGTAAAAAAATTTATAATTTTTGGAAGAAAATGTTATATAAAGAAAAATGATAATAAGCTTGGAAAGTTGGAATCTAGAGTTGATGAAGGAATCCTCCTTGGATACTTGACTAGAAGCAAGCGATATAAATGCTATAATAAAATGCTTCAAAACATTCTTGAATGCATTGATGTTGTGATTAATGAAGCATCCACAGGTACCAAAAAGGAAGCTCTAGTAGATGATGAACTTGTTCCTACTACAATTCAGAAGGTTGTAGAAGAAGGAAATATAGAAGCATCAGAAGAAAGAAATGAAGATATTGATACATCAAAAAAGACACCTTCAATGTATGATCAAAAAAATCATCCTGAATCTCAAATTATAGGTGAAAAGAACATAGGAATAAAAACTAAAAGAACTCTTGTTGGAACTTCTACTTATCTAGCCTTACTATCCACAATTCAACCTCAAAATTTGAATCAGGCAAGCAAAGATTAATGTTGGGTAAAGGTAGTGAATGATGAAATTGATTAGAAAGAAAATAATCATACGTGGGGATTAGTACCAAGGGCTAATCATAAAAATGTTATTGGGACAAAATGGGTGTTCAAAAACAAATTGAATGAAAATGGAGATGTAGTTCGCAACAAAGAAAGACTTGTATGTAAAGGTTATGCTCAACAAGAAGGGATATACTTTGAAGAAACATTTGCACCTATAGCTAGACTTGAAGCCATAAGAATGTTTCTTGCATTTTCAATTTTTCATAGCTTTAAAGTATATCAAATGGATGTCAAATCTACATTCTTAAATGGGGATCTAGAAGAAGAGGTCTATATTGAAAAACCTGAAGGGTTCATCCTTGGAAATGATAAAAATCTTGTGTGCAAACTTAAGAAAGCATTGTATGGATTGAAACAAGATCCTCATGCATGGTATTATCATCTTGAAATGTACCTTCAAAAAAAGGATTCAAAAAGGGTTCTGCAGATAGAAATCTATATATCAATATGGATAAAGATAAACTTTTGATATTTGTTGTTTATGTATATGACATCATATTTGGAAGCAATGTAGAATATATGAGTCAAGGATTTTCTTCAATGATGCAACAAGAATTTGAAATGTCTTTACTTGGTGAACTAACATACTTTCTTGGACTTCAATTTCAACAAACTAATAATGGTATATTTCTTTCT
Organism: Pinus tabuliformis; assembly: GCA_031772625.1. NCBI lineage: Eukaryota > Viridiplantae > Streptophyta > Pinopsida > Pinales > Pinaceae > Pinus > Pinus tabuliformis. Next base: position 244,227,664 of record CM062818.1, on the reverse strand, counting down.
CAAACCAAGTACCTCAAATAGATTTTGAAGCAATATGGAATGGAAGATTGCATGTTGGTGTGCACACCAATGGTAATAGGATGAAATATTAGTCAAAATGATGATTCTTCTTCATTCAATCAAAAATAATATAGATGTATGATTGACATCTTTCTTTACCTTCTAGGTACAAGACCAGATATTATACATGTAGTTGAGATTGTTGGATGATTTCAAGAAAATACTAAAGAAACTCATCTCCAAGTAGTTAAGAGAATATTCAAGTATCTACAAGCAACTCAATATTTTGGTCTATGGTATCCCAATGCATATTTTTCACTTCATGGTTATATAGATGCAGATTAGGCACGTAATATTAAATGATAAAAAAAGTACTAGTGGAGGAGCATTTTATTTGGGACCTCACTTGGTATCATGGTTCAGTAAGAAACAAAGCTCCATCGTTTTATCTATTGCTGAGGAAGAATATGTTGTTGTTACATCTTGTTGTACTCAACTTATATGGATGATGCAAACATTGTAATACATTCAAATCACTTGTCCTCAACCGGTACCTATTCTTTGTGACAATACTAGTGGTGGGCTCCAATATTGTAGCAATAATGCTACAACTCCTGGAGCTTCCTATCTCTAATTTTATCAACCCGGTAGTTCGTAACAAACTTGGAAGCGACGGTGCTATATGCACAAGTACTAGCTCTTGTCGCAGCTGTCACTTGGTCAGCTGGCACAAGTCCGCTAGGGCTCAAGCCAACTTCTATATGTTCTCAGAAGAAGCTTTCTAAATGATGGACGAAGGCTATCTCAAAGGAAAGTAACCTACTTTGCAATAATGAACTGAAAGCCAACAAAACATGGAAACCCTAGTAAACCCTAATCTGACTAGTCTAATCTCTATGATGCAATGGTGGGAGTGCAAACTTCTAGAAATGATGCCATTACTTCTAGTGATATGAGATGCATGAATTTAAACTACTTCTACTGAAAAGAACATTGTTTTTGTATTTTTGCTTGAGTGGTTGGAGTTATTATGATTTTGTTTCTTATTAGGGTTTGACTGTGCAGGGGTGGTTCGAAGGGAAAGAAGGCTGGAAAAAGGTCATGAAGGCTAGGAGAGGTTCCAGGGGATCCAAAACATCATTCCACAGAAGTCCACAACGTTCAGGTGCTCGGCAACCGAGTTTGCAGGCTTCTACAGGATGTCTGCAGGGGATCCTACAGGAAGCTCGGGATTTCTACAGGAAGTCTGCTAACTTCTACAGGATGTTCTGTGGTTGGAGTTTTGGGTGATGGAGGAGTGGAGGAGTTGTATGGGTGGATAGGTAGGATGGAAGGGGAGCTTATGATGGCTCAGGGAACGATATATGAGATGAGGAAAGAGTGGGTATAGTTGGTTGGTGGATAGACGGGTGGAAGCAATGAAAAGTCCAAAAAGATGGAGCTACGTGAACAGTAGAAGTGTTGGAGGGCAAACAAGCTGAACAGAGGTTGGGTAGGTGGCTTTAGGCGCAGTTGGGAAGAAGAAGAAGATAACAGAGTGATGCAACGCAGTGTAAAGGAAACAAATCTGCACAAAACCGAGAATTCATCAACCTATCCTAACTGTGTTATTAAATCAACGAACAGCAATGTAAACTTCAGAGAAAAATCGTGCATGGAGTTGGAATGAAGAAGTACTGCTCAAGATCAGAATGCATGGATGGATCTACAATTGAAATGACTGTGTTGCAACGTGAATGAAAGTATAAGACTGCGTTTTTTGGTGGTTGGTACGGTCTTCACCCCCAATCTCTAAACAGAGATGGCAGTGAGTGCTCTGTCAACCTTTTCTTGGAGCTCTAATGAATGCTGATCCTCCTACTCTAATCTAAGCAATTAAAAGCACTTGAACCATAAACTAATCCTACTCAATCACATAAAAGAAATCAAATCAGCAGACTATAATCTCTAAATGCAAGACAGAGGAATAAAGTGCTGAAAGGAAAGACAAATAACAATACAAGTAAGAAGAGGTCTATTGCTCTCAGGTTGGGCCCTAACCTGAGAGCTATAGCTCCCTTAAAAACTCAGAATTGAATCCAAAGCTGCCTGCCTTTATTGAATAATCATGAGTCTACTAACATCATGCCAAAACTGGCTTACAAAGAGCAAAAACCGAGCTGTAGCTCGTGCTTAGAAATTGCAACAGTAGTTCAAAAGTTCAAAAAGCTCCTATCAAAGGCCACGACCTTAATATTTATACATGATGAGGATCCAGCTGGCTTCCTCAATACGTGGAGCTTGGCTGTCCAACTGAAAGTTAAACTGCTGTAAACTGTTGTTCCTGTAGAACCCGTTGGCTGCCTTTAAGCTCGGTGGGGAGAGCTGTTGGAGCTCGGAGTTAGGGTGGAGATCACGAGGGAGGTCATTAAGGCTGTAGACAACCTCCCTATAAACCTGCAATGCCACCTTTGCTGTCTCCTTGTCTCCTTCTGCGTGGTCTTTGCTCCCTTTAATGCCAAAAAACCTGAAATCATCATGTATTAGCCACATAGATATAATGCCTGCCCTTCTTCCTACAAATAACACGAATATACCAAGAAATGAATGCATAAGTGATAAAAGATGAAGGGTTGAGCAAGGTAAGTAGGCCAAATGAGCCCAAATTGTTACCAAAAATTGGGGCTCATCATCACCCCCCAGCTAAAATATTTGCTCATCCTTGAGCAACTTAGTCCAAATCTTCATCCTTCATTGCTTTTACTGCTTCCCTTACATCCCAAGCCTCTGTGGTAGTGTCCTCCTTGCTGATATGAAACCCAGCTTTCCTTTTCACCTCTTCCCATTGTTCACTGTTATCCTCCTCTGTGCTGCCTTCAGTCAATCCTAGCAGCTGTGGTGGGCTGAGTTTAAGGCCGATCCAGCTGGCCTGGAGGCTTTGCATGGATTTCTTGTAAAGGTCTACCCTTACCAAAGCTTCCCTCATCCGAGTTGGGGTATGGTACTCTCGGATTTTCAGACTGTGTGCCAATGTATTCCATCTGCGTGTGCATGCTTGGGCAGCATTTTCTCCTAACAGTCTTTCCATGTCTTCAAAATGAGCTATGGCTTGGGCTTGTTGGTCCATATATCTCAAGGAAGCCGTGGGATCAGTAGACAAGTGTTGGTGTGCTGAGATGAGTGCAACTGGATCCTCTGGTTCTGCTCGAATGAACAATGGCTCGTTCAGTTCTCGGTTCATGACCGACTTTGCTTCAGCGGCTCTTTGATCCTCATGGTTCAACCATGAAGCGAACGCCATCAATTTCATATCACCCAAGGCAGTATTGGGATCCCAGGAAACTTCATTCGGCAAGGCCAAATTGTGGAGGTAGAACTCTGCTAATTTGGCTTTATCTTCTGACGAACTAGTACTGCACAACTCAGAAATTTGTTGTGGGTCTTGGATCTGAGAAATACCTCTTTGTGCCAAGGTATTTATTTGGAACTGCAGCCATTGGTCTTTCAAGTACAAACCATAGGATTTTGCAGGTTGTCTGCACTGTATTGCCTCCATGGCCCAACTGGCCATGCAGGCCAATTGTGCTTCCTTTTGCTGCAGCTGTTCTTTTAGAGCTTGCACTTCAATTTGTGCTTGCTGTTCTGCTTCCTGTAGAAGTTTCATTGGCTCCTCAAGACAGGTGGTCAGCTCCTTTTTGCCTTGTTGTTCTTCTGTGGTGTCTTTGGAGAATGTACCTGCCCCTGCCCTCAGCTCCTGTAGCTACAATCTTAGCTTCTGGTTTTCTTCCTGTAGGTACACTCTTTGGCAATTAGCCACATGTTTAGCCAAGGCTAATTCACTCCTGACCTCCTTGCGTTGCTCTTGTAAGGGACCTATGTCCGCCACACCCTTTGACTTGGCGATCTTCATCCATGTGTGTGTACGGACTCTTTCTTCCTCTAATGCAAAAACCAGGGGTAGAGTAAATTTCTGCGGTATGATTTTGCTCGCCTCTAAAAAGGTGTAGTATGAACTCAGACTAGGCTGAGGGCTGGGCTCTAGTATATGTTCTTTTTCTGCCTCTTTAGGTGGCTCTACCTCACCCTCCCTTGGTGGTGATGAGGGTCCTTCTCCTTCCCTCTTCTCTATTTCCTGTAGCCGGGCCAGAGTGTCCTGTAGAACATTTTCAGCCTCCTGTAGCCGAACTTTTTCAGTTAACAGGTCTAACCTTTCTTGCCACTTAGTTTTCTTTGGGCTCCCCTTCTCATAGGTGACTGTTATCCTTGAGGGGGACTTTTCCTTGGGAGAAGTAGGGGTATCTTCAATGACAATTGGGCTGCTGGACGAGGGCTGTGGCTTGCCCGTCTTTATCCTAACACTTCTTCGAGCTTTAAAGTATAGAGGGGTCTCCCTCTTTCTCTTTTCTTTTGGCTTAGGTGGCATGTTGAGGCCAGCCAGTACAACTGATGCCTCCCTTGCTAGAATGTCCGCCTTCTTCTCCTTGGGTTTCACCTTTTTAGGGCTTCCTGTAGAAGACCCTGTTTTAGCCAATTTCGGGCTTCCTGTAGAAGACCCTGTTTTGGTAATTTTTGGGCTTCCTGTAGAAGACCCTTTTTTGGTAATTCTCGGGCTTCCTGTAGAAGACCCTTTTTTGGTAATTTTCGGGCTTCCTGTAGAAGACCCTTTTTCAATAATCTTCGGGCTTCCTGTAGAAGCCTGTTTCTGCTTTCCTTTAGACACAGGTGTCATCACCTTGGCTTGCTTTGCTGCATGAGTTTTTCTTTTTGGTTTGGTTGCGGGTGCTAATGAGGTACTTTTGCTAATGTGGACCTTCTCAGCTTTGTCCGTTCTGCCTTGCAACCTTTTCTCTCTTGTTGACAAGATGGGTGTGTCACCTTTTTCTTTGTCATCCTTTTTCTCGTGCTTCCTCCTTTGTTCTTTCTTCTACACTGTGGTCGGGGTCTTCTGGCCTATTTCTTTCTTTCCCGCGGCCACTGATTCTTTTTCCTCACTGCTGGAGGAACCACTTTCTTCAGTCAACATCCTTATGTCTCCATCTCTTGTCAAATTTCTAAATGCTTCCCATGAGAGGGGAACCTTATATGAATGAAGCGCATCCTCCACAAGAAGTTTGATCAATCCATGGTGGGCTACCTGATCTGGTATGCCTTCTTTTAACTTTGTGGCACACTCAATTAGAGACTGCAGCAGGAAATAAGGAATGCTCAGTTTGTTTTCTACAGGAAGGTCAATCTGGTGTCTCAATTCAGTGAGCAACCTAAAGTGATACCCGTACACGATGCTAAAACGGCCTTCACAGGTTATATACTTCATGATCTGTAGGCTAACTTCATTCCATGGTGGCAGCAAACTGGTTCTACGCACCCCATTTTTGTCCTCCGTGAATTCCTCCTCAGGTGGAAAGAATTCTTTCTTTGCCTGCTGGCTCAACTTCCTTTCTTCCTTATCCCATGGCAAACCCATCGGAAGTTCAGTAATTCGACTGATATATTGCGGGGTGAGCTTGAGGCTTAGGCCCCTGAAGTTCACGGTGGCCAATGTTTTGGATTTCGGCCTCAAAGCTTGTAAAAATTCTTCTGCCACTTCGTCGTCATAACCCTGCAACTTGTCACAAAATGATATCCATTGGACCCGTGTGAAGAGCTCCACCACCTCCTGGTTTTCTCTTAACTTTGATGAATCAGTGGGTTCCCATCTAATAAACCCACTCGGCATGATAAAAATTGTTGCTAGAGGTGGCGAATGCGGAAGAAATTTGGCCTACTGAGACAGAGCGTAGAATTACGCTTTTGTCATGCACATAATCCACGAAACTTATCCCTGAGGACCTTAACACAGTTTAATTACACTGACATCCTGTAGAACGACAGTTTATGCATGGCAGACAACACTTGCAACAACTTTCTACGACCAGACTGTAGACGACAATTCTGCCACCTTTAAAAACCAATTGCATGGAGAGTTCAGGGTTACCTTTTTATCTGCCACCTTTTTATGTGAGGAACCCGCCTTCCTGTAGAAACAGCTTTCCTGTAGGAGCAGCGCATGATTCCTGGGGAAGATTGCAGTTGGTCTCTGCTCTCGGTGTTGCTTCACAGCCGTTCTGATAGCCAAAGGCTCGGAGTTTCGAACTGCAGAGGGATCTGAATGTTCACTCGAGTTCCAAGCGGTGGATGATAAATGCATGTGGGCAATCTAGCCGATTAGATTTGAATCGGCGGAATCCGTGGCGCGGGGGTGAGCTGTCCCCGCCGGACCGTTAGATGACGTCGTTCCATCATTTGTCTGCGAGTTCACTTACTACCGCATCATCCCTCCAGCAGATCCGCCGGCATTTCTTCTGCTAAATCCGTTTTTCCCGACGGGGATTGTTCTCACGTGTGTGCTGCCGATTCCTTTTGTCACGGCCGCCACCCAAACATCTGACTGGACCATTAACCGGTCGACGTGGCCAGTCAACTGGCCATACAGCCGCTCAACCCATTCACTTCACACTTTGCAAGCAATTCAAAGTAAAATTCATGCAATCTGATGGAAGAAAGGGTCGAGACACTTACCTGCACGGCTGCAACACAATTTTTCAGGTTCTGGACGATGATGAATGGATCTATCTGCTGCTGGTGAATTTGCACAGGCCCGGAGGTTCACGTTTACAGGCTGCCGACGATGGAGTTGATGCTTGGCTGCATGCGTCCGTGTTTCCATTGCATATGGCCAACGCTATGAATAGTATACACTCTAGCGGGCTTAACTGTTACAGGACTCCCGCGGGATGTCTTGTAACAGTTCTTCCTCCTTGGGTGCATGCTGCACGACGAAGGATCTGGCCTCCCGATCACGCTCCCAGGGCTTCTGGATGACTGGGATGGATATGGTATGAGATCTCAGCGTTTTTTTATTTAAAAATTGCTTTTTCTTGATAACTCATCGATCTGCTTTGCTGGTGCAGGTAACTTCGTTGCATGTCGACAAGGATGGTAGGACGAGGTGACAACAATGTGCAAGGGAGATAACAATAGCTTGCATGCGTCCAAACCGATCCTTAGTCGTTAGATCTCCTCATAAAATGGATTCTGGGCCGTCCTAAACTTCTACAGGAAGTTTCCTGTAGAAATACAGAGCTTCCTGTAGAAAGCTTGCGTTTCCTGTAGAGAGTCTGCACCTTCCTGTAGAAAATCTGCATCTTCCTGTAGAAAATCTGCGTCTTCCTGTAGAAGACTCAAGCTGTGATAAAATTGCACATACCTTGGAGAAAATGAGTATTCTTGGAGGAGGTGCTGGTGAGGTCTCCTGACAGCATGATAAGGATCCTTGGCTTTGAGTTGAGAGGCTTTCTCTCCTCCATAGAACACCTGCAATCTGCAATATCACATTATAAACTTGTTGTCCTTGTCTTTTTTGCTTATTGTTTTTTTCTCTTTTTTCTTTTTTTCTTTTTTTGAAAGATAACAGGGGCGCCTCAATGAGGTTTCCACCCTTGCCATCTGCCTTGGGCGCCTCAGAAAGGTTTTCACCCAAGGATCTTTATTCTTTTTTTCTTTTTTCTTTTTTGAAAGACAATAGGGGCGCCTCAATGAGGTTTTCACCCCTACCACCTGCCTTGGGCGCCTCAGAAAGGTTTTCACCCAAGGAGAGGTTTTTTTTTTTTTTTTTTTTTTTTTTTTTTTAGATCTTTCAGGGTATGCCCAAAGGAGAGGCAGAACCCTTCTCTATGACCAACACTGATTTCTCCATAGTTTTGATGAACTCTTGTCTTGAGAGAGGCTTCCTGTAGATCTTCAATCGATGCCCATTGACAAGCATGGGGATGGCTTCCTCATCAATGGTCCGAATAAAAACAGATCCATTGTCATGACAGTTTTCCACTGCATATGGTCCTAGCCATCTGGTTCTCAGCTTCCCCTTGAAATCTTTGTATCTGGAGTCATACAACAAGGCCCAATCTCCCAGCTGAAATTGCTTGTCATGGAGATGTTGGTCATGCCACACCTTTCTCTGAAGTTGAACCACTTCCGAGTGAAGGAGGGCCTGCATCCGGTGCTCGTCCAGTCCATTCAGCTGCAATAACCTTTCTTGTTATGCATGTCTGAGATCTAGATCTAGCTGAGCTGCCATCCTCAAAGTGTTGTACTCGAACTCAATGGACAGCAAAGCTTTCTTCCCATAGACCAGCTCATAAGGTGTGAAGCCGGTGTTGGTCTTCCAGGTTGTGTTGTAAGCCCATGTGGCCTCAACCAGGCGATCTGCCCAGTCCTTTCTGCTGCTGCTCACCACCTTAGTCAAGATCCCTTCTAATGCTCTATTGGTGACTTCCACCTGCCCATTTGCTTGAGGGTGATAGGGGGTGGAAGTCCTATGCTTGATCTTGTGGTGAGCTAGTAAGTCTTCAACCAGGTTGGATGTGAACTGGCTCCCTTGATCGGTGACTAGCTCTCTTGGGTAGCCAAACTTGTAGAAGATGTTTTCTCTTAAGAACTCGGCCACCTTTTCTTCTGTTGCTGCTTTGATTGCTTTAGTCTCTGCCCACTTTGTCAGGTAGTCAGTACACACAATGATGTAAGACCTTTGCCTCGAAGGAGGGTTGATTGGACCCACAAAGTCCATACCCCACTTCTCAAATGGCTCAAGAGTCACTTGAGGTTGGAGAGGCATCTCATCCCTTTGAGTCGGTTTCCCCATTCTTTGGCATTGGTCACATTGGCTGATATATCTTCTGACATCTTGATGAAGTGTGGGCCAATAGTAGCCTGCCTGCAGGATCTTGAAGGCAGTTCTCTTTGCTGAAAAATGTCCTCCACAAGGCCCATCATGACAGGTGAGGAGGATATCAAAGACTTCCTCCTCCCTTACACAACGGCTTAAGATCTGATCAAGGCCAAGCTTGAACAGATTGCCCCCAATCCAAGTAAATGAGGCACTTTTTCTGATGATTCTGCTCTTCTCTCTTGAAGATAGGTGCAGAGGGAACTGTACTGAAACAAGGTAGTTTGCTATATCAGTAAACCATGGACAGAGTGCTGAGATAGCAAACAGATGTTCATAGGGCATCTGGTCATCCACTGTTCCATCCTCATCTGCAGACAAATCCAATCTAGATAAAAAGTCAGCAACAACATTTTCTTTACCTGGTTTGTCAACAATGGTCAAATCAAACTGCTGCAACAAAAGTAACCATCTAATAATACGAGCATTCACATCTAGTTTATTCATTAAATATCTAATTGCAGCATGGTCTGTATGTACAAATGTTTGATAGCTAGTGATATAATGTCGGAACTTGTTCAGTGCATGGACCACAGCCAAAAACTCTTTCTCAGTTACAGTGTAATTCAACTCAGCTTTGGACAAGTTTTTACTAACAAAGTAAATGGCATATGGAAGTTTTTGTTCAACTTGTCCTAAAGCTGCACCTATGGCCTTGTTCGAGGCATCAGTGTGGATGTGGAAAGGTAGGGCCCAGTTTGGACCTCTCAGGATTGGGGCTGACACCAACTTGTCCTTTAATTCATTCAAAGCCCTCTGACAATCATCAGTCCACTTAAACTCGACATCTTTTGCCAACAGGCCAAACAATGGTGAGGCCAGCTTGCTAAAGTCCTTAATGAATCTCCTGTAATACCCTGCTAATCCTAAGAAACTCCGAACATCCCTTACCTTTTGAGGAGGTGGAACCTTCTTGATGAGAGCAATTTTGTTAGGATCCACCTGTAACCCTTGGCAAGAAATGGTATGGCCTAGCACGGTCCCTTCAGTCATCAAGAATTCACATTTTTCAGGACTAAGGGACAGGTTCATCTCAATGCATTTGGTTAGGACTTTTCCCAGATTGGACAATGCTTCCTGGAAGTTGGCCCCATAAGGAGTGAAGTCATCCATATAGATTTCCACTGCATCATGGACCAGCTCCGAGAAGATGCTCAAGACAGCTCTCTGGAAGGTAGCAGGAGCATTGCATATCCCAGAGGGAAGAACTCGGTAGGCAAAGGTACCCCAAGGACAAGTGAAGGTGGTCTTATCTTGGTCTTCCGGGCTGATTTGGATTTGGTTGTACCCGCTAAACCCATCCAGGAAAGAGAAGAACTTCTTTCCTGCCAGTCCATCCAACACTTGATCTATGAAAGGTAGAGGGAAATGGTCTTTCTTGGTAGCTTTGTTCAGTTCTCGGTAGTCCACACAGATTCTCGATTTCCCATTCTTCTTGGGAACCAACACCAGAGGGCACACCCATTCACTATCTAAGATGGGGTAAATGAATCCGGCATCCAACAGTTTTTGCAATTCTTCCTTGACAATGTCCTTAAGGGCTGGATTCATTCTCCTCTGAGGTTGCATAACCAGTTTACAACCCTCTTTGATGTATATGTGATGGGTACAGACCAAGGGATGGACTCCTTTCATCTCCTTATAGCTCCAGGCAAAAGCATCTAGGTGACTGGCCAACAGGCTACACAACTCCTTTTCCTGGGAAGGGGATAGGGAGGAGCTGATCTTTAACGTTCTCTCAGGGCTGAACTCCACATTCTTGACTCTGGGAGTGACAAGGTTGGTTGTACAAAGATCCACTAAGGTGCTGGCTTGGGCATCCTCCACTAATTTCTCTAAGGAGAGTGCACTGGAAGGTGGATTCTGGATCAAGATCTCAATCAAGTCGTCCTCGGTTGGGGGGTCTCTTCTAGTGGTATCTAGGGTGCACAAAGGTGCTGAGTACACTTCATCCTCTTCTCCTTCCTCCAACCAAAGTGGTAAGTCATGCTCTAAGGAAGGTTGGGCAGGAGGATATAAGACTAGCTGCTTGGACATAGGACCATTTTTTATGGTCATGTTTCCTGCACGACAACTTATGTAAGCATCTGCAGTGGCTAACCAAGGCCTTCCCAAAATAAGAGGATATCCAGTAAGCTTTGCCTTGGGTTGCAGAACCAAGAAATCTGCAGGGTATTCCCAAGAGTCGACAGAGACCAAGACATCCTCCACAATCCCTTCGGGAGTCACAGTGGAGCGATCTGCAAGTTGCAGAACTGTCGAGGTCTTCCTCAAGGAACCCTAAAGATTGAGTTTGAGCATGGTATCCCTGGTCATCACATTAATGGCAGCCCCCAAATCAATCAAAGTGTGAGGTATGATGATGCCATTGATGTGGACATCTACTACAGGACTCCCAGGATCTAGATACTTTGGGCAGATGACTTGTCCTAACATAAGGTCAGATAGTTGTCCTAAGACATTGATGGTTGAAGCATCTCTCTTTCGCCTGCCTGGGTGTTTGAAACACTTTTCCTTAACCAGTTTGTTGTATATAGGCACATCCTTGATGGCTTGGAGAAGTGGTATTTTCACACATAACTGCTTGAGCTCACCCAGGAGCTCATCCTCCTCTGGGTTGGGTTGTGTGGTGGCTGTTAGTCTCTCAGGAAAGGGTGGAATAGCCTTTGGTTCACTTTCCTATTTATCTTCCTCATCCTCTGGGGGAGGAGGTTGGCGATCTGGAAGAGTCTTTCCAGATCGAAGATTGATCTCCTGGATCTCCACAGCATAAGTAGGGCATGATGTTTCCCCAGTGTATACCTGCTGGGCCTGTCTATTGTTGGGGTTTGGGTTCGGTTGAGCAGGTATTTGAGGTTGCCTTGGAGGAGCAGGATGTAAGGGTTGAGGTTGAATTGGTGGTGGAGGCAAAATGGCAGGAGGAGTGTTGTATTGGGGCCTCCACCCCGACTGAGGTGCATTCCACTGAGGCTGTGGCTGGGCATGTGAATGATAAGAATGAGTAGTGGGTGGAGTAGGGTACTGAGGTGGGTAAGACCATGGAGGAGGCATAGACCAAGAAGGATGAGCAGGGGGACCCCAGGAAGGCATAGGAGTCGATTGGTTGGGGCTGTAATAAGCTTGAGGTGCCCCTTGCATCCCTTGCTGGTAAGGTCTAGGTCCTTGTGGCCTCCTTTGGTTGAGGTAATAGAGAGGTTCAGTGGGAGCTTCTATCCCTTGGTACATGGCTTTAAATCCAGGTAAGGTTGGACATTGGTTTGTGGGATGGTCCTCCTCACAAATGAAACACACTTCAACCAAATGCAATGGACATTCGTTCTTAGGGTGTCTCCTGGTACATCTAGGGCAGAAGATAGCCAAGGCTCTCTCAGCTTCTTCCTTCTTCTGCTGGATCCTGAATGTGTCTAGCTGCATGGCAATGGTCTATCTCACCTCACTCTTAAGATCTTCCAATTGATTTGCAAACTCATGTTTGGAGAAAGGGACACCAGCTGAGAGGAGGTTTCCTCTACCTTGTTTCCGAGCTGCCCTGGAGTGGTTTCTAAACACAGTCTTGATGTCCTCATAAGGCAGTTGGTAAATGTCCCCCCCAGTTAACATGTGAAGGGTATCTAAGAGGTCTTCAGGGACTCCTCGGAGCAGGACCAACTTGAGGGATTCAGGGTCAAGTGTGCACCTGACCCGCTTATAGCTAAGTTGGAACCTCTCCTCATAATCCTCTAAGGACTCATCATTTCCCATGGTCATCCGAAAGATTTCTCCCTTAGTTTCCTTCGACCTACAGTAGTCCTGGTACTTGGTATTGAAAGATTGCTGCATCTGAGCCCAAGTAGTGATACTATTCCTAGGTAAGCCCATGAACCAGCGTAATGCTGCATCCTTAAGAGTGGAAGGGAAGAGTTTCAGCTTCTGCTCATCTTCAGTATAGTCATAGGTTCTACAAAGGACAGAAAACTCAAACAGGAAGGTATCAGGATCTTCAGTAGTCAGTCCATGGAAGTGAGGTAAAGCGGAGGGGCTAATGTTCTTCATTTTCATCTCTCCATTGGTCTCTCGGATGGGGAAGGCACCTTCTATTCTCTCATCTTCTCTTCTATTGTCAGCCATAGCTTCAGATGGGATGGTCTCTAATTCTTCTTTTGCTATAGGATCTTCGTATATCTCAGGGGGTTCACCTATAGGTTCTTCTGGATCACTGTCACCGAAGAAGAGAGAAGGGTGACTCAGTGATGTGGTGGGGGTGTTGGGTAGGAATTTGCCTGTTTTATCTCGGTTCCTATGAGGCATGAAATGGAAAGACTTTTTTGATTGCTTTTGTTTTTTTTTCTGTGGTACCTGCAAAACTGAAACAGATTGATCTACAACTAACTATAAAGATGTAGAATTAAATTGAAAGCAGGAAAGAATTAATCTACTTTGCTCAAATGAAATTGCAGGAATGGAAATGCTAGTCTACGCTTGCAGAATTGAAACATTAATCTACGCTTGCAGAAATGAAATGGCAGAATGGAAATGCTAATATATGAAAGTAGGAAATGCTAATCTATGAAAGCAGGAAATGCTAATCTATGAAAGCAGGAAATGTCTATGCTACTTTTGCAGAATGGAAATGAAATAAACTACTTAGCAGAAGGCAAGAGTAAGAAAATAGAAGAAAAGCAACAATTACTAATACTCTGACGCTTCCCCAGCAACGACGCCAAAAAGATGGTGGGCTCCAGTATTGTAGCAATAATGCTACAACTCCTGGAGCTTCCTATCTCTAATTTTATCAACCCGGTAGTTCGTAACAAACTTGGAAGCGACGGTGCTATATGCACAAGTACTAGCTCTTGTCGCAGCTGTCACTTGGTCAGCTGGCACAAGTCCGCTAGGGCTCAAGCCAACTTCTATATGTTCTCAGAAGAAGCTTTCTAAATGATGGACGAAGGCTATCTCAAAGGAAAGTAACCTACTTTGCAATAATGAACTGAAAGCCAACAAAACATGGAAACCCTAGTAAACCCTAATCTGACTAGTCTAATCTCTATGATGCAATGGTGGGAGTGCAAACTTCTAGAAATGATGCCATTACTTCTAGTGATATGAGATGCATGAATTTAAACTACTTCTACTGAAAAGAACATTGTTTTTGTATTTTTGCTTGAGTGGTTGGAGTTATTATGATTTTGTTTCTTATTAGGGTTTGACTGTGCAGGGGTGGTTCGAAGGGAAAGAAGGCTGGAAAAAGGTCATGAAGGCTAGGAGAGGTTCCAAGGGATCCAAAACATCATTCCACAGAAGTCCACAATGTTCAGGTGCTCGGCAACCGAGCTTGCAGGCTTCTACAGGATGTCTGCAGGGGATCCTATAGGAAGCTCGAGATTTCTACAGGAAGTCTGCTAACTTCTACAGGATGTTCTGTGGTTGGAGTTTTGGGTGATGGAGGAGTGGAGGAGTTGTATGGGTGGATAGGTAGGATGGAAAGGGAGCTTATGATGGCTCAGGGATAGAGATATGAGATGAGGAAAGAGTGGGTATAGTTGGTTGGTGGATAGACGGGTGGAAGCAATGAAAAGTCCAAAAAGATGGAGCTACGTGAACAGTAGAAGTGTTGGAGGGCAAACGAGCTGAACAGAGGTTGGGTAGGTGGCTTTAGGCGTGGTTGGGAAGAAGAAGAAGATAACAGAGTGATGCAACGCAGTGTAAAGGAAACAAATCTGCACAAAACCGAGAATTCATCAACCTATCCTAACTATGTTATTAAATCAATGAACATCAATGTAAACTTCAAAGAAAAATCGTGCATGGAGTTGGAATGAAGAAGTACTGCTCAAGATCAGAATGCATGGATGGATCTACAATTGAAATGACTGTGTTGCAGCGTGAATGAAAGTATAAGACTTTGTTTTTTGGTGGTTGGTACGGTCTTCACCCCCAATCTCTAAACAAAGATGGCAGTGAGTGCTCTGTCAACCTTTTCTTGGAGCTCTAATGAATGTTGATCCTCCTACTCTAATCTAAGCACTTAAAATCACTTGAACCGTAAACTAATCCTACTCAATCACATAAAAGAAATCAAATCAGCAGACTGTAATCTCTAAATGCAAGACAGAGGAATAAAGTGCTGAAAGGAAAGACAAATAACAATACAAGGAAGAGGAGGTCTATTGCTCTCAGGTTGGGCCCTAACCTGAGAGCTATAGCTCCCTTAAAAACTCAGAATTGAATCCAAAGCTGCATGCCTTTATTGAATAATCATGAGTCTACTAACATCATGCCAAAACTGGCTTACAAAGAGCAAAAACCGAGCTGTAGCTCGTGCTTAGAAATTGCAACAGTAGTTCAAAAGTTCAAAAAGCTCCTATCAAAGGCCACGGCCTTAATATTTATACATGATGAGGATCCAGCTGGCTTCCTCAATACGTGGAGCTTGGCTGTCCAACTGAAAGTTAAACTGCTGTAAACTGTTGTTCGTGTAGAACCCGTTGGTTGCCTTTAAGCTCGGTGGGGAGAGCTGTTGGAGCTCGGAGTTAGGGTGGAGATCACGAGGGAGGTCATTAAGGCTGTAGACAACCTCCCTATAAACCTGCAATGCCACCTTTGCTGTCTCCTTGTCTCCTTCTGCGTGGTCTTTGCTCCCTTTAATGCCAAAAAACCTGAAATCATCATGTATTAGCCACATAGATATAATGCCTGCCCTTCTTCCTACAAATAACACGAATATACCAAGAAATGAATGCATAAGTGATAAAAGATGAAGGTTTGAGCAAGGTAAGTAGGCCAAATGAGCCCAAATTGTTACCAAAAATTGGGGCTCATCAACTAGTTCCATAAGTATCTTTAAAAATCCTATCATGCAATCAAAACTAAGCATATTCCAATCAAATACCACTTTTTGAGAAAACAGGTGCTTGAACAAAAGGTCAAACTGGAATATGTTCCTTTAAAGGAACAAGTTGCAGATATATTTACAAAGCCACTTCCACATGATTCTTTGGAAATTATTAATGATCTTTGCTTCATCACTCTATTAATTATTATGACAAGTATTACATGTTCATGGGGAGCTGAGACTGTAAATTACTATAGTTTACTTTATGTATGTAGATTACATGAAGGAAAGAATATTTGAATGGGAAGGAAGGTCATCCAAATAGGCCTACATAATCTTCTTGATATCATGGAAGGCATAGTCCATTACCCCTTCAAAATTTTCTCCTACATTCTTAATACCAAAAGGAATCTTCCAATAAGAAAACATACCCCAAGGACAAATGAAGGCAGTCTTGTGTCGATCATTTGGCTTGATATTAATCTTATTGTAGCTAGAGAAACCATCCATAAAGGATAAAAACATGGAAACCAATGTAGTTGTCGATAAATTGGTCAATGAAAGGTGTATGATAATTATATTGTGGACAAGTTATATTCAAATCACGATAATAGACACATATAAAGATGGTTCCTTACTTCTTATTTACAGGGACTACATTAGACACCCATTTAGTTAATGGAATGGGGTAGGTGAAACCAACTTTGAGTAACTTTTCAATTTATTCCTTGGTGGCACCAGATTTCCAAGGGTGGACTGGTCTAAGTGGTTTCCAAATGAGCTTAGATCCAACATATTTCTTGATCTAATGCTCCACAATAGAAGTATCTATGCTAGGAATTTCCTCATATGACCAAGAAAAAATATCACAAAACTCTTTAAAGAGAAAAGTGAAGCTAGAAATCTCCTCAGGAGTGCAATTTTCTCCAATTTGTATGTTTTCCATGACACCTATCTTGGTTGACATGTCGATAAGCATGGTTTTGGACACTTTCCCTATGTTTACTTCCACATCGATAACATGAACGGTTATAAAAGGGGAAGGCACAATATTTTGGTGATCAATATACAGGATTTGTAAAGGATAAGTTCCTAGTTCATTCTGGATAAATATTGAGGCACAATGATGAATTTCATCCGAAGGCAGATCATCTAAAGACATGAATTTCATGATAGCCTCGTTGGAAGGAAATACATATTCAAGGAAGTCGATATAGGGAGGTGCGAAGAAAGATTTGGTGATACCATTAGTCTGAACTAAGGAAAATGAAGACTAAGATGCCATCTGGAGAGCTTGATAAGTTAACTCGGAATTTGGTCCCTAAAAGAATCAACGGTAGAAGGGGTCGGGAGGATCAAGGATTGGTAGGGCCATCCAAAATAGTTAAGGTCATTGAAACGATAAGAGAAACTTTGGGAAGCAAAAGAGGGAAATACACTAAAAGTGAAGAGGCCTTCAGCAGACCAGTAACAATACTGACAAACATGTCAAGAGAGCCACCCACTAGAGGAACAATACTAGCTGGTAAGGGTTTAAACTCAGGGGTGCAAAAGGAAAACTAATGTCTTAGCAAATATTTTTAGAGAAATCACATTAGAGATAATTAATTGACGTGTTTCGAACCATTCAGTGTGGTTCATCAATGAACCACACTGGATGGTTTGAAACACTTCTATTAATTATCTCTAATGTGATTTATTCGAAAATATTTCCTAACACATAAGATATGGATCACAGAAGCCTAAATTCAGTCAGGACAATTGATCTAAAGGGACAATATTCCCTCATGAGGGAAATTGATAACCCTAAAGACTGACAAGACAATGGCTCACATTTCATAAGTTGAACTACATCCAAGAAGAATATTTTAGTCAAGCGAGCGGTCTACAACTTCAATATCAATGGATACAGTTTTTCCCCCAAGAGTGATGGGGAAGCTAGCCAGATATCCTTTAGGAGTGAAGGTGTGGTGATCAAAATATTTCAAATAATTTTATGGCAGGGATAAAGTGGGTGAAACTAGGGTGAGCCAATAGCAAGTAGTCATCACACAATTTGAAGCACCTTAATAATGATGGTGCAGTGGAAACCTTTGCCCTTCATGTGAACCTGCACTTGAAATGAAAGTTGATGGGAAAGGAAAGGTGCACTTTTATCCATGTCAAAGACAAAGTAGCTTCATTTCATCCAATAAGTCCTACAATACCCTCTCTTGTTACAAACACCAAAGTTTATTCTCATAAATATAATATGGTTACTAATTATGAATAGGGGATCGACTCATATTGGAAACAAAGGATTTCCTCTCATTAATCTATGAATGTACAAAAATTACATATAGGTCTATGAGCCTAATTTACAATGAATTAGCCCTTCTTGGCCTCGTGGCCATAATTGGCCTCCAATCCTCTCGAATCTCTCTCCTCTCTGTGATCACTCCTTCAAATGCATTTTTGGCTTACACAATATACAAAGGGATCCTAAACTAGAATTAGTTTAGATCCATAATTCACTCAACTAATAAGCTTTTAAAAATCATCTATATTCACAAAATCCTCTTAAGAAATCTATCCTATCCCAAGATCTCTCTAAATCACTCAACCTGACAAGAATTATTTTGATTACACACCAATTAAATCAATATTACAATCTTTATCGAATTCCTAGAAAATTATGAATAATTGACAATTAAGGAACCAATTCCCTTAGTAAATGAATGACCCCAAGGTCTAGTCATATGTATTTTACTTGGAGGTTGGATGATCCTGCATCACTAACGGTGGTCAATATTATGATATTTAATATCCACAAAATATGAACCATCGTTATTTTTTTCTAAACTGTAGCAATGAAACTTTATGTCATCGGTCTTCTATTATGAATTATAGTAATAGGATTTTGATTTTGTTGTTGTTTTAAACTCTATAAATATGGCAACTTCTCTGAGGAGGCGTAAGAAGACACTAGTTAATATTATTGTATTAACTTTAAGCTTTCAATAGAGTATCGATCCATCAAACTTATATCATCCTTGTGAATAAATGTGTATTATGGTGTGATTTGAATTAATAGTCACATGTTCTAAGTCTCTTAGTGCTTGTGACTCAACTAGGATGGCCCCCTATTCTAGGACCCACACAAACTCTCATTCAAATAATTTTATTTCTTTCAATAGTGTAGTTTTCTCGCTTTTTTCCATTTTAGTGTAGTTCAACTTTACAAAAGAAATACTATATTTTTCTAGTGCTTACTCACAGTTTTGAAAAAATTTAATAGAGTTTTAATAGAGTTTATAGATAGAGAGTAATTTTAAATAAAGTGAGGACATAGGTTTAAATTCTATTGCTTGCAGTGTGTTTTAAATTGAATCAATAGTGTGAATTATGTTTTCTTATGCATGTGAATATAACAAAGGTTAGTCATATTTATCTTCTGAGTTAATAGGAATTAATCTCTAAAGCCACAAATAATTAAAATCCATATCTTAGAAGAAGTTTATTGTCAAGTCATTAAAATTATCTACATGGTTATGAACATCTATAAGTGTTTTAGAACCATGTTTTTACTAATTTATATAGTTGTTAAGGGATTTCATAGACAAGTATATATTTTCATGTCGATTTTCAATACATCAAATTAGAAACTAATTCCTAGCATATTTTGCATTACACTTCACAACCTTACAAACCTGAATTGATAATTTAATGTTGCATAATTCTATTACAATTGAATTGACTAACACATGGATTCATAACTTTTTGTGTATAATGGAAACACATTCAACCTATGAGATATTATTTGAGATTATCTATGTAGAGTAGGTCATTAATCTATAACCCATATCCTTAAGTTGTAATCAACCCATTTCTCATAATTTTGAATATTCCACTTACTTCGCATTGCATAAGTTTATGCTCACATCCTTTAGCTCAATCATTCCTAATTGTTGATTTTTCAACACAATCAAGCCCACATAACTTAGTACCCCATTTATAATACGATGTAAAGTATTATGCATTAAGGGTAATTCGTAGTCCAACATATGAGATATCATTTTTAGGATTAGTTGTGAGTGCAATAAAGTCATTAAATTATGACCCATATCCATGAGTATTAGTTGCAACTAATCAATTCCTCGTGATTTTTAATAGTTCAAATAAGACTCAATATATCAAGTAATGCTCACATCCTATGGATTGAGTGTAATTAACTATGGAGCATTCCCCACAATTAAGCCCACTTAGCTTGCTACCCCATTTGCAACACCTTATTGATTGTTTTTCCTTATGAATTATTTAATTAGGTCCCCCTTCACTCTTTTTTAAGCATCAACATGATTTAAAAGTGTAACCTTTACCCTTTTCCCATAAAACTACACTACAACATCTATTCGTTCATAATTTTGGCTTGATTTTAGAGAGGGATTTTTTTTAATCCTAGGGACTTTTTTTTTCAAAGAAAAATCTGTAACTTTATTACTATAAATTTTTTTTTATGTTGAAATGCATTAAGGAGATAACTGCATGGCCAACAAAAAATTGAGCACAAAGCATCAAAAATAGTTCCCAATACACAAAAGTACTATACAACAAGGCCAAAATCCCCATGTACAAACATACATGATGAAAAGGCCCACATACAATAACCTAAAATGGATTCAAACATTTCAAGGGCCAAACCCATATGGATATAAAAAGGCCCACGAATCCATCCAAGCATTGACAAAATCCTCAAACCCTTGAGCCATGAACATCGCCATGCCACAACAAGCCTTACTAGAGGAACCAACAGAAAACATAGGCAACAACGGTGAAAGGAAATAGAAGAAGAGGTAGAAATTGATTGAAAAGAAACCAACCACACACCAGCACCCAAGCACACCAAATATGAGAATAACACTAGGGGAAAGAGGCAGCATAGACAATGAGGAAACCCCTCAAGAACAAGCCACAAACATATCAAATGAAACCACTCCAACACGGGACAGTAGTGAATGACCATAGGCACTTGAACCAAGTAGAAGAGGGTAGGAAGCATGAACCAAAGGGAAAAGGTGGCTGGGGTCCCAACTGTTGAGCTCTCCATCCCCTTAATCTATGCCCCTTCCATCAAGATTGTTGGCTTACAGGGTCTTGACCCAGGTTTAGAGTTAGTGCACCAACCAACAAATCCCTACACTACTGGCCCTTTCGGCAACAACCCGCATAGCGCAAGTTGTAATCTCACCCAAAGCAATATGGGGGGATGCAAGAACCAAGTTTCTGCATCCAGAGATGAGTGTGATGTCTTTTAGCACCTCAATCTACCTTCACACAGATCAATAAGCCCTAGGGTTCGGTACTACAATTCTACTAAAACAGCCTTTAGACCTTCACGAAGGTCTACGATAAGCCTTTGCGGACCCTTAATAATGGATTTATCCACTTAAATTTATCGGGGAACAATCCCAAATTAGTGTTCGTGCAGATCTACTTAAGTTATTTAGTAAACATAACAGAATTCATCATAGTATTCGTGAAATTACTTAACATGCATTGCATAAATCTATTGATACTTATTTAAGAGAATTGCACATCATTATATCAATATTCCATAAACACATTATTCATCGACAACATATATCATAAACAGAAGTAAAGAGAGATAAATAGATATACATATGAATTCTTTAGTAACTTTCTTTATTGATCTTTAGTTCAACTTTACAGACTCAAAACAACCCTGTGCACTCAGCTGCAAGGGTCCATGTGCTCAACTATGGAGTCTACCTAGGCCTCTGCACACTCAGATGTAGAGCCTTTCTCTTCCTATATGATCTACTTCTCTCCACTATCAATTCTCTTCTATTGACCCATTACATCCATGATCTAACATAACATGCCTTAGATTCTCTAAGGCACACCTATTTATAGCCTTTGTGCTATCACTTCTCTTCTACTGACCCATTACATCCATGATCTAACATAACATGCCTTAGACTCTCTAAGACACACCTATTTATAGCCTTTCACATACAATCCCATGGTCCGCGGACCATAGGTGGATCGCAAAACTAACTCAAAATTTACATAAACAAGGGGCTAAACCCCTTTGACTCCTAATCATCTACGTGCTCCGCATCTGGAAATCGTGGGTTCTTTAAATTAGTTTCAAAAAGTGCATCAAAACATGGGTTATCTTAACCCCAAAACTGACCTAGGGGACCCCATCCCAACAGGCCCCCAACACAAAGATCATGACTTGCCCTCAAGTCACGAGGTTGGCGCTACGATCTTGCTGTGAAGATACCCCAGCTGTACCTGGATCATGCTTAGTTTGACCATGCTCTGAGTCGCTGCCTACTTGACTTCCTCAACTAATTTTTCTGTAGCTCGTCCTTCTGTGCCCAACCTCATTGTCTGTTGTGTCTACTTAAAACCTTTAAGCTTGTCCTAGATGGTGGTCGTGACTTGATAATCCCCTTCTAACCATGGTTGCAACCTAGCCTTTAGCAAGGCCTCCTTCTTCTATGCTTCCTCTACGTGTGCGAGGACCTGCTTTCCTTCCTTTAATTTGGCTAGGCGCTGCGCTGGTGCATTAGAGTGCGTGGTTTCCCTGACCTCATCGTACTATCACTACAGCTCTATTTCTGTATTCAGCATCTACAGGTTCAGATCCTCCTGTAGATTTGTTACTGACTCCATGTCTTGCTCAAATAATGTTGTGTAGTCTGCAACTTGTGGCATCCAAAGTGGCCAGTCCTTCCCTGATCACAGTTCTGCACTACTCCTAGACCTCTGGTGGAGTCATGGGCTACAACTTTAATTGTAGCTTAGTGATCTTCATGTTGAGTTCAAACTGAATTCAGTTAACCTCAGCTTTGGCTTCATGCACACCAGCATCTTGTTTTCTAATATTCACCTATGGTTCTGCATCCTCGGGAATATGAAGCTCATTCACTCTCTTGCATGCCTCTGCGACTACTGACTCCAAGCATGAACTGTGCACCTGGAGCATCTCATTCTCCTTCATAACTTGTGTATTTTAGTGAACAACTACTGATTATTGACTTTGATTTCGCTAAAAACATTGAGTGCTCGTTGTTCCCTGACGCGAAGCTCTTCTACGACTCCCTGTAGTAAGGCATGAAGTGACTCAAGTGATATCGTGGAAAGTTTTAGGCCCATTTTTGTGACCTGGTCAAGGAGGGTGCATTCTTCCTTGGTGTCGATGTGGGCTAAAGCTTCAGGCAAGGGGAAGACTCGCATATCTTGCAGCCACAAAACCATCTATGTGACTATACTTTTACCCCGCACCAAACTTCCTTGTGCGTCACTCAAATTCCCAACATCTTCTCAGATCTTGGATGCTTGGAGTTACAACTCTCGAAGATCCTTTTGAAATCCTCCCAATTTCTACATGTACTGATGATCCAACTGTTACAGTACTTATGTTGAGGAATCCCTGACTTTATCACCAATCTCATCTAGATCACTTTCTGTGAGAACAATGGGATCAACCTATGTTTTCTAAGATTTATGCGTCCTCTGCGATCCACCTTGTTGCTCTAGTTCATGCCTTTTCAGAATGAAGTGGGTGCGTTGGCCTTCCTCACCTTCATCACCTTGTCCTATAAGCTCTTCTGTTTCTATTTCCGGTGAAGGTGACTTGTCACCTTTCTATGATTCACGTTGATCTTGTTCTTCCTTCTCCTTGTCAGTGCATTCCGTCTCAACAAGAGACTTCTCTACAACATCCTTATTTTTCTGCGCAACTAGGTTCTACGCAGCCTGCTTAGCTGCTTCCTTTCTTTTCATCGCGGAAACACTTTCTGCACCCATGCTTAGCCTAGTAGTGATGTCTGAAGGGGTGTGCCACTCTTCGGGCCCTCTTGCTACCACCTCTTGTACATATGTTTATGTTACCAAATATAGCAAGTCATGCCACTTTTGCATTGGATCCTTTCGCACCTAGATATACACCCTGTGTAAGTCGGCCTTAAATGTTGCGTAGGCTGATAGCTATGTGTACAAGGTTGGGGACAATTCTGTACGTTGGTTAATGTCCATGCAGAGACTCGCTTCCATCAGGACCCAAAATATTTTCGACTCAGTGATCACATAGGGTCCTTGGTAGCCCATAAGGAAGTGAATTGCGCCACCTCCAAAAATCCTTCCTCAAGCGGAGGAAATTGGCTATCCTCTGGAAATTCCCATGAAACCAACACAATAGACAACAATAACCAAGCGTAATGAAATGACTTGGATTCACCCTAGGCCTCGGGTCAATTCGCGAGGAACTCTTGGCACAGGTATCTAGAGCAATTGAACTGTATGTCTTTCATGCACTGAGCAGCCAAAGACACTATGGACACCTAAAATTCATCCGCACGATACTTCCTCATCACCTTCCCTGCTAATTAGTAGTATCTGTGTGGCCAATTGAACTACGAGGTCTGAGATAGATAAAATTGAATACCTGCATGACTTCTTTATGAGTTCGTAATCTTTCTTCATTCTTTCTGCAAGCTCCTTCTCCTCCATCTTTCTACCAAACTCCTTGGTTGGGTTCAGACCTTCATGTGGCAGGTGCGTAATCCTATGAATGAGCATATCTATGATGGGTATAGGCCCTCCTAGCCATATGGACCCATCATGCACCAATGTAAGCAGCTAGCATACATAGATTGTGTTAATGGGGGTGCGGTGGTAATGTGGCACCCATAGCAAGTTGAGCAATCATGATTTCTCAACACCACGGACCCATTCCTCCATTTCCAGCATTGTAACACATGTTTCCTCATAATAAACTCTCTTCATGTATTTATCCGTCGCTAAGTGTGGGAACTTAGCGTGATCCACGAGGTCCCAATCCTCCATCTTCAATAGTGGGATTCGCGTGAGCCACAGACCTTCAAAAGGAACCTGCTCAGGTAGTAGGGGCATGGAAATGGTGAATTTATCTGAGTTTGGGTCCTTTGTGATCTTTGCCTTTCCCTTTCTCGGAGGGATATACCCAGGTAGCTTTGTTATAAGTCCCACACCTTAAGCATCAATATCTTCCATTCCCTGGATTTCTTCTACTTCCAGGTCTACAACCTTCTACTTAGCTTTTCTTGGCTACTTATCCTTCTTCTACGATGGTGTCATGGTATGCTTCCTTGGGGAAAAACATACATGCACCGGATTTTTCTTCTTTTCCTTTGTTGCAGGTTGATTTTATTACACCATGAGTTGTTTTGGCCTTGGTGACCTCGGTGTCATGGGCACCGTAGGTGTATCATCAACACTAGATACTTTAGGTCCTAGAGCATCTGATATAGCAGCTTCTGAACTCAAGGCTTCAGCGGGGTTGGTGGCAGTCATCCTCTCCATAAACAACTCATGGCCTTCATGAGAAATGTCTGAGTGTGCAAAGAATTCCTCCAAAAATGCTCAGCTCATGAGTGGCAGACAACAAATTTCAATAACAACTCTAAGGGCACAAAGTGTTCTCTGTTGGAATGGCATGCATAATTTATAAGGGGTTTTGAATTTGAATCTGATCGTTCCTGCCAAATTTTTGCAATTAATGTTTTCTTGGCAGAAGATATTCAAAGATTTTTTTCCTTAAATGTCACCATCTCGCTCCTCTTAATTGTCTTCGGGTTGTCTAGTCATGAACAATGACTCCAATGGTCTCTTTTTTTGCTATGCTGTGTGGTACCTCCCTCCATAGCATAGCTTCCTGTGTGCAACTTCCTAGGTTGCAGCTTTGCTATTTTCTACACAGCTTGCCTGCTACATAGACCTCCAAACCTAGCAATGTAGTTTATAGTCTCACGCTCCCTTGCAACTGCCTAGAGCACTAAGACTATCCTGCCACCATATATTAATTGCACAAGATCCCCTATATATAGCTTCAATCTGCTCCCATTCACTCTTTTCAGAAGGGGTTCTCCATTCAGCTTCATGAGTTAAACTGCACCTCCATCTGTAATTTCCATGATAACGTATGGCCCTAGCCAATGCATTTGGAATTTCCCCAGAAACTTGGTGAATTTACTATCATATAACAAGACAAGGTCATTTACCTTAACGTGTGAAGCTTGATGTGGCGATCATGCCATGCTTTTTTATGTTCCTTCTGTACTAGCTGATGGAATCCTGCCAAGAATCGGTCCTATTCCAGCTCCATTAGCTACGCGAGCCATTCCTCCAAGGCTTCACGATATGCCATAGCTGTGAAAGCTACTATGCGCAGACTAGGCACAATATACTCCATTGGCATTATAGCTTATACCCCATAGACCAACCTGAACGACATTTGTCCTGTCATCTTCTGGCAAGTACTCCTATACGCCCGAAGCATTGCAGGCATGTGCACATCCTAGTCATTTCATTGCGCATTGCAGATCTTCATAAGTGCGTTCTCCAAAATATTATTGAAGGCTTCAACAGTTCCATTGGCCTATGGGTGATAGGTGTACTCTTCTAATGGTAGACCTAGAATTCTTCTATAAATGCACTAATTGTTTCATTCAGAAAGTGCATACCTTTATCGCTCATCAACATTTTCGGGCAGCCAAATATGGTTAAGACATACTCAAACAAAAAAAAAAATGTTGTAGCCCATGTACAATCCTTAACTGGCTGTGCTTCTCCCCATCTGGTGAGATATTCCATCAAGGTGATGATATAGTGTGCACCAGTTTTCTTCCCTAGGGGTTGAGTTGGCCCAATGAAATCAATCGCCCATCTTTCAAATGGCTGCAACGATACTTGAGGTTGTAATGGAAATTAATCCATGTGCAATGGTCTGCCAGTTCTTTGACATGCATCGCATGTCTTACAATATGCTTTAGAATCCTTGTGTAGCGTTGGCCACCATAGACTTGTGCACAAAATCTTTTGCGCAATCTCCTTTCCTGCATATTTTCCTCCCGCAGCCCCTCAATGAGCTTCAACGAGAATGCTATCTCTCTCAAAATCAGGCACATATCGTTGCAGTATTTCATTTGCACCCATCTTATACAAATGTCCTGCAATATATGAAAAGTTTGCCGCATGCACTACTAGTTCCTTATTTTGCTGACTTGTATACCATTCTGGTGCCATCCCCGTACTCAAAAAGTAAATGGTATCTAGAAAATGGTTATCTATTATGCGCACCACAAAGATCTGCAAATCTGGCAACCCTTCCTCCAAATTATTAGGCTCCTCTCATGTTTCGATTCGTGACAGATGGTCAAGTCCTTCATTTAACCTTCCTAACTTCACAATTACTTCAAATTCATACTCCCAGAATAGTAGCAACCATCTGCAGATCTTTCCCCCCCAACACAGGCTTATTAACCAGGTATATCAAGGTAGAATGATCTGTGTACATCTTGAAATTCCCTCCTAACGGATAGTTCCTGAATTTATGTAGCACACATACCATGGCTAGTCCTTTGCGCTCATTTGTTGGGTAATTCTTCTCTGCCTTCAATAATTTCCTACTCGCGAAGGCTATAGGACGGTCCATTTCTCCTTCACCAGTCTATGTTAACACTGCACCCAACACAATGCAAGAGGCATCCACATGTACATGAAATTCCTTTTTCCAATCAGGGAGTACCAAGATTGGCGCGGTGACTATTATCACCTCAAGAAACTCTCCTAGGTTGTATATCAGAGATGCTCAGGAACATTACAAACTCAACAAAAAGTTGGAAAAATGGTGGATGAATGAAAGAAATGCTCCATATTCAAGCCAGATAACCACTTCTATTGTGCTTAACCCCAGACATGGGTGAACACCCCCAGATTACAAGGCTTTAGACCACCAATTACTCACAGTTTAAAGAAAATGTGATGATGGAGAAGACTGACCACACCAGTAAATGCACAAGACCCTGTGATGGCCGACTGCAACCAGTTAAGAGGTATGTAAATCTGTTTCCTAATGCACAGACAGGCTGACAGCTCTCTAGCATTAAAACAACAAAAACCTGCATACAAATTCAACGATACATGCTAAATCCTAACACAGAGGTGGGATGATAGTCCCTCTAATGCTAAACATTAACAGCACATGAATAGATGCAAAACAGGTACAGCCTGGAACAAGAAGAAGTGGACAGTGAGCAATTAACAACAAAAGAAGCTTGCATTAGATGAAAATGAAGACCAGACGCTGCAGGTATCATAGCAGTTACAATCTCTAGAAGTTGAACCTTACAGCAAAATAACACTCATCCCCCTATTACATTCTATCTTCTGAATACATATAGAGGTTGGTTACAAAATTTCTCTGCTATGATACATGAGAAGGGGTCATAATGGACCACCTAACATATTAATTCTCAGATATGGGCTCTGCTACAATTCTGAGTGTTTTAATGGACAGAATTGGCCTTCCTTTGATGTTCTGTAGTCCTTCTCTGAGCAAATGCAGTAAAATATGAATGAAACCATAACCTTCGATTGCTTTTAACTACTAGAGGTAGTGCTATTTGTCCTCGGCCATGTTGCTGATAAATTGCAGTCGTTGAGGCTTTAACTGTGCAGGTACAAGTAATTGATCGCTTGCTTTCTCCTTTGGGAGCTCAAGACAGTCAGAGGAATGAAGATAGTATGGCGGAGGCGCGCACAGGGCGAGAACAAATATCAACCGTTGGATCACATAAATGGATGACCTAGATTAGTTTATGGAGTCTACCGAGAGATGGACGATCGATGTTAATGAGGGCCGTTGGATCACCATTGGGCAGACGGTGAATAATGCGCGGGAGAATGGCAGTATGGGGGGTGGGCAGTTTCCCCACACCGCTTATCGGTCAACGGTGGTATCCGTATTAACCCGCGCGATCCAACAGATTTGCGATGTGTGGCAACAGGAAACCACCACCCCCACGGGATAACAATGGTGCAAGTCCATGGAGTGGAGGGAGCGACCATCGTTGGATTAATCAACGGATGGTCAAGCGGAAGGGAAAATGCACAATGTTTAATGTGCGGGAAAAGGGCTGCAAAGGGTTATGGAGGGGTGGGTTATATGGGTGCGGGTTGATAAGTTTAGTGCTCGGGGCTTAAATAAAC
This sequence comes from Pinus tabuliformis, assembly GCA_031772625.1. Lineage (NCBI taxonomy): Eukaryota > Viridiplantae > Streptophyta > Pinopsida > Pinales > Pinaceae > Pinus > Pinus tabuliformis. The sequence continues at coordinate 244,199,066 of CM062818.1, read as the reverse complement.
ATGGGTTCACACGGGGTTTAAAGGAATAAAACAGAAATAAATGGATTATGAGAAAAATAAAAAGAATGCAGGGGAAAGAGGAAATGTAGGTAGCGGGAGTTATAAGGGAATAAGGCTTTATGTTGATTTTCGGGGTAAAGCAGGGGTAGCAGGTTCATGGAAGTGTAGGGAAAAAATGGAGGAGAAGAGAGAAAGACTGTTGCACGCTCCTTTTTAGCAAAAAACACAAGGCCATGGTACCTTTGAGCCTGCAAATGCTGAATTGTATAGCAAAGCTAACACTGGCTCCTTCTGGGGATGAGATCCTCCCCATGGGGTCTCAAGAACCTGCAGACCACTGCCTTCATGCAAAATCAGTTTTAAAAACTATGCCTAGTATCCATTGGGCATGGAGTCAAACCAAGTCTACACTAAATCCTGGAAAAGAAACTGCTTACAATCATTAAGGCCTGAAAAACTTAAAACTTCATAAATTTCCCATTTGCTAGACCACCAAAATTGTTTCTCCTGCTCTCGGACCCTTCATCATAGAGCTGCAAAACGGGATTTATTTGATCCTTTACCTCAAAAAGTTTAGGACATTTGTGCTTGATAGGTAGATATGGATCAAATTTCATTTCCTCTCTATGTATTCTTCTCCTTGGATGTTGTTTACAGGAGCCTTTGCACACCTACTGAATAATCATTGTTGCTGTGCACATTTCTGTGTCATGTGTGGTTTGCACAACTAATATGAATGATGAACCATCAATTTCTTCTGCAGGGGACACAGAGACATTTTCTACTCCTGAATCTTTGTTAGAACAGTCCTCATCCAAAGAGGAATTCCAACACTGCACATCCTCTTCCTCTGTCATCTGATAAGCTGCCCTTTTATTCTGTGTGGAGGCCATCTGAGCAGGTATCTGAATATCAAGACTAAGGTGATCAGTCTCAGCCTTGAGAATGGAGCTATTTCCTACCTCAGTGTTTAAGGGGCGACTTTGAAGGATTGTCTTTTGGGCAGGCAGAGAAACATAAGATGATGGGAAGCATTCTTCTCCCTTATTGATCACTGGGCAAGGGACAAAAACAGGCTGGTGATTTTTCAAATCTTCATAGCCATGGGAAGATGGGCAAGCTTCAAGCTCAAATTCTTAGAAGATGAAGGTTCCTTCTATTGATTGCTGTTGCTGATAAGCTTGTTGTTCTGCAGGCACAACAAACTGACAAGCAGTGCCTTTGGATATTGCTTTCTCATATGCAGCTCTGGTTAGGAAAGGAGCACCTTCCAAAGCATGGACCTCCTCCTCATGCTGCACTTCTTCCATGACTATATTTTGAAAAAGGGTCTTCACCCTTTTATCTTCATTTGTAACATTGTTTCTTTGCAAAATTTGCAAATGCTCATTTGCTCGTCTGTATGAATTTGAAGTTGAAAAAGAAATGGAACAATGAGTTGTTGCCTCCTCAGAATATTGCTCAGCTTTTAATTTGGAAACTTTAGAAGCCAAAAATTCAATCATCCTAGCCAATTCATCTATTTCAGAATCATAGGAAGATGAGGATTCACCTCTCTATCTTCTACCTTCAGCATCACCTTCAAGTCTTTCTACAACAATGATATTTCTTCTACTTCAAAGGCTGTAGCTTGCATATCAGCCAAAGAAGCAAACCTTCTTTCTCTTAACAGTAGGTAGAACTGAGAATCAAAAGCATTGGCATAAGCAATCATAGCTGAAGCAGGGGTAAGTCTTATTTCAGCTGGCATTCTGCTATGCATATGATTGAATCTAATGTTAAATTCATACAATAGCTCACCATCTTCTCTCTGCAAGTTCCCAAACTCATCATGATAAAAGAGTAGATCTTTATTATCCCTCCAGTGCTTTAAAAATACATCATCTAGGGCCTCAATATCTGCAATGGAAATAGGGGTAAATTTCTAAACCATTTTCTAGCTTCCCCATCTAGGTTTTGGACAAAAACCCTCATCCAGACATCCTCTTCATTGATATCTAGGTTATCATCATAGCTATAAAATGCCTCTAAATGCTCCTCAGCTGATATTTCTTCTGAACCAGCAAACTTTGGCATAAATTCTTGATAATCTCCTACAGGCATGGCATTCAAAGGGACAGGCAAGACCAGAGGTCCATACCTAGCAACAACTATTCATTCTATCTTTCTAAGAGCTTGCTGGCTTGCCATGACTGAGGTAAGGTAAAAGGATATTGGTAGACTGAGTGGTGTATGAATCAATGAAAAGAATGATAGAAACAGAGGAATGTGATGGACAACATGGATGCTTCTTACAACTGAGGTTCGAAAGGGAAATGAATGACTAAGGAGCTGAATGAATCTCTAAAAGTGACATTCACTAACAGAGATACATGGAACTTTTAAGGTTTACCTGATCCTGGTGCTCCTTACTGCGCTATTTTCTTCTTCTGAACGATCTTCTCAAGATCAGGCACTGATTCAACTGATGGTTTCTGAGGATTTTTGCTAGCATGCCTCACCAGCTGCACCAGAAATTCAATGTGGAATCACCAAAGGTTGGTTTTCCACCAGTGGAGTCGCTAGATAGATGATTACAACCATAAACTATGTTCAAACCTTGTCTATCATTAAAGCTTGAAGCTATGTCGTTCTCCCAGGGGATATGAGCTTCAATTCTCCTCTCCCCGACAATGGCGACAATTAATGTTATCACCCCAAGAAACTCTCCTAGGTTGTATATCAGAGGTGCTCGGGAACATTACAAACTCAACAAAATGTTGGAAAAATGGTGGATCAATGAAAGAAATGTTGCATATTCAAGCCAGATAACCACTTCTTTAGTTCTTAACCCCAGACATGGGTGAACACCCCCAGACTACAAGGCTTTAGACCACCAATTACTCACAATTTAAATAAAATGTGATGATGGAGAAGACTGACCACAGTAGTAGATGCACAGGACCCTGTGATGGCCGGCTGCAACCAGTTAAGAGGTCTGTAAATCTATTTCCTAATACATAGATAGGATGACAGCCCTCTAGCATAAAAACAACAAAAACCTTCATACAAATTCAATGATACATGCTAAATCCTACCACAGAGGTGGGATGAAAGCCCCTCTAATGCTAAACATTAATAGCACATGAATAGATGCAAAACAGGCACAGTCTGGAACAAGACGAAGAAGTGAATAGTGAGCAATTAACAACAAAAGAAGCTTTCATTAGCTGAAAATGAAGACCAAATGCTGCAGGTATCACAACAGTTACAATCTCCAGAAGTTGAACCTTACAGCAAAATAACACTTATCCCCCTGTTACATTCTATCTTCTGAATACATATAGAGGTTGGTTACAAAATTTCTCTGCTGTGTTACACGAGAAGGGGTCATAATGGACCACTAACATATTAATTCTCAGATATGGGCTCTGCTACAATTATGAGTGTTTTAATGGACAAAATCGGCCTTCCTCTGATGTTCTGTAGTACTTCTTTGAGAAAATGCAATAAAATATGAATGAAACCATAACCTTTGACTACTTTTAACTGCTTGAGGCAGTCCTATTTGTCCTTGGCCATGTTGCTGATAAATTGCAGTTGTTGAGGCTTTAACTGTGTAGGTACAGGTAATTGATCATTTGCTTTCTCCTTTGGGAGCTCAAGACAGTCAGAGGAATGAAGATAGTATGGCGGAGGTGCGCACAGGGCGAGAACAAATATAAACCATCGGATCACATAAACGGACGACCTAGATTAGTTTATGGAGTCTATCGGGAGATGGACGATCGGAGTTAACGAGGGTCGTTGGATCACCATTGGGCAGATCGGATGGTGATCGCACGAGGAAGATGCACGACGAATAACGTGCGGGAGAATGGCGGTATGGCGGGCGGGCAGTTTCCCTGCACCGCTTATCGGGAAATGGTGGTATTCGTATTAACCCGCGCGATCCAACAGATTTGCGACGCGTGGTAGCAGGAAACCACTGCCCCTGCGGGTTAATATTCGTGCAAGTCCACGGAGCGGGGCCTGCGATCATCGTTGGATTAATCAATGGACGGTGAAGCGGAAAGGAAAATTCACAATGTTTAATGTGTGGGAAAAGGGCTACAAAGGGTTATGGAGGGGCAGGTCACGTGGGCACGGGCTGATAAGTTTAGTGTCTAGGGCTTAAATAAACATGGGTTCACGCAGGGTTTAAAGGAATAAAATAGAAATAAATGGATTATGAGAAAAATAAAAAGAATGCAGGGGAAAGAGGAAATGTAGGTAGCGGAAGTTATAAGGGAATAAGGCTTTATGTTGATTTCCGGGGTAAAGCAGGGGTAGCAAGGTTCATGGAAGTGTAGGGAAAAAATGGAGGAGAAGAGAGAAATACTGTTGCACGCTCCTCTTTAGCAAAAAACACAAGGCCATGGTACCTTTGAGCCTGCAAATGTTGAATTGTATAGAAAAGCTAATAGTGACCATCTTTTCTTTCAATACATCCAAGTTGCACTGACATTCTTCATCCAAACAGAATGTTACATCATTTTTCAGTAGTTTCTCCATGGGTGCAGTAATTTGAGCATAAGATTTGATGAAGTTCCTATTTTATCGTGTATGTCCCAGCATCGCACACAGCTACTTAACACTCCTCGAGGCCTCCAGATTCACTATCACCGCAATCTTTGTAGGGTTCACCATCAACCCTTCCTTGCACACCATGTGACTTGGGAAATTTCCAAAGGGAACACAGAATAGGAATCTCTTCAAATTTAGTGTTCCCTTTGGAATAAGGGGTCTTGACCCAGGTTTAGAGTTAGTGCATCAACCAACAAATCCCTACACTACTAGCCCTTTCGTCAACAACCCGCGTAGCACTGACTGTAGTCTCAACCGAGGCAGTATGGGGGGATGCAAGAACCAAGTTTCTGCATCCAAAGATGAGTGTGATTTATTTTAGCACCTCAGATCTTCCTTCAAGTAGATTGATAAGCCCTTAGGGCTCGGTATTGCAATTCTACTAAACCAGCCTTCATACATTCGCAAAGGTCTACGATCAACCTTTGTGGACCCTTAATAGTGGATTTATCCACTTACGTGTATTGAGGAACAATCCTAAATTAGTGTTCGTGTAGATATACTCAAGTTATTTAGTAAACATAACATAAGTCATCACAACGTTCACGAAAGTACTTAACATGCATTATGTACATCTATTGAGACTTATTCAAGAGAATCGCGCATCATTAGATCAATATTCCATAAACACATTATTCATCAAAAGCATATATCATAAATAGAAGTAAACAAAGATAAAAAGATATACATAGGAATTCTTTGGTAACTTTCTTTATTGATCTTCAGTTCAACTTTACAGACTCAAAACTACCCTGCAAACTCAGCTGCAGGGGTCCACGCACTCAACTGTGGAGTCTACCTAGGTCTCTGCGCACTTAGCTGCAGAGCCTTTCTCCTCCTATCTGACCTACTTCTCTGCGCTATCACTTCTCTTCTATTGACCATTACATCCATGATCTAACATAGCATGCCTTAGACTCTCTAAGACACACCTATTTATAGCCTTCTACATACAATCCCATGCACCACGAACCATGGGTGGATCTCAAAACTGACTCAAACATTACATAAAAAAGGGGTTAAACCCCTTTGACTCCTAATCATCTATGCACTCCGCATCCACAAATCATAGAGACTTTACATTAGTTACAAAAAATACATCAAAACATGGGTTATCTTAACCCCAAAATTGACCCAAGGGACCCCATCCCAACAAAGATTAACCTAATCTTAGGGACTTTGAGCATGCACTCCACACGCACACACACACATACACATGTATTATATAATTTTTTTCATCTTTAATTTATCGATCATTTCCATCTTACATGGTCTTCTTCACATACACAAATATCAATATTGCTTCCTAGCTAGAGATATTGAATTCAATAAACTCATGTGTTCTCATGTTTTCTCAAGTTTTCTAGTGAGTTTATTGAATTAAATATCTCTATATAGGAAGTAATATTGATATTTGTTTATGTGAAGAAGGCTATGTAAGATGGAAATGATCAATAAATTACAAAAGCAAACAAATTTGATCCTATCGTGAGAAGTTAGAGTTTAGGGCCTAGGGAAATTTAGTATAATTGGGGTGGACACTTTAGATGTTGCATCCATTAAGTTTAAATGATGAATCCCTGTATCACTTGTTTTCAATACCGAGGAGGATAAAGATAAAGGGTAGGGAACAAATTACATAATCCCTCCTACAACTTTGTGTTAGCCTTAGGTGCCCTTATTTTGGTGACATATTCCATAAGTTTACATAACAATGTCATTGTTCTCCTATTACTTTAACTATCAATGTTGATTCAAATGGTCGTCATGTATCCTCTTAATGATATAGCACACAAACTAGTGTCAAATAATGTAGTTGCATTTTATTTTTCACATGTATCATATAAGTTAATGATGTTGCCTCCTCTCATCATTATAGTTAACTCATAAATCCCAGCTTTGTAATAGGTTTTAGATGATTTTTTTTTATTTTATTTTGACCAATTAGTTAGCGTGTTAGTTAAATTTAGTCACCTACAAATAGTAATAATTCCCACTCAATAATTCCCCTTATGTAACCATCCACTTGTCCTTTTACCATTTATTTTTGTTTCCTCCCCTATCATGTATTTTTGTGTCTAATCCAAATGTGTAAAGAAAACATCAAAATTATTAAGTGGAAATCAATGTTTGCTCCTTGTTGGAGCAATGTTTTGAGGAGTTTCGAAGCAACATGCAAAAGGGTACCACATAGAAAGGTTGGCCAATGGTCAGTGCATGGAATGGAGAAAAACAAGGAAAGTTGTTAGGAGTACTTTGGAGAGATTTCCCATGGTAATATTTATTTCCCATAGTAAAATGGGATTTTTTTGTTGGCTTGTGCCTAAATGTAAAACTATAAATAGCCTAAGTAATAGTTAAGGAAATTATTTATTGATAGAGTAATGGAGTTAGTATTTGATAAAGCACGTAAGAATGTATTGGTCTAAGATATGATCTCGCACGATAATAATGATCCATTAGGATGGTAAGACGCGGTAGTTGGAACATAATTAAGACTTTTCCATGATAATGAAAGTATATTATTTGGGCTTATTTCATGTGTTTTCATGCATCATGTGAATGTTTTGTTCTCTCTATTATGATTTTGTTGAATATTTGTTAATGATGAGTTTACTGCATAGAACAAGGGTATACCTCAATTTTCTTTTGTGAATAATATAAGTAATGATATGTTGAATATAATAGTGGTATCTTAGAATCCATGTCTCCTTCATCACTATAGAACTATCTAGGTTCCTACAGTCCCTCATAAGATGCCTCAAGTGAGACTTCACCTACTCATAGGTGTTGGAAAAAGGGCCAGTGTTTAAAGGGTTTTGATGGCTAATTCAGTTTGAACCTGGGTCTGCTCTTTACATACCAACAGCCCTCTCGTCCTTATGGTCTTTTCAAAACCCCCATTTTTCTTATTCCATGTAAACTAAACAAGCCATGAAAAGGAAAATAGTGTGTTAATATTACGCCATGCTACTCATATTACCAATATTCTCTTAGCTTGAGGAAAAATATGTGGACTAACTATATTTCAAATTATTTTGAGTTTATACATGTAATTCAACTCTGTATTTGTTAACTAGGACTTTTATAATAGAAGAAAACATGAGTATTCTCTAATAAGAATGGAAGGGGAATGTTAATATGTGTAGGAAATATATCTAAACACGATAATACAAACATGTAATTATTCTACCTTTATATTTATTTTGTATGCACTCTGGATCGGTTTCCACACCCAACAATCACCCAGTGCCTTCTCCTCAACCATGTGCACATACACATAGTGTGCATCACACACATACATCCACACACAACATACAACACCATGAAATACATGCACCTACACCCATTGTATGTACGTATATGTACACAATGTACATCACAAGACATGCATCCACACACAACGTGTGACACCACAAAAATGCATACACATACAACCGATATAAAACACAGCTCATACATCTATACCCAATATACAACGCCACATAATACATGTACCCACATAGAGTAAAACACAATGGATACACATGTCACAATACCATGACTACACAATGAACATACATAGTACCACATGTACACAACACAATATGCACAACATACACACAATACCACTGGTACACGAGTACCATATGTACCACACATACACGGTACCACTTGTACACCACAACCACCTACACAATGTGTATACAATGCCACATGTACATTGCACCACCTATACAACGTGTACACAACAACATATGTACATAGTACCACATATATGACATGTACATGACATTGCCTGTACACAATACCACATGAACCACATGTACACAACACCACCTGCACATAGTGCCAATTGCACAACATGTACACAACACCACATGCACACAACACCACTTGTACAATCATGCACACAACACCATATGTACATAACACCACGTGTACAACATGCACGCAACACCACATGTACATAGCACTACATATCCAACATGTACATAGCATCATCTATACACAACACCACATATCCAACATGCACAAAGAACCATATGCACACAATGCCACATATACATGATGTGCATAGTAAAATATGTAGACAACATTGCATATCCAACATGTACATAGCACCATCTATACCCAACGCAACATATGAAACATTCACACAACAATCTATATAATACCCTACACAAAACATTGCATAAACAACATGTACCCACACTGCATATACACAACACCGCATACACACAACATCATCGATGCAACATGTGCAACATATACAAAATATGCACAATAGTAGTACCTCACATCCGAAATCACATTGTCTCTCACAAAAAACCTTGCTTCCAATGTCTTATCCATGTCTTATCCATGCTTGTCCTAACATGACATGAACCGCACTACTTCATTTTATTGATGTATGCCTCAACATTACCTGTCATGACATAAGCATAGGCATAATAGAAGCATACAATATCAACAAATATCCATATGATAATGACCTCATATATTTGTCATGACTATTCTTCCCACTTGATTCACATAAGACCAAGAACCTCTTCATGTCATTCACCTGCATAAGCAATCATTCCTCCACAAGAATGATCCCTGACAACCCTGTCAGATAGTGACATACATACATACATATATATACCTATATATATATGAGCATTAACAATCATTATCATGTCAAACAATGACATGCATACACACATATATACATATAAACATTGTCATTAAACAACCATGATCCATGACAACTCTATCAAACATAGTACACAGACATACATACATACATGTATACATATATAAACATTAGCATAGTCATGATAACAACATAATTACCAGATAACATAAGGTCAAGGTTAGGAGAACTTCCTTAGTTTTTCACATAATTCATAACATTGAGAATGATATTTCCCATTATAACTAAGGCATATGATGCCTCAATTCCATTCACCTTACCTTCTAACCTTTCTCGTGCCTGTACTCCCACTATCTATTTACCACAATGGACCCAACCAGTCAAACCAATTTCCATAGTCTTACATTTTTTTGCTTACTCATTCACTGTGATTCATCCATGTCTTACATTACCTGTTGGGTACCACACATCTCTCTCCGATCTCCATTAACTTTCCTCCTTCCAAACCAGTTCGTAAGACTCAAAACATAAAAGGAAATACAAGAACAAACAAGAATAAAACCATGAAACCAATAACGATACAACACAACCCAAGCGGCATAGCTATGCACCAGACACACGCAAAATCATAAATCAAGCACAACAATAGAAAAATACCAAAATAACAGGACTAACAATAGACACCATGACTTAATCCCCATGGTTCCCAAGCAAAGCTCAACCTGAGCCTTCTTCAAGATCTCATCACAACCTCTCTTTCCATGTAACTCCTTGCATCATACTACCATCAACACATAACTATTAGTGCATAAATAAACATAAAAATACACCAATTACCTTATCTTGTTGTGCAAAGTGTGCTTCCTTGCAACCAAACACATCCACGCCATCTCTCAAGGGACTCCAATCCCCCTGATATATCCACTTGTAATTAGAGACTAGCTAATATATCTGTTAAGTACATGTTCATGAATCTCGCACATATCCACATAATGTCAGATAATATTAAGGTCAAGAAGACTTCCTGTATGCAAAGCACTCATTTGTTTAGAGATAGGGTTTCGAAACATAACCAAAGGAATTTTTTCCCAATTCTTTATTTTACTTTCTTACCTTGTTGCAATCAAGGCTTACTATGTACTGGCACGTCATATGCAACTGTTAGTTATGTAAACATATCAACTATCACCTTGTCACACTAATACCAAGCATGTTTCCTACAACTACTCACACATGTCAACCACATGTTCCAAATATCAATACAATCATATCTTTTAAACAAAGTCTTTCGCTAGAAATCACATGAGAGAATTTTTTGGCCGATGCGTTTCGAACCAACAAGTATGGTTCATCACCAGGAGTTGATGAAGACGCAGACCATGGAAAAGGCTTAAATACAGAGCAATGTAGAAACATAATTTCAAGTAACAGCTATATTTGAGCAATAATGATTAAATTATAATATTAATTTATTAATATATTAAAAACAAATATTATTAAGTAACTGCTATATTAAACGGTTGGCTTTTGAAAAAATATTTAAATAATGATATTATTTCATTAATCTATTAAAAATATTAATAGGTAACGGCTATATTAAACAGCTAGTTTTTGAAAAATAATATTTAAATTAATTTATTAAAATCAAATATCACTAGTTCTTGAAAAATAATATTTAAATAATGATATTAGTTTATTAATTTATTAAAATATTAATATGTAACGGCTATATTAAATGGCTACTTTTTGAAAAATAATATTTAAACTGTGATACTAGTATATTAATTTATTAAAAACAAATATTAATAAGTAACTGCTATATTAAACAACTAGTTTTTGAGAAATAATATTTAAAATAAATAAATAATAAATGTCAAACTTTAAAGGAAAGAAGTCAAAAATTATAAAAACGAGGGAAGACCGTAATTGAGACAAGATCATTTGATAAATAAAATAACTAATGGAAATAAAATAAAATAAATTAAAAATAATTAATGGTAAAATAAATAAAATAAAACAAAAATATATACAAGCCAATATCTATATATATATATAAAATAAAAAATAAAAATAAATAAATAAAAAGAGAAACATATATATATCCAAAGAAAAAATAATCAATAAATAAAACGGGGTCAACAATAAAATATGGGGCTCATGCCCATTAAACAAATAACAAAAATACTAAAAGGAGTTAAGAATGAATAGGATGATAAAATACATAAAAAACACGAAGGATCAAGAAAATAAACTCTAATGAAGAATAAATCAACAACAAATACTATAAAAAGGATGCCAATACCTACATAGATAAACAAAAAAACAAAATAAATCCCGAAAAGAAGCCTAAAAAACTAGGAGGACAAGACAGGGACCCAACTTCTACTTATATTCCAACCATCATCTCTATTCAAATTATTGGGTCTATTTTCAATTTCTAGGGCCTCCCTCAATTTACGATGATGGAAATGACTAATCTTAGCAACAACTTGGGCCTCCTAAATGTAGATGTGATGCTTAGATTTATCTGCATGCTCCACCAGAGCAGAGGAGCGGGTCCTGCCATGCTTGATGTCAGCAGCATGCTCACGAATCCTTTGATTAATCGAGCAACCAGTCTCACCAATGTAGGGAGTCCCACAACAGCATGGGATAACGTAAACACCCTTCGTATTCTTGGGGTGCACTAGGTCTTTTAGAGATCTAAGGGAGCCCCGGATGGTATTTAAAGGCCGAAAGGTTGAAGCCACCTTATGCTTCCTTATGATCCTTGCAATCTTGTCAGTGGTCCCTTAGATAAAAGGAAGATGAACACTAGAAAATCGATCCTTGGTATCTTTCTTAGCACTAGGACCTTTTTCAGCTTTGAGGAAAGCCTTAGTACATTTTTTTCTACTATACCCACTATTAAAGAAAACACTTTGGACATGTGCTTTCTCTTCCTTCAGATGGTTCACAACATAAACTCTTAAAGATCTAGTCGCTAAGGTGTTGAGAACACCAAGCATTTGAGCTAGGAAATGATGAGAATTTGCATGAAGATATTGTTCTGTATGATTTTTCTTATGATATACTTGATGAGAGAAAGAGCTGTCATCATTCCTTGAGAGGAGGACGTCAGGGAAGGAAATACAAGATGACACAAGTGTCATCCACAATCCTCTTCCACAACTTAGGCAGAAGGCGAGAAGAGGGTAAGGCCTTTGATTCAAAATCCTCCATGAATAGATTAGCTACCACAAGGGAGAGGGCGCAACCCATGGCGACACTGCAAGTTTGCTCATTGAATTCCCCATCGAATGAAAAGAAAGTAGAAGTAAGATAAATACCAACTAAATAAGCCATATCAGGATCTATGATGTGCTTGATGACTTCGAAGGCCACGTTGATAGGGATATTAGTGTAGAGAGAGACCACATCGAATCTCACAAGCTTGTCATCTGGATCAAGCTTGAAACTCTCATTAACAAACGTTGTAGAGTCATTGACAAAGGATTTTGTATGGCCAACAAGGGGCTTAAGCTTCTAGGCTAAATATTTAGCAAGAAGATAAGTTGGCCCTCCTATTGTGTTGACAATGGGTCTCAGAGGAGCCCCTTCCTTATAAATATTTGGCAGACATAGATTCTGGGGGTAAGAGGGCAACTTTCAATAAGCTTATGACTGAATGAGCTAACCGAGCTACTAGCCTTTATAGCAAGAGCTACACTTTTGGAAATCTTCTTCAGAGGATCCTTGTTGAGTTTCCTGTAGCTCCCACTATTATGGAGCTGGTCCAACATCTTCCAATGGTAATCATCTTTATGAAGAATAACCACAGCACCACCTTTGTCAGCTTTGAGAACAACAATATTCTTGTTATCGTTTAACAATTTGAGAGCATCAAACCAGCTTGTTCAGCCATAAGCTTATTGAAAGTTGCCCTCTTACCCCCTAAATCTATGATCTGTCAATGATTCATAAGGAAAAGGCCCCTCTGAGACCCATTGTTAACACAATAGGAGGGTCAACTTATATTCTTGCTAAATATTTAGCCCAGAAGCTTAAGCCCTTTGTTGGCCATACAAAATCCTTCGTCAAGGACTCTGCATCATTTGTTAATGAGTTAAAGAGTTTCAAGCTTGATCCAGATGACAAGCTTGTGAGCTTCAATGTGGTCTCTCTCTACACTAATATCCCTATCAACAAGGCCATCTAAGTCATAAAGCACATCATGGATCCTGATACAACTTATTTAGTTGATATTTGTCTTACTCTACTTTCTTTTCATTTGATGGGGAATTCTATGAGCAAACTTGTGGTGTCGCCAAGGGTTCCCCCCTCTACCCTATGGTAGCTAATCTATTCATTGAGGATTTTGAATCAAATGCCTTAGCCTCTTCTCGTCTTCTACTTAAGTTGTGGAAGAGGTTAGTGGATGACACTTGTGTCATCTAGTCTCATGGTAAAGAAAAGTTGGAACTATTTTTCCTCCATCTTAACAATCAATCTAGTTCTATAAAGTTCACCATGGAATTTGAATGTAATGGTAGTCTTCACTTCCTTGACGTCCTCCTCTCAAGGAAGGATGATGGCTCTTTCTCTCATCAGGTATATCATAAGAAAACTCATATGGAGCAATATCTTCATGCTAATTCTCCTCACTTCCCATCTCAAAATCTTCGTGTTCTCAACACCTTAGCGACTAGAGATTTAAGAGTTTTTGATGAGAACCATCTCAAGGAAGAGAAATCACATCTCCTAAGTGTTTTATTTAATAATGGGTATAGTAGACACCAATGTACTAAGGCTTTCCTCAGAGCTGAAAAATGTCCTAGTGCTAAGAAAGATATCAAGGATCGATTTTCTGTTGTTCATCTTCCTTTTATCCAAGGGACCACTAACAAGATTGCAAGGATCCTAAGGAAGCATAAGGTGGCTTCAACCTTTCAGCTTTTAAATACCATCTGGAGCCCCCTTAGATCTGTAAAAGACCAAGTGGACCCAAAGAATATGAAGGGTGTTTACGTTATCCCATGCTCTTATGGGACTCCCTACATTGGTGAGACTGGTCGCTCGATTAATCAAAGGATTCGTGAGCATGCTGCTAACATGAAGCAGGGTAGGACCTGCTCCTATGCTTTGGCAGAGCATGCAGATAAATCTAAGCATCACATTTACATTGAGGAGGCCCAAGTCGTTGCTAAGGTTAGTCATTTCCATAATCATCAATTGAGGGAGGCCTTAGAAATTGAAAAAAGACACAATAATTTGAATAGAGATGATGATTGGAATATAAGTAGAAGTTGGGTCCCTATCTTATCCTCCCAGTTTTTTAGGCTTCTTTTTAGGATTTATTTTGTTTGTTTGTTTATCTATGTAGGTATTGGCATCCTTTTCATAGTATCTCTTGTTGATTTATTCTTCATTATCATTTATTTTCTTGATCCTTCATGTTTTTTATGTATTTTATCATCCTATTCATTCTTAACTCCTTTAAGTATTTTTGTTATTTGTTTAATGGGCCTAAGCCCCATCTTTTATTGTTGACCCAGTTTTATTTATTGATTATTTTTATTTTTAATTTATTTATTTATTTATATATATAATTATTTTGACTTGTGTATATTTTTGTTTTATTTTATTTATTTTTCCATTAATTATTTTTATTTTATTTTATTTTATTTCCATTAGTCATTTTATTTATCAAATGATCTTGTCTCAATTAGGGTCTTCCCTCGTTTTTATAATTTTTGAATCCCCTCCTTTAAAGTTTAACTTTGATTATTTATTTAATTAATTATTTATTTTAAATATTATTTCTCAAAAACTAGTTGTTTAATATAACAGTTACTTATTAATATTTGTTTTTAATAAATTAATTTAAATATTATTTTTCAAAAACTAGTCATTTAATATAGCCATTACATATTAATATTTTAATAAATTAATAAACTAATATCATTATTTAAATATTATTTTTCAAGAACTAGTAATATTCGGTTTTAATAAATCAATTTAAATATTATTTTTCAAAAACTAGCCGTTTAATATAGCTGTCAATAATATTTGTTTTTAATATATTAATAAATTAATATTATAATTTAAACATTATTGTTTTATAGCCGTTACTTGAAATTATGTCTCTAAATTGCTCTATATTTAAGCCTTTGTCATGGTCTGCCTCTTCATCTCGTCCTGATGATGAACCACACTTGTTGCTTCGAAACGCCTTGGCCAAAAACTTCTCTCATGTGATTTCTACCGAAATATTTTGTTTAATTCATTATGGATCATAGAAATTTGAATACAAAAACAATCATATCTATCAATTTGAAATCAACCTTTACCAATACTAACAATCACGTCATACCCATAATCAACTCATACTCATAAGACATAATGCTACAACTGTAACCTATTACACTCAAGTACATATCAACTATCTCAACACATATGTTAGTACAATCATCTAAAAACAAGATCATTTAAACACATATTCATATTATGCAATTCATGAAATGTTCAAACAACTTGCAAACATACTATCTTAAATAAATCAACTAGATGACATACTAAAACCATCAAGGATCAAATATATGACATAAGCAAGCTCATACCTTAGTGTATCTCAGGGGAGGCTATCTTGTCTACATAATCAAGCTAGTTAGCATGATATAACTTCTCAACACATCAGCTTAAGCATAATTAAGATCACGCTATCCATGACAATCACCAACAAACATGTTTACATCCTAACTCATAAACAATTATCATTTATGCACAGGAATCACATATGTATGATCGGTCTATATTAGTACCACACAATTCAACACAATAAGTCGAATCATGCCTAAATGTCGTAACCCTAACCATCAAGTTACTAGAAATGCATATAACAATAGCAATGCATGCAACCATAGGTTACTATCATTCTTGACTATCTAACACATGTGCTTATGAATCTAACACATGTGCTTATGACTATACTAATCAACTATCATCTATCATGTATGTAACCATAACATAAAAAGGCATGTACATAAACCTAATGAATATAACAATACTTAACTTACTTACCGGCACGCCCAACAAGCAAACCTATATGAAAATCTTCTCTTATCCCAAATTCTAATGTTGTAACCTCATTATGATGATATGCATCTCCTACTATATCTCAGCCAACACATTAGCATCATAAAAACCAATAGCACCATGATGACCTAAATTGCATACAATAACTTCACAAGACATGTTTGACCTACTATTCATGCATAACTATGACCAAGACCATACATGCCTAACAACTACATGTAGACATATAACACATGAGTACAAAACCATATACACATCATTCTAGCTAGGGTCCAGTCATCAATGCATGAACGTATCAATTACACAAACAATGACCTCATGCATGATAACAACAATCAAATCATCTGCATTTGATAACATGTGAACATTGACGTGCATAACAATGCATAATCAACCCTACAGGCATGAATACATACTCCATGACAACACCTTCAACCTCTACATGTTGAAATCACTACAACCATGATCAAAACCATGCAAATACAACAAGCACATGGCCCTACAACAGAAGAGACATACATGCAACCGACACAAATGCATGAACAACACACAGCCCAAGGATAGTGCAACATGGCTCTAATACCACTCTGTAACACCCTCCTCCTACATCTACCCAAGAAACCAGCCAACCAGTCTAAACATGTGACGAGATGATACTATGATTAGCTTCGACCTCCTATGTGACCTTAAGGAAGTGGAATCGACATAGACATAACACACAGACAATCAACATCAACTTTAGGACCCTCAAGAATGAATCCAACACTTCAGACAATTTGTGCTCGGGTCCCACTAAACTTTCTGACAACTTAAGCCTCAGTCTCTCTCATTCTATAGGCATGACAACATCCAGAAACCTAGAGTCAATCTCATAGGCTTGCCTGACAACGTCCAGAGACACATTTAGTCAGTTCTATGCCAATGTCCTTGATATTTTAGCCACTTTTTCAGGCCCACATTCTAGGTCACTGCCTAGAATTTCATAATACGTTAAGAATAGTAAAATAACATGGAAATGATGGTACTAAATAAAATACTTGTTTAAGACCTTGACTGAACCCCTACTAGCCATGAAAGGCATTTCGTCAAACATATCACGAATATGTATACTATAGGTGTAAATAACATATATAAGCATAGGGGTCTCATACTTATCTGAGATTCATCCTGAAGCATTGATGCCTCAACACATTAACTTCCATTCCATCCATTAGACCATAGATTGTATGTTTCATTCATATAGAAGTAAAAGTATGATGAGAGCCATACATAGTTGCTATCATAAAACAGATACATAACCAACATAATAGGGACAGAAATACCCATGAAATCATATCCATATAAACCACATATAATCTAGTATAATACTCATATAAATACAAGGAGAAATAACCTTTCATTAATGATGAAAAATGGAAACCCAAGATGGGACTTCCACGTTCCACCTGAGCATATAATGGCTTGTCCAAATCTCTCTTCAACCATTCAACCCCATGCCATATTCCAAGAATGAATGTGGGATCTCATATAACACATCAATCAAAACTCATCTAGAGCTTTCATAGGACATCCACCTAAACCCATCAAACAGTGATTCCACATTATGGTTAGACATCAGAAAACCATCATCAGATCGGTCTTTATCCCATCCATCTAGGGCTCCAGAGCTTTTGTTCCAACCAAAGCTCTAGGACTAGTAACTCAACCCATAGTTGTCATCAAGCTCCAGAGCGTTTGTCCAACCAAGGATCCGGGACTAGTAACTCAACCCACCAAGGGCTCGAGATTGTTTTTATAACCAAGGCTACGGGACTAGTAAATCAACCCAAGTTGTTACAGGTCTCCAGATTGTTTGTCCAACCAAGGCTCCAGGAACTAGTAACTTAACCCAAGCTAAGGAAACATGAGAACCAACCAAAAACTCAACAAGGAAATAAACCCACAAACTCCACGGCTATCTAGGAAATGGTAAGGCTAGGAAATCCACTATCAATCCCGGCAATCCTCCATCCCAATGACAAATCATGACCATGAATCCACATGCATATGCCATTCATGCCAAAACTATTGAAAAAAGCATGCCTGCAACTCGGTACCTGCAAGAAAATTTGATGTAGTTTCTGATCCCGATGCCTTCTTGTGCTTTCCTTCTCTTCCATTGCCTTATTTCTCCAAAAATCCAAGTGCACCAGACTCACAAAGAGTGCTCCAACAAAACTCTAAGTCTCCAAGAGTATGAGAGAGAGAGATAATAATGGGAGAGCTCCAACTCTAAACTGACAAATGGTTACCAACTGATCCTCTAAAGCCTTTTTATGAATGATGACTCTATTTTCTTCATTTTCCATTATTTTCCTTCATTTTCCTTCTCACATGCCACATATGACCTTAAACCTTCCCTTTCTCCCAATTTCCATTATTTTCATAAATAAATGTGCCAAAAAATCCAATTTTCCTTTCCAAAGCCTTATCCATTGCCTTTGCCAATTTCCTTAGCCATAATAAACTGAATCAACACCCATTAGGATGTTTCCCCCACCCTTCAGCTTGGAATACAAGTCCCATCACTTTGGCCTTATATATATTTTTACATGGAATTTTCACCAGGGCTATAACACCCTCCTCCCACATCTGCCCAAGCAACAGTCCAGCCAGAGTAAACATGCGATGAAAGGCCACTATGATATGATTGGACCTCCTAGGTTATGTAAAGTAAGTGGAACCAATGGAAACACATTGTACAGAGATTCAACATTAGCTTCTGGACCATCAGGAACTAACTCAACACTTTAGACAACTTGTCCTTCAATCCCAATAATTTTTTGGACAACCTAACCCTTAGTCACTCTCATGCTATATGCATGATACCATCCAAAAACCCAGAATCGCTCTCACTAGGTTGCCTGTCAGTGTCCAAAGACTCATTTTTCCAGTTCTAGGCCAGCGTGCCCACGATTTGAGCCACTTTTTCAGACCGGGAGCCCATATCACTACCTAGAATGGAATGATAACTTAGGAACAATAAATAATAGGGAAACAATGATGCAAAAGAAATAAGTTAAACAATACCTTAATCAAACCCCTACTAGCCATGACAAGCATTTCGTCAAACATATCACAAACATGTAATCTATAGGTGTAACTAACAGAATTAAACATAGGGATATCGTACTTATCTTAGAATCACTAAGAACCATTTTTCCCTCGCGTCATTTTCTGCATTATCATTTATTAGGTCATAGATACATTATCCATTCATTTACAAGTAAAAACATGTTGAAATCTATACATAGATGTTGTCATAAGACACATACATAACCAGCATAATAGTAGAAGAAATACTCATGAAAGTACATCCACATAGACCACATATAATCCATCAAAATTCTCATAGAAATACAAGGAGAAATAACCTTTCATTAATGACGAAAAATCCAAACCCGAGATGGGACTTCCATGTTCCACCTGATTGTAGAATGGTTGAGCCAAATCTCCCTTCATCGATTCACCCCTATGCCATATTCCAAGCATGAATGTGGGATCTCATGGAACACATCAATCAAAACTCATCCAGGGCTTCCAGAGGCCATCCAACTCAGCCCATCAAACAGTGATTCCACCTCATGGTTGGACATCACAAAACCATCATCAGATTGGTCTCTATCCCAACCATCCAGAGCTCTAGAGTGTTTGTTCCAACCAAGGCTCCAAGACTAGTAACTTAACCCACCAAGGGCTCGAGAGTGTTTGTCCAGTGAAGGTTATGATACTAGTAACTCAACACATGTTGTTGCAGGGCTCCAGAGCATTTTCCCAACCAAGTCTCTAGGAAGTAGTAACTCAACCCAAGCTAAGGAAACATGAGAAACAACCAAAATAAACAATGAAAGTAAGCACACAAGCACCATGGCTATCCAGGAAATGGAAATCCTAGGAAATCCATTGTTAATCTAGGAAATACTCCATGCCAGTGATAGATCATGACCTGCGGTCCACATCCATATGTCATGCATGCCAAAACTAGTGAAGAAATCATACATGCAACTTGGTACCTGCAAAAAAATTTGTAGTTTCTGATCCCAATACTTTCTTTTGTTCTCATTCTCTTCCTTTTCCTTCTTGCTCCAAAAATCCAAGTGTACCACACCCTCCAAGAGGGCTTGAAGAATACTCTAAGTCTCCAAGAGTATGAGAGAGAGAGAGAATAATGAAAGAGCTCCAAAAAAAACTGAAAAAAGGTTACCAAATGATACTCAAAAGCCTTTTTATGAATGAGGCCTCTATTATCTTGATTTTCCATTATTTTCCTTCATTTTCCTCCTCACATGCAACCTGTGACCTTTCACCTTCGTTTTCTCCTAATTTCCATTATTTTCATAAATAAATGTGCCAAAAATGTCATTTTTCCTTTCCAAAGCATTAGCCATTGCCTTTGCCAATTTCCTTAGCCATAATAAATTAAATCAACACCCATTAGGATGTTCCCCCACCATTCATCTTTGACTATGTGTCCCATCACCGTGGCCTTATATATATTTTAACATGGAATTTTCACTAGGGATGTTACAAAACCCTCCCCATTGGGGGAACACTGTCCTTAGTGTTGAATGACACCTATAACCGACAAGACTGTTGAAAACAAAACATACTTCCCATGGAGATTTATAACATAGCTCGTTGTAGTATTTACAATGACCATTGTTGAAACATGGCAATCATACCATTTACTAGAGCTTACTAACATATCTCATTACGATATTTACAATAACCACATATACACATATGCACATTTTCTAAACCAACAAATAGAAGGATACGATGCCTGTATCAATAAAAAGGGTAATCCAAAGGGTCACACTTCCCCCCAAAAAAGTAATAACTGGATTCACCTCCTTCCCAGGAAGTCCAGAATCCACTGCAAAGTCAAAAATGCATTATTTTCTAGGCCTTCCATCTAGTGCTTCTCGTCCTCTCAGTCAACATTTACCAGCTCATTGTTCTAGGGTGCACTCCAAATGTGCATTTGAGTCCATCTAGCAATGATAATAACCAAAAAAAATCCATCCCCAAACATTCCTTCTCTGCTACACAGTCCCTCGAAAAATCTGGTCACCCCCTTCCATGCAGTCACTCACCTCCCAAGTTCTATTGGCACCCCCATCTCGGGCAGTCCATCACGCAGCAAGGCTTCCTCGCATCAGAAGATATAAAAACCAAGGCATATCCCTGCCTTAAAACCATCATACTGGTCATAGCATGTTCATGGAAATAATTGGATACTATTGGGTACCATTGTCCCATAATGGCCCTGCTCCTAAAGTGTTCTACCAACATACTGCTGCATGTTCCAATTTCTTTCACTCTTGCTGCTAATTATTGCAATCGATTTCAGCCACTCAACTGAGCATGTTCATGCATTCCTATTCCAAGCACATATTTTCCATTAGATTCAAAATAAATTGAAATAGCTTCAAATCATACCTCATTGGTAACTCGTCAATAAGGTACACTTGCAATCCTGTTTACTTCCTATCACAACAAATCAAACTAGCATCTTTGATCAAATCATCATGTATAAACATATCACATCAGGTTAGCTCAAAACACAACCATCATATATCAAAATCATAAATCACATGTAACCATCATAAACTAAAATCATAGATCACATGTAATCATCATAAAACATAATCATAAAGCACATGTATAATAAAACTGAAATAAAATAGAGATACTTATCCGTTAATCCATGCTTAGCTTGTACCTTTGTCTTTATTTTGTACACAATTTGGATCAGATTCCACACCCGAAAATCACCCAGTTCCTTCTCCTGAACCATGGGTACATACACATGGTGCACATCACACACATACAGGCACACACGACATACAACACCAAGCAATACATGCACCTACACCTAGTGTACGTACATATACATACACAATGTACATCACAAGACATGCATCCGCACACAAACTACGATACCAAAAAATGCATACACATACACCCGATATACAACACAACTCATAAATCTATACTCGATGTACAATGCCACACAATACATGTACCCACATAGAGTAAAACACAATGAATACACATGTCAGGATACCATGAATACACAATGCACATACATAGTACCACATGTACACAACACAATATGCACGACATGCACACAGTATCAAACATACACGAGTACCATATGTACCACATGTACACAGTACCACTTGTACACCACAAACACCTACACAATGTGTATACAAAGCCCCATGTACATTGTACCACCTATAAAACATGTACACGAAAACACATGTACACATTGCCACATGAACAACATGTACCCAACAACACCTGCACATAGCGCCACTTGTATAAGATGTACATAGCACCACTTGTACAGTCATGCACACAACACCATATGTACATAATACCACATGTACAACAAGCACGCAACATTGCATGTACATAGCACTGCATATCCAACATGTACATAGCATCATCTATGCACAGAACCACATATCCAACATACATAACGCACCATATGCAAACAACGCCACATATACATCATTCGTACAGTACAATATGTAAACAACACCACATATCCAACATGTACATAGCCCCATATATATCCAACACTGCATATGAAACATTTACACAACACTATGTGTACCACTCTGTGCATAACATTGCATAAACAACATGTACCCACACTACATATAAACAACACCGCATGCACACAACATCACAGATGCAACATGTGAAACATATAGAAAATATGCACAATAGTAGTACCTCACATTCGTAATCACAATGTCTCTAACAAAAAACCTTACTTCCAGTGTCTTATCCATGCTTGTCCCAACATGACGCAAACCACACTGCTTCATTTCACTGATGTATCCCTCAACGTTACTTCTCATGACATAAACATAGGCATAATACAAGCATACAATTTCAATTAATATCCATATGATACTGATCTCGTATATTTGTCTTCAATACTCTTCCCACTTGATTCCCATAAGACTAGGAACCTCTTCATGTCATTCACATGCATAAGCAATCATTCCTCGACGAGAATGATCCCTAAGGTAGACAGTGACATACATACATACATATATATACCTATATATATTATCATTAACAATCATTATCATGTTAGAAAACTACATACATACACACATATATGCATATAAACATTATCATTAACCAACCATGATCCATGACAACTCCGTCAAATAGGGCATACATACAAACATACATGTAGACATATATAAACATCAACATAGTCATTATCACAACATAATTACTAGATAACATAAGGTCAAGGTTAGGAGAACTTCCTTATTTGTGCACACAATTCACAACATTGAGAACAACAGTTCCCATCATAACCAAGGAATATGATGCCTCAAGTCCATTCACCTTACCTTTCTGATTACCTTTCTCATGTTTGTGCTGCCATTGTCCATTTAGCACAATGGACCCAACCAGTCAAACCAATTTCCATAGACTCACCTTCCATTTCACTTACTCATTCACCATGCTTCATCCATGTCTTACATTATCTGTTGGGTACCACACAACTCTCCCTGAGCTCCATAAACTTTACTCCTTTCCAACCAATTCCCAAGACTCAAAACATAAAAGGAAAGACAAGAAACAACCAAAAGGAAAACCATGAAACCAATAACAATATGACACAACAACCCAAGTGGAATAGCGATGCACCAGACACACGTAAAATCACAAACCAAGTGCAATCGCAAAAGAAAAAAATCACAAGACTAAAAATAGGCACCATGACTCAATCCTTATGGTTCCCAAGGAAAGCTAAACCTAAGCCTTCTACAAGATTTCATGGAAACCTCTCTCGTCATGCAACTCCCTACATCATACTACCATCAACACATAACTGTTAGTGCATAAATAAACATAAAAATACACCAGTTACCTTATCATGTTGTACCATGTGTGTTGCCTTGCAACCAAACACATCCACATTGTTATCCATGATAACACTTAGGAATAGTTTGTGAAGTCTATTAATCAAATTAGCTAGGTTTTTCAAATTTTCTCAAAACAAAGTTCATGATCATAGTGTTTTTGGTCATCATGTCATGATGTGGGGTCCATATAAGTTCAAAATAGGGTCAATCATAAAGTTTAAAATCCAAAATTCCATGTTTGTCGGGCTTACTTGTTCA
This sequence comes from Pinus tabuliformis, assembly GCA_031772625.1. NCBI lineage: Eukaryota > Viridiplantae > Streptophyta > Pinopsida > Pinales > Pinaceae > Pinus > Pinus tabuliformis. The sequence goes on along the minus strand of CM062818.1, from coordinate 244,174,565 downwards.
TGATTGGAATTTTGACAAGTTTGCAGAAATTCGTAGCAACTCCAGTTAGGTGAATCGAGGGTTTGCTATGAAAGTTCCTGACACTTCCGTAGTGAATCCATCTCTCTGAATACCTGTCCCACTATGGAATTGTGCTGAAGTATACAGTTGTGTTAAACGATGGAGTAATGGTCCTTTTTGTTTGAAAAGCGTGATTGGTCAGTCTTATGGTGGGTCACAGATGCACTTTATCAGTCTTTTATCCATTTTCCCTACATATTGACACTGTGTAGCTTCTTGTTGCTAACTCGTTTATTTGTATTTAGCTTTGCTTCCATAAAATTCATGATGTCATAGGGGTTTCTTTCCTATCCTCTCACACAAGTCTAACTCTCACACAAGTATTGTTGTTTCTAGGTTTGAATCCACCACTGTCTGGTTGTCTCTAGGTTGATTTATAGGTGGAAAGAAGCTGACAAGGAGTAGCCCTACATGTTTCAGCCATGTCACACGGAAAATAGTATAAAGGAGGTTCAGTGGTGGATTATGAGCCTATGGACATGAAATTACTAGAGGAAGACCCTACTTTCATTCAAGCATTTTCCAGTATGGGATGTCTACGCTTTTTCAAAAATTTATAGGGTTATCATGGGAAAATTACCAAAGACTTTGCTGTAAACTTCACTGGAATAGAAACAACACTTGGTCTTATAAAATTTGCAATGCCCCCTGACACAATTGCCTATGCTATAGAGATCCCTAGGTGAGGAGAAATGTGGTTTAAATTCCAGAAGATCAAGCTACAAAACTGTGATGAATTTCCTAATGAGGAACACAAACGGATTGATATGACTGTGGGCATTCCCAGAACTTTCCTTAAAGAACATTTTTCCAAGATCTTAATGGTCATCTAGAAGTACTTCACATGTGAAGGCAAATTTAATATGGTGTATCAGTATCATTTTAGATTGCTACTTCATTTCACAGGCAAGAAGCCTCTATAGATTCCATTTTATCCATTTAGAAGTTTGGGAAATATGGATGACAAGGTCCAAGCCAAGCCTAATGCTATTAATACCTCTGTTTTTCACCATGGCCTCATTAAATTGTTGGTTGTAGAAGAGCTAAATAGGCTAAACAGAGATTGTATTACCTTCTCATTTTTGAGTGCCTATGAGTTAGATAGTGCCAGCACTTCTAGAAGAACTCCAATGTCTAAATCAATAACCCCTAGGGAAGAAAAACAACCTGTAGTAAAAACTTCTACAAGCACTGAGAGGAGGATGACTAGAAGGCAAAGTAAAAGGAAGGGTAAGCTAACTGATATCCTAGAGGCCATTGAGATTGAAGAAAGCCCAATTGAGCAGCCTATAGAAGTGACCAAGACTGAAACTAAAAAGAAGAGCAAGAGGGTTAAGAAGCTGGAGTTCTCGTAAGAAGAACATGGTTTCATATTTAGGCCAAGGAAACCTATTACAAGGTCAATGCAACAAATTGAAAAGATGTTAGAAGTGCCTTTAAAAAAAACAGAGCCATGAAAGAAAAGGAAAGGCAAAGAGCTTGTACAAGAAAAAAGTGAAATAGAGGTATTGCAAAAACAATTGAGAGAGTCGAGACAAGAAGTGATTAATTCTAAATTTGAGTTTCAGGAGTACCAAAGGGAGGTGTCAAAGCAGATACATTTCTATGATGAACCTGCAGAAAAATACACAAATATGATGAGGAGGACTTTTCCTTTTCATAGAATGTTGAAACACATGTACAGAAGGAACAACTGGCTATAAGTAGACATGAATAAGTAACATGGACAAGTTAAAGAATTAAAAACTCAACTTGAAATGGTCAAAGCTAAGCTCTTAAAGATAAATCTCAAGGTTTTTGTTGTAGTGGATGACACTCCTTGATTATGGTAAAACCTAATTTTTGCCTATACTATGTTTAACTAACATTTTCACCATTATGCATAGATTAGGAGTAATAAGGAGGCACAAGAAACCATGAAAAATAAAAAAACCTAGAAATTTCGAATTTCATAGCAACTCCCTATAGTTAAGCTAAAAATTTACTACGAAATTGTTGTAGCTTTTCATGGAGAAGGAAAACTAAAAACACAACAAAGAGAGTTCTAAGGGAATATATTTAGCTTAAAAACATCAAGGAAAACCTCAGAACTTGTAGAAAGAGCATATGGGTAGCAGAAAGGCGTTTTTTTGAATTTGCTACGAAGTTTGCTACGGCACTGTAAAAAACTCTATTTTTCTGCATTTTGGAAGTTTTTGGACATCAAACAATGAGGCAGCTAGATGGACTACAGGTCATGAAAGTGTCCACATCAACTCCTAATTTTTAGGGAGATAGATCCGTAATTCAACCAAGTCAATGTCCACGTGGCATTAGACACATAATCACCTCCAACACATTCAAAAAATTAGTTGGGTTTGATAAGCTCTATCAACAGAATTTGGTTGAGTTCATTAATGTTGGAAGAGTCCTACTTTTATTCAAATTTTGCAAAACCAAAATCCCTAAGATTTCTCAATAGGTGTCAAGTAGGATAAGGTCTCTAAACTGATTGATTGAATCTAGCCCCAAGTGGCATATTTTTTTAATTAATGATATGATTGTGGTCTTACTCTATATAAGTGTAATTTTCTAACTCTAAAGGGGTTGATTGATAATGTGAGAAGTTGAATCTATGTAAACTCTTGATCCAGCTAATATATATTGCAGCAACACTATTTTTATACCTAAGATTCATGTTATGGCTTTATGTGTCCTTATCATGTTTTCTATGTTGCTATCAGTGTTCATAGTATTTTGATGACTTGGAATTAATGTCAAGTGGTCCAACTTCCTTAATTTTCTATGTATAACTGTGAATGTTTATTTGACATCAGTTTTTTAAAGCTAGAAATGCCTCAGTTTCCATTAAACATGTTTGTTTGCCAATGATTTTTTTTATTTGACTCCATTCCCAATGGTGGTGGCCATCACATTCTCCTTCACCTATAAAACTACATGAAAGAAATCAAAGTTAGCCATTTGTAGTTTTGATTTGATTAAAGTGAATTTGATAAGTGCTTTGAGAGAGCCCTCTCAGATTGGAAGCGCTAACTTCTAGTCAAAGTGGTTTGAAATATTTATATTGGGTTGAAGGTTGACACAACCCAACCCTCTTTAGCTCAGTGATAACATTTTGGTGCGTCTACTAGGAGGTCAAAAGTTTTATTATCCTGGGTGACTCTTTTCAATGTAGCTGAGCTCCTGAAGGTAGCATGAGATCAGACATTTCAAGGTTGTACTTCTACCTTGGCGATTTCATTGACATTTTCAACTTAAAGGTGGCTCCCAAGAAGATTTACACAAGGAGCAATACAGATCTAGATCAACCAAATATAGTTGATGATCTAGAGAAAATTATCAAAGGAACTAGTAGCTCATCAAAATCAGGTACTCCACATCTATTTAGGTCTTCATCTTTACCCTTTGGAGGTGTTCAAAGTACTGAAGACATAAAATTTGATGAAAAGTTTGAGCAAACAATTTTTTAGATCTAAATCAGAAAATGAATTAACAAAAATTGTCCTAGATCTAGAAAGACTAGGTGTAGACACTACAGCTATTGTTTCCAAAGAAGATAAAGAAAGGTTTTGGGAAATGGTCACATTAGAATTGTCATTAGAACAAGAGTCTTCAGAAAAACTAAAAGAGCTTGATCTTTTTGAATTCTTGTTGAAAATAAAAATTGGTATCCCTTTACCTGAGTGGAGTTATTTTATTTCTGAGTTGAAGATCCTGGTAACTCATTTTCCTATAATCACATCTACTTTCACTACCATTCATACTAGTTTAATAGCTACCACACCTATTGTAGTTTCTTCTATTACATCTATTGTTATCACTTATAGAATGACAAGAGTTCCTCCTCCTCCACCTCCTGTAGGCCCTGCCAAATATGCTTCTCTTGTTTTACCTGCTCAACTTCATGACCTACCACAAGGATATTCTACTAGAATAAAAAGTTTTGGAGGTGAGGAGGTAATTACTGCAGAACAACATGTTGGCCAATTTAATGATTTCATAGACTTAGAGGAAGTGGATGATGAATATGTTAAGATGAGATTTTTTTGTACAAAGTTTCACTGATGAAGTTAGAAAATTGTTTAAAGCCTTAACCCCAAGAAGTATACAAGATTGGGATTAGTTAGAAGATAATTTCTTAATTAAATGGGGAAGTAAGGTTAATCATGTTCAAGCATTGACTGAATATAATAATTTGAAGAAAGAAAGTAATGAATTAGTGCAAGAATTTTCAAAAAGGTTTAAGTGTACAATTCCATTATTGCTCATATAAAACCTCCTCGGGGGGCTGCCCAATTGCATTATGCTGAAACTTTTGATTATGAGTTTTCCATTTTGCTAAGAGAGAGGGAATCTGCCACATTGGATGACATGCAAAATGATGTTGTTAAGGTGGAGGTTAACATGGCTGCAGCAAAAAGGTCAAAGACTGGGAAAGCAAGAATAAAGGAGGAGGATCAACCTTCTTCATCTTCGGATGTAAAATTTGATAGCATGATGAAAACTATGGAAAAACTTATGGAAACACTAACACATGGAAATATTCCTCCTGTTGCATAACTAGAACCACAGATAAGAAACCCAAATTTTATGATAATTCAAATTCAACAGAGAACAAGAGAACAAAGAAACCATCTTGATCAGCTAGTTAAACCCCCTTTCCAGCAAAATCTAGTCGACGAAGAAGAAATGCAACCAAAAAATCAAGAAGACACCATACATTGTTTGGATGAGGATGAAATAGGGATATTTTTAACAAAATAAGAGCATGATGAATCTAGTAATGACATGTGTACTGATGAAACTAAAAAACAATCAGAATACCTGAAAGGATATTAGCATGCCATTTTTGAGATGCAAAAATAATATAACTTGAGGAATAGGAATGTCCCTGTAGTTGCCAATAAGAATCAGCCTAAGAAAGCAGATGGTCCAAAAGTTGTTGAACAGAAGAAAGATGCTCCTGGGAAAGAAATTGAAAAATCTCAACCAGTTTTTTAGCCTAGAAAATGAGATTTCAAAAATAAAAATTGTTGTCCCTTTTGGAGAAATAATAAGGGTTATAGAATATAGGAATCAAATTGTGAAAATTATTAACACTCAAGATGGGCCCTATGATACTCTAAATCTGCAAGAAGATCACCCTACCATTTTCTTAGGGCCAAGAGTGGAAGATGAGAAAAATGAAGAAGTGCCACCATTCTATGTGAGTTTAAATATTCATGACATGACATTACACAATGCTATGTTATATTCAGGGGAATCTCACAATTTAATGCCAAAGGTCATCATGGAAAGATTGGGCTTGGACATAACCATACCTTACAAGGATTTATTCTCATTTGATTCTAAGAGAGTTCAATGTATAGGCTTAATCAAAGATGTGGTGGTTGGTATAACTCAAGTCCCTACTAAAACTGTAGTGATGGACATAATTGTAGTAGATATTCCACCAAAGTTTGTTATGTTGTTGTCTAGATCATGGGTTGCTAAAATCAAGGGAACCATCCAAATGGAAATGTCCTATGTCACTATCCATTGTTTTGGTGAGCAAAGAAGATTATATCGAGAGTCTAGAAAGGCATATATGGTCATAAGAAAATACAAACCTCAAAATTTCCTAGTTTATGCAGTGGAAACAGAGTTAGGATCCTTTATTCTTTTCAATGGACTCACCGATGAAACAGAAAATCGGTGAACATAAAATCAGCAAGTTGAAGAAATTGACAGAGAAGGTTGGTGGCACATGATATTTGATAGTTATTCTGGAAGAGATGGAGCTAGTGTATGCATTTGGATAATCAACTGAAGAGATGAAAGTAAGTTTTTCTCTTACAAACTCAATTTTGATTGCGAAAATAACATGGAAGAATATGAAGCTTTGGTTTTGGGTATATAAGTTTTTAAAAACTTAAGTGCTAAAAAAAAAATAGTTTTTGGTGATTCTGAGTGAGTCATCAAACAAGTAAATGGCACCAATCAAGACAAAGATGTTAGAATAAGAGCATACAAAAATTTAATTCTTGAATTGCCGGAAAATTTTGAAGAACACAATTTCACAATCAGGCACAAAGAACAAAATGGCATTGCAGATTTCGTGGTTGTTTCGGCCTGTCTTTCCAATTCCCATTCATTCCAGCAAGAAATATGAGATTGAAATCAAACATAGGTCAACCATTCCTGATAACATAAAAAGTTGGTAGGTATTTGACAATGATCAACAAGTCAAAAATTTCTTGGAATTGAAAGAAGAGTTTAAAACTACTCAAGTTGATCAGCGAAATATGTTTGTTGAAACCAAAGCCAGTAAAAAAGTTATCCAGCTAAAAAAAAACTCTTTTCCTAAGGAGATGATTCCTCTTGAAAAATTGTTTGACTAGAAGGATGTAGCTAAGAATCCTAAGATCAAAATCTGATGATAAAGAGGCTGAAACCTGTAATCATGGTACTGCAGAAAATCCTAAGTGTGTCAAGCTTTGGAAGTACCTTTATTTTTAGGTAAAATAGAAATATGTTGATTTGATGAAGAGATACATAGATGTCTTTGCATGGGTTTATGCATATTTGAAAATATATGATCCTAGTATCATCCAATATATAATACCAATAAAGGAAAATGAAAAAACTTTCAAACAAAAAGCTAAGGATAATTAATCCTCTACTTCTACCATTGATTGAAAAGGATATTAAAAAGTTGTTTGAAGCAAAGTTCATAGTAAAATTGAGGTTTTCCAGTTGGTTTCATAATTTGGTACATGTAAGGAAGAAAAATGGAGAGATCAAGATATGTATTGATTTCAGAAACTTGAATAAAGCCTCACTAAAAGATAATTATCCTCTTCCTAAGATGGATCACATAATTCAAAACATTGCAGGATCACATAGGATGACAATGTTAGATGTTTTCTCAGTCTATAATCAGATATTAGTGCATCCTGATGACCAAAAGAAGACATCTTTTACCATGCCTTGGGGAAAATTTATGTATGCAAAGATTCCCTTTGGACTCATGAATCCAGAAGCAACCTTTTAGAGGGAAATGGATATTGCATTTGCAGAAGAAAAGAACAAATATGTGGTTATATATTTAGATGACATCACTATGTTCCCAAAGAAAGAAGAAGAACATCTCAAGCACTTGGAAAAGATTATTCAAAACTACAGAAAAGTTGGTATTTCTCTGAATCCCATGAAAAGTGTTTTTGCTTTAACAACTGGAATGTTATTTGATCAAAATCTGGATTAGAGGTAAAAATTAGCTCAAAAATCAAAGTTATTGGAATCACTCAAAACTTGAATGACTGTGTCCATCTCGGTGAAACAATCCCAACCCAACTTGTTTCACTCAAAACCGAGTTCTTATGAGGAAGATATGCGTTCTGTCCACTTTTCCAAACAGAGAAATTTTTGCAAAAAAATGTACAGTCACTACACAGTCAGTAGTCCATACTACTGACATGGTAGATGACTGGGAAAATTCAACGAAGGTCAACAAACTATTGTATTTTGATAAGTTTCATGTTTATATTGGTTAATAGGTATGGTAAGGTGACATGTTTTTATTGGTTAAAGGTGGACCAATGAGGAGGGGACAAGTGGCAAGCTCGAAGGCCACCACATGTCCCTCCCTAGAGGACCACATCGAAGGTCAACAACCTGTCATATTTTGATAAGTGTCATGTTTCTATTCGTTAACAGGTATGGTGACGTGACATGTTTTTATTGGCTGAAGGTAGACTAATGAGGAGGTGACAAGTAGCAAGCCCGGATGCCACCATGCGTCCCTCCCCAAAGGACCACATCTATTGGCGCACAGTAAAATTTTATGGTAGGTCGGGGGGTTGAACCTAGGACATGTGCCATACAAACCACATGACATACCATTATACCATCACAATTTTTCTTAACATGTTATGGTTGCAATATCTATTTAAAGTTTAACATTTTGCGATTGGGGGGTAAGGAGGGAGCCAGCCCATAGGCCAACCCCCTCCCATGTGAACACTCTAGCGGTAACAACTAATGGCTAATACATTTGACGACTCTGCAAACCATGATGTTCATGGCTATGCTCCCATGTGTCCACTCCATAACTTTCGGGCTACAACAAACCATAACCACGACACTTGCCATGACCATTGCAGTTACCATGACATGTGTCTACCTCCACTCAAACCGCTAGGTCAATGGTTATAGAACCGTGCGGTATTTGCGCTAAGCATGATTAGTTACTAATTAAAGATGCTTAACCACTAATTAACCTCTAGTTTAATTTTGCAGTGTTTTTGGCGGACCCTCCTCTTTCAGCGGTAACTCCAATTTTAGTGGAGTTACCTAGAGTTCCTCCATTTTTCGAGGAGTTTTACTAGGGAAAACAGTTTTGACCATAACAAGAGAAAAAATCAACCAAATGGAGATCAGAAAAGAAAGGTGTTTCTAGCCAATTTAGAGGTTATGAGCACATTGAAGCAGGTTTCAGGAGCAGTAAAGAATTGTAAGCATCGCTTTTTCCATTATTAATCTAATAGAGAGTCCCAAGCCATGGAAGATGGACCAAGGAGATGTAGCCTAGGAGGGGTGAACTCCTTCACCAAAACACTGTGTTAAGTCTTCTATTTGATGGTTTGTTGTACATTTACTTTCTTCTATTCAACACTTGTTTTTCATGTTAGTTTTCTCATGAACTTATCATAAAACTTGATAAAATTTACTTGTTTTAATTCACAAACAGCATAAGGGAACCTATACACATGAAGCAATTGACAAGCATTTGTTTATAAATCTGAAGTTGAAATTAGCACAGCAAAACGAAAATTCAACAACAGATCAAGTCGGTGTCATATCATAGGTTATATGCTTGATTTCTTGAGTTTTGTGTAAGCAGGATTTAATGCTTGCTGATTTGTGAAGATTTTTGATGCATTAAAAGTGTGATGGCACCTTCAACAAGTGATGTTTCTAATCCATATTCCTTAGTGAGATTATTTTATGAAGAGATGTTGCAAGAGCTTATCATCATGAGAGATATGGTGCAAGAGTTGTGTGAAGATAGGAAGGAGAACAATATACTTCAAGAGTAGTTGATGGCCATGAAGGAGAAGAAGCAAGAGCTTATTGAAAAGATGCATGAGATGGAGATTCAACTCCACGATGCCAAGGAAACCCTAGTGCATGAAAATGAGGTATGAAATTTAAGTTTATCTTCAATTTCCTCTCAAAATGAATGTTTTCGTGCTTTTGAAAGACACACTAGAGGAATAGGGTAAAAATTATTAATGAAGATGGGCTATGAAGGTAAAGGGTTAGGAAAACATGCACAAGGCATAGTTGAGCCAATTGTTGTTGAAGAAAGGCCTAGGTATTTGGGTCTTGGTTATGGACAACATGATGGAGAATGCTCTAAGCCAAGGAGGCATATGAAGGTGTTCTAAGAAGGAATTTCATTACATGTTTATTACGTCAAACTTGTGAAGTTTGTGTTCATGAGGAATGCAAAAGTTTTATACCCACTTTGCAAGAAGATGCTCATAAGCATGCAACTAGTGGAAATGGAAAACAAGAGGATGTTGAAAGTTCTAAGGTCATTGAAACCATTGTTGGTATTCCAAAGAGAGCCACTACCTCATCAAATTCACCTCTTCAAGAAGGTGACAAAGGTGAATGTGCAAGGTATAAATTTGCCTTTAATCAAGTTTCTTTTGATTATGATAAACATGGTAAATCTTCACATAAGATTTGGATAAAATTTACATGTTCCTTTTGTGGTTTGAATAACCATACTATTTCAAGGTGTTGGAAGAGGATAGATATACACGAGAAACTTTCAAAACAAAAGAGATAGAAATCCAAAGGTCCATTGGATAGTGGAAACCTTGTTGAAAAGAAGTTGCAATTATTTTGCACTTATTGCCTTAAGCAGGGTCATCTTGTAGACAAGTGTTGGACTTTGCATTGAACAAGTCATCCACGAAATCTGAAAAAGGTGGAGAGAGATTTTGGCAACAATGGAAAAGATGATTCCATAATTGATGTGGGTTAGGATGATACACATGATGAAGTGCATCTGAAAGAAGCGCCATTGAAATGGTTTGGAAAGAGATGGTTAAATTCCTTAACCAATTAAGGCCATGCATTTCTTTTGATAATTAATGCAAATAAGGCAAGATTTGCATTTCCTTATTGATGAATTTTCTTGTTATTTGGATGCATTTCATTTCTCCTAAAAGTATGTTGCATATTGCATGAAGCAATATGTTGGAAAATTAGAGTTATATTCTTGCATGTTTACACCAGGAAGGTGTTCGAAAGTGGAGTATGTTTTGCAGAAAATTTGGTCATTTCAGTTATTTAAGTACTCGTACATACCAATGGGATTCTTGTACTTTTGATTGTACTTGTGAGAGAGTTGATAATTTTTATACATGCATGAGATTTTGTGTGTGAATAGTGGAATTTTCTATAGTTTCATTGTGCTTGAACATGCATGAGTGATTGACCTATGTTGGTTGATTGCTTTGTTAACATGTATGTTGTCAACTTGAGAATGTTGATCACTCCACATGCATGAGTGTTGGCTTGTGTGGTTGATTGATTGTTACATGTATGTTATATTAACTTGGAAGAGTTGATTTTATCTCCAAATATGAAAGGGAGATGTGACGAATTGTTTCATGAGAATGTGGAATTCTTGTTGTAAATTGTCAAGTTGTTGTACATGCTTTTACTTGGCTTGAAAGTCAGTTGTTTAAAGAAGCATGTTTTTTCGACTCATGTTTAGTCGATGTTTTATAACATGTTGGTGTACAAAAATATGTAAGAGTACATGGTGATGTTCACATGATGTGACATTTTTTGCTTTGAAGAAACAAAAGGAAGAGGTCGTCAAGTTATATTCTTGCATGAGTGTTTTTCAAATACCATTAACCTTGAAGTGTGTTTCTTGTGACAAGATGTCGCAGGATTTTGGAATGTCCATGCTTGAGCAAGAGGCTCATGATTGGCCTTAATTCTAAAATCATGACATGAGTAGCATGTTAATATTGGAGGATGATGGAATCAAGAAGCGAAAGTGGACAAAAAAATGCCAAAAAAATTTACAACCCTTGTAAAACATCAAATGGTCTACAAAGTGATTTGATGTGTTGACACCAAGAAGTGAATGAGATGGAAAACTCATTCTTCCATATGTGGAATTTGGAACCGTGGAGGTAAAAGAATGGTCATTTCTTTTCTTGTTATTACTGATATTGGAACACATTGTTGTAGTTCACTTAGATGGGCTTAACTTGGAAAAGTGGTTTCCAAGGAGAAGCTAGCATTGAATGCATGTGTTGCTAAAGGAGGAACATGATTCTGAGTGGGAAGGCCATCAATCACCTTTCCAAGCACTGAGGTATCACTTTGATACATCAGGGTGTTTAATCAACAAGCAACCAATAAGTGTTGGATTGGGTCAGCAGCAAAAGGAGAAAATTGGTTGAAGTGGCAAGCCATTTGCAAGGCAAGGCATATCAGTGAATCTAAGTGGTTGTCATGAAGCTTTTTCCAAGTAGAATCAATTGATATAACTTGGAAAGGAGAATAGTATTATACTCGCATTAGATAACCAGCTTTTGTGGGTCCAAAATCCTGTCAGTGGGAAGGAATGATCGAAATCTAGATTAGGGCCAAAAATTAGCTCAAAAATCGAAGTGCTTGTAATTGCTCAAAACATGAACAACCATGTCTGTCTCAGAAAAATGATACGAATGCAACTAATTTCAGTGAAAACCAAGTTTGTATGAGGAAGACATCATGTTCTCTCCACTTTTCCAAATAGAGGAATTTTTGCAAAAAATGTACAGTCACTGCACAGTCAGTAGTATGTACTGTTGACGTGGCAGGTGACTAGGTAAAGTCAATGGAGGTTAACGACCTATCATATTTTGACAAGTGTCATGTTTATATTGGTTAACAGGTATGGTGACGTGGCATGTTTTTATTGGTTGAATGTGGACCAATGAGGAGGGGACAAGTGGCAAGCCCAGAGGTCACCATGTGTCCCTCCCCAAAGGACCACATATATCGGCACGCAATAAAATTTTATGGTAGGCTGGGGGGTCGAACCTAGGACTTGCACCATACAAACCACATGATATAACATTATACCATCGCAATGTTTCTTAAAATGTTATGGTCAACATATCTATTTAAATTTTAATGTTTTGTGGTTGGGGGGTTAGGAGGGAGCCAGCCTGTAGGCCAACACCCTCCCATGTGAACATTGGCAATAACAGATAGCGGCCAATACATTCAATGGCTATGAAAACCATAATGTTCATGGTTATGCTCCCATCTATCCACTCCATAATTGTCGGACTACAAAAAACCGTAACCACGGCATGTGTCTGCCTCCACTCAAACCACCAAGTCAACGGTTATAAAATCGCGTGAGATTTTCACTAAGCAAGATTAGTGCTTAATTAAATGTGCTTAACCACTAATTAACCTCCAGTTTAATTCAGTGGAGTTTTCGGCAGATCTTCCTTTTTCAGTAGTAACTCCAGTTTTAGTGTAGTTAACTAGAGTTCCTCCAGTTTTAGAGGAGGTTTACTAGGGAAAACAGTTTTGACCATAAATGGAGCAAAATTCGACCAAATGGAGATTAAAAAAAAAAGGTGTTCCTAGATAATTTGGAGGTTCTGAGCACATTGAAGAGGGTTTTAGGAGCAGTAGAGCATTGTAAATAGCACTTTTTCGATTATTGAGTTAATACAGAGGCCTAAGCCATGGAAGCTGGACCAAGGAGATGTAGCCCAGGAGGGGTGAACTCCTTCATCAAAACATTGTGTTAAGTGTTCTATTTGATGTTTTGTTGTACATTTACTTGTTGTTTATCACTTGTTTTTCATGTTATTGTTTTCATGAACTTATCATAAAACTTGATAAAATTTACCTATTTTCATTACAAACACCGTAAGGGAACCCATGCACATGAAGCATTTGACAAGCATTTGTTTATAAATCTAAATTTGAAATTAGCACAATAAAACTAAAATTCAACAACAAACCATTATTGGGTCATATAATATCAAAGGAAGGGATTAAAATTGATCCAAGTAGATTTGCTGCTATTCAGAAGATAGATCTACCTAGAAACAAAAAAGAAATTCAATCTTTTTTAGGCAAGGTGAATTTTGTTAGAAGATTTATTCCTAACTTTGTAGAAATTGTGAAGCATATCACCAAGATGATTAAGAAGGAATATAATATTAAGTGGATAGCAGAGGTTAAACATTCTTTTGAAGAGATCAAGAAGGCTCTTACTCAAGTTCCAGTACTCATAAACCCTGATTTTTCAAAAGAATTTCTAGTTTTTACATTTGCTTCAAAACATACAATTGCAAGAGTATTGTTGTAGAGAAAACAACAAGGTAATGAACAACCTATTTCTTTTTTCAGTAGGACACATGGAAATTCTGAATTGAAGTACAACATTATGGAAAAACAATCTTATGCTTTGGTGAAGGCACTTAAAGATTTCAGGGTATATGTCATCCATTCACACATTGTTGCTTTTGTACCTAATGTTGTAGTAAAAGATATATTAACCCAAGCTGATCCAAATGGTAAGAGGAGTAAGTGGATTTCCACTTTGCTGGAATATTATTTGGAGATCATACCTACAAAATTGGTGAAAGGACAAGGACTAGAAAAGCTGATGACTCAATCAAATTTTGATTGTCTAGACATTAATTTTATAGCAGAAATTTCAGGTGTGATTGTAGATGAAGATTTGATCCCTGTTGTGGGAAATTCATTATGTGAGACTGGTATAAGGATGTTATTTTTATTTTATAGCATCATACAGCTCCTCCTGAATTATCAAAATCAAAAGCCAGATTTATCAAGCTATAATCTGTAAGGTAATGCATCTTGAACAGAAGTTTGTATTGGAATGACATAGGTAGAATACTTCTTAACTGTCTACTAGAGGATGATGTCGAGAAAGTGATTGAAGAGTTTCATAAGGGTGACTATGGGGGTCATAATTATTGGAAAGAAACAGTGAATAAAATACTTAGAGAAGGCTTTTACTGGCCTTCAACATTCAAATATTTGTATAATAAGATTGTTTCTTGTCATGAATGTCACATATTTGATGGAAAGAGAAAGTTGATCCCATTACCTTTGAAACTCATATTTGTAGAAGCTCCTTTCTAGCAGTGGGGGTTGAGTTTTATTGGTGAGATACATCCTGCATGTTCAGGCCAGCATCGGTGGATCCTAATAGCCACTAATTATTTTACAAAGTGGATTGAAGCAGTTCCTACAAGACAAGCCACAAACTAAGTAATCATACAATTTCTGGAAGGTAACATATTATCTATATTTGGTTGTCCAATGAAGATCATCACTGACAATGCTTAGGCCTTCAAATCAAAGAAGTTGGTAAGTTTTTGCAACCAGTATAATATCACCCTTGGTCACTCTATAGCCTATTACCCTCAAGGTAATGGCCTGCTTGAGTCATCAAACAAGAGTCTAATCAGAATTATCAAGAGAATTTTGTAGGAAAACAAGAGGTAATGGCACTTGAAACTTAAATTTTCTTTATGAGCTGAGAGAATTTGTACTAAAAGATCCATATGGGTTTCTCCTTATGAATTTGTTTATGGAATTGAAGTTGTGTTTTCTAACTCTCTTGGAGTTCTAGTGATGAAATTATTACAAGGATTTGAGGAAGAACCAAATGCAATTCAAAGGAGGATCAATCAGCTGATTTATTTACAGGAAAAAAGAGAAGAAGTATACACTAATTATCATCAATCTCAGAGTAGAGTTAAAAGGACTTTTGACATAAATACATGTTGGCATTATGATGCATGTGTTGTACTTGATGGTAACCCACTTGTAGCATAACAACTCTCTTGTATATGGTAACTAGATGAATCTATAGAAGAGATATCAGATGACAGAATGCATAACAATAGTGCTTACAGATGTGATGAATTGCAGGACAGTTTCAAGGAATCAGTTCAGAAGGAAACTCTCTCAGATGAAAGATCACAGTATTGTAGGCAAACAATAAAGAATTACAAATCAGTCTTCACAAAATGAAGAAAGAGAGGTATACGCAGGTTCACCATTGACCAAGATGCGTATACACGCAGGTTCACTGTATTAAACGAGCATATAACATACAAACGCACTTTCACAGAAGGAAAAGCACATATACCTCGGAAAACTAAGTTTTTGGTCTGAAGTATTTGGTCCATGGTATTTTGATCCATGGTATTGGTCCATGGTATTTGGTCCAAGGTATTGACCCTAGGTATTAGATCCAAGGTATTGGTCCTAAGTGGTTTTCCATGGTATTGAGAAAGGCCTAAAACTATATAAGGAGGAGAAGATCATTAGGCCAAGGTAGACATGTAATTGAATATTTGATAAAGTGTGAAATCCAGTATGCAAGTTATGGGTTTATGATGCTCTGCTTGATCTGAGCCAAGGAGGAACCTTAGCGATTGATGGAGTACAAGATCTAATGATGGATCAGGATCTTAAGGCTTGGAATGAATTATCTTTATATGGTTTGATCATGTTTATTTTAGATCTGTATACTGACGCATGTGTTGTTCTGTAAATATTATGATTTGGGTATAACTGAAGTCTGGAATAGTTGCAAAATTATGAATGAATATTTACAGATGTATACGTTGGTTGAATTTGGTAAAAGCGTGTATACACGTAGGTTCAACACATCGAAGTAGCATATACCTTGTGAACTATGATGTTTGAAGTTCCAATTGATTCTTGTTGTTGATGCAGAGTTCTAGGTTTTACTTTATGTTCTGGTGACTGCATTCTAGTAACAGTGTTCAGATTGATAGTGATTTTCTTCAGTGATGATGGTTGATGGATCAGGACCATAATGACTTATCATTATGTGATCTGATGGGCTAGATCTGGTTGCTAACACATGTATTATCCTTTATATGTGATGATCTGGGTATGTATGAAGTCGGGAAGTGCAGCAAAGTTATAAGTAAGTATTTGTAGATCTATACGCTGGTTCTCTTTGATGAAGTTGCATATACACGCTGGTTCAACTCTTCCAAGTTGCGTATACACTTTGATGTATGGTTTTGAGGTTACAATAGGTTCTGAATGATGATGTAGTGTTCTGGGTTCAGATCTGTGTAGTGGTTATAGTGATCTATCTATTCCAGCTGATTGATTTAATTTGATTTAGTTTGAGTGAATGCTTGATTCAATTGTGATTGAGATTCAGTAAGTGTTTGATTTAGTTGTGTCAGAGAGTCATGGGTTGTCAGTGATGATTGATTCAATTGTGGCTGATTCAGAGAGTGATGATTGAGTTTCAGTGATTAGTTGATGCAGAAGTATTTAATGGTTGTATTGCAGTTATGATTTTAAGCTTCAATGTTGTTGATGGGTCCAGTATGTAAATTGGATGAAACGTGGCCTTCAGATTATGGTGTTGTTTTCCAGGAGTATCTAGTCTAAAAATTTATGAAACATGGTACCTGTAGGGAGAAAGAAAGTTGTAGCCTTCTATAAGTCGACACCTACGTTCTAGTAAACATATCAGCTAGTACAAGAGTTGGGGGGTTGTAGCTCCCTTCCAGTAGAAGATGGAGAACGAGAGAAGGTAGTAACCTTCTGTAGGTAGAAGCCTATGTGCTGGTATGAGTCTAGACTAGTACAATGTTGTAAATAGATTTTCTTATTATTAAAAGAAGACAGAGATGACAACAGCAGGTGGTTTTTACCCACATTGGGTTTCCACCTTAAATCTTGGTGTTCATGTGTGTTGCTTATGTGTGATGGTTCTTTCTGTTATTAACTACACATGGTTACTGTTTAATGTTTAATAAAGTACTGATGCACAGATTAAAGATCAACATATGATGAATTAACTGAATCATTAGTTTGCTGGATATACACTTGTTTCCTTAAACACAGTTGCGTGCACACGTGGGTTACCTTCATTGAAGTAGCGTATATGAAATTGAGTATGAAATGAAAAAGATTATTGACTTGACTAATATTGATTCACCCCGCCTCTCAGTATTATTTCCAACAATTGGTATTAGAGTAGGTCCTTTGGTAGAAGCTTGATCGCTTGAAGGAGATTCATAGAACAATGGGAAAGAAGCTAAAGAAGAAAGCACCTCAGAAGAAGAAGACATCTCAAAGGAACTATGATAGTGGGAGAATCGATTGGGGATTATGTGGAAGCAACTCTTCAGATTCAGAATCACCTCAGAATGAAGATGAACAAGCAAAAGAACTATCAGGTATGAATTTGTTATCCTCTGGTGATACATTTCTCCATCCATTTGAAGATGATGAAAGTGATAGCGAAACAACTGAATTTTCTCTTATGGGTGAGGAAGAAAGATATCAAATAGAGGCAGAATTTAAAAGGCTTATGGACAAAATTAGAGATCAACAAAATCTATTGGACAAAAGGGAATGTGCCTTCAAAGAAGAAGCTACCAAACTAAAAGCTCAACTAGAGGAAGGAAACAAAGTAAGGAAGCAATTCAAGGAAAAGGAAGATCAATTTCAAAAGCTACAGGATGAAGTGACATCATTAAGAGATGAAGTAAATAAAAGGAGCACAACAATCAAGAAACTCAAAGATAGATCCAGTTACTATGAAAGTCTTGAAGCTAAGATCTTCTCTCTAAAAGAAGATCTGAAAATATCAAATAAGCATAATGAAGAACTACTCCAAGCTCTTGGAAAACAAGAAAATGAAGTTCTTAAATTAAGGCAACAGATGGAAGGAAGAAAAACTGAAGAAATCATGAAGAAGTAGTATCTTGAAAAGGAAGAGTAATATCAAGTTGAGGTAAATATACTAAAAGGTAAATTAGAATAAAAGGATAAGCTTTTATGATTTCATGACAGTAGTAAGATTTTGGATGATATTCTTAGTAGTCAAAGGTCTCCTGCCATCAAATTTGGTCTTGGTCTCCATGAATCTGTTGAAAGTGAATCTAGCTCACAAGCTAAGGCAAGGAACTCTAATGTAAAACCTGAAATTCTCAACAAGGATATTAGAGGTCAACTCCATCAACAACCAAAGAAATAAATTCTTCAAAGAAAATCTTTTACTCCTAAATATGGAAGTGATAGTCGGTTATTTCCTCAAATGAACAATACTGAATGTTTTATATGTCATAATCTTAGACATGTAATAGCAAGATGCGAAAGTAGAATAGTTCAAGACCATCACACAGAGAGATCATCAGCTTTCAGGTACTTCAAGGGATATTGTTTTTCTTGCAATATGTTTGGTCACAAATCCATTGACTGCTATAGAAGAAATATGAAACATGTAAGATGTTATGCATGTAACAAGTTTGGACATATAGCAAAGGAATGCAGGTGGAAATTTCGGGCACCATACCAAAAGGAGAAAACATCATCGCACTCAAAGATATGGAAGAAGAAGGAAGTATAGTAAAAATAATGTGGCATGGCATAGTGTATAGACATAACAGACTCAGGGGGAGCTGAAAGTGTGAAACCTCAATGTTCTAAATCTCATACAAAAGTTTCTTGAAGACAAGTTGCATATATACATGAGTTCGAAGCTGCACAATCGAGTATATGTGGTCTGAGAAAAATGCAGTGGGACAGACTTAGAAAAACTGATTTTATATGATTGAGACAATTATCAGTTATATTTTCTGTCGTGATGATAGATGACTACAGTCTGTGGATGTGATTTAGAAGTGTTTTTAATCCTCACAAGTTGTTGATAACTTGATGTATATCTGATTGATGATGATGCCTTGATACTTCTTACTAATATATGCAATAAGTAGATCTGACAGTGAACAGGTGGAATAGGTTCAGGGGGAGAACATGCTATGCTTCTAATAAAGCATTGTTGGCATTATGTTTAGAAGTCTTTGGTACCTAATCAATGATGATGATGCTTATGTGGATAAAGTGTTTAAATGATACATCTTGCTATGTATGAGTTACCCATGATGAAATCTCAGATGATACTTGTATTGATTCACATCAGATTTATGGATGACCTTTTGATGATGGATATAGTATATATATGTTTCTTATATGGTGATCTTCATAAGGACAAGGAGAAGTACAAATCTTGAGTACACAACTTCATTATTTGGTGATGAGACACTTATTTCTTTTATACTGTTGTCATCATGCCTTCAAAAATGCATAAAGATCATATGATGTAGTAATGATGTAGGATTCCTATAGTTCTTGGCTCTCACATGGTTGAGGATTATTGTTCTTGAGGATATCAAGAAATCTTGACAAATGACCATGAGATCGTGGTTTTCTAGATACATATTGCTATGCTGGATACATGGATGATTACTTAAGTTGCATATTGACAAATATTGTTGGTTGGCCAAGAGAATGGTGTTATTGTAGGTATCATGAAGACATATCTATTTGAAGACATGGATATTCAAAGACATGGCTAACTTAGTCACATAATGATGATGAGTTCTTACCTTGTGATGATAGGTTGATACTCACATATGTTGATTATCATGGTTGATGCTTATCGGATGTGGGATGTTCCCTAGTGATGATACGTGATTGATATATTCAAGGTTCTTATGGAAAGTTCATGCAGTTCTTGATAATGATGTTATGATCATAAATGATTCCTATGGTGTTTTTCACATATGATATGATGTGAATGATTTTGGTGCTACCACTTGGAGATATGACATTTGCTTAGTTGATTCATGGAAGGTTATGGAAATGAAGCAAGTTGATCTTGATGAGATCAAGAGGATGAGTTGATATCTATATGCAGACATACTTTGTCACAGGTTGATGATATTTACACTGTCATATCTTGGGAACTAATGATGGACATATACAGGTTGTTGGTCTGGATGCTGTTGACAGATGCTTATGGAGCAGATCATACATGGTGTATGATAGTTGTTGAAGACTATCATGGTCTTGTTTAGATATTTGGTCTCTGTTATAAATGTCATGTATGTAAAGATCATATCAAAAACCATGATGTAATAATTTGTCTCTATCTGTTGTAGTCTTTTGATGAGTCCCTTTTGGTCATATGATGTAATTTGTACCCCCTCTATGCATGGGAAGGATGATGTAATAATTTCTATATTTCAGTCATGTATAAACAATTGATATTTCCCACTTGGTTGGGTGGATGAGTTAAGTTTGGTATATCCCCACTTGGTTGGGATATTGGATGTATGTATGAGTCATTGGTGATAGGAAGGTCAAACTCACATAGTTGAGTTATAGAGTCATGCTTTTGTCTTGAAAATAGTTGCACTTTGCATGTGCTCAGGGGGAGCATGGATGATACAGTATATCTCAGTATGAACAAAATGAGGATTTTAATCAGATAATTCAACATGTGCCTAGGGGAGTATGATTAATACTCAGCTATGAAAGTCTTCATTTTGGTCTGCCCTTTTCTCTTGATATCAAAGGGGGAGAATATCCCGGTCTGCCCTTTGCCCTTGATGTCAAAGGGGGAGAGTATTTTGGTGTTGTGTGTTATCTCTAACAGTTCTACAACTTGTGGTAATCAATACCAACATAGTTGCTATCAAGTCCAAAGGGGGAGATTGTTGGCATTATGATGCATGTGCTCTACTTGGTGGCAACCCACTTGTAGCAAAACAACTCTCTTGTATATGGTAACTAGATGAATCTACAAAAGAGATATCAAATGTGATAGAATGCATAACAATAGTGCTTACAGATGTGATGAAATGCAAGACAATTTCAAGGAATCATTTCAGAAGGCAACTCTCTCATATGAAAGATCATAGTATAGCAGGCAAACAACAAACAATTACAGATCAGTCTTCATAGAATGAAGAAAGAGAGGTATACGCAGGTTCACCATTGACCAAGCTACATATACACGTAGGTTCACTGTATTAAAGGAGCGTATAACGTACACATTCACTTTCACAGAAGGAAAAGTGCGTATACCTTAGAAAACTAAGTTTTTGGTCCGAAGTATTTGGTCCATGGTATTTTTATCCATGGTATTGGTCCATGGTATTTGGTATGAGGTATTGACCCTAGGTATTTGATCCAAGGTATTGGTCCTAAGTGTTTTTGGTCCATGGTATTGAGAAAGGCCTAAAACTATATAAGGAGGAGAAGATCATTAGGCCAAGGCAGACATGTAATTGAATATTTGATAAAGTGTGAAATAAAGTATGCAGGTTATGGGTTTATGATGCTCTACTTGATCTGAGCCAAGGAGGAACCTTAGCAGTTGATGGAGTACAACATCTAATGATGGATCAGGATCTTACAACTTGGAATGGATTATCTTTATATGGTTTGATCATGTTTATTTTAGATCTATATACTGACACATGTGTTGTTTTGTAAATATTATAATCTGGGTATAACTGATGTCTGGAATAGTTGCAAAATTATGGCTGAATATTTACAGATGTATATGCTGGTTGACTTTGGTAAAAGCATGTATACACGCAGGTTCGATAGATTGAAGTAGCATATACCTTGTGAACTATGATGTTTGAAATTCCAATTGATTCTTGTTGTTGATGGAGAGTTCTAGGTTTTACTTTATGTTCTGGTGACTACATTCTAGTAACAATGTTCATATTGATAGTGATTTGCTTCAGTGATTATGGTTGATGGATAAAGATCATAATGACTTATCATTATGTAATCTGATGGCCTAGATTTGGTCACTAACACATGTATTATCCTTTATATGTGATGACTTGGGTATGTCTAAAGTCGGGAAGTGCAGTGAAGTTATAAGTAAGTATTTGCAGATCTATATGCTGGTTCGCTTTGATGAAGTTGTGTATACATGCTGGTTCGGCTCTTCCAAGTTGTGTATACACTCTGATGTATGGTTTTGAGGCTACAACAGGTTTTGAATGATGATGCAGTGTTCTGGGTTGGATCTGTGTAGTAGTTATAGTGATCTGTATGTTCCAGCTGATTGATTGAATTTGATTAAGTTTGAGTGAATGCTTGATTCAGTTGTGATAGAGGTTCAGTAAGCGTTTGATTCTGTTATGTCAAGAAGTCATGGGTTGTCAGTGATTGATTGATTCAGTTGTTGTTGATTTAGAGAGTGATGATTGAGTTTCAATGATTAGTTGATGCAGAAGTATTTAATGGTTGTATTGCAATTATGATTTTGAGCTTCAATGTTGTTGATGGGTCTAGTATGAAAATTGGATGAAACATGGCCTTCAGATTATGGTGTTGTGTTCCAGGAGTATCCAGTCTAAAAATTTATGAAACATGGTACCTGGAGGGAGAAAGAAAGTTGTAGCCTTTTATAAGTCGACACCTACGTTCTAGTAAACATATCAGCTAGTACAAGAGTTGGGGGGTTGTAGCTCCCTTCAAGTAGAAGCTGGAGAACAAGATAAGGTAGTAACCTTCTGTAGGTAGAAGCCTATGTGCTGGTATGAGTCTACACTAGTCCCACATTGGGTTTCCACCTTAAATCTTGGTGTTCATGTGTGTTGCTTATGTGTGATGGTTCTTTCTGTTATTAACTACACATGGTTACTGTTTAATGTTTAATAAAGTACCGATGCACAGATTAAAGATCAACATATGATGAATTAACTGAATCATTAGTTTGCTGGATATACACTTGTTTCATTAAACACAGTTACGTGCACATGTGGGTTACCTTCATTGAAGTAGCGTATATGAAATTGAGTATGAAATGAAAAAAGATTAATGACTTGACTAATATTGATTCACATTATTTCCAACAATACAAAAGAAGAGAATTTCAATATCCATGATGTGGTTTCAAATTGGGAGGCTCAGATTGAATACAAAGGAAAACATGGCAAGTTTGAAAACATATCAAAAGGGCCATATAATATCTTAGCCTACCATGGAAATAACAAATTTATACTGCAAGAGATGGATGGTCAACTGTGTAATGGAGGACTTGTCAATGGAAGGTTTCTCAAGCATTATTCCTCTTGATTAAGTCAGCTGGAATAAATGCCATTGTATATATTCCATTTTTCATTTTCAAATTTGCAAGTGTGGATGATCTCTTCAAAACGTTTGAGCCCAGAGTGAAGGCCATAAGAACTTGGAGATGATATCATCATTTTTTTGTTTTCAATTTTCAATAAGGCAACTAGTCTGCTGGTTCTTTGTTGCACAGGGGTGCAACATCCCCATTGGAGCCATTATTATCCATGATAACACTTAGGAATAGTTTGTGAAGTCTGTTGGTCAAATTAGCTAAGGTTTTCAAATTTTCTCAAAATAAAGTTCATGACCATGGTGCTTTTGGTCATCATGTCATGATGTGGGATCCATATAAGTTCAAAATAGGGTCAATCATAAAGGTTAAAATCCAAACTTCCATGTGTTTTGGGCTTATCTGTTCATGATTGGAATTTTGAAAGTTTTGCAGAAATTCATAGCAACTCCAGTTAGGTAAACCAAGGGTTTTCTATGAAAGTTCCTGACACATCCAAAGTGAATGTAATATATCTGACCTACAAATATAATGAAAATATAAAAATATGCCCAGAAGTAACAAGATGGAAATAGATAAACACCAGATATTTATTAATAACAAACCCTTGAGGTAGGGAAACACCATAAAATCGCTCCTTAAGGAAGGAGAACACTCCACAAGGCATATGCTTATCCATACAATATTCCTTGGCATTCCTCCATGGGGGAGTCTCTAGCCTCTATATAGGCCTCGTACATGCAATACCATGGGTGATTACCATGGTTCTCTCAATACAATATATCTAATACAATGGGCTTATTATATTATCGCTAACTACTTCTGGTCCCTTACATGATGTAGGTTAACCACTTTATTTATTAACTATGGCCCATCCCATTATTACATTATTCCCTTGGGTACCTCCCTCTATACCCCATACTATCCCCCCTAGGTATACTAGATTCCACCCCCCTTAAACATGTTTCGTTCCCGAAACATAAGAAGAACACAAATAATAATATCTACTCAAAAGAGTAGTCCACTGGTACCATGCATGTGCATCTATCCATCTAAGACAAAGGTGAACCCTCAATCTAACTAGCGCCTCGCTCGCTTGAGATGGAAGTTGACCCTGGTGGCTCCTCTGCGTTGATGTGTTGTGGGTGGATCGTCACCCCTCTCTATATGTTATGTAGGGGTTATTGTCCTTGTGGCTAATTTGTTTCCATCGTGTCTGTTGTTTTCTTGCGGGGTGATGTGGGTGGTGATATGCTAAAGTTTTAACCAACAACATATCTTTCTTTAATTCACCACCCAATGAAGCCTGATTAGTATCTGGTACATGTTGTGGCGCCTACTATTGTTGCTTATCTTCCAATATTACTTCAACCACGAATTCCTCATCTGATGTATCAGTACCTGTAACATTTTCTGCTTCAACCTCCTTGGACTCTACCTGTTTATTGATGGAAATATCTTGTAATGTAATTTTCTTCTTTTTATACCAGAGCTTCAGGAATTTCTTCTGCACATTAATATTGATAGTACCAACAGATTCCATCTAAGGGTATCCCAAAACAACATCCACATTAGCCATATCTGAAGCATAAAAATCAAAATGCAATACATACTTATCCATAGAAATCTTCAAATCTTTATAAACTTGAACATCTACATTATCAACCTATGTGTTTTCCATGTGTTTTGCTGGAACTTGCAATTTTTTTTCCAAATTAACATTTATAATATTTTTCTTGCAACTAGGATTTATAGACACAATGATCTTCTCCTTCTGAATATATCCATGAACCTATAATAAGGAGATACCAATAGAAAAAAACCCCATATTTGTCTCATTATCCTTTTTTCCAACATGAGACCATTTGTCTAAAAAGAGTCTTTCAAATTCTTCATCTGAAAGTCTGTACAACTTCTTGCTGTCAAGTGATCTCCACCATATGGCAGCATCATTTGTCAACCCAAGGAATAATAAACCTTTCCAATGTTTCCCATATGTGAACTTTTGAATTATTACGAATTCTTCAATAGTAGGGCTATCATATTTTCCTTTAAAAAAATGCTGCTAGAAGCCACGAAGAGGGTTTTGAAAAAATCACTTGGTGAATATTTAAAATGGCCACAGTTCGGTTAATATTGCTTAGAATATTTATTATGACCTATTTTTTGAAATGGAATGACCATTTTGCATCTTCCCATGTGATAAAAATCTCGATCTATGCACTCTGGACTTTCATATTTGCGCTGCGATTGTCCCGCCGTCACAAAAATTTCTTTAAAAAAGAGTTGATTTTAAGTCAACGATATCTCCCTCATCCAGACTTTAATTCAGCCAATTGTTTTTTTTTAATTGGGTAATTTTTCAAGAGGATCTCAGATTTGCAATTATTTTCTAAAAATCCCCCCACAAAAATGACAAAAATTAACTAGAGATCCCCTGTCCATGAATTTTCGTTAAAATGTTTCTGCAACATCACTGATTTTTAAATCCGTGATATCTCCCTTATTCAGACTCCAATTCGGCCAATTTGTTTTTTGAAATTGGGTATTTTTTCACAAATAATCTAGAAATGACATTTTATTCTGCAAATTCTACACCATAAGTTTCAGATCTAATCTGCAACTTGCCGCCCCAAAAATTTCCCTGCAAAAAATAGAAAATAAATATCTCTACATTTGCCTAAGAAAGTGCTCTGATACCACTTGTAATATATCTGACCTACAAATATAATGAAAATATAGAAATATGCCCAGAATTAACAAGATAGAAATAGATAAACTCCATATCTTTATTAATAACAAACCCTTGGGTAGGGAAACACCATACAATCACTCCTTAAGGAACAAGAACACTCCACAAGCCATATGCTTGTCCATACAATATTCCTTGACATCCCTCCATGGGGGAGTCTCTAGCTTCTATATAGGTCTCATACATACAATACCATGGGTCATTACCATGGTTCTCTCAATACCATATATCTAATGCAATGGGCTTATTACATTATTTCTAACTACTTGTGGTCCCTTACATGATGCGGGTTAACCACTTTATTTATTAATGATGGCCCATCCCATTATTACATTATTCCCTTGGGTACCTCCCTCTATACCCCATACTATCCCCCCTAGGTATACTACAGTGAATTTGTCTCTTCGAATACCTATCCCACTATAGAATTGCACTAAAGCATACAGTTGTGTTAAATGGTGGAGTAACGTTCCTTTTTGTTTGAAAAGCGTAATTGGTTAGTCTTCTGGTGGGTCACAGCTACACTATATTGGTCTTTTTTCCGTTTTCCCTACATATTGACACCGTGTAGCTTCTTGTTGCTAACTCGTTTATTTGTATTTATCTTTTCTGCCATAAACTTCACATTGTCATAGGGGTTTCTGTGTTGTCTCTCACACAGGTATAGCTCTCACATAGGTCTTGTTATTTCTAGGTTAGAATCCATTGTTGTCTAGTTGTCTCTAGGTTGATTTGCAAGTGGCAAGAAGGTGACAAGGAGGAACCCTACATGTTGCAGCCATGGCACACAGAAAATAGTATAAAGGATGTTCAATGGTGCGTTACGAGCCCATGGACATGAAATTTCTAGAGGAAGACTCTAGAACTTGCCTTAAAGAACATTTTTCCAATCTCTTAATGGTCATCCAAAAGTACTTCACATGTGAAGGTAGATTTAACATGGTGTATTAGTATCATTTTAGATTGCTACTTCATTTCACAGGTAAGCAGTGTCTAAACATTCCAGTTTGTTTGTTTAGAAGATTGGGAAAGATGGCTGACAAGGTCCAAGCCAAGTCTGATGCTAGTAATACCTTTTTTTTTCACCGTGGCCTCATTAAATTGTTGGTTGTAGAAGAGCTAAATAGGTTAAACATAGATTGACTTAACTTCTTATTTTTGAGTGGCTATGAGTTAGATACTGCCACCCCTTCTAGGAGAACTCCAAAGTTGAAATCAATAACCCCTAGGGAAGAAAAGAAAGATTGTGTGAAAACTTCTACAAGCACTAAGAGAGGATGACCATAAGGCAGAGTAAAAGGAAGGGTAAGCTAACTGATATCCTAGAGGCCATTGAGATTGAAGAAAGCCCAATTGAGCAACCTATAGAAGTGACCAAGACTAAAACTAAAAAGAAGATAAAGAGGGTTAAGAAGTTGTACTTATCACAAGAAAAACATGGTTTCATCTTTAGGCCAAGGAACCTATTACAAGGTCAATGCAGCAAACTGAAAAGATGCCAAAAGTGCCTTTAGAAAAAACAGAGCCATCAAAGAAAAGGAAAGGAAAAGAGCATGTACAAGAAAAAAGTGAAATAGATGTTCTGCAAGAACAATTGATATAGGCTAGACAAGAAGTGATTAATTCTAAACTTGAGTTTGAGGAGTGGCAAAGGTAGGTGTCAAAGTAGATAGATTTCTATGATGAAACTGTAGAAAAATCCAAAAATATGATGAAGAGGACTTTTCCTTTGCATAGAATGTTGAAACATGTACAGAAGGAACAGATGGCTACAAGCAGATATGAATAAGTTACAGGGACAAGTTAAAGCATTAGAAACTCAAATTGAAATGATCAAAGGTGAGCTCTTAAAGAGAAATCTCAAGATTTTTGTTGTAGTAGATGACATTCCTTGAATATGGTAAAACCCTCATTTTTTTCCTATAATATGTTTAATTAACATTTTCAACATTATGCATACATTAAGAGTAATAAGGAGGAACAAGAAACCATGAAAAAATAAAACAACTCAGAAATTTCAAATTTTGTAGCAACTCCCCATAGTTAAACTGAGCATTTTCTATGAAATTGTTGTAGCTTTTCATGGAGGATAAGGAAAACTAAAAACACATCAAAGAGAGTTCTAAGGGCATGTATTTAGCTTAAATACTTCAAGGAAAACCTCATAACTTGCAAAAAGAGCAAAGGGGTAGTAGAAAGGTGTTTTCTTGAATTTTCTACTAAAGTTTGCTACAAAACTATTAAAAACTCTATTTTTTCATTTAGGAAGTTTTTGGACATCAAACAATGAGGCAACTAGTTGGATTACATGTCATGAAAGTGTCAACATCAACTCCTACTTTTCAAGGAGACAAGTCAGCAAGTTAACCAAGTCAAAATCCACATGGCATTAGACACATCATCAACTCGAACGCATCTAAAACATTAGTTGGGTTCAATAAGATCTATCAATAAAATCTATTTGAGTTCATTAATGTAGGAATAGTCCTAGTTTTATTCAAATTGTACAAAACCGAAATCCCTAAGATTTATCACTCAATAGGTGTCAAGTAGGATAAGGTCTCTAAACTGATTGATCGAATCTAGCCCCAAATGGCAGATTTTTGTAATTAATGATATGATGGTGGTCTTACTTTATATAAGTGTAATTTTCTAACTCTAAAGGGGTTGATTGATAATGTGAGAATTTGACTCTATGTAAACTCTTAATCCAGCTAATATATATATTGTAGCAACTATGTTTTATACCTAAGATTCATGTTATGGCTTTATGTGTTATTTTCATGTTTTCTAGGTTGCTATAAGTGTTCATAGTATTTCGATGACTTGGAATTCATGTCAAGTGCTCCAACTTCCTTCATTTTCTATGTATAACTATGAATGTTTATTTGACATCCGTTTTTTAAAGCCAAAAATGCCTCAGTTTCCATTAAACAATGTTGTTTGCCAATGATTTTCTTTTATTTGATTCCATGCCCAATGGTGGCAGCCATAAAATTCTCCTTCACTTGTAAAACTACATAAAAAGAAACCAGATTTAGCCATCTATAGTTTTGAGTTGATTAAAGTGAATTTGATAAGTGTTTTGAGAGAGCCCTCTCAGATTGGAAGGGCTAACTTCTAGTCAAAGTGGTTCGAAATAGTTATGTTGGGTTGAAGGTTGACACAGGCCAACCCTTTTTTAGCTCAGTGATAAAACACACCATCT
Source organism: Pinus tabuliformis (assembly GCA_031772625.1). NCBI lineage: Eukaryota > Viridiplantae > Streptophyta > Pinopsida > Pinales > Pinaceae > Pinus > Pinus tabuliformis. The sequence continues at coordinate 244,145,522 of CM062818.1, read as the reverse complement.
CTCAAGGGATGTTAATCCCCTCGATAGATCCACCTGCAATTAGAGACTAGCTATTATATCTGTCAAGTACATGTTCACTAATCTAGCACATATCCACATAATGTCTAATAATATTAAGTTCAAGAGGACTTCCTGTAAGCAAATCACTCATTTGTTTTGAATAAGAGTTTCCAAACATAACCAAAGGAATTATTTCCCAATTCCTTTCTTTTTCCTTCTTACCTTGTTGCAATGGAGGCTTATTATGTACTGTCGCATCACCCAACTGTTAGTTATCTAAACACATCAACTATCACCTTATCACGCTAATACCAAGCATGTTTCCTTAAACTTCTCACACATGTCAACAACGTGTTCCAAATATCAAGGTAATCATATCTATCAATTTAAAATCAACCTTTACCAAGACTAACAATCATGTCATACCCATAATCAACTCATAGTCATAAGACATGATGTTACAACTATTACCTATTACACTCAAGTACATATCAACTGTCTCAACACATATGTTAGTACAATCATCTTAAAACAAGATCATTTAAACACATACTCATATTGTGAAATTCATCAAACGTTCACCAACTTTCAAACATACTATGTTAAATAAATCAATCATATGACGCAATCAAACCATCAAGCATCAAATATACGACATAAGTGAGCTCATACCTTAATGTATCTCAAGGGAGTCTATTTTGTCTGCATAATGAAGCTATTTAGCATGATATAACTTCTCAACACATCATCTTAAGCCTAAATATATCATGTTATCCTTAACAATCACTAACTAACATGTTCACATCCTAACTCATAAATAATTATCATTTATGCATAGCAATCACATATGTATGAACAGACTAGATTAGTACCACAGAATTTAGCACAATACTGACTCATACTGAATGTCGTAACCATAACCATATGCATAGGCCAATCCAATTTAACATGATACATATAACATCAAGATTTTAATGAAATAACCCTAATCATCAAGTTAATAGCTTATAACAACCATAATCTATATATCATGCTCGTCAACAACACATAACCTAATCGTCAAGCTAACTGTCATATAACAAAAAAAAACTAACCTATAACATACTCATCAACAACATATAACATAATCATCAGGTTATCTAACATAAAGCAATAGTAGCAATGGATACAACTACATGTTCCTATCATTCTTGACTATCTGACACATGCATATAGCGACACTAATCAACTAACATTTATCATGAATGTAACCATAACATCAAAATACATGTACATAACCTAATGTATATAAACCTAATGCATATAACAATCCTTGACTTACATACCTACGTGCCAAACATACAATACATGTCTAACGATCTCCTCTTACCCAAATTCCAATGTTGTAACCTTATTATGATGATTTGCATCTCTTGCTCTATCTCAGCCAACAAATTAGTATCGTAACATACAATAGCACCTTGATGACCTAAATTTCATATAATGAATTCACAAGGAATTTTTTGACCTACTATTCAAGCATAACTATGACCAAGACCATACATGCATAATAGCTGCATGTAGACATATAACACATGAGTACAAAACCATATAAACATCATTCTAGCTAGGGTCCAGTCATCAATGAATGACCTTATTAACTACATAAATCATGAGCTCATGCATGACAAAAACAATCACATCACGTGCATTTGATAACATGTGAATGTTGATGTCCATAACAATGAATAATCAACCCTACACACTTGAAGACATACTCCATGACAACAACTTCAACCTCCACAGGTGACATCACTACAACCATTATCAACACCATGCAAATGAAACAAACACATGGTCCTACAACATAAGAGACACACATGCAACTGACACGAATGCATGACAACCACATAACCCAAGGAGAGTGCAACTTGTCTCTTATACCACTCTATAACACCCGCCTCCCACATCTACCAAACAACTAGCAAGTCGGGGTAAACATGCGACGAGAGGCCACTATGATATGATTCAACCTCCTATGTTACACTAAGTAAGTGGAACCGATGGAAACATACCATACCAACATTCAACATCAACTTCAAGACCCACGTGAACTAATCCAACACGTTAGAGAACTTGCCCTTGGGTCCCACTGAGATTTTGGAGAAATTATGCCTCGGTCACTCGCATTCTATAGGCATGATAGTATCTAGAAACCAAGAGTCATTGTCACAAGCTTACCTACCAACGTCTAGAGACTCATTTTTCTAGTTCTATACCAGCATGCTTGGGATTTGAGCCACTTTTTCAAGCCCAGTGCCCAAATCACTGCCCATAATGGAATGATAAGTTAGGAGCAATAAAATAACAAGGAAGAAATGATGCAAAATAAATAATTTAAACAATACCCTAATCATACCCCTACTAGAAATGACAATCATTTCGTCAAACATATCGTAAACTTGTAATCTACTGGTGTAAGAAATATAATTAAACATAGGGATCTCCTACTTATCTGAGAATAGTTATGAACCATTGTTCCCTCATGCCATTTGTTTCATTATCATCTATTAGGTCATAGATAAATTATCCATTCATTTACAAGTAAAAACATGTTGATATACATACATAGTTGTTGTTATAAGACACATACATAACCAACATAATAGCTGTAGAAATACTCATGAAAGTATAGCCACATAGACCACATATAATCCATCAAAATTCTCATATATATACAAGGAGAAATAACCTTTCATTAATGATGCAAAATCAAAACCTGGGATGGGAATTCCATGCTCCACCCGACCATAGAATGGTTGAGCCAAATCTCTCTTTAGACATTCACCCCCATGCCATATTCCAAGCATGAACGTGGGATCTCATATAACACATCAGTCAAAACTCATCTAGGGCTTCCAGAGGCCATCCAACTCAACCCATCAAACAATGATTCCATCTCACAGTCAGACATTAGAAAACCATCATCAGATCGGTCTCTATCCTAGCCATCCAGGGCTCCAGAGCATTTTTTCCAACCAAATCTTTGGGACTAGTAACTCAACCCACAGTTGCCACCAGGCTCCAAAGCCTTTGTCCAACCAAGGCTCCAGGACTAACAATTCATCCCACCAAGGGCTCCAGAGCATTTTTCCAACCAATGCTACGGGACTAGTAACTCAACCCAAGCTATTACAGGGCTCCAGAGAATTTGTCCAACCAAGGCTCTAGGAACTAGTAACTCAACCCAAGCTAAGGAAACATGAGAACCAACAAAAAAAAACAATGAAAGGATACCAAAAATCACCATGTATAAATAGGAAATGGAAAGGCTAGGAAATCCATTATCAATCCAAGCAATCCTTCATCCCAATGATAGATCATGACTAGGAATCCACATGCATATGCCATGCATTCCAAAACTAGTGAAGAAATCATACATGCAACTCGATACCTGCAAGAAAATTTGATCTAGTTGCTAATCACGATGCCTTATTTCACTTTCCTACTCTTCCTTTGCCTTATTGCTCAAAAAATCCAAGTATTCCACACCCACCAAGAGTGCTCCAAGAAAACTCTAAGTCTCCAAGAGTATGAGAGAGAGAGAATAATGAGAGAGCTCCAACTCTGAACTGACATAAAGTTACCAACTGCTCCTCTGAAGCCTTTTTATGAATGAGGCCTCTATTTTCTTCATTTTCCATTATTTTCCTTCATTTTCCTCTTTGCGTGCCACATGTGACCTTTCACCTTTCTTTTCTCCTATTTTCCATTATTTTCATAAATAAATGTGCCAAAAATGCCATTTTTCTTTTCCAAAGCCTTATCCATTTCCTTTTCCAATTTCCTTAGCCAAATAAACTGAATCAATACCCATTAGGATGTTTCCCCCACCATTCATCTTGGAATACATGTCCCAACACCATGGCCTTATACATATTTTTACATGGAATTTTCACTAGGGCTATAACACCCTCCTCCCACAACTACCAAAGAAACTAGCTAGCCATGGTAAACATGTGATAAGAGGCCACTATGATATGATTCGACCTCCTAAGTTATGTTAAGGAAGTGGAACTAATGGAAACACATTGTAGAAACATTCAACATTAGCTTCGGGACCATTAGGATCAATCCAACACTTTAGACAACTTTCCCTTGGGTCCCACGAAGATTTTGGACAACTTAAGCCTCAATCACTCTCACGTTATAGGCATGACAAGTTCCAGAAACCCAGAGTCCCTCTCACAGGCTTGCCTACCAGTCTCCCCACAATTTGAGACACTTTTTCAGACCTATAGCCCAGATCACTACCTAAAATGGAATGATAATTTGGGAGCGGTAAAATAATAGGGAAATAATGATGAAAAAGCAATAAGTTAAACAAGACCTTAATCAGACCCCTACCAACCATGACAGGCATTTCGTCAAACACATCGTAAACATGTAATCTACAGGTGTAACCATACAAGTAAAAACATGTTCAAATCCATACATAGTTGTTGTCATAAGACACATACATAACCAACATAATAGCAGAAAAAATACTGATGAAAGTACAACCACATATACCATATATAATCTATCAAAATTCTCATAGAAATACAAGAAAAAATAATCTTTCATTAATGATGCAAAATCAAAACTCGAGATGGGACTTCTACGTTTCACCCAATCATAGAATGGTTGAGCCAAATCTCTCTTTAGCCATTCACCCCTGTTCCATATTCCAAGCATGAATCTAGCATCTTATAGGACACATCAATCAAAGCTCATCCAAGGCTTCTAGAGGCCATCCATCTCAACCCATCAAATAGTGACTCCACCTCACAGTTTGACATCACTAGACCATCATCAGATCAGTGTCTATCCTAGCCATCCAGTGCTCCACAGGGTTTGTTCCAACCAAGGCTCTAGGACTAGTAACTCAACCCATAGATTTTGTCGAGATCCAGTGTGTTTGTCCAAACAAGGCTCCAGGACTAGTAACTCAACCCACTAAGGGCTCTAGAGTGTTTGTCCAACCAAGGCTACAGGACTAGTAACTCAACCCAAGCTAAGGAAACATGGGAACCAATAAAAAAAAACAATGAAATTAAACCCGCAATCACCATGGCTATCTAGGAAATGGAAAGGTTATGAAATCCACTAACAATCCAGGCAACCCTCCATGCCAATGACATTTCAAAACCAATAATCCACATGAGTATGACATGCATGCCAAAACTACTGAAAAACTCATACATGCAACTTCGTACCTGCAAGAAAATCTGATGTTGTTGTTGATCATGATGCCTTCTTGCACTTTCCTCCTCTTCCTTTTCCTTCTTTCTCCAAGAATCCAAGTATGCCACACCCTCCAAGAGTGCTCCATGAAAACTCTAGGTCTCCAAGAGTATGAGACAGAGAGAAAATAATGAGAGAGCTCCAAAATTGAACTATCAAGAAGTTACCAATATATCCTTAGAAGCCTTTTTATGAATGTGGTCTCTATCTTCTTCATTTTCCATTATTCTCCTTATTTTTCCTCCTCACATGCAACTTATGACCTTTCACCTTCCTTTTCTCCTAATTTCCATTATTTTCATAAATAAATGTGCAAAAAATGCCATTCTTCCTTTCCAAAGCCTTAAATATTGCCTTTACCAATTTTCTTAGCCATAATAAACCGAATCAACACCCATTAGGATGTTCCCCCCACCATTCAAGTTGAAATATGTGTCCCATCATTGTGGCCTTATATATAATTTTACATGGAATTTTCACCAGAGTTGTTATAGAACCCTCCCCCTTGGGGGAACAATATCCTCGATGTTCAATGACACCTATAACTGAAAATACTGTTGAAAAAAAAAAAACATACTTCCGATGGAGATTTATAACACAACTCATTGCAGTATTTACAATGACCACTCTTGAAACATGAAAACCATTCCATTTACAGGAGCTTTATAAAATAGCTCATTATGGTATTTACAATAACCACATAGACACATATGCACATTTGCTAAACTAACCTATAAAAGGATATGATACATGTATAAACAAGGGAATCCAGAGGGTCACACCTGCACCCTAAAATGTAATACCAGGATTCACATGCTTCCTAGGAAGTCTAGAATCTAGTGCAAAATTTTTTCTGCATTGATTTCCAGTGCTTCCATCCAACGCCACTTTTCCTCTCATGAAAAGTTATCAGCTCATTGTTCCAGGACGCACTCCCAATGTGCATTTGATTCCATCTGGAAATGATAATTACCAAAACAAATCCATCCCCGAACTTCCCTTCTCTACTACAAAGTCCCTCGAGAAATGTGGTCACCCCCTTTTGTGCAGTCACTCGCCTTCCAAGTTCTACTAGCACCCCCATCCCTGGAAGTCCATCCCTTGGTAAGGCTTCCTCACATCAGAAGATACAAAAAACAAGGCATATCCATGCCTTAAAACCATCATATCGGTAATAACATTCTCATGAAAATCAATGGAAACTATTGGATACCAATGTCCCAAAATGGCCTTGCTCCTGAAGTATTCTACCAACATACTACTACAAGTTCTGATTTCTTTCACTACTGCTGCTAGTTCTTGCAGTTGATTTCAAGCACTCAATCAGGCATGTTCATGAATTCCTATTCCAAACACATAATTTCCATTAGATTCAAAGTAAATTTAAATAACTTCAAATCATACCTCATTGGTAGCTCGTCAATAAGGTACACTTGCAATCCTGTTTGCTTCCTGTCACAACATGTCAAACTAGCATCCTTGATCAAATCATCATATATAAACATATCACATCAGGTTATCTCTAATCACAACCATCATATATAAAAACCATAAATAACATGTAACCATCATAAACTAAAGTCGCAGATCACATGTAATCATCATAAAACATAATCATAAATCACATGTATAATAAAACTAAAATGAAATACCGATACTTATCCTTTAATCCATCCTTATCTTCTACCTTTGTCTTTATTCTATACGCATTCTGCATCAGTTTCCACACCCGACAATCACCCAGTATCTTCTCCTCAACCATGTGCACATACATATAGTGTGCATCATGCACATGCATCAACACAAGATATACAACACCATGAAATACATGCACCTACAACTAGTGTACATATGTATACATACACAATGTACATCACAAGACATGCATCCGAACAAAACTTGCGACATTGATGAGCCTCATCATTGGGTAATTATATGGGCCTTAATTCATCTCCTAGCTTAGTCAAACCAACTTTTCTCACAATTTATTACATGTTTTTTATTATATTTTGTTTATGAGATGAGTTAGAGTTGGATATTCTGCCTAGTGGACTAATATGCATTGAATGCGGGATTGAAGGAGAAAATAAAGGAATTTTTGCAAATACTAAGGCTAAAACTCGAATGGGACAAGGGAGAGGGATTTTAGGAGGTAAATCCTACTCATTTACTTATCCCCCATTTGAATATTCCTCCATCCATCACACCAGCTCGGAGTGCAAGCAGCCAAGCCATGAGGATTAGAAGGTAGCCGAACAAGTGATTGACAAAGAGCTAGTTTATCTCGAGTCCGAGAGCCGAGCCTCCCTGATTTTAAGGAAGTCATTGGAGATTTCAATTTTATAAGTAGAGAGGCCTAGAGCCTCATTAGTATTTGGATTTTGGTTGTAAAACTCTAAGTTATTTTCGAGCTCGAGACTTGTGAAAGTTTTATTGATGTAATTTTCTGTTTTGGTAATAAGAATGAGTTTGAGCGGGCATTGAGTTAACTTAGAGGGCTGAAGATCTTGGTTTAGTACCTAACCCTAGCAACTAAGAATATGCTTTCTTTACCATGTATGTTTAGTGTAGTTTCATAACTTCATCGTTAATTTCCTTTTAGATGCATTTCCATTGCAAATAGTGCAGATTGGATTGGTTGTTTATTAGTTTTCTTCCATTTGTTCCTTACTTCAGTAGCAGGTTAGTAGGGATAAAAGGAGCACCATAAGGTTGTCAGCAGGTGTCTCAACCTCACTTCCTCCCTCTAGGATCATGAATTGAGGAAGGGTCCCTTAACCAGCCCCAAAAACATAGATTTTTATTTCTTTTATGAGCTTTGGAGTTTGATGTCTTTAAATTAGTATTTGGTCAGTTTTGCAAGGTAGGAATCCATTGTCATCTTTTTCACATTCATTTTTTTAGTAGATCTCATCCATGCTTTCATTCCTTTCAACAACTTTCCTCATGCATAATATAGGCAGTTAGTTCATTAATTTTTCTTTTCTAGTTTATGAGAATGTTTTTTGTTTACATATATTTTTGGAAGATATACATTTTTTATGCAGAGCAGGTGCTTCAGGAGGAGACTAAGACTTCATAGCTAATAGCCACCTTCCACTCCATCCACCTTAGCCATCCCTTGTTTTCACCATCACCTTCACTAGTTTTCATCATTTTTCATAGAAATTATTCTAACATTGAGCGAATCCAACCATCTCCTATCTTTGTTGTTAACTTCTGAGTGATCCTAGACCTTCTCCCACTCCATTCAACCCATAAAACACCTTTCCTAAGCCTTCCAACACCTCAAATACCCCACATTTTTCTCTCGGTTGTATCTTGTAGGTTTATAGGGAATCTTGTAGGTTTATAGGGAATCCTGTAGGTTTCGAGTACATCCTATAGGTTTTCCTGAAATGGCATGTTTTGAGGCCGAATTAAGGGAAAACCTCTAGGAAGTCACCAAAAGCCTCCCAAATGTATCCTACACCATCCAACCATCTCCTAACCCTTCCAACCATCCCCAAACATCCTTAATTCACCTACCACATCACCATAAGAAATTTGTTTGCATACTTGCTTTTGCATGAAAAGACAAAAAGGCAAAAATAGATTTAGTTCAGTCTCTTTACTTGCACATTAGTGATGTTTGATGCTTCTTACTTCTATAACTTAGATAGTATCAATTGGTTCATGTTTATTTAGCATTTTTGTAAAGCATAGTTTCTTAGCAGTTAATTAGGAAATCATGTGATTTAGCATTGAAATTCCATCTTCTCCATTATTGCAATAGAGTAGCTTTCTCTTAGAGTAGATTTACATTTCTTCCATCAAGAAATAAAGCTTCTTTTGACTCCATAGAAGTCTGGCTTTAAAACCCCAGTTGTCTCTCACTAGCTGAATAGTGACAATAGGCAGAACCATCACTTTTACTTGTGCATACAACATTGTCACCTCCAACTTTGTACGAACTCCGAGTTGATAAAGTAAAGCTGGTAGCCTAGGAGTTGCAACATTCTTGCTGTAATACTGCCACTCATCAATTTTTGGCATCGTTGTCGGGGAGGTGTCTAAGTAAAATGTGATCATTGCTTTCTTTTCTTCTATTTCTTGTCTCCAATATTCTGCCATTAGTTTATTTTTGCAAAAGAAATTTAGTCGTTTCCTTTTTTTTCCATTTTTCATTTTCTTCTTTCCTTTCCATTTTGCAAGCAAGATTTAAATTCAGCAAGTAGCCTTTTCATTCAGTCAGTAGCTTTCATTTAATCAACAATTTCAATTCTACAAAGTACTTTCCAAGTTTGAAAAAAAAACACAAAACCAAACCAAAAACATTTCCTTTCATGCCTTGTAGGAATAGGGTTAACTTAGGGAAATTTTTGCCAAATACCCCCACTACATCAAACAGCCAACCTTCCCTCTTTTTCGGTGGCTGTGAACTAGAGGAACCCTTAGGTGAGCAACTTGACATATTTGAAGAACCTACAGGGGAAGAATTATAAGAATAACCCATTCCTACTGAACCAATGGATGAAAACAGAAATGATGGAGAGAATAGAGAGAGTTGAGGGTGCCTTTCCCATCAGGGAAACCAGGGGACACTAAGATGAAAAATATAAGCCCCTTTGCCCTACCTCATTTCCATGGCTTAACCACACAAGACCCTGACACTTTCCTATTTGAGTTTGTTGTTATATGTCAAACCTATGACTATACAAATGATGAGTAGAAGTTAAAACTATTTCCATCTACCCTCAAGGATGCAGCATTGCACTGGTTCATGGTTTTACTTGGGGATATCATCACAACTTGGGCTCAGATGCAACAACTCTTTAACAACAAATATAGAGGCTATTGTCGGTCAAAGGATACTAAATAGGAAATTTTTAGGATGACCATAGGAAATGATGAATCTCTAGAGGATTACAAACAAATATTCCAGCTTAGTTACAAAAGGGCCAGGTGCACACTTGACCCTGAGTCACTAAAGCTGGTCCTGCTTAGGGGAGTAACGGAAGATCTTCTGGATGCCCTACACTTGTTATTATGGGGATATATATACCAATTACCCTACGAGGATATCAAGACTGTCTTTAGAAACCATTCTAGGGTAGCTAGGAAAAACGGTAGGGGTAGTCAACTTATGGTTAGTACATCTTGTTCCAACTCATCCATCAAGGGTGAAATTGGAAACATGCTGGAAGATTTCAAAAGTGAGATGTTGCAAACCCTTGCCTTACAAATGGACACTATGCACATTAAGAGAAAGCAGGAGGAAGCAAAGAGAGCCTTGGCCATTTTTTGTCCTAGATGCACCAGGAGGCATCCTAGGAATGAATGTCCATTGAATTCTATTGAAATTTTCTTAGTCTGTGAAGAAAACCACTCCACAGACAAGTTCCCTTCTTTGCCTAGACTCAAAGTTGTATATCAAGGAGCTGAAGGGGTCATTGAGCAGCTCTGCTACATAAACCAGAGGAGACCTCATGGGCCTAGACCATACCAATAGGGCATGCAAGGGTCATCTCATGCATATTACAATCCCAACAAACCCACATCCATACCTTCTTGGGGACCCCCTAGTCATCCTTCCTGGTCTACACCACATCCTTGGTCCTTTTCATTTCAATATCACTCCCAGCCAACCAGCCAGTCATTTCAACCATATGCTCCACCACAACCTCAGTGGAATGCACCGTCCCATGGGTGGAGGCCCTAATACAACAATGTTCCGGCCTTATTTCCTCCACCACCTACCCAAGCATAGCTACTACACCCTGCTCCACCCAAGCAACCCCAGATTCCTGCCCAGCCAAATCCAAACCTGAACAACAGACACGCTCATCAAGAATACATTGGAGAGACATCATATCCAACTTATGTTGTGCAAATCTAGGAGATTAACCTAAGATCTAGGAGAGTTCTCCTAGATAACCAACCTCTACTTCCACCTAGGGAGGTTGAAGAAGGAAGAGAGGAAATCATTCTTAAAGTGAATCCACCCTTTCCTGAGAGATTAACCCAACCACTCCAACTCCTAGCACATTGCCCTTATAAGATGTAGTAAAGGAAACCCAGAACAATCATCCAATTGACCTATGCTTGGCCGATTCCAACCCCCTCCATGTCAAAACCATAGAATTCGACCTTGAGAGAACCTTGAAAATCAATCCATCTCTTTCTACTCTCCAAGAAGAGAAGTTATGCAACATGCTAAAGAAAAACCTAGAAGCCTTCGCTTGGAGTTATAAAGAAATGAAGGGAGTACACCTCTCAGTGTGTACTCACCACATATACAACAAAGAGGGTTACAAGCCAGTCTGGCAACCCCAAAGGAGGATGAATCTAGCTCTTAAATATATATTCATAGAAGAACTGCAAAAACTGCTAGATGCAAGATTCATTTACCCTATCTCCGATAGTGAGTGGGTCTCTCCTTTAGTGTTAGTTCCAAAGAAAAATTGTAAGTGGAGAATTTGTGTCAGTTACAAGGAGTTGAAAAAAGCCATAAAGAAGGACCATTTCCCTCTACGCTTCATTAACCAAGTGCTAGATAGCCTATCAAGGAAAAAACGTTTCTCTTTCCTAGATGGATTTAGCGGGTACAATCAAATCCAGATCAGCCTGGAAGACTAGGATAAAACCACCTTCACTTGTCCTTGGGGTACTTTTGCCTATAGGGTCCTTCCTTTTGGCCTATGCAATGCTCCTGAGCAGTCCTAAGTATTTTCGCCGAGTTAGTCCATGATGCGGTGGAAATTTATATGGATGACTTCACACCTTATGGTTGTGATTTTAAAGAGGTTCTCTCCAACCTAAGTAAATTATTGCACAAATGCATTGAAATGAACCTGTCTCTCAGTCCTGAAAAATGTGAATTCTTGATGACTGTAGAGACTGTACTAGGTCATTCAATATCTCAACAACGATTGCAGGTGGACCCAAACAAAATAGCTATCATCCAAAGGGTCCCACCTCCTCAAAGTAGAGAGATGTCAGAAGCTTTCTAGGGTTATTTGGATACTATCGAAGGTTCATAAAGGACTTTAGCAAGTTGGACTCTCCTTTATTTGTTTTTTTGCCCAAGGACTCTGAGTTTAAATGTTCAAAAAGCTGTCAACAGGCCTTAGACACCTTAAAGGACAATTTAACCACTACACTAATTCTCCAAGGCCCAAATTGGGCTCTCCCCTTTCATATTCATGTTGATACATCACAAAAATCCATAGGAGAAGGCATAGGTGAGATAGATGAAAAATTGCCTTATGCTATCTACTTTATTAGTAAGAAACTGTCAAAGGCTTAACTAAATTACACAGTGACCGAAAAGGAACTCTTGGCTATTTTGCATTCATTAAACAAATTTAGGCATTATATTATAGGCTATCAAACATTTGTGCATATTTACCATGTTGCAATCAAATATTTAATGAATAAACCATATGTGAATGCTCAGATTATAAGATGGTTACTTTTATTAAAACAGTTTGATCTAACTATGTTGATAAGCCTGGTAAGGAAAATGTTGTTGCAGACTTTTTGTCCAAATTGAATTTTCCTGTAGGTGAAGAAGGAATGGTTGAGGACCAGTTACTGGACGAGCACTTATTTTATATTTCAGTTCTCTCTCCATGGTTTGCTAACATAGAAAACTATTTGGTATTGGCACAGTTCCCACCGAACTTGTCCTCCAAAGAAAAGAGCAAGATACTAATGAGCCCCGGAAATGGGTAAATATATGGGCTCATTTTGCCTATTATTCTCATTTAATCCACCATTCTCCATAGTTTTATGCATGCTTTTGAATATATTTATGTTAATTGAGTGAATGGAAATAGTCACTTTACCACAAAGTCTAATACGTGTTTATTGCAAATTTTTGGACATTTTTGGACCAAGACCAGGATTTTATGAGCATATTGGCAGCCAAGTTCAAAGAAACAAGGCTGAGGATTTATAGGAGGAGTGTCTCCTGCACTAAATGACCCCTTCCTTGAGTTCTCCACCAATATCTCAAAGTTCAACAACCCACCAAAGATGATTTCAAGGGGAAGTCGAGCAGGTCTAGTGAACTGACTGTTATATACAGTTTTGGGCAGCCAAGTTCCTAAAGTTTAGGAGGACTGTTGGGAGTCCTCACTTTGATAAATAGGAAGGCTTAAAGCCTTAGTAGTTTAGCCATTTGATAGTCTATTTTTTCACTTTAGTGCAGCCTTGTAATCAGCTCATTTTCAAGCTCCTTTTGCAGACAGTTTTGTGATGTAACTATTATTTTTTGATCAATGAAGATGAATCCAGCTTTAAACCAGCACTGATCTTTCTTAAGGGGGTTATACCTCTTGGTACTGGGCCCAACCCAAGTGCCCAGTACCTCCTTTGTGTACTTTTATGTGTTTTTACTGCATTCATAGAATGATTTCTATTATATAGGTTAAATCTTGCTTTATTACTGAGGTTGTTTTTGATGATTAAGATAGTTGTTCTTGCTTCAGGTTGATTTGATAGTTTGATAACAAAAAATATCCACAAAAATACTACCAAGCAGGCCTTGATCTCCTTTCTCCCTCCTTGGGACCATGAATTGAGACCAAGGCACACTTGTTGCCACAAAAACATTGTTTTTGCCTTCCAATGCAATTGCTAGTGTTAGAGTTTGAGTTGGAAAAGTTGATATCAGTTGTGTTTTCATGCTTAGATCTGTTCTTGCTCAGTTTCCATAGCTTTCTTGCATAACCTCCTATTTATAAAGTTTTGTTCATCACTTTTCTGGTTTCTAGGTCAAAATTAGGTCAAAATAGATAAAACTCTGTTTTCTTAGTCTTTGCTTGGGTCAGTTTTCGGAAGAAGTGTGCAGAACACCTATAAAACACTCTAGCCTATCCATCCTCCATTATACAACCTGCCCCAGTCTCTCTCTCAATATTTCCTTCACTTATTCGCCATACTTTCCCAACTTGCCCTAATTTGTACATTTTTGTGCAACATTGCTTCCTTCACCTTTGAAGAAATCCAACCATCTTCTTTCACTCCTGAGCTTCATATAACAATTCCTAGACACCTCAACATCTCTATCCATCCTTCATTTCCACTTTCCCACCATTTTTCCGACTTCAACCTTCTAAAAGCCACTTTTGCCCTCTTCCTGTAGAACTTCCTCTAGAATTTCCTGTAGATCCCTTGCAGCCTCCTGTAGAAGTTCATGCGAGCAATTTTTCAAAGTTCGATCGCGATGGAAATCTCGAGAAGGGTGCTAGGGACTCATTAGTTCCTCTCCACACCTTCCCAACCTCCTGCAAATTCCCACTCCATTTCCTTTCACCAATAAACCTCTGCACAGTCACAAATAGCTAAAACACATGCATAATAATTCTGCATAAAATTGCTCAAAAATACAAAAAGATGATTTTTCCATATTTTCCTTTAGAAGTAGCTTAAACACATGCATTTTACCTTTTCAAGAGTCAATGGCATCTAGTTCAGTAGTTTACATCTCTTTTCTTGCACAAGTAGGGTTAGTCGGTAAAACTAGGGTTTGCTAGGGTTTGCGTTTCCTTTCATCTTTCATCTTATTTCTGCAAGTAGACTAGCCTCTTTTGAGTTAGCTTCCTTCCATCATAGTTAAAAGCTTCTTCTGAGAACTTGTAGAAGTTTGCTTGAGCTCCTAGCAAACTTGTGCCAGCTAATCAAGTGACAGCTTGCAGTAAGAGCTAGTACTTGTGCATATAGCACCGTCGCTTCCAAGTTTCTTACGAACTACTGGGTTGATAAAAGTAAAGTAGGGAGTCCCAGGAGTTTCAGCATCATTGCTGCAATACTGGAGCTCACCATATTTTTGGCACCGTTGCCAGGGAAGTGTCAGAGTATTTTGTGATTACTGCTTTTCTTCTATTTTCTACTACAACCTTATGCTAAAGTAGTTTATTTCAGCAAGAGTAGAGTAGTTGTTTCATTTCAATTCTGCAAAATTAGATTAGACAATTTCTTGCTTTCATTTCAATTCCACAATTTCATTTCAGCAAGTGTATATTAGCATTTCCTGCTTGCATTTCAATTCCGCAATTTCATTTCAACAAGCATAGATTAGCATTTCCTGCTTTCATTTCAATTCCGCAATTTCATTTCAGCAAGCCTACAGTAGCATTTCCTGCTTTCATTTCAATTCTACAATTTCATTTTAGCAACATAGATTAGTATTTTCCTACCTTCATTTCAATTCTACATTTTCATTTCAACAAGATAGATTTTAGTTAGTTGCAATTCAATCTATTTCAGTTTTTGCAGGTACAAGCAGAAAAAAGAAACAAAAGTCACCCAAAAAAAATATATATTTCCTTTCATGCCTCGTAGGAACAAAGAAAATTCAGGAAAATTCCTACCCAACACCCCCACCACATCACCAAGTCACCCTTCTCTCTTCTTTTGTGGCAATGATCCAGAAGAACCTATAGGTGAACCTCTAGAAATATATGAAGATCCTATAGTAGAAGAAGAGCACGAAACCATTCCTCCTGAGACCTTGGATGAAAATAGAAATGGTAGAGGAAATGGGGAGAGAATAAAAGGTGCCTTTCCCATCCGAGAGACCAATGGGGACACAAAATGAAAAACATAAGTCCCTCAGCCTTACCTCACTTCCATGGATTGACTACTGAAGACCCTGATACCTTCTTGTTTCAGTTTGTTGTCCTTTGTCGAACTTATGACTATGCAGAAGATGAGCAAAAGTTGGAACTCTTTCCCTCTACCCTCAAGGATGCACCACTACGCTAGTTCATGGGGCTACGTGAAAACAGTATCACAACTTGGGCTCAGATGCAACAAGCCTTTAACAACAAATATCGGGACTACTATAGGTCAAAAGATACACAAGAAGAGATCTTTCGAATGGCCATGGGAAGTGATGAATCTTTAGAAGACTATGAAGAGAGGTTTCAAATCAATTATAAAAGGGCCAGGTGCACACTTGACCCTGAATCTTTGAAGTTGGTTCTGCTCATAGGAGTCCCTGAAGACCTTCCAGATACTCTCCATTTGCTGGCCGCGGGAGACATCTACCAGCTACCTTATGATGACATAAAGACTGTGTTTAGAAACCATTCTATGGTAGCCAGAAAGAGAGGTAGGGGAAGTTAACTCTTATCCAGTACCCCCTTTTCTAGTTCATTCCTTAAAAACGAATTTGCAAATCAGATGGAATATTTCAAAAGTGAGATGAGACAAACTATTTCCATGAAAATGGATACCTTGCGAATCCAAAAGAAGGAAGAGGAAGCCGAAAGGGCTTTGTCCATCTTTTGTCCTAGGTGCATTAGAAAGCATCCTAGGAACAAATGTCCATTGCACTCTGTAGAAGTGTGTTTTGTCTATGAAGAAGACCATCCTACAAATTAGTGCCCTTCCTTGCCTGGATTTAAAGCTATGTACCAAGGGGTTGAAGGAGCCACTGAACCACTGTACTTCATGAACCAAAGGAGGCCACATGGACCCAGACCTTACCAGTAGGGAATGCAAGGGACATCCCAAAATTATTACAACCCCAATCAAGCCACTTCCATGCCTTCTTGGGGTCCTCCTACTCATCCTTCCTGGTCCACACCCCCTCCTTGGTCGTATCCTCCTCAATACCATACTCAACCAGTTGCTCACTCATTTCCTTCTCACGCTCAGCCACAAACTCAGTGGAATGGACGTCATCAGGGGTGGAGGCCCCAATACAACTCTCCTCCTGTGCTTTTGCCTCCACCACCTGCACAACCACAACCATTACCTCTTGCTCCTCCAAGACAACCCCAGATACCTACTCAATCGAACCCAAACCCCAATAACAGACAGGCCCAGCTGATATATACAGGAGAAACAACATGCCCTACCTATGTTGTGGAGATTTAGGAGATCAACCTACAATCTGGAAAGGTCCTCCCAGATAGCCAACCTCCTCCTAAGGAGGATGAGGAAGAGAAACAAGAAAGTGAACCAAAAGTTATTCCACCCTTTCCTGAGAGACTAACTGGAACCACGCAACCAACCCCAGAAGAAACTGAACTTCTGGGAGAACTTAAATAGTTATGTGTGAAAATACCACTTCTCCAGTGCATAAAAGATGTACCAATCTATAATAAGTTGATCAAAGAGAAGTGTTTCAAACACCCATGCAGGCGTAAGAGAGATGCCCCAACTATCAATGTCTTAGGACAACTGTCTAACCTGATGTTGGGACAGGTAATCTGTCCAAAATATCTGGACCATGGGAGTCCTATAGTCGATGTCCACATCAATGCCACCATAATCCCCCACACCTTGATTGATCTAGGGGCTGCCATTAATGTAGTGACCAGGGACACTATGCTCAAATTCAACCTTCAAGGTTCCCTAAGAAAGACCTCAACAGTATTGTAGTTGGCAGACCGCTCCACTGTGACTCCTGAGGGGATTGTGGAAGATGTCATGGTATCCATTGATTCCTAGGAGTACCCTGCTGACTTCTTGGTTCTTCAGCCAAAGGCAAAGCTCACTGGGTATCCCCTCATCTTGGGGAGTCCTTGGTTAGCTACTGTAGATGCTTACACTAGCTGTCGAGCTGGGAGCATGACCATCAGGAATGGGCATATGTCCAAACAGCTAGTCCTATATCCTCCTGCCCAACCTCTGCTAGAACATGACTTACCTCTGTAGTTGGAGGAGGAAGATGAGGATGAGGTCTACTTCGCACCATTTTTCACAGTGGAAACTACCAGGGGAGGTCCTCAAACTGAGGATGATCTTATTGAGAATTTGATTCAAAATCCACCACCCAGTGTGTTGCCATTAGAAGAGTTGGTGGAAGAAACCCAAGCCAATGCTTTAGTTGATCTCTGTGTGGCTGATCCGACCTCTCTTCGAGTTAAGAATATGGAATTTGGCCCTGAAAGAGCCTTGAAGATCAACTCATCCCTATCCACCTCTCAGGAGAAAGAGCTATGTAGCTTATTAAACAGTCATTTGGATGCTTTTGCTTAGAACTATAAGGAGATGAAAGGAGTCCACCCTTCAGTCTATACTCATCACATTTACATTAAAGAGGATTGTAAACTAGTCAGGCAACCTCAAAGGAGGATGAATCCAACCCTTAAATACATTATCAAAGAAGAACTGCAAAAGTTGCTCGATGCAAGATTCATCTACCCTATCTCTGACAGCGAATGGGTTTCTCCTTTGGTGCTTGTGCCCAAGAAAAACAGGAAGTGGAGAATCTATGTAGATTATCGAGAACTTAACAAGACCACCAAGAAGGAACATTTCCATTTGCCTTTCATAGATCAAGTGTTAGATGGCCTGGTAGGGAAGAAGTTCTTTTCCTTCCTGGATGGGTTTAGTAGGTACAATCAGATCCAAATCAGCTCAGAAGACCAAGATAAGACCACTTTCACTTGTCCATGGGATACCTTTGCCTACTGGGTCCTTCCCTTTGGGTTGTGCAATGCTCCTCCCACTTTCCAAAGAGAAGTACTGAGTATATTCGCTGAGCTGGTTCATGATTTAGTGGAAATCTATATGGATGACTTTACCCCTTATGGTTCTAACTTCCAAGAAGCTCTAACTAACCTGAGGAAAGTTTTAGCCAAGTGTATTGAAATGAACTTGACCCTCTATCCTGATAAATGAAAATTCCTAATGACTGAAGGGACTGTGCTTGGTCATGCAATCTCTCAGCAAGGTTTATAGGTGGATCTCAACAAGATTTTTATCATCAAAAGGGTCCCGCCTTCTCAAAAAGTAAGAGATGCTCAGAGTTTTCTAGGCTTAGCAAGATATTATAGAAGATTCATTAAAGATTTTACCAAGCTAGCCTTTCCATTGTTTGGTCTTTTGGGAAAGGATGCTGAGTTCATATGGACTAACAATTGTCAAGAGGCTTTGGATGCTTTGAAAGGTAAGCTAACAACTGCCCCAATCTTGAGAGGTCCAAACTGGGCCCTACCTTTCCATATTCACACAGATGCCTCAAACAAAGCTATAGGATCAGCCTTAGGACAAGTTGAAGAGAAGCTACCGTATGCCATATATTTTGTCAATAAAAACCTGTCTAAGGCAGAGTTAAACTACATTGTAACCGAGAAAGAGCTCCTAGCTGTAGTCCATTCCCTAAACAAGTTCGGACACTACATCACTGGCTATCAAACATTAGTGCATACTGATCATGCTAAAATTAGGTATTTGATGAATAAACTTGATGTAAACGCTCGTATCATTAGATGGTTACGCTTATTGCAGCAATTTGATTTGACCATTGTTGATAAGCTAGGTAAGAAAAATGTTATTGTTGATTTTCTATCTAGATTATATCTGCCTGCAGGTGAAGAAGGGATGGTGGATGATCAAATGCCGGATGAACACCTATTTGCTATTTCAATACTCTCTCCATGGTTTGTTGATATAGAAAATTATTTGGTTTCAGCATAGTTTCTGCCATGCCTATCCTTAAAAGAGAAAAGCAAGATCATGAGGAAAAGTGCCCCATTCACTTAGATTGGGGGAAATCTTTTTAAACTTAGCCCAGATTAGATTTTGAGGTGATGTGTCAGGGAGGAGAAAGTTTTTGACATCCTCCTAACCTGTCATGATGGGCCCCGTGGGGGCCACTTCGCAACAAAGAGAACTGCCTTCAAAATTCTGCGGGCAGGGTACTATTGGCCCACTCTTCATCAAGATGTCAGGAGATACATCAACCAATGTGACAGATGTCAAAGGATGGGGAAACCTACTCCAAAGGATGAGATGCCCTTATAGCCTCAAGTGACTTTTGAGCCATTTGAGAAGTGGGGCATGGACTTTGTGGGTCCTATCAACCCTCCTTCAAAACAGAAGTCCTACATCATTGCGTGCATGGATTACCTGACAAAGTGGGCGAAAACAAAGGAAGTCAAAGCAACAATAGAAGAAAAAGTAGTTGAGTTTTTTAGGGAAAATATCTTCTACAAGTTTGGCTACCCAAGAGAATTAGTCATAGATCAAGGAAGTCAGTTTACCTCCAACCTGATCGAAGACCTGTTCACTCATCACAAGATTAAGCACAAAACTTCCACCCATTATTATCTGCAAGCAAATGGACCGGTGGAAGTTACTAACAGAGCTTTGGAAGGGATTTTGACTAAGGTAGTGAGCAGCAGCAGAAAAGATTGGGTAGATCACTTGGTTGAGGCCACATGGGCCTATAACACTACTTGGAAAACTACAATAGGTTTCACACCCTATGAGCTGGTCTATTGGGAGAAGGCTTTGCTATCCATAGAATTTGAATATAACGCATTGAGGATGGAAGATTAGTTAGACCTAGATCTCAGCCATGCACAATAGGAAAGATTGCTTCAGCTGAATGGATTAGATGAACAGAGAATGCAGACCCTTCTCCACTCGAGGTAGTCCAACTTCAAAGAAAGGTATGGCATGAATGGCACCTCAAGGAAAAACAATTTTAGCCAAGAGATTGGGTGTTGCTGTATGAATCAAGATACAAGGATTTCAAGGGCAAGCTGAGGGCAAGCTAAGGGCAAGATGGCTGGGACCATATACAGTGGAAACATTCAATGATAATGGTTCAGTCCTTATTCGGACCATTGATGAATAATTCATCCCCATGCTTGTCAATGGGCATAGATTGAAGATCTACAGGAAGCCCCTTTCCAAACAGGAGTTCATTGAGACTCTTGGTAAATCAGTATTGGTAGTGGAGTAAGTCCTTGTCTCCACTCCACCTACACCATGAGCAAAAAAAAAAAAAAAAAAGAGAAAACAAAAAACAAAAAAACATAGAAAAAAGAAAATGGAATAAAATATCCCTGGGTGAAAACCTCTTGGAGGTGCCCAGGGCAGACAATGAGGGTGAAAAGCTCCTGGAGGTGCCCCGGCTGTCTCAGACTAAAAAAAAAAAAAAAACAGGAAAAAAGAAAAAAATAAACCTAATTTCTTTTGAATAAATTACAGGTTGCAGGAAGGTCATTTTAGGTTTTAGGAGGATCGCACAAGACAAAAAAAAAAAGGACATGACCAGGCTACATTCATCCCTCATAGTCCATTCATCCATCACCGTTACCCTTTCCCAAGTTTTGGTCTCATTTGGTCTGAAATTTCACATCCTACAGGAAATTCTGTATCTTCTACAGGAGCATCCTATAGAAACTATAGAAAATCCAAAATCAATCTCAGAAGAGGACCCAAAAGGTTGGAAATATGTCTATGAGGCCTGTGAACCTCTCTGCCTCCATCCATCACCCTATGTCACCTTTTCCATCTCTATACACCTTCATTGCACTCGTTTCTATGTCGCTGCATAGTCACACACAAAAATTATGTTTCCTTCATACTGCAAACAAATTTTTTTTTATGACAAATAAAAGCAGCATCCTTTTCACTTACCCCTACCTGATACCGTCCATCTGTGAGTCCTTTTTAGCTAAGACCTTCTTCAGCAGTTGTATCTCTACTTAGATATTAGCTTGATTTTCAGAAGGAGAAGCAGCCACATGAAATCCTACAGGTTTGCTGTAGCAACTGATCCCTCTGAAAAGCATACTCCAGAGATAGGGTCAGCAAAGTAGTGTGTATGAAACATGCAAGGAGCTTTGTTTGAACGTGATATCATCAGAAAAAGCCCAAGGACGAGCATGCAGAGAGCAAACAGCAACATCAGTGAAGAAATGGGTTCCAAAATCTGAAATATGCATAACACGGCCACGACTGAGTAGGTAAGTGCTTAAACCTATTCCTTGATTGCATGAATCATTTTTCAAGTCTGCATGACTATGGGAATGATTATGATTGAAAGGAATCAGTGGCCAATTAACTGGTCACCCTCGTTCAGTTACACATCCTTGCGGAATTCAAATGGGCCCCGTCAAATTCAAAATTGTCGATCAAATATGCAGCCAGCACGTGTGGTATGTCCGTTCAGGAAAAAACATTTGGGACTGGTAGTGGTGGCAGCGGATAACGGGAGTAAGGGAGGTGATGGCAGTTAGATGACATGCAGAAACATTATGATTGTGACGTAGGACCAACGATCCGAATGGGGATAACGTACCCATCCGGCCACCTCATATCCTCACCACGGATCACGCCAACAGTTAAAAGACAACTCAGTTGAAACCTTCACCACCCTTTTTTCATTTTCCACTCACGACGTTCTCGACTGTAGTACACACCTACCACTTCCAGAGTAGCTAACCAATCGTCCTCTGCCAGTTTTTTGCCAATTTTTTTAAACCCTCCTGCCTATCGGGCTCTACAGGAGCAGTGTTTCATTCTATAGGAGCCGGGAGATTTCTACAGGAAGGTTTCTACAAGAAAGGCATAGAACGGCTCTGCAGAAAGAAAACCCAGGATTTTCATTGAGATTCAAGCTCAAAATGAGGTAGACTCAGGAAAAACTCTTTGCATATGACTTGTTTGAGTAAGGTGGTGAATTAAACACGACATTAGATTGAAAAAAGAGAGTTAAGTTTCTTGCATATTTCCCTTAGTCTACACAGTTTCTATTTTCTTCTCTACATCTGAAATCTCCTCATCCTTTTTCAAATTCTATTGTAAGGAAGATGCATTCAACAGTAGAGGCCAACCCATGTGTGTGTGAAAAAACGAATTTGCATATCTATCCACTTGCTGAAAAGAACCTGTGTCCTTATCCTCTATTCTGTAAAAAAAAAAAAAAAAAACTTTTCAAAAACAGAAAGTCAAATTCAGGATAACGACAGCTTAAAATAGGGGAATTATTGCGATTTAATGTTATAAGAAGAAGCACATGGGAAATTCTTTCTTGGTTTCAAAAAAAAACCTGAATTCAGCTATCCTCTATTTCAGTGTTTCCTGCTTTTCTCACCTGAGCAATTTTTTTCTAGGTAAAACACAAAAAGAAGCACTCAACACCATGCTCGGAGGATTCATGTGAAAAGAACCTTTAAACTCTAGCAAATTGCATGAGCACCTTGAGGTGGTGGCCCTCTTAACCAGGGAAAACTGGATATCATTCTTTGACAGAATTCAGGGATATGATGAGGAGGTGACTAAAGAGTTTTTGATGTCCCTAAGACCACATTCAAAGACACATGCCATAGTTAGTTTTAGGGCTTTGACCCTAGAGCTTACACCTGATTTCATCAGTAGAATCACCGGTATTCCACTAGGGCTCCCTTGGAGCAAAGAGGAGAAATCATTGGGACAAGTTGCTAAGAATACATCTTTTCAGCCTGAGGAGCATCCTGTAGAAGTTAAAAATGGGGTCAGAAGGACAAGCTTGCCTCCTCTGTGGAGTGAAGTCAGTTACCAAATAATGAAGTATATCACATGTGAAGGGAGGTTCAGCATCATTTATGGTTATCATTTCATGTTGTTAAATGAATTCAGATATGGGATGGACTTGCCTGCAGCTAGAAAACTGAGCAACCCATATTTCCTCCTTGAGTCTTTGATTGAATGTTGCACAGCTAAGGTAGGGACCTAGCAACAAAAAGAAAAGACACACCCTGAGATATCAGTGACACAAGCAGAAACGGTGGACATAGACAAGGATATAGGATGTGAAGGAAAAGAAAAACAGAAAGAAACATCCCCTGAAATGTTGGCAAGGGAAGCAGCAGCTATGCTTACTGCCTTAAGCACACCTACAAAACAAAAAGGAAAAAGAAAAAGGCAAACCTCCATGTATTTTAAATCCAGAAGAAGCACAAGGATCAAAGTTGGCAAACCCCAGCCACCATCAAAGGAACCAATTGTCATTGAGGACACACCCACTAAAAAGAAGGAAGAGTCTCCTTCCAAGATATCTATCACCTATGGAAGAGGAAGCCCCAAAACCTCCACCTAGAAAGAGAAAATCAAGTTGATGGACTCAAAGGCAATTCTACAGGAAGCTGAAACACCTCTACAGGAAACTCTAGCCAAATTAAAAGAAACTAAGAACTTGGAGGAGAAGGTAGCCAAACAGTCACAGGAGGAGAGCAAGGCCAAAGAAATACCTAAACCAAGCCCTCAACCTAATTTGGGCTCCTTTTACAATCTGCTAGAGGGTGGGAAAATCATCCCACAAAAATTTATTGTACCTTTATTCTTCGAATTAGAAAAATAGAGGGTCAAAACCCACACATGGATGCAAATCGCTAAATCTAAAGGAGTTGAGGACATAAGCCACATGGAAGACAAGTTGAAGTAATTAAGAGCGGAGTTGGCCATGGTAAGGCACATAGAAAGTAGTAAAAGAGCCTAGCTACAGGAAGAGAATGAACTGCTAAAAAAGCAATTGCAGCTACAGGAAGTTCATAAGGGAGATAGGCTGTCCATTTTGGGAGGGTAGCAATAGCAAGAAGGTCCTCTAACAGACAAGGAAACAATTGAGAAACAACAAAAAGAGGGAGAGCCACAAGCTGATGTTGAGATGCTAATGAAACTGCTGCAAGAAAAGGAGTCTCAGGCAGCAGAAGAAGTGCAAGTTTTAAAACAGTAGCTACAAGAAAAAGAAGCCCAAATGGCCTGCATAGCCAGCTGGGCAATATAAGCCTTACAATATAGGCAACCTGCTAAATCCTATGCATTATATCTTAAAGACCAATGGTTGCAATTTCAAATTAAAACATTGGCCCAAAGGGGCACCATCCGATTCTAGAATTACATTTAGTTTATGCAATTATGTGACAGTAGCTTAGCTGAAGATAAGGCCAAGTTAGCAGAATTCTATTTACACAACTTGGCACTTCCTAAAATGAATCTATGGGACCCAAACACTGCATTCGGAGACCTACAACTCATGGCCATGGCTTCTTGGTTAAGCCATGAGGAAAAAAGGGCAGTAGAGATTTAGAAGATTATGACTAGGGAGCTAAGTGAGCCACTCATGATAAGGGCAGAACTAGAAGATCCCTGAACTCTCATATATGGCCATCGGCACCTTACAGAAAACTTTCACATTGCACCTGACTATGTTGAAAGGCAAGCACAGACCATTTCTCACATTGAAGATATGGAAAGACTATTTGGTGATAACTGCCTTCATGCTTGCACAAGAAGATGGAATACATTTTCCCATAGTCTGAAAATAAGAGAGTATCACTCCCCAACCAGAATGAGTGAGGCTATGAGAAGAGTACCCCTATACAAACAATCAATGCAGAACTTGAAATCCAACTAGATTGGCCTTAAGTTCAGCCCTCCACTACTGCTAAGGCTATTAGAAGGGGTGAAGGAAGAAGAGGAGCAAAAACAATGGGAGGAAGTGGACAGAAAGGTAGGTTCTCATGATAGAGAAGAGGACATCACCTCAGAGGCCTGGGATGTCAGAGAGGCAGTTAAATCAATCAAAGATGATGAATTGGATTAGTTGCTCAGAGGATGAGCAACACATTCAGCAGGGGGGTGATGATGAGCCCCAGAAATGGGTAACTATATGGGCTCATTTTGCCTATTATTCTCATTTAATCCACCATTCTCCATAGTTTTATGCATGCTTTTGAATATATTTATGTTAATTGAGTGAATGGGAATAGTCACTTTACCACAAAGTCTAATACGTGTTTATTGCAGATTTTTGGACATTTTTGGACCAAGACCAAGCATTTATGAGCAGATTGGCAGCCAAATTTGAAGAAACAAGGCTGAGGATTTATAGGAGGGGTGTCTCCTGCACTAAATGACCCCTTCCTTGAGTTCTCCACCAACATCTCGGAGTTCAACAACCCACCAAAGATGATTTCAAGGGGCAGCCAAGCAGGTCTAGTGAAGTGGTTGTTATCTGCAGTTTTGGGCAGCCAAGTTCCTAAATTTTAGGAGGACTGTTGGGAGTCCTCACTTGCATAAATAGGAAGGCTTCAAGCCTTAGTAGTTTAGCCATTTGATAGTCTATTTTTTCACTTTAGTGCAGCCTTGTAATCAGCTCATTTTCGAGCTCCTTTTGCAGACAATTTTGTGATGTAACTATTATTTTTTGATCAATGAAGATGAATCCAGCTTTGAACCAGCACTGATATTTCTTAGGGGTTTGTAGCTCTTAGGGCTGGGCCTAACCCAAGTGCCCAGTACCTCCTTTGTGTACTTTTATGTGTTTTTACTGCATTCATAGAATGATTTCTATTATATAGGTTAAATCTTGCTTTATTACTGAGGTTGTTTTTGATGATTAAGATAGTTGTTCTTGCTTCAGGTTGATTTGATAGTTTGATAATAGAAAATATCCACAAAAATACTATCAAGCAGGCCTTGATCGCCTTTCTCTCTCCTTGGGACCATGAATTGAGACCAAGGCACATTTGCTGCCACAAAAACATTGTTTTTTCCTTCCAATGCAATTGCTAGTGTTAGAGTTTGAGTTGGAAAAGTTGATATCAATTGTGTTTTCATGCTTAGATCTATTCTTGCTTAGTTTCCATAGCTTTCTTGCATAACCTCCTATTTATAAATTTCTATTCATCACTTTTCTGGTTTCTAGGTCAGAATTAGGTCAAAATAGATAAAACTCTGTTTTCTTATTTTTTGCTTGGGTCAGTTTTGGAAAGAAGTGTGCAGAACACCTGTAAGACACTCCAACCTATCCTTCCTCCATAATACAACCTACTCTAGTGTCTCTCTCAATATTTCCTTCACTCATTCGCCATACTTTCCCAACTTGCCCTAATTTCTACATTTTGGTGCAACATTGCTTCCTTCACCTTTGAAGAAATCCAACCATCTTGTTTCACTCATGAGCTTCATTTACTAGGTCCTAGACCCCTTAACATCTCTATCCATCCTTAATTTTCACTTTCCCACCATTTTTCCAACTTCAACCTTCTTAAAGCCACTTTCGACCTCTTCTTATAAAACTTCCTGTGGAATTTCCTGTACATCCCCTGCAGCCTCCTGTAGAAGTTCATGTGAGCGATTTTTCGAAGTCTGATCATGGTGGAAATCTCAAGAAGGGTTGTAGGGACTCCTTAGATCCTCTCCACACCTTCCCAACCTCCTGAAAACACCCACTCCATTTCCTTTCACCAATAAACCTTTGTACAGTCGCAAATAGCTAAAACACATGCATAATAATTCTGCATAAAATTGCTCAAGAATACAAAAAGATGATTTTTCCATATTTTTCTTCAAAAGTAGCTTAAACACATGCATTTTACCTTTTCAAGAATCAATGACATCCAGTTTAGTAGTTTACATCTCTTTTCTTGCACAAGTAGGGTTAGCCGATAAAACTAGGGTTTGTTAGGGTTTGCGTTTCCTTTCAGTTTTCATCTTCTTTCTGCAAGTAGACTAGCCTCTTTTGAGTTAGCTTCCTTCAATAATAGTTAAAATCTTCTTCTGAGAACTCATAGAAGTTGGCTTGAACTCCTTGCAAACTTGTGCCAGCTGATCAAGTGACAGCTTTCAGTAAGAGCTAGTACTTGTTCGTATAGCATTGTCACTTCCAAGTTTGTTATGAACTACCAGGTTGATAAAAGTAAAGTAGGGAGTCCTAGGAGTTGCAAAATCATTGCTACAATACTAGAGCTCACCAGATAGTAAGGAAGAGAACCCCCTTCACCTATATTTGGGGCAATCTCTTCAAACTTGGCCCAAATCAAATCTTGAGAAGCTGTGTCAGGGAGGAGGAATTCTTTGACATCCTTTTGACATATCATGATGGGCCTTGTGGAGGTCACTTTGTAGTAAAGAGGAAATAATTCAAAGTGTTACAAGTAGGTTATTATTGGCCCACTCTTCATCAAGATGTGAACATATATACTAGTTAGTATGATCGATGCCAAAGAATGGGAGGGCCTACTCCAAGAGATGAAATGCCTCTGTAGCCTCAAGTGACTTTAGATCCATCTCACAAGTGGGGCATGTACTTCATTGGAACTATTGACCCTCCTTCCAGAAAAAATAGTACATCATTGTATGCACTGACTATTTCACTAAGTGGGCTGAAACCAAGGTAATTAAGGCAACAACAGAGGAGAAGGTGGTTGAGTTCCTAAGGGAGAATGTATTCTACAAATTTGGGTACCCTAGAGAGCTGGTCACAACCAAGGCAGCAGGTTTACCTCCAACATGATTGAAAACTTGCTCATCCAGCACAAGATCAAGCATAGAACCTCAACTCCCTATCATCCACAAGCTAATGGGCAAGTGGAGGTGACCAACAGAGCATTGGAGGGCATCTCTACCAAAGTGGTAAGCAACAGTAAGAAGTATTGGGCAGATAGACTAGTTGAGGCAACCTGGGCCTATAAAACCACCTAGAAGACCACCACTGGATTCACACCATATGAGCTGGTCTATGGGAAAAAGGCCTTGTTGTCCATTGAATTTGAGTATAACACATTAAGGATGGCAGCCCAACTAGATCTAGATCTCAACAGTGCACAAAAAGAGAGATTGCTCTAGTT
This sequence comes from Pinus tabuliformis, assembly GCA_031772625.1. Lineage (NCBI taxonomy): Eukaryota > Viridiplantae > Streptophyta > Pinopsida > Pinales > Pinaceae > Pinus > Pinus tabuliformis. Next base: position 244,116,906 of record CM062818.1, on the reverse strand, counting down.
GAATGGTTTGGATGAGTTCAGAATGCAGGCCCTCCTACACAAAAAGGTAATTCAACTATAGATGAAGATCTCGCATGATAAGAACATCAAGGAAAAGCAATTCCAAGAAGGTGATTGGGCTTTGTTATATGATTCTAGGTATAAATACTTCAAGGGAAAGTTAAGGAAAATATGGCTAGGACCTTATGTGGTAGAAATATGCCATGATAATGGTTCAGTGTAGGTCAAAACCATAGATGAAGAGGCCATTTCTTTACTTGTCAATGGACACCAATTGAAAATCTACAAAAGACCTTTGTCAAGACAAGAGTTCATTGATAATATCAATAAAACAATGATGATAGTGGAGCAAGTTTCAACCCTTGCCTCATCAAATCACTAAGATAAAATAAAAAATAAAAATAAATAAATAAGGGCTCAGGTGAAAACCTCCATGAGGCGCCTGAGTCCCACTATCGGGCTGAAAACCTCTTGGGGCGGCCCAATAGTGTCAATATAAAAAAAGAGAGAGAGAAAAATGAGAATAAAAAGATCCGTAGGTGAAAACCTATCTTGAGGTGCCCAGGGCAAATAGCTAGGATGAAAACGTCTCAGAGGTAGCATAGTTGTTTTCAAAAAAAAAAGAGAGAAAAATCATGAAAATTTCTATTTTTGCAGGTCAGCAAGAAGAACGATCAAAGAGCAAAGGAGGATCACCAAGAGATCTATTTCACTCACATTTTATTTTTCCACTCATTTTCATTCACCACTCTGCCATTTCTCTCATTTTTTTCCACTACATTCCATCAGTTTACAAGGGGAATGTGTTTTCTATGTAGGTTTTAATCCCTTACAGAAATTACCTGCATACGAATTCTAAGAACAAAAATTAAACAAATGTGAGAGCATAACACATAAAACACATATACATATAGATTTCCCCTGGATCCCAAAATCGACACTACCAGCTTGATTTTTCATTATGTTCCTTTCAATGTTACAATACATATTTATACATGTCGAAGCATCTAATGCAATGGATCAAAAACCATCACGCCCAAAGCCATGGACCGAAAACCATCGCGTCCAAAACCATGTGCAAAAACCATGCACAAAACCATAGGTAGGTCTACCCAACCTAATAGAGGGTCCAAAAAAAAATTCCCCAGGGCATTGCCCTAGACCCTGTAGAGGGGGACTACCCGCCCCCCTCAAACCGCCTGTGATCCCCTCGTTGTGCAATCAGCGCAATGAAGGGGGGGGCTTTGACCCCCCTCTAACACCCCGGTTAATTACCTGGTCTAGTCGTGGAAAGAATATAACACAACCCAACATTCTCCCACTTGTTGTTTTCTTTCCACAGGGGGCCACAGGAGAGTTTGGTCATTTATCTAGCCCTGCAACACCCATTGTTTCTCTACACCAAGAGAACTTCTCAGAGCTCACAGATTCTGTCAATGCATCTACAGTATTCTTCAAAGTGTCCACCTTTACCAACAACACCTTTTTGTCTTCTATCATATCCCTCACAAAGTGATACTCAAAATCAATGTGTTTTGTCTTTGAATGGTAAGCATGGTTCTTTGCTAAGAAGATTGCACTTTGGCTGTCAGAGTCTATCCTTATAGCTCCCTGCAATAACCCCATACTTGAACAGAATCTCTGCAACCAAACTGCTTCCTTGCTTGCATGAGTGGCTGCCATGTATTCTGCCTTTGTAGTTGATAGTGCCACTAAAGATTGTTTCTTACTCATCCAACTGACTGCACCTCCAAATAGGTTAAACACATACCCACTTGTAGATCTTCTTTGATCTAGATCTCTAGCCCAGTCCACATCAACAAAGCCATGAACATCCAAAACTTTTTTCAATCCTAGTCTTCCTTGGTAGCATAAACCATAATCACTAGTGCCACGCAAATACCTAAAAACCCACTTCACTGCTGTCCAATGCTCCTTCCCTGGTTTTGACATAAACCTGCTCAATACTCCCACTGCATGTGCAATGTCTTCTCTAGTACAGACCATCACATACATCAAACTACCGACTGCACTTGTATATGGAACACGAGACATGTCCTCTTCCTCTTCTTGAGTCTTGGGACACTATTTGGCAGATAACTTTACACCTATAGGAATAGGAACCTTCATCGGTTTACTATCCCGCATATTAAACCTCTGCAGTATTGTCTCGGCATACTTCCTCTAGTTTAACCAGAGCTTCCTCTTTGCCTGATCTCTTTAATTTCCATGCCCAAAATATAGTTTGCAGCACCAAGATCCTTCAAGTCGAATTTGGAGGACAATTGGGTCTTCAAATCCTGGATAATTTCTTTGTCATTTCCAACTAGCAACATATCATCCACATACAAGACAGATAAATAACATGGTCACCAATTAATTTAAAATACATGTGGTGATATTCTTTGCTTCTGGTGAAGCCAAGTCCCCATATAAATGTATCAAATTTCTGATACCACATCCTTGGTGACTATTTTAACCCATACAAAGACTTCTTTAACTTGCATACCAACTCTTCGTTACCCTTCACCGCAAAGCCTTCAAGTTGCTTCATGTAGATCTTCTCTTCCACATCCCCATGAAGAAATGATTTCTTCACATCCATCTGTTCTACCTCAAAATCAAAAGCAGCAGCAACAGATAAAAGTAATATAATAGAAGCTACCTTGGCAACAGGAGAAAAAATATCACCAAAAATCAATTCCCGACACCTAGGAATAACCTTTTGCTACCAACCAAGCTTTGTATTTCTCCACCTTTCCTTTTGTATTTGTCTTCTTCCTGAACACCCATTTGCTACCAATGGGTTTCCTTCCAGCTAGAAACTCCACCAGATCCGAAGCCTCATTTTTGTGTAAAGATGTCATTTCATCAACTATGGCCTCTTTCCAGAGTTTTCCATCCTCTAAATCTACTGCTTCCTTCACAGTTCTGGGTTCATTATCAGTAACAGATAAACCAAAATTTGAACAGAAAGTAGATGTACTATACCTTTTTGGCTACCTTCTTTCTCGCACTGATCTTCTCACACCCAAAGTTTGTGGCTCTTCATCCTCTAATTCCTCCTCTGTTGTAGAGTCTGATTCTTCCTCCTTAAGCTCAAACTCTATCTTCTCAGGTTCCTGTGGTTGGACTTCATGTTTAATAACATATTTCATCTCTCTAGACACCACACCTCAGTTGTACACAACCTTCCTTGTTACTAGGTTTCAAAGCTTATAACCTTTTAAACCATCGTTATACCCAATAAAGATGCACTTTTCAAATTTACTATCCAAATTCATTCTTTTCTCCTTTGCAACATGTACATATGCATCACATCCAAATACCCTTAGATGTGAAAGAGAGGGTTTCTTACCAGTCCATACCTCTTGTGGAATCTTATCCTCCAATGATGATGAAGGTGATTTGTTGACCACGTAACATGTTGTCTCTATCGACTATGCCTAGAATTCCTATCCTAACCCGACACCACTGAGCATGCTTCTTGCCCTTTCCATCAATGTCTTGTTCATTATTTCTACAACTCCATTTTTCTCAGGTGTGTATGGAGTAGTCTGCTGCCGTGCTATACCACACTTTCTATAGAATTCTTCAAATTCATTGTTGCAAAACTCTCCACCGTTATCTGACCTCAACACCTTTATCTTCTTCTCTATCTGGTTTTCCACCAGAGCCTTAAATTCTTTAAACCTGTCAAAGACTCCAAATTTCTTCTTAAGGAAATATATCCATGTATTCCTTGAGAAGTCATCTATAAATGATAGATAGTACACAAACTTACCCAGTGATGGAACCTTCACACGTCAAAACACATCACTGTGCACAAGCTCTAATATCGGTTTCACCCTCTTACCACCAGAGGGGAAACTCACCCGATTCTACTTCCCATATACAAAATTTTCACAGAAATCAAAATCCAGAGAGCTATTACTCATACCTTCTACCATACCTTTACCATGAAGTATTCGAAGGCCCTTCTCTCCAATATTTCCAAGCCTTTGATGCCACAACATGGTCTTCTCTTTAGAGACCACTATATTTTCTTCTCCACTTTTAGGAACCGCAGAACTGTTGCATCCATCAACAACAGTGCTACCTTGCAGCTTGTTCAGATTTCCAATATGAACTCCTCACATCAATACCAATGCTCCCCAAACCATCTTGTAGGCATCCTTATTGAACATTTTTTTTACACCTGCATCATCCAGCTTGCTTACAGAAATTAGATTTCTGGCCAATGCAGGAATATGCAGAACACCCGGAAGTGTTCTAACCCTTCCACCTTGCAACTTCAACTTTACTTTTCCGTGGCCAATGATTCTAGTCTTCCTATCATCCCCTAAGAAGACATCACCACCATTATATTTCTCATACTCGCAGAACCACTTTCTATGGGGAGTGAAGTGAAAGGATGCACCTGAGTCAATCAACCATGCCTCATGATCTACATGTGTACTTGAAGAAGCCAAGTACACATCCCCACCTTCATCTGACGTGGTTTTCATCTCTACAAGAGGAGCATCATCAAATCCTTTTCCTTTGTTAGGAGCTTTAGATTTACAGTCCCTTTTGTAGTGCCCTTCCTTTCTGCATTTCTAGCAAACTACCTTTACAGGTTTTCCTGGAGATTTAGATCTCCCTCTAGATTTAGATCTCCCACTTGATGACCTATTTTTGTTTCTATTCTAGGACCGTCCTCGTATAGATAAGGCATCACCATTCTAGCTCTTCATATTTTTCCATCTCATCTCCTACCTCAACAAGGATGAGACTATTTCATCAAACTACAAGGCAGTTGCATTGCTACCTATTGCAATAACCAGACTATCCCATGAATCTGGTAGAGAACACAACAAACTGATGCACTTACCTTCATCTGAAATTTTAATATCAACAGATAATAACTAAAATACCATAGTATTAAATGCATTCAGATTTTCTGTCACCAAGTCTCCATCTTTCATCCCCAGGTTATACAGTTGTTTCTGTAGGAATAGTTTATTCACCAGAGACTTAGATTGGTACAAAGTCCCTAACTTATACCACAAAGCCTTAGCCATAGCTTCCCATGATACATCAAACAATATTGAATCTGAGACACACAATTGTTTTGTGCTCTTTGTATTCTGATCCAACTTCTTCCATTCTTCATCAAACACTCCCGTTGGTTTAGTACTCGGATCTACCGCGATCCACTGATCTTTATCCACCAACAGATCCTTCATATTGAGTTTCCACAACTCAAAACTCTGACCATTAAATTTCTCAATCTCTATCTTTCCACTGCTCACCATCTTCTTTCACCACCAGAATCAATCCCACAGATCTCCCACTGAACAGGGTCTACCACAGACCTGAGCGAAACCCCTCAGCAACAAAGGCGTCCCCTTGAAGACAAAATAGCTCTCATATCAATGTAGGTTTTAACCCCATACAGAAATTACCCTTGTACGAATTCTAAGAATAGAAAATAAAAAAAATATGAGAGCATAACACATTAAACACATATACACAAATATTTTCCCCTAGATCCCAAAACCGGGACTACTAGCTTGATTTTTCATTATGTTCCTTTCAATGTTACAATATATATTTATACATGTCGAAGCATCCAATACCATGTACCAAAAACTATCGCGTCCAAAACCATGGACTGAAAACCATCACATCCAAAGCCATGTGCAAAAACCATACACAAATCCATAGGTAGGTCCGCCCAACCTAATTAGGATAGTCATGGAAAGAATATAACACAACCCAACATTCTACAGTATCCCCTGTAAACCTATAGGATCCCCTGAAAACCTACAGGATGATCCTGTAGGAATCACACTGACCCAAAAATCCTATAGGAAGTAACCCTAAAGAAAAAATGACCTGCTATGTCAATGAAATAACGCCCCCTTCATCATCATTCTATCACCACACCTTACTCACCATCATTCCATCACTCCTACATTCACCCTTAAAAATGAAATCAGTTTAAAAAAAAAATTGACAGTCTTCGAAAAGAATGGAAATAGGGAGCAATAGAAAGTTACTTAAGTATTCCTCATTCTCCACACTACTAGTCTCTCTCTCCATCCATGTCACCATCCTCACAACCCCAGAAAAGTGTATGATTAAGGGTTTTGAGGGAGAGGCAACTATAGGACATCTTGTAGGAAATCCTGTAGCAGCCTATCCCACAGAATACAAATCATAATAGCAGCAGGGCTCCATCATGATGAACCAAGGGCAGAAGGAGCTCCAAAGCAACAACACCACCACCATCTTCAACAAAAGGTACCTGCACAAAAAAAGGGATCATCAAAACGCAACAAGAAGGGAAGAAGAATAGCATGTATCCAATACACAGAGCAAGAGCCTCCAGTCTTCAACAACTACAATAAGGTATTGGCACCATAGGTAAGTATCCTACTCACTCTCTCATATGCATCATGTAGTCAAAACAAATGTAAAGGTTATGAGTAAGTTGGTTTATAAGTGAAAAGGCGGCCAATTAACTTGGCCGCCTTCACTTAGTCAACAAAGACAAAACAGGGCATTCTCTCACATGTGGCAGTAGTCAACTCAAAAACAGAGAAGGAGAAGGACAAAAGTAGTTAAAGTTATGGGTGCATAAGGTGGCCATTGATTACTAGGAGTGGGGAGTGATGAGGTGGTAGTGGGGACCAACGGTCCAAAAATGGAATCGTACCTCTGCTCCTAGCACACCAACTCACCCCAAATTATGATAAGAGAAAATAATCATCATCCCCATGCTTTCATGAATTCACTTCCTCAAGGCTTGCTCTCCCAGGTCACTCTCATACCCAAGTATCCTACCAAAAGCAAAACTCGATTGTTTTACTGCACAAGAATTCCTACAAGATTGAACAGGAATTCCCACAGGATCATGCACAGGAATTCCTACAGGATACATAGAGACAGTCTACAGGATAGGCCGAGAGGATTTTTAGAGGAGAAATCTTAAGGGTTGACCATAACAAACATTATGAAGAAGTAGGCTCTGTAATTACATTCCTTTTTCCAAGTAAATTGATAAAAAAGTCCTCTAGTTTGAGTGAATTTGATAGCTATGCAAGAGAATTATCCACACAATCATCTCATTTTTTTACTTCTACATTGTATCGACCATCTCATCTCCTCAAAACCTCACCAACCAAGATGATAGGAGGGTTTAATAAGAGGGAGCCCACAACCACTGTCAGAATCCAACAACACCATCAAGTACTATAAATCTTCACAAGGCATAATTGGATGGGGTTTCTCAAAAAATTCAGGGGGTATGATGATGAGGTGGCTTGATATTTTTCTCTCTCCCTCACTCCACTCACTACAGTCCATGCCACTATTGTGGTAAGAGGCCTCTCCATAGAACTCACCCCTGAACTCATTAGCAAAGTTACCACACTTCCCCTAGGAATACCATGGAGGAAGGAAGACAAAGAAGATAGCCAGGTTGCCAAAAGGAAATTCTTTTTAGAAGGTGAGGAACCCACTGAGGACAAAAATGGAGTAAGGAGAGAAATTATGCCACATCCCTGGAATGAGGTAAACTATCAACTAATCAAATACATTTCATGTGAGGTGTGTACAGTCTGGTCTATGGCTATCATTTTAGGATTCTTTAAGAATTGAGATTTGGAGCAAAAACACCCCCTCACCATAGGCTCAACATACCATACTTCCTGCTGGAATCACTAATAGACTCAAGCATCAAAGTGAAAGAGGGAAATTCCCAATAGTTAGCTCACCATGGGTTAATTAGAATCCTTATATAAGATTCCCTCCAAAACCTTAGAATTCCTATAACATGGTAAGTTTTCAGAGACATGCAGGCAAAGGAAGACATCAAAGCTCTCACATATGATGTTAGTCCTACTGTCAGTGAAGAGGAAGAGGAAGAGACTGAAGCAGAGTAAGAAGAAGTAGAGCAGGAAGAAGAAGAAATAGAAGGAGCTAAAGATGAGATGGATGAAGAAGGAGATGAAATAGAAGAAAATGAGGAAGATGAAGAAGAAGAGGAGAAAGAGAAGGAGGATGATGAAGAGATAGAGGAGGATGTTAAGGAGGAAACTGATAAAGATGTTGAGGATCTACAAGAGGAAGAATAAAGGAAGGACATAGGTGAAGAAATCAATGGAAAAGAGGGGAAAAAACAAGGAGGAGTCACCTAGGGTGTCTCCAGAACCCACTAAGAGAGAGGAATTAGTTTCCCTCACCACTCTTAGAATGCCCATCAAGAAAAAAGGCAAAAGACAAAGGCAGACCACCTTATATTTCAGGACAATGAAAAGCACAAGAATAAGGCATGGGAAACCCTAAACACCAATCAAAATTCCCATTGTGATTGAAGACTCCCCTAAACAAAAGGATAAAATGCATTCCCCTAAGTCTCATATCACCTATGTGAGAAGGCCTATGACTAAATCAACCTCCTCCAAGGGAAAAGCAATCCTATAGGATACACAACAGAATCTACAAGAAGCAGAAGCAGTCCTACAGGATACTCTACTAAACCTACAGGAGGCACAAAAATTGGAAAGATAGGTAGGAAAGTAGCAAGAAACTAAAGAAGAGGACCCAGAGTCAAAAGAACCTATCCCCCAACCTAACCTTTACTCCAACTACAGGTGTATTGAAGGAGGCAGGGTCATACCTTAAAATTTTTCTATTCCACTATTCTTCGAGCTTGAGAAGGAGAGAGCCAAAACTCACCGATGGATGCAGATCGCCAAATCCAAGGGGGTGGAATACATTGGGCACATGGAGGAGAAGCTCAAGGAGATGGGCACATAACTAAGTAGATTGAAAGATAGAGAGGCCATAATGAAAAATCAACTAGAGATAGAAAATGCATGGTTGAGAGGACAGTTGTAGGAAAGAGAGAATCAATTGGCATGTATGGCCAGTCTCTCTTTGGAAGCAATCCAGTGTAGGATGCCAACTAAATCTTATGCCCTATACCTCAAGGAATAGTGGCTGCAGTTCCAGATCAAGATCCAAGCACAGAGAGGCACCATGCCATTTCAGGACTACAGGAACTTCATTGATCTTTGTGATCATAGAACACAAGAAGATAGGGCCAAGATGGCTGAGTTTTATTTTCACACCATGGCCTTAACAAACATGAATGTATCGGACCATAATGCCAAGCTAGTAGATTTACAGTTGATGGCTTTGGCATCATGGATGAACCATGAGAAGTCAAGGGTTGTAGCGATGAATAAGATATTGGAAAGAGAGAAAACTAAACCTCTTATGATCAGAGCTGAACATTCAAATCCCATGGCCCTCATCAGTACCCCTAATTTGATTGCAAATAATCCTCAGCTTGCACCTAGATATCTTGTTGCCCAAGATAAACCAATTTCACATTTTGAGTACATGTTTAGGCTATTAGGGGTTGATAGCATATATTCTTACCTAAGGAGATGGAACACATTTCCATACATCTTAAATATAAGAGAGTACCACTCTCCTAAAATATTAAGAGAAGCATTAAACAGTACACCCATGTACAAGAAATCTATGCAAAGGCTAAAAGTCAATTGGATTGGCCTGAAACTCAGTCCACCAGTACTCTTAGGAATGATATAAGGAAGGAAGGAAGAAGAAGAAAGGAGGCAATGGGAGGAGGTGGAAAGGAATGCAAGCTTCTATGAATAGGAAGAGAAAACCACAACAGAGGCATGGGATGTCAAGGAGGCCACTAGAGCTATGAAGGATATAAATATTGATTGAGTTTCTTAGAGGATGAGCAACACTTTCAGTAGGGGGTGATGATGAGCCTCATCATTGGGTAATTATATGGGCCTTAATTCACCTCCTAGCTTAGTCAAACCAACTTTTATCATGACTTATTACATGTTTTTATTATATTTTGTTTATGAGATGAGTTAGAGTTGGATATTATGCCTAGTGGACTAATATGCATTGAATATAGGATTGAAGGAGAAAATCAAGGAATTTTTGCAAATACTAAGGTTAAAAATTGAATGGGACAAGGGAGAGGGATTGTAGGAGGTAAATCCTCCTCATTTACTTATCCCCCATTTGAATATTCCTCCATCCATCACACCAGCTCGGATTGCAAGAAGCCAATCCATGAGGATTAGAGGGCAGTCGAGAAAGTGAGAGACAAAGAGCTAGTTTATCTCGAGTTTAGGAGCCTATCCTCCCTGATTTTAAGGAAGTCGTTGGGTACATTAGTTGCATAAGTAGAGAGGTCTAGCACTTCATGAGGATTCAGATTTTGGTTGTAAAACTCTAAGCTATTTTCGAGCTCCAAACTTGTGAAAGTTTTATTGATGTAATTTTATGTTTTGGTAATAAGAATAAGTTTTGTTTTGAGCCAACACTGAGTTATCTCAGAGGGCTGAAGCTCTTGGGTTAGGGCCCAACCCTAGCAGCCAAGGCTCCTCTTTCTTGTATATCTATGTTTAGTGTCGTTTCATAGCTTCATTGTTAATTTGCTTTTAGATGCATTTCCATTGCAAATAATGTAGATTGAATTGTTTGTTTATTAGTTTGCTTCCATTTGTGCCTTACTTCAATAGTAGGTTAACAAGGATAAAATCAGCACCATAATGTTGTCAAGAGGTGTCTCGGCCTCACTTCTTCCCTCTAGGATCATGACTTGAGGAAGGGACCCTTAAGCCGCCCCAAAAACACAGATTTCTGTTTCTTTTATGAGCTTTGGAGTTTGTTGTCTTTAAATTAGTATTTGGTCAGTTTTTCAAGCTAGGACTCCATTGCCATATTTTTCACCTTCACTTTTGCAATAGATCTCATCCATGCTTTCATTCCTTTCAGCAACTTTCCTCATGCACAATGTAGGCAGTTAGTTCATTAATTCTGCTTTTCTAGTTTATGAGAATGTTTCTTGTTTACATAGATTTTTGGAAGATATACATGGTTTATGTAGAGGAGGTGCTTCATGAGGAGACTAAGACTTCATAGCAAGCAGCCACCTTCCACTCCATCCACCTTAGCCATCCCTTGTTTTCCCCATCACCTTCACTAGTTTTCATCATTTTTCATAGAAATTCTTCCAAGCACATTGAACAAATCCAAGCATATCATATCTTTGTTGTTGACTTCTGAGTGATCATATACCTTCTCCCACTCCATTCCACCCATAAAACAACTTTCCTAAGCCTTCCATCACCTCACATTTTGTTCTTGGTTGTATCTTGTAGGTTTACAGGGAATCGTGTACATCTCTCGTACATCCTATAGGTTTTCCTGAAATGGACTGTTTTGAGGCCAAATTGAGGGAAAACCTCTAAGAAGTCACCAAAATCCTCCCAAATGTCTCCCACACCATCCAACCATCTCCTAACCCTTCTAGCCATCCTCAAACATCCTTAATTCACCTGCCACATCACCAGAAGAAATTAGTTTGCATACTTGATTTTCCATGAAAAGAAAAAAAGGCAGAAATAGATTTAGTTCAGTCTCTTTACTTACACATTAGTGATGTTTGATGATTCTTACTTCTAGAACTTAGATAGTACCATTTGGTTCATGTTGATTTAGCATTTCTGCAAAGAATAGTTTCTTAGCAGTTAATTAGTAAATGGTGTGATTTAGCATTGAATTTCAATCTTCTCCATTATTGTAGTAGAGTAGCTCTATCTTAGAGTAGATTTACCTTTATTCCATCAAGAAATCAAGCTTCTTCTAAATCCGTAGAAGTATGGCTGGAAAACCCCAATGGTCTCTTGCTAGTTGAATAGTGACAACATGTAAAACCATCACTTTTACTTGTGTATACAACATTGTCACCTCCAAGTTTGTACAAACCCTGGGTTGATAAAGTAAAGTTGGTAGCCCAGGAGTTGCAACATTCTTGCTACAATACTAGCACTCATCATACACCACAAAATGCATACACATACACTCGATATACAACACAACTCATACATCTATACCCGATGTACAACGCCACACAATACAAGTACCCACATAGAGTACAACACAATGAATACATATGTCACGATACAACGACTACACAATGCACATACATAGTATCAAATGTACACAACACAATATGCATGACATGCACACAATACCACATGAACACCAATACCATATGTACCACATGTACACAGTACTACTTGTACACCGTAACCACCTACACAATGTTTATACAATGCCACATGTACAATGCACCACCTATATAATGTGTACACAACACCATATGTACATAGTACCACATGCACAACATGTAGACGACACCACCTATACACAATGCCACATGCATGACATGTACAAAGCACCACCTGCACACAGTGCCACTTGTACAACATGTACACAACACCACATGCACACAACACCACTTGTACATCATGCACACAACACCATATGTACATAGAACCACATGCACAACGTGCACGCAACACTGCATGTACATAGCACTGCATATCCAACATGTACATAGCATCATCTCTACACAACACCACATATCCAACATGCATAGAGAACCATTTGCACACAATGCCACATATACATCATGCACATAATACAATAGGTACACAAAATCACATATCCAATATATACATAGCACCATCTATAACCAACACTACATATGCAACATTCACACAACACTATATGTACCACCCTGTACATAAGATTGCATAAAGAACATGCCAACCACACTACATATACACAACACCGCATGCACACAACATCACAGATGCAACATGTGTAACATATACAACATATGCACAATAGTAGCATGTCATATCAAAAGAAAATTGTCTCTACCAAGATACCTTGCTTCCAGTGTCTTATCCATGCTTTTCCCAACATGACGTCAACGACACTGCTTCATTACGTTGATGTATCCCTCAACATTAACTATCATGACATAAACATAGGTATAATACAAGAATACAATATCAATTCATATCCACCTGATACTGACCTCATGTGTTTTCCATGACTAATCTTCCCACTTGATTCACATAAGACAAAGAACCTCTTCATGTCATTCACCTACATAAGAAATCATTCCTCCACAAGAATGATCCCTGATAACCCTGTCAGACAGTGACATACATACATACATATATATACCTATATATATTAGCATTAACAATCATGATCATGTCAAACAACGCCATACATACACATATATATACTATAAACATTACCATTAAATGATCATGATCGATGACAACTTTGTCAGACATAGGATATGTATACATATATAAAGACCAACATAGTCATGATCACAACATAATTACCAGATAACATAATTTCGAGGTTAAGAGAACTTCCTTTTTTTTGCATGCCATACACAACATTAAGAACAAAAATTCCAATCAAAACCAAGGCATATGACACTTCAGGCCCATTCACATTACCTTTTTGATTACATTTCTCATGTATGTACTAGCACTGTCCATTTACCACAATGGACCCAACCGGTACAACTGAATACCGTAGTCTTACCTTCAGTTGCATCTATTCATGCACCAAGCTTCATCAGTGTCTTACGTTAACTGTTGGATACCACATAGCTCTCCCCGAGCTCCATTAACTTTCCTCCTTCCCAACCAATTCCCAAGACTCAAAACATAAAAGGAAAGACAAGAAACAAACAAGAAGAAAACCATGAAGCCAATAACAATATGACACCACAACCCAAGTGTCATGGCTATTCACCAGACATGCAAAATCACAAATCAAGTGCGTAATCACAAAATACCAAAAGCACAAGACTAACAACAGATACCATGACTCAATCCCCATGATTCCCAAGGAAATCTCAACCTGAGTCTTCTTCATTATTTCATGGCAACCTCTCTTGCCATGCAACTCCCTACATCATACTCTATCAACACATATCTGTTAGTGCATAAGTAAACATAACAATACACCAATTACCCTATCTTGTTATGACAAGCGCATTGCCTTGTAACCGAACACATCCATGCCATCTCTTAAGGGACTCCAATCCCCTTTATAGATCTGCCTATAATTAGAGACTAGCTAATATATATGTCAAGTACATGTTCATGAATCTAGCACATATCCACATAATGTCAGATAATATTAAGGTCAAGAAGACTTCTTGTATGTAAAGCACTCATTCATTTGGAATTAGGGTTTCCAAACATAACCAAAGTAATTCTTTCCCAATTCCTTTGTTTTACCTTCTTACCTTGTTGTAATCAAGGATTACTATGTATTGTCACCACTCAATTCTCAGTTATGTAAACACATCAACTATCACCTTGTCACGCTAATACCAAGCATGTTTCCTACAACTTCTCAGACATGTCAACCACATGTTCAAAATATCAAGACAATCATATCTATCAATTTGAAATCAACCTTTACCAAGAAACAATCACTTCATACCCATAATCAACTTAGAGTCATAAGACATATTGCTACAACTATCACCGATTACACTCAAGTACATATCAATTGTCTCAACACATATATTAGTACAATCATCTTAAAATGAGATCATTTGAGCACATACACATATGATGAAATTCATCAAACATTCAACCAACTTGCAAACATACTATGTTAAATAAATCAACTAGATGACATAATCAAACCAGCAAGCATCAAATATACGACATAAGCGAGATCATACCTTAATGTATTTCAAGGGAGGCTATCTTGTCTGCACAATCAAGCTAGTTAGCATGATATAATTTATCAACACATCATCTTAAGCGTAAATAAGATCATGTTATCCATAAAAATCACTAACTAACATGTTCACATCCTAACTCATAAACAATTATCATTTATGCAGAGCAATCACATATATATGATCAGGCTCGATTAATACCACACAATTCAACACAATTAGTCAACTCATACCTGAATGTCATAACCCTAACGATATTCGTAGGCCAATCAAATTTAGCATGATAACGTCAAGATCTTAATGAAATAACCCTAATCATAAAGTTACTAACATATAACAACCATAAGCTATATAGCATGCTCATCAACAACGTATAACCTAATCATCAAGATAACTTTCATATAACAAAAACAAGTGAACCTATAACATACTCATCAACAACATATAACATAATCATTAGGTTATCTAATATAAAACAACAATAGCAATGCATGCAACTATAGGTTGCTATCATTCTTGACTATCTGACACATGTGCATATAACTACACTAATCAACTAACATCTATCATGAATGTATCCATAACATCAAAAGACATGGACATAACCTAATGTATATAAACCTAATGCATATATCAATCCTTGACTTACATACCTACATGCAAAACATACAATACTTGTATGACGATCTTCTCTTACCCCAAATTCCAATGTTGCAATCTCATTATGATGATTAGCATCTCCTCCTCTATCTCGGCCAACACATTAGCATCATAACAACCAATAGCACCATGATGACGTAAATTTCATAGAATGACTTTACAACGCATGTTTGACCTATTATTCATGCATAACTATGATCAAGACCATACATGCATAACGATTGCATGTAGACATATAACACATAAGTACAAAACCATATACACATAATTCTAGCTAAGATCTAGTCATTAATGCATGATCATATCAACTACACAAACCATGACCTCATGCATGACAACAACAACCACATCTGGTGAATTTGATAATATGTGAACTTTGACGTGCATAACAATGCATAATCAACACTACACACATGAATATATACTCCATGAAAATACCTTCAACCTCCACATGGAGACATCACTACAACCATTATCAACACCACACAAATGAAATAAAAACATGGTCCTAAAACTAAAGAGACACACATGCAACCAACATGAATGCACGAGAAAACTACAACCCAAGGAGATCGTAACTTAGCTCTGATACTACTCTAGTACTGTGGACAATTTCTCCTGTGATGATCTCCTCCAAAAGTCCAACACTACATGGGCTCCTTATTTTTTTCCACGAATCGATGTCCCTGACCTCTATCTAATGCATTGAACCTCTTAGGTGGTGCAACACTCTCCTTGTTCCCTGAATCCTGAGGTATTTCTCGCTTTCTTTCCCATTTTCCTTTGTTCTCTGCATTACCTCTCCAATATAGCTTAGTCTCAAACCTGCACTTCAATTGTTCATAGAAATGCCTTAGCTTCTAGATGGCCTCGTCTAAGGATCTAGGCCCATCGAACTTGATCATGTTTTTGAATGCCATCGGTAATCCACTAATGAACCTCTGAATCTTGGCCTTTTCCTCTGTGAGATAAGGCACATACCTCGGCGACTCCCAGAATTTGTTAGTGTACTCATCATTTGTCATGGAATCCATCTTGAGCTCATAAAATACTTTTGCCTTGTCATCAAAGTATCTCTCTAGCAAATACTTCTTCTCAAATATCTTCTCAAACTTACTCCAAGTCAAATCCTCCTCATGAATACATCTGACATTCTTCACCTCTTCCCACCAAATGTCTGCTTTACCTTTGAGATTGAACATAGTCACCCTAGCTTTCATATTCTCTGAATAGTCATGAAATCTGAATAGTTTCCTCATGTCAAGCAACCATGCCTTTGCATCCTGCAATTTATTCATCTCTCCATTAAATGTTGATGGCTTTTCTTTCTGTAACTCATCCGAAAAATATCCCCTATCACTCCTCCTATAAGGATTATAACGATGACAATCATGATGCCTATCTGAATCAGAACTAGAATAATACCTATGTCTATCCCCTCTCCTATCTAAAGTTTTCAATAATCCTCCATCTGTTAGGGCCTAAATCTGCCTTAGGCTGAAAGAAGGCAAAATTTAGGGTAACCACAAACCACGCTCACTCTGGTAGCTAGCCCTACCAGAATAGGGGAGGGATCTCTCCGAGTCATGCTCAGTGAGGAATAAACAATATGTTCTAAGATGACTAAAACTAAATACTGATTTTAGGCTAGTAAATAGATATGGAAAAAGGCAATTTTTGAATGACTGAATTTTCTGGGCTGTGTGGGACCAAAGGACCGAATGAGCAGGGAAATTAAATCAAAGACACAGGATATTTCATGAGGCAAGATAGGCGGGAGGTTTAGCAATTAGATTTAAATAAAATGGGGTGGAGAGACTGTTGAGAAAAGCTAAAAAGGGCATATGCATGAATCCTTTTCAGACAGAAGAAGATACACAAAAATATGAATGCTTTACAAGGCAGAGCATAAACTGAATTCTACCTCTTCTACTTAAGAGCATTCAACCAGAAATGATTATGAATGGATGGTAAACATAACATAATACATATGAAACATAGAAAGAAAAACACATTTCCTAAACTCACACCAGAGGGATCTCATGAATCAGAGCTGC
Source organism: Pinus tabuliformis (assembly GCA_031772625.1). Classification (NCBI taxonomy): domain Eukaryota; kingdom Viridiplantae; phylum Streptophyta; class Pinopsida; order Pinales; family Pinaceae; genus Pinus; species Pinus tabuliformis. The sequence goes on along the minus strand of CM062818.1, from coordinate 244,099,560 downwards.
ATCATTCTATTAATTTCCAAGACAAAACTGTATAATGAAAGTGCTGAGTTTTTCTCCACGCCATTCCAAGAAATTCCAAACCCTTACAAATGAATTTCAATACAATAAATAAGCTTTGCTTTGGGAAAGTGGATCGACCCAAAGTTGAGGGATTGCTTAATCATTACAAGCGGAAATGAAAAGCCAACCATCAGTAACAGGAGCAGCGTTACATTTAATTTCTTCGATGACCAATAAAAAAAACAAAAATGTAGCGTAGATCTTCTGGGGTGACTATTTTGCTTCCTTTTGACCGTTTTAATCACAACCATCAGTTTAATAATATGGCTTTTAAATAAGATGCGCTTATAATGAAGAGAAAACATATATTGTTACTGAACGGGCCCACCTGTGATTTTCGTTCAACTCACCCACGCGCCAATATTCACTTTCAATTGTCTTCACTCTAAACCATAGTACCATAGCCAAAAATTGTTGAATAGGCTTTGACAAACTTACTTGGAGAAAATCGCATTGAAACAAATTGAATTCTTGCAGAGCGGAAGTGGTTTGGCCTTTGGATCTCTGTGCGCCACGCCAAAAGATATATGTGTCATGCCACTTTGGCAGTGGTTTTGAGGCACTTCCTAAAGTCCAAATTGAGCCCAAGTGTGCTTGTTCGAAAGCCCTGCCTATCTACTTTCCAACCCAAGTGAAAATTTTGGATTTGGATGCCATTTTACCCTCCAAAACGGCAATCTCCCAAGACTGCTTCCTGTGTGTCAAAATAGGGGCAGAGAGGTCATTTTTTGGGTGTCTTTGACCTCCTGAGGACTCAAAACTTGCCCAAACTTCTTGGCCATGCACCAGAAGTCATGATTTTCCATGGAAAATCCAAAAATATAAACGTTTTTTCATTTGGAGCTCCCTAGCAAAAGCGTGCGCCTGGTGTCACGGCGCATAGGGAGAAAAACCCTATTTTTTGTGCAAAAAATTTCAAAATGCAAAAATGTGCTCCAAAATTCTTGAAATTTGGGTTGTACCTTCTCCATCACATGTCATTCTAGGCCAAAGAGGTCTCGGCCAAGATTCAGAGCTGCTATTTCTCTTTTTGCCTCCTTTGTCTTTTTATCACCTTCCTCAATTTCACCTTTAGGCTCTTGATTCTCGCTTTGGAGCTCATGTTTCGGGCCATGTAATGGTGAGTCATGCACCTTAGCATTGATTTTTCCCTATTAGCCTTCTCCAACAGCTACTCCAAGTGAACGTTCACTTTCTCTAAAACATACTCCCGATCCTCATCTCTTTGCTCCATAGGTCTACCTTGTGCTGCCATGATGTGTTGCCGGTTTTCCTTGATCAGTTGCAACTCTATCTTAGTTTGTCGATCCTCAAGTTGTTTGTTCCTCTGCTCCAGGTATTTCATATTCCATTTGGCTCTCTCCAAGTCAAGGGATAAGGCTTGAATCTCTGTTTGCTGCTCCTGGATGATCTCTTTAAGCTGTGCACTTTGCGGACCCGTATCAGTATCATCATCATGAAGGAGAACGAAGTCAGTCTCTCGTTCACTTGATGGCCCCTCATCATGCATTGGCTCCTTACCTCTGTCCTATACCTATAGTGTTGATGTCGGAAGCGAGGCCCCTACCACCCTGGGTGGAGATAACACTCGCTTTGCTGCTGCAAAAAAATTTCTAGCACCCCTCTGATATGTGATGAATACCAGCACACTGGCGGTCTCATGGCGCTCATACTGCTGAGAAGGTTCCCCTGTCTCAAATCTAGTATCTGAAGGTCCTTGTGAAGCTCGAAAGAATTCATGAGAGATGAAATCATCCCAAGTGATACCCTGTAAATCAAGCTGATGCACCACCAAAATCTTGATGAGAGCAAAATGACAAAATGTTGTTGAACTGCCTCTCAGGGGTCTTGTGTTGCACAAGGGCGGTCATCCTCTCTATGTTTTGGCATATGAAATATGGGATGTTCGTCATGTTTACCTGGGTGAAATGCATGAGCAACCTGATTTGATAAGCATATAACTGGGAGGAACGACCTTCACAACTGAAATACTTCATAATTAACTTCATTAGAGGGGTATATTCATCTTTAAGATATCGGAAGGGAAACACCCTCTTAAGCTGCCTCAAGAAGCTAGGTTTAACATATGGCTCATAATGTTGTCGGTCAACTTTTTGTCTCTTGTTCCATGGCTCTCCAATATTAGTCATGCCAGTAGCTAATGAGATAGAGTCAAGTGTAAGTGTGAAAGTAACACCGGCCAAAGTAACTTGAGCACCATGTAAATGTAGAACAAATAGGCGGGCCAACTCATGGTGAAATTTAACATTTGCAACCTTTTCACAAAACTCATAGGATGACTAAAACTAAAAACAAGAGACGACAAGAGGGCAGGCCGGCAATTTTGTGAGGGTAGTCAGTTCTTCTCTAACATGTTTGCCACTTTTATGAGGCCTTCGGGGTGCATGTTCTTCCGTGGGTGAGTCACTTTGAGTTTCCACCTCATAGTCGGATGAATGATCAGATGACATAATTGATGCTATGAAAACTGCTTGGAGAAATGAATGTTGGTCGCAAGACTGTGTTGGACTGCTGTTGTAATATGTTTGAAATCTGTCACCAAGGGAGCAATGTAACAAGGGACTGTTAGGGAGGGAAAATATGAAGGGATTAGGAGTATTAGGATAGATTTTATTTAGGGTGATGTAGGAGGGTTTGGGATCTTTTCATAGGGTAGGGTTTGGGGTTTTACATTGGGCAATGGGTGAAAGGGAGTTGGGGATAAGGGTTTAGTAATTTTAGGTGATAGGGAGCAATGACATTCAAAGGGATATGGTATAAGGAAAAAGGGAAATATGGGATGGAAGGGGAACCTTAGTAACAAAATGATGAATTTGCAACCCTTAACAGCAACTGATATAAGGATTTTTAGAGGTAGGGTTTGGAAATTTTGCTTCAAACATTTGGAACCATAAACCACCATCACACAATACACAAAAATGGATGAACCAGCGAGATTATGACCCTACCTGGCACGTCCAAGCAATTCAATCGTGATTTGGAGGAATTTCGGGCGTTTTTTGTGTGTTAGACTATATGCACCGCACCACCCTTTCTATGCGCCGCGCGCTACCGGTGCACCGTGCCCGTTCCAAATTGCATTAGAGGATTGCGCCGCGCCACCTACTGTATGTGCCACGCCTGTCAAGACACCTCCAACCTCATCCAAAACGCGCATTGGCTCACCCAATTCACTTTGAAGTGCTTCTCTCCGACCTTGGCATTTAAAATGACCTTGATCCTTATGAGAAAATCTGTATAAAGATATGGAGACATGGTTTTGATTTTTGTTTCTTCAAAACCCACTTTTGCAATGTTTTGTTTTGGCATTTTTTCCACAATTTAAATCAACTCTGTATTTCACATTTCCTTTTTGGATTTTCAACTAAAATGATGAAATTTTTGGCAATTTTTTGCAGGGTTAGCTGACATGGAATTTGGCAAAGGATGATCTGAATCTGCATTTGAAGTACTTCATGGTGGAGAACTTTACATATTCATCATAAACATTAATTTGACGATTTCCTCTTCAAAACAGAGTTTTGAAGAGGAATCACCCTTGATTATCATGGATGATGAAAATATGGAGACGAAACTTGTTGAACCTCCCTCTAGCCTGCTGGAATTATTGGGTACTTTGAAGACACGGCTTATGAAACCCTAGACCTGTGACTGACATGATTGTTTTTTTTTTTTCCCATCAAAAGACCAAATATTGATTGTCATTTAATGAACTTTGATGAACAGACCTGAGCTAGTGGTACAAAGCATGAGGGGTAATGACTGACAAGACCCTTCCGTCAGATTATGGCATGCCCCTAGTGGAATGCAGCTGAGTGAATGGAGTGAGACACATAAAAAAGAAATGTAGAAAGAGTTTTGATCTTCGACGGAGGACTGACAAGACCGACTCTAACATTGGCTCTAATGGGGGATGGTAGCTCCTTGGAGGTCCCAAGAATGACAGATCTTTGGGAGAGCAGACATTGCCTTCGTCCATTGGGCTATGGAGTCATTATTTCGACAAACAACACAAAACTCTTGACTCATTTATTGACTAAAACTTGACTCGAACTGACTCAAATTCAGACTTAAAATGACTCGAAGACTGACTAGACAAACTCAAACCAAAACTGAAATAAAATGGTATTTACAGTGACAATGGAAGCAGCATAAACAACTCAGAAATGGTACCACTTGAGCAGTCGACCATTGATCGGCCCTCCTGGGCAATCTTCCTCGTTCATTTCCTTCAAAAGAAAGGCATTCTGACCCCGATATGCTGTAATCTTGAAGGGACCTTTCCAGAGATTCTCGAATTTACCGTGCTTACCCTTTTCCTCATTCCTTGCATCCCACTTCAGCACCACATCATCCAACTGAAATTTGTCCGCCTTTGCTTTTCTATCATAAATTTTCTTAATCTTCTCCTACAACTTGGACGTGTTTTGGAAAACTTCTTCTCTGGTCTGTTGCAAATGGACCATTTGATTCAATCTTCTCTGCATAGGATCGTCTTCACTGCTGGCCTCCTGAAGAAGTTTGACTACCAGAGCTGCGAGAGAGGTAGGAAACAATGTATCAACTCCATACACAAGCTCAAAGGGGGACATACCAATGTATTTCTTTTGACTGACCCGATCTACCCAAAGTGCATTGACCAACTTCTTGTGCCAGCTCTTCTTGTTGATTTCCAGCAGCTTCTTAATGAGGTTGACTAAAGATTTGTTAGAAGACTCTGCCAACCCATTGCCTTGTGGATGATAGGCAGTTGAGTGACCCAAAATTATGTGATATTTATGACAAAACTCTACCATCCTTTTTGATTTGAAAGCTGTTGCGTTATCAGTGATTAACTTATTCGGTGAACCAATGTGAGACAAGATGTTATTTTCAAGGAATGAAATAATAACCGCATCTGTAGATTGTCTAGTGGGAATTGCTTCGATCCATTTCGTGAAATAATCTGTTGCCGTGAGAATCCACCGATGCTGACCGGAAGAAGCGGGATGAATTTCACCAATGAAATCCAACCCCCATTGCTGAAAAGGGGCACTCACCTCAATGGGCTTAAGCGGTAAAGGCCGTCATTTCTGCCTTCCTTCAAAAATCTGACATTTATGACAGCTCTTGACAACCTTATATACATCAGCAAACAATGTCGGCCAATAGTATCCCGCTCTCAGAACTTTATTTTCAGTGGTTTTCCAAAAAAAGGTGAACACCACAATCTTCTTCGTGGAAGTCCTCCATGACCTGCTTTGCCTCTTCTTCCACCAAGCAATTCAATAGAACACCCCTGGGATCTTTCCAATAAAGTGCAGAATTTAGAATGCAAAACTTAGCAGCCTTTAATTTGAGAGTTCTACTTTTGTTTCTAGTCATGCCGGGCGGTGGTGACAAATTCTGAAGCACATATATGATATCTGAATACCACAGAGAAAGAGCAAACATTTCAGATACCTGGATTGACGAACCTTCCTCATTCTCATCGGACATAGCAGCGATCAGATTTATGTCTAAGGCATGCAAGTTTGATTCGACCATTAAATTTGCCAATCCCTGTCCTTTAACAAGCTTTGTGGGCTTTATTTCCACATCATACTCCAACAAAGCTGTAATCCACTTGCCTCGTCTTCCTTCCAGATTTGTCTGCACTAAAACATCTTTGATAGCAGCATTAGGAACATAAGCCAAAATATGAGAATGCAGAATGTATACCCGAAAATCTTTTAATGCTTTCACAAGTGCGAGGGCTTGTTTCTCAATGATGTTGTACTTTAAGGCTGCATCTCTTATAGCTCAGCTGAAGAAAGCAATTGGTCTTTCGTGATCATCTCTTTTCTGCATCAACACGGCTGCCATAGTATGCTCCGAAGTGAATGAAAACAATATAAAATCCTGAGTGTATTCTAGGATGATTAGAACTGGAGCTGAAGAAAGAGCCAATTTGACTAAATTGAAATATTTTACAGCCTCTTCCATCCACTTCACTTGGCTGTCCTTCTTAAGCATGTTTGTAATCTCTCTTAGGTGTTCAGCAAGATTAGGTACAAAGCGGCGTAAAAAATTCATTTTACCATTGAAAGATTGAATCTCCTTCTTATTCCAAGGCAGATCGATTTGTTGAATCGCTTGTACATGTACTGGATCAATACGAATGCCATCTTTTGAGATAATGTGCCCAAGTAGTTTGCCTTCCTCCATGGAAAACAAGCTCTTTTTCGGATTCAGCGATAGGCCATATTTTCTCCACTTTTGAAGAACAGTTTTCAGATGATACATGTGTTCTTCATCTGATTTGGAAAACACTGTCAGATCATCAAGGTACACAACCAAAAAGATATCCTTCTCATTTGCGAAAGCCAAGTCCATTGCCCACTGAAAGGTGGCACCCGCGTTCTTCAAACCAAAAGGAATTTTAGCATAATGAAAAGTTCCCCACGGAGTGGTGAACACTATCTTGTCTTGATCATCTTCATGGACAGAAATTTGGTTATATCTAGAATAACCATCGAGTAGTGATATACAAGATGCTCCAACTACTCGCTGAAGTATATGATCCATTTTGGGCAGTGGATAATTATCTTTCAATGAAACTTTATTGAGATTCCTAAAATCAATGCACAAGTGAATCTCACCTGTCTTCTTTCATACGGGCACCAAATTAGATATCCAGTCCAAAAATCTGATGGGAACAATGATTCCTGATTTGTACAACCTGTTTATCTCCTTTTCAATTGATGGCAGCAGTTTTGGATTTAGCCTTCTCAACCTCTGTCTGAAAGGTTTCTGATTAGGCTTAATGGGTATACTGTGTTGAATTATATTGGTATTGTATGTCTTCAAGTCAAAATAGTCCCAAGAAAACACATCAGCAAATGAAGACAGAAAATTGATATATTTAGCTTTTATCTTTTGTGGCAATGCTTTAGAAAGTTTTACCATTTTAGGATTAGCAACTGTTCTGATATTGACCTCTTCAACACCCTTCTCTGTTGGCTGCAATGTTGGTTTGCGGGCTACGTCATCTTGATCAAAGAGTTCTTCTGAAGGTATCAAGCCTTTAGGAATAATGTTATCCTTTAGCTGCAACACGTCCATTTGATTGATCTGCACTTCATCTTTACCATCATCATTTTCTACATCAATTGAGGTTTCTTTGAACTTACCTTTGTTTTGCAGAAAATAATCAATCTCCTCATCATCTTGGAAAACTTGCCAATATCTCTGATTGTCGGGTACAGTCGGACGATGCTTGACATGGATTTCGAATTTATTACTGGAGTTCATTGGAATCTTCAAACTACTGGCTGCCTTAGCAAGAGCATCAACAACGCTATTTTGAACACAAGGCACACATGTCAAGGTATATTATGAAAATAATTTCAGGATGCCTAGAACTGCATTTTGGTAAGCTCGCATCCGAGGATGCTTTGCTTGATATTAGCCTCTGACCTGCTTAATCACCAATTCGGAGTCGCCATATACTGCAATCCTCTTAGCATTCAGCTTTCTTAGAATTTTTAGGCCAGCAATCAAAGCTTCATACTCAGCTTCATTGTTCGAACAATCAAAAGCTAACTTGTAAGAACATACCCGCACATTACTAGGCACTTTGTTTAGGGCGGAGAAAGGACTGCGTACCCAAATACCAATTCTAGCACCATCATTTCCCACTGCACCGTCGAAATCCATGGTCCACAAACCTTCTTCCTCTTCTTCCAAGTGCTGAAATTCTGCTGGCTCTATTTTTCCTGCTTGCTGTCCATTACCTTCAGCTGATTGCTCAACGGTGTTCTACTGTTCTTGTCCTTCTTTCTTCAAAACTTCTCTGAAATTTGCTGCTATTTCTGGAATACTTTCTGCTTCTACTAACTGACTATCAATATCATTGAAACTATCTGAATACAAAACAAAAGACTCTAGATCTGTATGTACATAATTAATCGGATGATTAATGGGTTTCTCCTTGCTTGTAATCATGTATTTCATTTTTTGTTCCCGATACAATTTTCTCATCTGGCCAAACACAGGAATCCTTGCATAGGAGAAATCTAGTTGTAGTGTCCCTTTCAATTTTGCTACCCAAGACCTGGAAAGAAGCATGCCGAACCTGGGAGGAATATCCGCTACAACAATATCCATCAAAACATTCTTCATTGGGATTTGATCCAGACTCACAACCAAGTCTTTGATGAGCTCGATACATCTTACTCTACTGGAATCAAACGAATAGAGATCATGGTATTTTTGGGTGACGTCCAAACCCAGCTTATCCATGATAGCCTTTGGCATGAGATTGTGAGAAGCTCCGGAATCAAACATGGCATTATGTAACACAAAACCATGTAATCTTAAACTGATATAAAAAGGTGGCACATCACTATCTGGAGACTCACCATTCAACATTGGCCCAAAAATCATTTCAAATTGATCATCTTCGACATTCACCATATCAGACATTGGATCACAATTCAAAATTTTAGAAACTTTCCCTCTATAACTGTTGTTCCTCATTATTTTAGTCAAGGGAATGGATACCTTCAATTTAGAAATTTCATTCTCTAAACTAAAAGCGGAAGTCTTTTCTACCTCTTTAACTGGGACTTCTTTCGTTTCCTTTTCTCTTGATACAATTTGCTGATTTGATTTTTCTGCCAATGGTGATTTGTTGCTATCAGGATCGAGTGCCTCTTTTCCTTTCTTTTATGCAACTGATGAATCATTCTTTGATGCTGAAACTTCATTCCTCTTCTGAATTGGGTTAACCGACACATCTCTGTTTCTAAGTGAATATTGCCACTGCTGAGCAAATAGAGCATTCATATAGCCTCTTTGATACTCATCTGATTCTTCTTCCAAAACTGTGTCATTTGCTAGAATGAAATCTGCATCTTTGTGTGCCACTAAAATTTCTTCATACTCCTCATCTTCAGTAATGTAAATAGGCAAATCATCAGGAGTAAAGAAGTGTTTCTCTTCCCCTATTACCTTCACTTCCTCATCAGACACCAGTCCATGCACAAAATTTTGCTGCAGAGGTGGTTGTACTGGCTGCTGTGCTATCTGATCTTGGGCTCGCTGATCTCTCTACCTTATTCTATATTGTGGCTGCTACTGGCCACGAAAGTTAGGATTTCTAACTTGTGGCTCAGGTTTGTCGAGTTTCACCATTTCAAGCATCTACTCTACCTTCCTAAGTAATTGATCCATCGAGGAAGTCTCTTCCTTTATTGTGACCTTCTTTTCTACTTTTGCTCTAGCCCTCTTGGTCAGCAGATTTGCTTCAACGCCGACTGCGATTTTCTGCACATCTTCCATTGTGGCCAGCTCTCTCTCTCTTAGTTGATAAGCCATGTCAGCATCAAAACCATCTAGAAACTTCATCATGGCTAGTCCCATAGGTGGCCTTAGATGATCGGGAATTTCATTATAAATAGAACTGAATCTAATGCAGTAGTCTTGGATCGACTCACCAGCGTTTCGTTTGATTTGTTCATATTCAGCTAGAATTTGAAGAGGATTCTTTTTCACTTCCCAGTGGTCTAAAAATTGTCTTTGCAGGTCGGCGAAGGTAGTGATACGTGCAGCCAGCAAGCCTTTGAACCATTTCCTAACTTCACTTGCAAATATCTGTACAAAGAGTCTCACTGTCACATTCTCTGCATCGATCTCATGAAGGTCACAGAAATCTGCCATTCTGTCCACATGTTGCTGACCCGTAATGCTTTTAGGAGCGCCATCAAACAAAGGGATTTTTCTTTGATAATCTGTGGACATATCAACTAAAACTTGAGGCAGCACAAGAGGTGCAAAATGAGTAGCCATCACTCTTGGTGGGTTTGGTCTTGGAGGTGTTGGAGGAGTGTGTGCAGTTTTTAGGGAATTAATAATTGGAGTTTGAAGCTGTGTCACAATATAATTATCAATTGACCAGTTAGCCCTTTCAGTTTCTAGGTATACAAGAAACTGTGGATTGGGGACAGTAAAGTCAACAGACCTTTCGGATTTGGTCTCGAACAATGATATTTCAAATTGCTCATCAAAATCAAGCTCTTCAAGATACTCAAAAATATCAGGACATGAATGGTATTTGAACACGAGAGTTATAGAGATCTCTTGAAGAAGAAGTCTTGGAATCAAATTGGGATTTTCGTAGATATGAGGAGGATCTAGACCTGGATTAGCTCTGGTATATCTTCTTGAAGCCAGCGTGCTATTTTAAAAAAATCAAAAGGACATGAACAACTTACTCAACCTACCAAATCCTAAACTTATCATCCGAAAGTTTAGAATTATCAGAAGTATTGGGGTGTTTGTAGGTTAAGCCTGCCATTTACACAACAAATAAGACTAACAAACAAAGAATTTCGTCCCCAGTGGAGTCGCCATTATGTTAGGGCCTAAATCTGCCTTAGGCTGAAAGAAGGCAAAATTCAGCGTAACCATAAACCATGCTCAGTCTAGTAGCTAGCCCTACCAGAATAGGAGAGGGCTCTCTTCCAGTCACGCTCAGTGAGGAATAAACAATATGGTCTGAGATGACTGAAACTAGATACTAATTTTAGGCTAGTAAATAGATATGGAAAAAGCCGATTTTTGAATGACTGAATTTTCTGGGCTGTGTGGGACCAAAGGACCGCATGAGCTGGGAAATTAAATCAAAGACACAGGATATTTTGTGAGGTAAGATAGGTGGGAGGTTTAGCGATTAGATTTAAATAAAATGGGGTGGAGAGACTTTTGAGAAAAGCTAAACATGGCATACGCATGAATCCTTTTCAGACAGAAGAAGATACACAAAAATATGAATGCTTTACAAGGCAGAGCATAAACTGAATTCTACCTCTTCTACTTAAGAGAATTCAACCAGAAATGATTATGAATGGATGGTAAACATAACAGAATACATATGAAACATAGAAAGAAAAACACATTTGCTAAACTCACAACACAGGGATCTCATGAATCAGAGCTACATCATTCTATTAATTTCCAAGCCAAAACTTTACAATGAAAGTGTTGAGTATTTCTCCATGTTATTCCCAAAAATTCCAACCCCTTACAAATGACTTTCAATACAATAAATAAGCTTTGCTATGAGAAAGTAGATTGACCCAAAGTTGAGGGATTTCTTAATCATTACAAGAGGAAATGAAAAGCCAACCATCAGTAACAGGAGTAGCGTTACAGTTAATTTCTCTGATGACCAATAAAAAAAAAACAAAAATGTAGCGTAGATCTTATGGGGTGACTATTTGCCTTCCTTTTGACCATTTGAATCACAACTATCAGTTTAATAATATGGCTTTTAAATAAGATTCACTTTTAATGAAGAGAAAACATATATTGTTACTGAACAGGCCCACCTGCGATTTTCGTTTAACTCACCCACGCCCCAATATTCACTTTCAACTGTCTTCGCTTCTAAACCACAGTACCATAGCCAAAAATCATTGAATAGGCTTTGAAAAACTTACTTGGAGAAAATCGCATTGAAACAAATCAAATTCTTGCAGAGCGGAAGTGATTTTGCCTTTGGATCTCTGTGCGTCGCGCCAAAAGATGTATGTGTCACACCACTTTGGAGGTAGCTTTGAGGCACTTCCTGAAGTCCAAAATGAGCCCAAGTGTGCTTGTTGGAAAGCCCTGCCTATCTACTTTCCAACGCAAATGAAATTTTTGGATTTGGATGCCATTTTACCCTCCAAAACGGAAATCTCCCAAGACTTCTTCCTGTGTGTCAAAATAGGGGTAGAGAGGTCATTTTTTGGGTGTTTTTGACCTCCTGAGGACTCAAAACTTGCCCAAACTTCTTGGCCATGCACCAGCAGTCATGAATTTCCATGGAAAATCCAAAAATATAAACTTTTTTTCATTTGGAGCTCCCTAGAAAAAGTGCGCTCCGGGTGGCACGGTGCACAGGGAGAAAAACCTTGTTTTTTGTGCAAAAAAATTCAAAATGCAAAACGTGCTCCAAATTTCTTGAAATTTGGGTTGTACCTTCTCCATCACATGTCATGCTGGGCCAAAGAGGTAGTTTAAAATCCAGTTGGAAGGGAACCTGGATGGGAGCGATTCAAGCTGTCACGACATCAAGGGTTTACAGTAGACAAGCGTGCCGCAGGATAACAAGCTGCATGCAAGATTATTCCACCCCTTCTAAGACAGTAAAGGTAAGCCTTTCTCTACCGTCCCCTTTCTTTCAGGAGGACTCGAAGACATTGTGAATTATGGCTCGTCATTAGGGTTAAGAAGCGATGGGGGTATTGAAAGGGCGTCGGAAGTCACCAGGGCCTCCCTTGCCAAGGGCCTGGTGAGCCCTAATAGGAACGAAGGAAGGAAGGAAGATGGATCAGGTGGGATCCTGGAACCACAAAAGAGCCCCTCTGGACCTGGAATTGAGAAGCAGGCTGCGGATCTTGAATTAACAGGTCCGGTTAATGACCCAGGCAGCAAAACAATATCAGACTCCACAGTGCCGAGGAACCCATATTTGGAAAGGTATGAGCCGGAAATGCAAGACAGGAATGAGGTGAGCAAGCCAATAAGTGAGGAGGGTTACGGGATCAGAAAGACAGGGGAGAAAAGGAAAAAATAGAGGTCGATAAAGTCGAAGGATGTAGAAGAAAATTTGGTTTTGGGAATGGATGTGCAGATAGAAGAGGCGTTGGAGGTGGCTGAATGTACCTTGGTAGGAAGGGCGAGAGGGTAAAAATACACAACCAATTTCATCAAATCTTGGGGAGAGCGAAATTGGAAGTCGGACTTAATCAAAAGCTTTAAGGTGTTGGCCTTAGCAAAATGTTGGTTCATGGTGAGGTTTGAGAATAAGGAAGCAGCATAATGGGTCATAGGAAGGAATTGGGCTTTTGGAAATATCCCTATGTTATTAAAAAAATGGAGTCTGATGTTTGATGCGATGCACGAAAAGACGGATGTTTTTCCAGTATGGGTTTGGGCCCTGGGGCTGCCCTCTTTCCTCTAGGTAGAATCAGTGTTCAAGTCCATAGGAAATATGCTGGGCACCTACCTGGAAGCGGATATGTCTTTCCTTCAAACTCAAAACAAAGCGATGGCGAGGATTTTGGTTAGTTTAAACCATCGAGGAGGACTGGCTGAGAAATAAACATCCAGTACAAAGAATACATTTTTGAACAGATTTTGGACTATGAACATCTTCCTTTCAGATTTCATAGATGCCACGTCTATGGACATTTGGCTAGGGACTGCCCGTTGGGAAGGCGATGTAGATGATACCAGAAGACGACAGATCAGGCGGAGAAGATAGCAAATCAGAATCAGTCTTTCCAGATGTTAGAGCCATCAGAGATTCAAGTCGAAGGGGCTATGGAGGTGGATAACCCTCAGGAGGGGAAGACATCAGAGAAATCCAATCAAGTAAATCCGGACAAAAGGGAAGAAGATGAAGTCGAGCTCAGGAATGGAGAAACAACACAGGAGTCCATCATAGAAACGACAGCAATTCCTAATCCAATTCTCAGCAAGGACTTAAAGGTTATGTGTCTAGATTCAAGTAATCCATCTTTACCTTCCAAAATAAAAGATGCTTGCTTGTTCTTTGGAACACATATTAGAAAATGCATCCCTGACAATAAAATTTCTGTGGAAATTCATGATATAAATTATGTTGAAGATTGTGTTGAAAACATCTCGGCTGCCATCCCTTCCCTAGATCTGAATCGTGAAGATGATCCAAGTGAGGAGCCAAAATCTGACCCCTCTCTTCCCGTATGCCACTATAACCTCAGATCTCTAGATAAAAAACCTGAGTCCTTAGAAACAGTCGGTGGAATAGGTCTCACTCCTCCTCAGAGCCTGAAAAGGAAAACAAGGGGAAGGAAATCCAATCTTTCAAAAGCTTAGGTAAAAGTGAAGTATGATGTCGTGGATGGTAAAAAAACGTCAATCCCTGGGGCACTTAGAGCAGTGCAGGCCCCTAAGAATGTTATAAAATGATTCTTACATCCTGGAATTGTAGGGGTTTAGCCAGTAAACCCAAACAACTAGCTCTTAGGGAGATGGTTATGAATTCAAATGCTGATATCCTTTTTCTCCAAGAAACTTTAGGGAAGAGTGAAGAAGTAGAAACAACATTAAATTCCCTCCTCTCGGGCTGGCATTTTACTGCTATAGACTCCGTTGGACAATTGGGAGGCCTCGCAGTTGGTTACAAGGAAGGGCGAATGAAGATTGTAAACCAATGGAGTATGAAGCAAGCGATGGGAATTGAGATTCAATCTCCTGAATTTGGTTTCCATTTTATAATCTTAAACATTTATGGGCCATGTTAGGGGAGGGTGAATTTCTGGAATGATCTCCTGTCGAAATCGATAGTGAAATGCAATAATTTGGTTATGGCTGGAGACTTAAACTTTTCTATTGGAAGCGCGGAGGCTTGGGGACCTTTGGCCAGGGAGGACTCCCTATCAGATTTCTTTCGAAACTCTTTAATTTCCAATAATTTGATAGATGTAAACCCAATAAAATTAAAATTGACATGGAGGAATAGAAGAGTAGGAGAAGCAAGAGTTGCCAAAAGATTGGATCGTTTCCTTGTAGGCGAAGAGCTAACCTCCAGAATTCCAATGTTTAGACAATGGATTGAAGACGGAGGATCTTCAGATCACTTTCCAATATTTCTAGAGCTTTCCAAGCCCCATCGTAAGCCAGCAGCACCTTTCAAGTTCAATGCATCATGGCTGCAAGAGGACTCTTTCAATAGACTGTTTAAAGAAACATGGAGACACCCAGTCAGAAGTTCATCAGAGGATATGTTATAGACATTTTTGTGCCTTGCAGCTCCAAGCATGAAATGTACATAAACCAAGGGCTCCTAAGTCCCTAAAAGTGTTGTTCTAACCCCTAAAGGAACAAGGTCAACAAATTACAGCTTCTCCCAGAAGTTCTCCACCAGAAACTGCTCAAAATAAGTCAAAACAGGATCATTTCAGCTGCTTCACTAGCTAAGCGTGTTGCATAGCACCTAAATCCACTAGCTAGGTGCGTTGCAATGCACCTAAATGCACTATGAGGGTGCGTTGAGCCGGAAATGACAAATGGCAGTGTCATTCCGCGAGGTGGAGAGACAATGGAAGCTTCCAGAATCTTCTCCTATGACACTTGCCTCCCTGAACTCGACCAAGGATGAGTAAGAGGCCTTCAGTCTCCAAGTGGAAGCAAGAAATGACAGAGAGAAGCCACTAATCAAATCACAAGCTGACTCATCCTCCTCGCATACATCTATATATGGATCCCTCATCCCAGAGATCCAGAGGTTGGAATTTTGCACATTGTAAGGAATTGCTGTTGGTTTTGAGATAAACATCAGAGAATTGGGTGATCTATGCTTTGTTGGAGGTGAAGAGGGGCTTCTTTGCTGGGAGGTTGATGCTGGGTCAAGAATCATTGGTTGTAACTCCTCCTGGATCTTCTTGTATATCAATAAAAACTATTTGAGTTTCTCCTCCATGCTTTTGTATCATTGATGCTTGTTACATTTGTATGGTTAACTTAAATCTGATCCTAAGTTATTTATGAATATAGATCCATGTCTTTGTATAGTTTTCTTCTTCTGTGATCTTACAGGTACTTGGTGAAGCTGGGCAAGTAAGGGAGCAGGTAGCTGGAAGCTGTCAAAGAGGAGAGGGATTGGATCAAAGGATTAGCGCAAGACACAGGTTGGTTCTTCCTATTCCTCTTTATTTATAGTTCATAAAGGAAATACAAAAGTAGTTTTCTCTGTTTGTTTCTAAGGCAGCTGTCACACCTTAGTGGGATAGAGCAGTTCTAAATAGACACTTTTCCCGGTAACAAAATGGCGACTCCGCTGGGGAGAATGTCTAATTAGTTTGTTTGTGTATCTCTTGTTGTTTGTTTCATAAACTTATAAGTAGCATTCGAACTGCATTTGCCATAACAAATGAAAAGTAGACATCTGCTGCTTCAATCCATTCACTGGATCTGTTTATGATTTGAACAGCTGATTCATAGACTATCTGATTGCCCTTGTGATAGCTCTTAGACCCTCCTTAGATCTACCTCTGATTGTGCATTACTGATTGCTTTTACTCGGCCAAAAACCAAAGACTAAACTGCAAACTATGACCCAGAACCCGGATAGAATTCTCGTTTCTGCCCCAGCGCAGGTACTGTGAAGAGATCCTGCATTTCAACACACTTCCCGAAAGGGCAAACTGTGCTGCAATGCAGTTTCTCTGTGTTACAGGTGCGCTGATCAGCCTAGCCCTGTGCAGCTGAGGTTCTTGTGCTTCACTCTTTCCAGTTTTGTCTCTGAATTTTGCAGCCTATGATCAGTATATGACTGTTTCAAACCCCTTTTCCTTACTGATATTCCGCCTCCTTTGTACAAAGGAACTGTAGATGTTTTTGTGTGTTTGTTGAGTCATTTACAGTTTTCCATTGCAAAAGTAGAATAGTCGTACTGTCATCCTTTGATTTAGATCTGTCGCAAGTGTCGATTTCGATCATAGGAGAAAGTTTGCTTGCTGTTGATGGTCGACTATACTTTTACTATTGCCTTTGGTCTGAATTTGTGAATTTCTAGTGTCAAAACGAGTATTCATTTCAAAATCGTGAAGTGTCGTAATCTATCTTTTGATTTCGAAAAGAAGCTTGTTTGTGTTTTTCGCTTGAAAGCAAATTCAGATTTGTACATCAACTTTCTTTTTAGCATCAATACTAAGAAAGTGAAAAACAAATACATGCATGTGCATTTGCATATAGACAGTCTGTTTGGCTTGATTTAGGAAAGTGCATTTACAGTGTGCTCTTTGCTCTTTGTGAAAAGATTGTGTCTTTCTTTTCCCCTAGTAGCTGGGATTTTCATTGCTGAAAAGAGATAAAAGTTTGTTTATCATCTTTAGATTGCATTTTAGGAATTACATCCAGATCTCATGGTGAACCCAAAAGGAAAACTTCATAAGAAAGATCAACTTAAAATAAATTCAATGAATCTAACAACGCTTTGGAACTTAACACACAACATTTAGAGGTCTAGGCTAGAGACGTATTCCGGCGTCGTAAAGCCTGGTAACTGTTGTCCTCACTGATGGTTGGGTGATTCCTCCACTTTGAGACAATAAGTGCCAGTACGGACTTGTGCTCCCTCGTACCGTCGAGTATATTTTGGAAGACCCCTATAGGCTTAAATCCTTTATCCATAGGAAGATGTGTCGGCCGCCCTACTGATCGCAATGCACTGAACACAGCATTCGGGAAGATTGACTGTCGTACCGTAAAAAGTATTTTGCAGTTTTGCGATTAGTTTGGTACTCCCTCTACCTAGACCTCCAGAGCAGTCCCTTTCGTTCCTTTTTAGACTCCTTAACGGAAAAGGTCCATCTGAGCACTTGTCACTTCAGGCTCATTAAAAATCGAAGGAGACTAGAGTCATCTTTTGTTTTTTCTCGACTCTTAAAAACTGAAAAAACAAGTTGTGTCAAAGCGTATAAAAATTTATTTTAAACGGAATATTCATACCCCTTTCCTACGTTGATCTTGGGTTGAGAAAATGGAGTCTACCAACCAAGGAATTCCCCTTGGTGGAAATCCTAGTCCTTTCTCCTCTTGGGGAGATGTTGGTGCACCCCATATGGCCACATTGTCGCTTCCAGGGCTGACAATTGGTTTGCCAGTATGGCTCTTCTCAACCTCTGTCGTTCAGAACACCACTATTCCTGAACAATCGAATCAGCAATTAGACGAGTCCAGAGTTGCCCACCAGCCTTCTACTTCCTCTAATTCTTCCTCTCCTCCTTCCTCTTCGCTTGATGGGGCTGGTAAAGCCAAAAGTCAAGTTCCTAAGGAGAAGAAGGAAAAGAAGAAGAAAGAGAAGAAGAAGAAGGACCCAAAAGCGAATGGGGGCAAACGAGTGTTGTCTAACGAAAATCCACACACTGCACCGACCAGGCCTAAATCGCCATGCGTCATTTGCAAAGGAGACCATTTTCACAGAGATTGTCCCTGCATCCCTCGGATCTTAAGGGACTGGTCTCCTCGTTTGCACAACCCGGTGTCGTTAACCTCTGATGATCATGTTGAAAGCACATCATCAACTAGTGAAAGTGAAGCCCCAGGAAAAAAAAGGAAATGTAGATTTCCTTGTAAACTGTGCGAAGGAAATCATGTCGTCCACCATTGTCCCTTCTTAGACGAAGCTAAAAGAGTTTTGGATGATCGTCGGGTTTCACCGTTACGACTTCCTCCTGGATATAAAAAACTCTTGCCAAGTCCGTCACTAGTTGAAAATCCAGCTAGCCCGCTCAGGTGGTCAGCTGAAGCACCTATCATTGAAGATAAACCATCTGGATCCATACCAGACGAAAGTCAAAAGGTCAAGGCAGCAGTTGACCCGGTCTTGCCTTCAGAGGTTTCATCTTCAGATGATACAATCACTGAAGAGAACAAGGATGACACCGTCCAAATTCTCTTCATAAACACAGACTCCGATGAACAAGGGGGCAATTTACCCGTTCCTTTACTGCAGGAAGGAAGTTCGTCAGAGCCGTACCCGACCGTCTATTCGGTCCCACCTCCAAGCAACCTAGTTGTCTCCTTCGACTGGAATCAACTAGGCAGACCCCGTTTACCAGCAAGCGTACCATTCCGAATTATCGTTCAAATATATAGAATGGTTATGGTTGGTACCATCATAGATGAGGGGGCTTCTGTGAGTATCCTTTCCTCAACTGCTTGGAAAGCGCTTGGTTCACCATCGCTTTTGCCTGAGATGAGAAATCTGACAGGCTTTGATAAAGGAACCAGTCGACCTTTAGGGATCCTTCCTGATGTGCCCATAACATTGAGAGGGAAAACCGTTCGCATGAATGTAATGGTAGTTCAAGGACCCCTGGAATACAATCTACTCCTTGGACGAGACTATATTTATTGCATGGGAGCCATTGTCTCATCACTCTTTAGAGTGATGTGTTTTCCACATGAAGGAAGAGTGGTCAAGCTCGTGGACCAACTTTCATTTCCCGGATCACGCATAGAAAATAGTCATATACCATCCCTGAATGGTCTTTTCACGCAAGAAATGTCTCAATCTCCAGTCCGTCCACCCGATGAGCGCGAGTAATTCGGGGGGACATGACTGAAACCTAGGGGGCATGCACCCTGGTCTGCTTCGGCAGGAAAACTTCGGGTATAGAGTAGGTTTCCGCGGGAGAATATGACTAGTCTGTACCCCCGTCCGTGATTGGAAGAGGGGGTTATTCTAGAACAAGATTCTCTTGTCAAAGTTATGTGAGTTGGCGAGCGCCGCCACTCACCTTTGTTTATCTCGGTAGACATCGCCGAAGAAGTGTTTTGTTTGCGCTGTGAATAGAACAATCTTTGGGTAACCTGTAAGAGGTATACCCTTCCTGATAAAACAAATGTTTTGTCAGCTCGAATAGAGGGTGACCTTGAAACTCTGTTTTATACTTGGGGGCATGCAAACCTTTTGGAGTGCAAGCAAAGAGTGATCATTTATTTGTTTTTTGGATTGGTCATTTCCTAACTTGCATAAAGAAAGGATGTGGGGCAAAACTCTAAAAGTTGTCGTTTTTATATGAGACATTTTTATCATATGACTAGATTAATCGAGCAGTGTTACCGCAAGGTTCAAGCTCGTTAAAAAATAAACCCGCACCGAGCAAATGTTTCCACCCGCGTTTAAGCTCGTTAAAAAATGAACTATTCCCTAGTAAATAACCACCGTGAATGTAGTACTTCAACCGTTAAAGCCTTGGTCGTGTTTGCACCGTCACCTCCACTTTTTCATTGGCCGATCATTCACCTCCATTTGATTGTTTACCCATTTTGAGGAACAGCTGCGAAGAGTGATTTCACTAGCCATCCTTGTGACACTGCCGTGATTGGAAAATTCCAAACCTTACCTGGAATTAGCTGCTACCCATTTTATCACTCGTTCCTCAAAAGACGAGTCTTCTTTAAGCTCTTTTCAACTGACTCATAAAATATGAAAATATTGTCGAGTCCTTGGCCTTCCAGCTCGTTAAAGGGACAGGAAGTGCTATCCCTCATCTAGATTTTAATCTTTTTGGACCTGAGGGATTATTGCACAAAAAGATCGAGCGCTTGTTTTGTTCGGCTCGTTAAAGCTATCGAAAATTCATCCCTTCTGTATTGTTTTATACTTTTTCGGACTTAAGGGATTAGATGACGAAAAAGGAATTTTGGAGTTACCTTTACGTACCTTTTCAGACTCTCTAAAAATGAAAAGGACCGAGTTATCTTTGTCGTTAAACTCGTTAAAAAGATTAATAGCGACAAACTTGTCTTTAGACGAGAATGAGTTTCACTATCACTAAGCTCGTTAAAACATAGCGATGGGTTTGCCTGAAGGGAAAATTATAGAACAAGCATATGTTATCCTCCTCAAGCTTGAAAAAAATAAAGAGGTACTAGTCAGCAATGACTGGGGAAAAATTGGGAAGAAAACTCAAAGAATTTTTATTGGTAGCAAGACGTTCTTGAACATGACACTTCCACTCCGTGTCCGAGTCGGGTTGGGTTGTTTCATTCACTGGTCACATCGCCATGGTCACACCATACCATCCACATTTGGGGTTAATGCTACCAATCCATCACATCAGTGTCGCCGACATGTTCAAGAGAAGTCATCCAGAGAAGTCACCTGTGTCCCACCCACTACCATACATTATACTCCATTCTTTCATGACCGCCACCCTGGACCATATATCATCAGATCGTTTTCACCTCCATCAAAATCATTTGCTCCGTTCCGTGTCATTGATGTGGGATTCATTAATTCCCTCCTATGACGGATCACTTCTTGTCGACATTAGCTCATTATCCAAGAAGTTGGTCTAGGAACACCCCATTCAGTACTTTGAAGTTTTCATGCCTCAATGGCAAGTTTCTCACTTCTGGCGACAGGTTTACATCAATGGCCTTCGACCGAAAGATTTTGCGTGGTGTTCGACGCCAAGTCCTTTATTCACACCACGTGAATTGTACTGCAGTACCTTGAGGATCATTATCATTATCGGTGATTCCTCTCGCGCTTGTTAACAGTTTACATCATTGATTGGTAATCAAGCGATGTCTTTCCATGTTCGACTTCAAAACATTTCTCACATGGATCGACTTGTACTTCGAGTGAAGATCGGACGAGATTGAAGACCCCAGATCTAGTTTCATCCATCCGGGCTGCGATATATATTCAGGGAAATAAAGACATTCAAATGTACAGCATTACAGCACAGATAGTCATCCTACCAAAAGGATGATGGCTCTATCAGAATCATCAGTCTACCATCAGACGATTGTCTGTCCTATGTACATGAAAATGAATTTATAAAGCTGAGCATGGGAATGCCCGCCTCAGCTAGATCATGAAAACAGTATGAAGATAATGTATTGTATTGTATCTTATTACAGGTCTCCTCCCAACATTGAAAGAACTTCGGATCCTCATAATAAAGCATTTCACCCGATGAACGGCCTCATACTTTAGGGGGCAACTGTTATAGACATTTTTGTGCCTTGCAGCTCCAAGCATGAAATTTCCATAAACCAAGGGCTCCTAAGTCCCTAAAAGTGTTGTTCTAACCCCTAAAGGAACAAGGTCAACAAATTACAGCTTCTCCCAGAAGTTCTCCACTAGAAACTGCTCAGAATAAGTCAAAACAGGATCATTTTAGCTGCTCCACTAGCTAAGTGCATTGCATAGCACCTAAATCCACTAGCTAGGTGCGCTGCAACGCACCTAAATGCACTATGAGGGTGCGTTGAGCGGGAAATGACAAATGACAGTGTCATTCCGCGAGGTGGAGAGACAATGGAAGCTTCCAGAATCTTCTCCTATGACACTTGCCTCACTGAACTCAACCAAGGATGAGTAAGAGGCCTTCAGTCTCCAAGTGGAAGCAAGAACTGACAGAGAGAAGCCACTAATCAAATCACAAGCTGACTCATCCTCCTTGCATACATCTGTATATGGATCCCTCATCCCAGAGATCCAAAGGCTGGAATTTTGCACATTGTAAGGAATTGTTGTTGGTTTTGACATAAACATCAGAGAATTGGGTGATCTATGCTTTGTTGGAGGTGAAGAGGGGCTTCTTTGCTGGGAGGTTGATGCTGGGTCAGGAATCATCGGTTGTAACTCCTCTTGGATCTTCTTGTATATCAATAAAAACTATTTGAGTTTCTCCTCCATGCTTTTGTATCATTAATGCTTGTTACATTTGTATGGTTAACTTAAATCTGATCCTAAGTTATTTATGAATATAGATCCATGTCTTTGTATAGTTTTCTTCTTCTGTGATCTTACAGGTACTTGGTGAAGCTGGGCAAGTAAGGGAGCAGGTAGCTGGAATCTATCAAAGAGGAGAGGGAGTGGATCAAAGGATTAGCGCAAGACACGGGTTGGTTCTTCCTGTTCCTCTTTATTTATAGTTCATAAAGGAAATACAAAAGTAGTTTTCTCTGTTTGTTTCTAAGGCAGCTGTCACATCTTAGTGGGATAGAGCAGTTCTAAATAGACACTTTTCTCGGTAACAGGATAGGGGGGTTTTGTTTATGGAAAATTTAAAAAGATTAAAGAAAGCTACTATTGAATGGGAAAAAGGAAGGAAGAAAAAACAGAACGAGGAATTAAACTAGATCAATGAGGAACTCCAAAGGCTGGAAAGTACTAAGTCGGATGGCTATGCTTCCCAGGAATCAAAGGAGAAGATTCTCTCTCTTGAAAAATGCGAAAACCAATTTTTTTTGGCAAGAGAGGAGGAATGGAGGTTAAAGAGCAGAGCGATATGGCTAAAATCCGGGGATGAAAATACGAGATTTTTCCATAATTATGCAAAAGGGAGGAAAAACACAAATACAATATGGAAACTAAAGAATGAGGAAGGTAGGAAGGTAAATACCTTTAAGTCTCTCTCAGCCCTGGGCCAAAGCCATTTCTAGAACATGTATGCTGATCAAGGTGAGATTACCATTGCAAAAGTAATTAAGACTGCTCAATGTTTCCCTCGGTATGTCGAGGAGGAAGAAGTAGAGGAATTGATGAGTGAAGTCACAAAGGAGGAAGTAGAAAGTGTCATTAAATCTATGGCAAGAGACAAAAGCCCTAGCCCGGATGGTGGACCATAGAACTCTTCTAACACTTCTTTGACCAGATAGGAGCAGAATTAACAGAAGTGATCGAAGAGTCCAGAAGGAAGGGAGAGGTTTACCACCCGTTCAATGCAACTTTCATAGCTCTCATCCCTAAGAAGGAAGTTCCTGAATCCTTTGAAGACTTCAGACCTATAGATCTTCAATACATCTTACTCTGCTGGAATCAAACGAATAGAGATCATGGTATTTCCGGGTGACGTCCAAACCCAGCTTATCCATGATAGCCTTTGGCATGAGATTGTGAGAAGCTCCGGAATCGAACATGGCATTATGTAACACAAAATCATGCAATCTTAAACTGATATAAAAAGGTGGCACATCACTATCTGGAGACTCACCATTCAATGTTGGCCCAAAAATCATTTTAGGTTGATCATCTTTGACATTCACCATATCAGACATTGGATCACAATTCAAAATTTTAGAAACTTGCCCTCTATAACTGTTGTTCCTCATTATTTCAGTCAAGGGAATGGATACCTTCAATTTAGAAATTTCATTCTCTAAACTAAAAGCGGAAGTCTTTTCTACCTCTTTGACTGGGACTTCTTTCTTTTCCTTTTCTCTTGATACAATTTGTTGATTTGATTTTTCTGCTGATGGTGATTTGTTGCTATCAGGATCGAGTGCCTCTTTGCCTTTCTTTTGTGCAACTGATGAATCATTCTTTGATGCTGAAACTTCCTTCCTCTTCTGAATTGGGTTAACCGACACATCTCTGTTTCTAAGTGAATATTTCCACTGCTGAGCAGATAGAGCATTCATATAGCCTCTTTGATACTCATCTGATTCTTCTTCCAAAACTATGTCATTTGCTAGAATGAAATCTGCATCTTTGTGTGCCGCTAAAATGTCTTCATACTCCTCATCTTTAGTAACGTAAATAGGCAAATCATCAGGAGTAAAGAAGTGTTTCTCTTCCCCTATTACCTTCCCTTCCTCATCAGACTCCAGTCCATGTACAAAATTTTGCTGCAGAGGTGGCTGTACTGGTTGCTGTGTTGTCTGATCTTGGGCTCGTTGATCTCTCTGCCTTATTCTATATTGTGGCTGCTGCTGGCCACGGAAGTTAGGATTTCTAACTCGTGGCTTAGGTTTGTCGAGTTTCACCCTTTCAAGCATCTACTCTACCTTCCTAAGTAATTGATCCATCGAGGAAGACTCTTCCTTTACTGTGACCTTCTTTTTTGCTTTTGCTCTAGCCCTCTTGGTCAACAGATTTGCTTCAACGCTGACCACGATTTTCTGCATGTCTTCCATTGTGGCCGGCTCTCTCTCTCTTAGTTGATAAGCCATGTTAGCATCAAAACCATCCGGAAACTTCATCATGGCTAGTCCCACAGGTGGCATTAGATGATCGGGAATTTCATTATAAACAGAATTGAATCTAATGCAGTAGCCTTGGACCAACTCACCAACGTTTTGTTTGATTTGTTCATATTCAGCCAAAATTTGAAGAGGGTTCTTTTTCACTTCCTAGTGGTCTAAAAATTGTCTTTTCAGGTCAGCCAAGGTAGCGATACGTGCAGCCGACAAGCCTCTGAACCATTTCCTAACTTCACCTGCAAGTGTCTGTACAAAGAGTCTCATTGTCACATTCTCTGCATCGATCTCATGAAGGTCACAGAAATCTACCATTCTGTCCACATGTTGCTGAGCAGTAATGCTGTTAGGAGCGCCATCAAACAAAGGGATTTTTCTTTGATAATCTGTGGGCATATCATCTAAAACTTGAGGCAGCACAAGAGGTACAAAATGAGAAGCCATCACTCTTGGTGGGTTTGGTCTTAGAGGTGTTGGAGGAGTGTGTGCAGTTTTTAGGGAATTAACAATTGGAGTTTGAAGCTATGTCACAATATAATTATCAGTTGACCGGTTAGCCCTTTCAGTTTCTAGGTATACAAGGAACTGTGGATTGGGGACAGTAGAGTCAACAGCCCTTTCGGATTTGGTCTTGAACAATGATATTTCAAACTGCTCATCTAAATCAAGCTCTTCAAGATACTCAAAAATGTCAGGACATGAATGGGATTTGAACACGGGAGTTATAGAGATCTCTTGACGAAGAAGTCTTGGAATCAAATTGGGATTTTCGTAGATATGAGGAGGATCTGGATCTGGATTGGCTCTGGTATATCTTCTTGAAGCCAGCGTGCTATTTTCAAAAAATCAAAAGGACATGAAAAACTTACTCAACCTATCAAAACCTAAACTTATCCTCCGAAAGTTTAGAATTATCAGAAGTATTGGGGTGTTTGTAGGTTAAGCCTGCCATTTACGCAATGAAGAAGACTAACAAACAAAGAATTTCGTCCCCAGTGGAGTTTCCATTATGTTAGGGCCTAAATCTTCCTTAGGCTGAAAGAAGGCAAAATTCAGGGTAACCATAAACCACGCTCAGTCTAGTAGCTAGCCCTACCAGAACAGGAGAGGGCTCTCTCCGGGTCACGCTTAGTGAGGAATAAACAATATAGTCTGAGATGACTGAAACTAAATACTGATTTTAGGCTAGTAAATAGATATGGAAAAAGGCGATTTTTGAATGATTGAATTTTCTGGGCTGTGTGGGACCAAAGGACCGCATGAGCTGGGAAATTAAATCAAAGACACAGGATATTTCATGAGGTAAGATAGGCGGGAGGTTTAGCAATTAGATTTAAATAAAATGGGGTGGAGAGACTTTTGAGAAAAGCTAAATAGGGCATAGGCATGAATCCTTTTCAGACAGAAAAAGATACACAAAAATATGAATGCTTTACAAGGCAGAGCATAAACTGAATTCTACCTCTTCTACTTAAGAGCATTCAACCAGAAATGATTATGAATGGATGGTAAACATAACAGAATACATATGAAACATAGAAAGAAAAACACATTTGCTAAATTCACACCACAGGGATCTCATGAATCAAAGCTGCATCATTCTATTAATTTCCAAGCCAAAATTGTACAATGAAAGTGTTGAGTATTTCTCCATGCTATTCCCAGAAATTCCAACCCCTTACAAATGACTTTCAATACAATAAATAAGATTTGCTATGAGAAAGTGGATCGACCCAAAGTTGAGGGATTGCTTAATCATTACAAGTGGAAATGAAAAGCCAACCATTAGTAACAGGAGCAACGTTACATTTAATTTATCTGATGACCAATAAAAAAAAACAAAAATGTAGCGTAGATCTTTTGGGGTGACTATTTTCCTTCCTTTTGACCGTTTGAATCACAACTATCAGTTTAATAATATGGCTTTTAAATAAGATGCACTTTTAATGAAGAAAAAACATATACTGTTACTGAACAGGCCCACCTGCGATTTTTGTTTAACTCACCCACGCCCCAATATTCACTTTCAACTGTCTTCGCTTCTAAACCACAGTACCATAGCCAAAAATAATTGAATAGGCTTTGACAAACTTACTTGGAGAAAATCGCATTGAAACAAATCGAATTCTACAGAGCGGAAGTGATTTGGCCTTTGGATCTCTGTGCGCCACGCCAAAATATGTATGCG
Organism: Pinus tabuliformis; assembly: GCA_031772625.1. NCBI lineage: Eukaryota > Viridiplantae > Streptophyta > Pinopsida > Pinales > Pinaceae > Pinus > Pinus tabuliformis. The sequence goes on along the minus strand of CM062818.1, from coordinate 244,072,790 downwards.
TCATGCCACTTTGGCAGTGGTTTTGAGGCACTTCCTGAAGTCCAAATTGAGCCCAAGTGAAATTTTTGGATTTGGATGCCATTTTACCCTCCAAAACGGCAATCTCCCAAGACTGCTTCCTATGTGTCAAAATAGGGGCAGAGAGGTCATTTTTTGGGTGTTTTTGACCTCCTGAGGACTCAAAACTTGCCCAAACTTCTTGGCCATGCACCAACAGTCATGATTTTCCATGGAAAATCCAAAAATATAAACTTTTTTTCATTTGGAGCTCCCTAGCAAAAGCGTGCGCCGGGTGGCGCGGCACACAGGGAGAAAAACCCTGTTTTTTGTGCAAAAAAATTCAAAATGCAAAAATGTGCTCCAAATTTCTTGAAATTTGGGTTGTACCTTCTCCATCACATGTCATGCTAGGCCAAAGAGGCCTCAGCCAAGATTCGGAGCCGATCTTTCTCTTTTTTCCTCCTTTGTATTTTTATCACCTTCCTCAATTTCGCCTTTGTGCTCCTGATTCTCGCTTTGGAGCTCATGTTTCGGGCCATGTAATGGTGAGTCATGCACCTCAGCATTGCTTTTTACCTATTAGCCTTCTCCAACGGCTACTCCAAGTGAACGTTCACTTTCTCTAAAACATACTCCCGGTCCTCATCTCTTTGCTCCATAGGTCTACCTTGTGCTGCCATGATGTGTTGCCGGTTTTCCTTGATCAGTTGCAACTCTATCTCAGCTTGTCGATCCTCAAGTTGTTTGTTCCTCTACTCCAGGTATTTCATAGTCCATTTGGCTCTCTCAAAGTCAAGGGATAAGGCTTGAATCTCTGTTTGCTGCTCCTGTATGATCTCTTTAAGCTGTGCACTTTGCGGACCCGTATCAGTATCATCATCATGAAGGAGAACAAAGTCGGTCTCTCGTTCACCTGATGGCCCCTCATCATGCATTGGCTCCTTACCTCTATCCTGTACCTGTAGTGTTGATGTTGGAAGTGAGGCCCCTTCCACCCCGGGTGGAGATAACACTCGCTTTGTTGCTGCAAACAAATGTCTAGCGCCCCTTTGATATGTGATGAATACTGGCACACTAGCGGTCTCATGGCACTCATACTGATGAGAAGGTTCCCCTGTCTCAAATCTAGTATCTGAAGGTCCCTGTGAAGCTCGGAAGAAGTCATGAGAGATGAAATCATCCCAATTGATACCCTGTAAATCAAGTTGATGCACCACCAAAATCTTGATGAGAGCAAAATGACAAATGCTGTTGAACTGCTGCTCAGGGGTCTTGTGTTGCACAAGGGCGGTCATCCTCTCTACGTTTCGGCATATGAAATATGGGATGTTCATCATGCGTACCCAGGTGAAATGCATGAACAAACTGATGTGATAAGCATATAATTGGGAGAAACGGCCTTCACAACTGAAATACTTCATAATTAACTTCATTAGAGGGGTATATTCATCTTTAAGATATCGGAAGGGAAACACCCTCTTAAGCTGCCTCAAGAAACCAGGTTTAACATATGGCTCATAATGTTGTTGGTCAACTTTTTGTCTCTTGTTCCATGGCTCTCCAATATTAGGCATGCCAATAGCTAATGCGATAGAGTTTGATGTAAGTGTGAAAGTAACACCGGCCTAAGTAACTTGAGCACCATGTAAATGTAGAACAAATAGGCGGGCCAACTCATGGTGAAATTTAACATTTGCAACCTTTTCACAAAACTCATAGCATGATTGAAACTGAAAACAAGAGACGGCAAGAGGGAAGGCCTGTAATTCTGTGAGGGTAGTCGGTTCTTCTCTAACATGTCTACCACTTTTATGAGGCCTCCGAGGTGCATGTTCTTCCGTGGGTGAGTCACTTTGAGTTTCCACCTCATAGTCCTATGAATGATCAGATGACATAATTGATGCTATGAAAACTGCTTGGAGAAATGAATGCTGATCGCAAGACTGTGTTGGACTGTTGTTGTAATATGTTTGAAATCTGTCACCAAGGGAGCAATGTAACAAGGGACTGTTAGGGAGGGAAAATATGAAGGGATTAGGAGTATTAGGATACATTTTATTTAGGGTGATGTAGGAGGGTTTGCGATCTTTTCATAGGGTAGGGTTTGGGGTTTTACATTGGGCAATGAGTGAAAGGGAGTTGGGGATAAGGGTTTAGTAATTCTAGGGGATAGGGAGCAATGACATTCAAAGGGATATGGTATAAGGAAAAAGGGAAAGATGGGATGGAAGGGGAACCTTGGTAACAAAATGATGAATTTGCAACCCTTAACAGCAATTGATATAAGGATTTTTAGAGGTAGGTTTGAAAATTTTGTTTCAAACATTTGGAACCATAAACCACCATCACACAATACACAAAAATGGATGAACCAGCGAGATGTCGACCCTACCTGGCACGTCCAAGCAATTCAATCGTGATTTGGAGGAATTTTGGGCGTTTTTTGTGTGTTAGACTTTATGTGCCGTGGCACCCTTTCTATGCGCTGCGCGCTACCGGTGCGTCGCACCCATTCCAAATTGCATTGGAGGATCGCGCCCAATGCGCCGCGCTGGCCCAGTGCGCCGCACCACCTACTGTATGCACCGCGCATGTCAAGACACCTCCAACCTCACCCAAAACGCGTGCTAGCTCACCCAATTCACTTTGAAGTGCTTCTCTCCGACCTTGGCATTTAAAATGACCTTGATCATTATGAGAAAATCTGTATAAAGATATGGAGACATGGTTTTGATTTTTGTTTCTTCAAAACCCACTTTTGCAATGTTTTGTTTTGGCACTTTTTCCACAATTTAATGTAACTCTATATTTCACATTTCCTTTTTGGATTTTTGACTAAAATGATGAAATTTTTGGCAATTTTTTGCAGGGGTAGCTGACATGGAATTTGGCAAAGGATGATCTAAATCTAATTTTGAATTACTTCATGGTGGAGAACTTTACATATTTATCATAAACATTAATTTGACGATTTCCTCTTCAAAACAGAGTTTTGAAGAGGAGTCACCCTTGAGTATCATGGATGATGAAAATCTAGAGACGAAACTTGTTGAACCTCCCTCTAGCCTGCTGGCATTATTGGGTACTTTGAAAACACGGCTTATGAAACACTAGACCTATGACTAACATGAATTTTTTTTTTTTTGCCCATCAAAAGACCAAATATTGACTATCATTTAATGAACTTTGATTAACAGACCTGAGCCAGCAAGTACAAAGCATGAGGGGTAATGACTGACAAGACCCTTCCGTGAGATTATGGCATTCCCCTAGTGGAATGCAGCTGAGTGAATGGAGCGAGACACCTAAAAATGAAATGTAGAAAGAGTTTTGATCTTCGACGGAGGACTGACAAGACCGACTCTAACACCATCTATGACCATGTCATCTCTATCTAACATGTGACCACCATGTGACCTACTACCATAAGCCCCGTTAGTTCTATCCTCCTATTCATAGTTGATCCAACATGCTCCCTGTCACTGCAAGTCTGACAAACTTTGAAGTATCATTGCATTTACCTCTACTTGTTTCTCCTATTTCTGCATGATTCTATCATTATCTACCTTACAACTCCTTATTTATTCCTTTAAGCTTCTCAATGTAACTACCAAATCAAAAGAGTTCCCAACACAATACGTCTCTTCAGATTCATCGGGAGAGTCTTTGTAGTCAACCATATTACTAGCCATTTGATATTTCTTCCTACAAGGTATATCATGTCAGCTAAACCAAATCACAATTGTCCAGCCTACCTTAGCATAGCTCGGGGAGGATACCTTTTCTGCAAGATCAACAAATTGACGTGATACATGTATTACATAATCATGACAACATACAAAAACGTAATATGTAATCATATGACCATGCATGCCAAAACTAATGAAGAAATCATACATGCAACTTGATACCTGCAAGAAAATATGATGTAGCTATTGATCCTAATGCCTTCTTGCGCTTTACTGCTCTTCCTTCACCTTATTTCCCCAAGAATCCCAATATGCCACACCCTCCAAAATTTCTCCAAGAAAACTCTAAGTCTCCAAGAGTATGGGAGAGAGAGAGAAAGTAACGAGAGAGCTCCAAAACTGAACTAACAAGAAGTTACCAATTGATCCTCAAAAGCCTTTTAATGAATAAGGCCTCTATTTTCTTCATTTTCCATTATTTTCCATTATTTTCCTTCATTTTACTCCTCACATGAAAGTTGTGACCTTTCACCTTCCTTTTCTCCTAATTTCCATTATTTTCATAAATAAATGTGCCAAAAATGCCATTTTGCCTTTCCAAAGCCTTAGCGATTGCATTTTCCATTTTCCTTGCCCATAATAAACTGAATCAATGGCCACTAGGATGTTTCCCCCACCATTCAATTTGGAATATGTGTGCCATCACTGTGTCCTTATATATATTTTTACGTGGGATTTTCACCAGGGCTATTACAAAACCATCCCCCTTAGGGGAACACTGTCCTCGGTGTTCAATGATACCTATAACCAAAAACACTGCTGAAAACAAAACATACTGGCCATGGAACTTTATAACACAGCTCGTTGCAGTATTTACAATGACCACTACCGATACATGACAATCGTACCATTTACTAGATAGCTCATTATGGTATTTATAATAACCACATATACACATATGCACATTTTCTAAACCAGCAAATAAAAGGATACGATGCCCATATCAATCAACAAGGGAATCTAGAGGGTCACGCCTCCACCCTCAAAAGTAATACCAGGATTGACCTCCCTCCCAAGAAGTTCAGAATCCACTACAAAGTCAAAATTGGATCAATGTGCAACACTATAATCACACGCCACTTGTCATTAGGGGAGTTTTGAGTTCTAAAATGGGCCTCCTAAAGAAATTATAAAATAATAGTGGAAATAATAAAATAATATTATATTACATCATCAAATTTTAAACGGAAAAAAAAATCAACTCGTATTTTCAACTTATCTCCATTTGGGTTTACTCAAATTTCGAGCAGAAACACTTGTTGGATGAGGAATGTGATTCCTCATCCAAGGATTACCCATCTGTCATACTTTTGATGGACCCTGCTACACCAAAAATTAGAAATACATGAAAAATGTGATTGCAATCATGTTTTTTCATGTATTTCTCATTTTTTATGTAGCAGGGTCCATCGAAAGTATGCAACATGGGTACTCCTTGGATGAGGAATTAAATTTTTCATCCAACGAGTACTCCTGCGCAAAATTTGAGTAAAACCTTCAGGAGATAAGTTGAAAATACGAGTTGAAAAAGTAGTTTTATTATTTTATTATTTTTTAATCTTTTTACTTTTTTACTCGGAAAATGGTGAATCATCCCCCGTGGTTGACATCATCATCTTGAATCATATTTGTTCTTATACAATTTATTTTAGTTGTACATTTTTCTTAGGAGGCCCATTTTAGACCTCAAAATTCCCCTAATGCCTCCCAGTGAACAATATCCAGTGCATTGTTCCAGGGCGCACTCTCAATGTGCAACTGATTCCATCTAACAATGCTAATGACCAAAAAAAATATATCCATGACCTTCCCATCTCTGCTATATAGTTCCTTGGGAAATCTGGTCAACCCCTTCTATGCATTCACACACCTTCCAAGTTTCGTTGGCACCCCCATCTTGGGCAGTCCATCCCTTGGCAAGGCTTCCTCACATCAAAAGATACAAAAACCAAGGAATATCCCTATCTTAAGACCACCATACTGGTTGTAGCATGCTCGTGGAAATATATGGACATTTTTGGGTACCATTTTCCCACAATGGCCCTGCTCCTGAAGTGTTCTACCAGGATACTGATGCATGTTCCAATTTCTTTCACTGCTACTGCTAATTATTACAGTCAATTTTAGCTAGTGAACCATACATGTTCATCCATTCTTGTTCCAAGCACATAATTTCCATTAGATTCCAAATAAATTGAAATAACTTCAAATCATGCCTCATTGGTAGCTTGTCAATAAGGTACACTTGCAATCCTGTTTACTTCTTGTCATGACAAGTCAAACTAGCATATTTGATCAAATCATCATGTATAAACCATATCACATTAGGTTAGCTCAAATCACAACCATCATAGATAAAAATCATAAATCACATGTAACCATCATAAACTAAAATCATAGATCACATGTAATCATCATAAAGCATAATCATAAATCTCATGTATAATAAAACTGAAATAAATATTGATACTTATCATTTAATCCATCCTTGGCTTCTACCTTTGTCTATATTCTATACACACTCTAGATCACTTGCCACACTTGACAATCACCCAGTGCCTTCTCCTCAACCATGTGCACATACACATAGTGTGCATCACACACATATAGCCACACATGACTTACAACACCATGCAGTACATGAACCTACACCCAATGCATGTACGTATACATACACCATGTACATCCAAAGACATGCATCCAAACAAAATGTGTGACACCACAAAATGCATACACATACACCCGATATACAACACAACTCATACATCTATACCTAATGTACAATGCCACACGATACATGTACCCACACAGAGTACAACACAATGAATACACATATCATGATACCATGACTACAGAATGCACATAAATAGTACCACATGTATACAACACAATATGCATGACATGCATACATTACCACACGTACACCGGTACCATATGTACCACATGTATATAGTACCACCTGCACAACGTGTATACACCACCACATGTACACTGCACCACCTGTACAACATGTACACAACACCATATCTACATAGTACCACATACACGACACCACCTGTATACAGCGCCACATGCTCGACATGTACACAATACGACTTGCACACAATGCCACTTGTACAACATGTACATAGCACCACTTGTACAATCATGCACAAAACACCATATGTACATAACATCACATGTACAACATCCACGCAACACTGCATATCCAACATGTACATAGCATCATTTGTACACAACACCACATATCCAACATGCATAGAGAAGCATATGCATATAACGCTGCATATACATCATGCACACAGTACAATATGTACACAACACCGCATATCCAACATGACATAGCACCATCTATACCCAACACTGCATATGCAAGATTCACACAACATTATTTGTACTATCTTGTACATAACATTGCATAAACAACATGTACCCATACTACATATACACAACACCACATGCACACAACACCACTGATGCAACATGTGCAACATATACAACATATGCACAACAATAGTACCTCACATCTGAAAGCACATTGCCTCTACCAATACTTGCTTCTAGTGTCTTATCCATGCTTATCCCAACATGACGTGAACTACACTGCTTCATTTCATTGATGTATCCTTGAACATTACCTGTTGTGACATAAACATAGGCCTAATACAATCATACAATATCAATTCATATCCACATGATATTGGCCTCATATATTTGTCATGACTACTCTTCCCACTTAATTCCAATAAGAGCAGGAACCTCTTCATGTCATTCACCTGCATAAGAAATCATTCCTTCACAAGAATGATCCCAGACAATTGTGTCGAACAGTGACATATATACATACATATATATACCTATATATATTAGCATTAACAATCATGATCCTGTCAGACAATGACATATATACACACATATATACATATAAACATTAGCATTAAACAACCATGATCTATGACGAATTTGTGAGACATGACATACATACATACATACATACATACATACATGTACACATATATAAACATCAACATAGTCATGATCACAACATAATTACCAGATAACATAAGGTCAACATAATATAACTTCCTTATTTGTTCACACCATGCATAACATTGAGTACAACAGTTCCCATTGTAACCAAGGCATATGAAGACTCAAGCCCATTCACCTTACCTTTTTGATTACCTTTCTCATGTTTGTACTAACACCATCCATTTACCACAATGGATCCAACCATTCCAACCGACTGCTATAGTCTTACCTTCTGTTGCGCTTACACATGCACTGAGCTTCATCCCTATCTCACATTACCTGTTGGGTACCACAGAGCTCTCCTAGAGCTCCATTAACTTTCCTCCTTCCCAACCAATTCCCAAAACTCAAAACATAATAGGCAAGACAAGAAAAAAATAAGAAGAAAACCATGAAACCAATAACAATACAACACCACAAGCCAAGTGGCATAGCTATGCACCAGACACACCGAAAATCGAAAATGAAGCAAAACAATTGAAAATACCAAAAAAACAATACTAACAACAAAAGACATGAATCAATCCCCATGGTTCCAAAGGAAAGCTAAACCTGATCCTTCTTCAAGATTTCATGGCAACCTCTCTCAACGTGAAACTCCCTGCATCATACTACCATCAACACATAATTGTTATTTCATAAATAAACATAAGAATGCACCAGTTACCTTATCTTGTTGTGCGAAGAGTGCTTCCTTGCAACCAAACACATCCATGCCATCTCTCAAGGGACTCCAATCCCCTTGATAGATCAACCTATAATCAGAGACTAGCTAATATATCTGTCAAGTACATGTTCATGAATCTAGCACATATCCACATAAGAAGACTTCTTGTATGCAAAGAACTCATTTGTTTGGAATTAGGATTTCCAAACATAACCAAAGGAATTAATTCCCAATTCCTTTCTTTTACCTTCTTACCTTGTTGCAGTCAAGGCTTACTATGTATTGTCACATCACCCAACTGTTAGTTATGTAAACACATCAACTATTCCCTTGTCACTCTAATACCAAGCATGTTTCCTCCAACCTCTCACACATGTCAACCACGTGTTCCAAATATCAAGACAATCATTTCTATCAATTTGAAACCAAACTTTACCAAGACTAACAATCACATCATACCCATAATCAACTCATAGTCATAAGACATAATGCTACAACTATCACCTATTACACTCAAGTACATATAAACTCTCTCAACACATATGTTAGTACAATCATCTTAAAATAAGATCATTTGAGCACATACTCATATTATGAAATTCATCAAACATTTAACCAACTTTCAAACATACTATGTTAAATAAATCAACTAGATGACATAATCAAAGCATCAAGCATCAAATATACATAAGCGAGTTTATACCTTAATGTAACTCATGGGAGGATATATTGTCTACACAGTCAAGCTAGTTAGCATGATATAGCTTCTCAACACATCAGCTTAAGCATAAATAAGATCATGCTATCCATAACAATCACTAACTAGCATGTTCACATCCTAACTGATAAAAAATTATCATTTATGCATAGCAATCACATATGTACGATTTGTCTAGATTAGCACCACACAATACAAAACAATAAGTCGACTCATACCTTAATGTTGTAACCCTAACCATTTGCATATTCCAATCCAATTTATCATGATACATATAACGTCAATATCTTAACGAAATAACCCTAATCATCAAGTGATTAGAATATAACAACCATAAGCTATATATCATGCTCATCAACAACATATAACCTAATCGTCAAGCTAACTATCATATAACAACAACGAGTTAACCTATAACATACTCATTAAAAACATTTAACATAATCATCACGTTATATAATATAAAACAATAGTAGAAATACAACTAATGGTTGCTATCATTCTCGACTATCCGACACATGTGCATATAACTACACTAATCAACTAACATCTATCATGAATGTAACCATAACATCAAAAGACATGTACATAACATAATGTATATAAACCTAATGCATATAATAATCCTTGACTTACGTACTTGCATGCCAAACATACAATACCTGTATGACGATATTCTCTTACCCCAAAGTCCAATGTTGCAACCTCAATATGATGATCTGCATCACCTACTCTATCTCATTCAACACATTAGCATCATAACAACCAGTAGCACCATGATGACCTAAATTGCATACAATGACTTAACAAGGCATGTTTGACCTACTATTCATGCATAACTATGACCAAGACCATACATGCATAACAACTGCATGTTGACATATAACACATGAGTACAAAACCATATACACATCATTCTAGCTAGGATCCAGTCATCAATGCATGACCATATCAACTACACAAACCATGACCTCATGCATGACAACAACAACCACATCAGGTGCATTTTATAACATGTGAACACTGACGTGCATAACAATGCATAATCAACCCTACACACATGAAGACATACTCCATGACAACACCTTTAACCTCCGCATGATGACAACATTACAACCATGATCAACACCATGCAAATGCAACAAGAAAATAGTCCTACAACACAAGCGATAGACATGCAACCGACATGAATGCATGACCAACACACATCCCAAGGAGAGCGCAAATTTTCTATAATACCACTATGTAACACCCTCCTCCCACATCTGCCCAAGAAATTGGTCAACCCGAGTAAACATGCGACAAGATGCCATTGTGATATGAATTGACCTCCTAATTCATGTTAAGGAAGTGGAACTGACTGAAACACACCATACAAACATTCAACATCAGCTTCATGACCCTAAGGAACAAATCCAATACTTTAGACATCTTTCCCTTGGGCCCCACTGAGATTTTGGACAAGTTAAGGCTTAGTCTCTCTCATGACAGCGTGCAAAACCGAAAATCACTCACACAAGCTTTCTTTTCAGCATCCAAAGACTCATTTAGTAAGTGTTATGCTAGCATCCCCTATATTTTAGACACTTTTTCAAGTGCAGAGCCCAGGTAACTACCCATAATTGTACCATCTCTTCAGAAGAATAAAATAACATGGAAATGACAGTAGTAATATTAACGAATAGTTCTTAGCATCAAGATCTCGTACTTATCTGAGAATCGCTAAGAACCATTGTTCCTTCATGTCATTTGTTGCATTATCGTATATTATATCATAGATAAATTAGCCATTAATTTATAAGTAAAAACATGTTGAAACGGGCGCAGGGGCGCAAGCTAGAACCAGGGCTGACTGGGCCGAGGGCCTAGATCCCACTGGGCTACGTAGCAGAACATGATGACAGAGGTAGCCAGTACGATGGAGGTCAGTGCGTGGTTTAGTGGGGCAGATGGCAGAAAAGGACATGAGGTAGACAGTTGGGGGAAAGCAGGAAGTTAGTGTTTCGGATCGAGGTTTTTACTGTGTAAAAAAAGCCTGGAGGAAAAGGGCAATGTGCTGGCACTTTCCCCTGAATAGCCCCAACATCGAACCTACAGAAAGTTTCAAAGACCTGAGAGTGTTTCTCGTGACCCTTTTCAGTAACCATGGTTAACCCTAGCGAATTTGTAGACCTAGACCCAGCTCCGGAGGACATCTTATCGGTCTGGGGGAAGGATCTAACCGCCCAGAATTTAGAATGGTATTTTGGGGCAACAGAAAATCCCGGAAACGACTCTCTCTCTCCGGGAGGGTTAAGGAATAACAGGCAGTTTAAAATCCCATTGGAAGGGAACCTGGATGGGAGCGATTCAAGCTGTCACGACATCAAGGGTTTACAGCAGACAAGCGTGCCGGAGGATAACGAGCTGCATGCAATATTATTCCACCCCTTCTAAGACAGTAAAGGTAAGCCTTTCTCTACCGGCCCCTTTCTTTCAGGAGGACTTGAAGACATTGTGAATTATGGCTCGTCATTAGGGTTAAGAAGCAATGGGGGTATTGAAAGGACGCCGGTAGTCACTAGGGCCTCCCTTGCCAAGGGCCTGGTAAGCCCTAATAGGAACGAAGGAAGGAAGGAAGCTGGATCAGGTGGGATCCTGGAACCACGAAAGAGCCCCTCTGGACCTAGAATTGAGAAGCAAGCTGCGGATCTTGAATTAACAGGTCCAGTTAATGACCCAGGCAGCAAAACAATATCAGACTCCACAGTGCCGAGGAACCCGTCTTTGGAAAGGTATGAGCCAGAACTGCAAGACAGGAATGAGGCGAGCGAGCCAATAAGTGAGGAGGGTTACAGGATCAGAAAGACAGGGGAGAAAAGGAAAAAACAGAGGCCGATAAAGTCGAAGGATCTAGAAGCAAATTTGGTTCTGGGAATGGACGTGCAGATAGAAGAGGCGCTGGAGGTGGCTGAATGTACCCTGGTAGGAAGGGCGAGAGGGAAAAAATACACAACCAATTTCATCAAATCCTGGGGAGAGAAAAATTGGCAGTCGGACTTAATCAAAAGCTTTAAGGTGTCAGCCTTAGCAAAATGCTGGTTCATGGTGAGGTTTGAGAATAAGGAAGCAGCGGAATGGGTCGTAGGAAGGAATTGTGCTTTTGGAAATATCGCTATGTTATTAAAAAAATGGAGTCCGATGTTTGATGCGATGCACAAAAAGATGGATGTTTTTCCGGTATGGGTTCGGGCCTCGGGGCTGCCCTCTTTCCTTTGGGTAGAATTGGTGTTCAAGTCCATAGGAAATATGCTGGGCACCTACCTAGAAGTAGATATGTCTTTCCTTCAAACTCAGAACAAAGCGATGGCGAGGATTTTGGTTAGTTTAAACCTTTGAGGAGGACTAGCTGAGAAAATAAACATCCAGTACAAAGAATACGTTTTTGAACAAATTTTGGACTATGAACATCTTCCTTTTAGATGTCATAGATGCCACGTCTATGGACATTTGGCTAGGGACTGCCCGTTGGGAAGGCGACGTAGACGATACCAGAAGACGACAGATCAGGCGAAGGAGATAGCAAATCAGAATCAGTCTTTCCAGATGTTAGAGCCATCAGAGATTCAGGTCGAAGGGGCTATGGAGGTGGATAACCCTCAGGAGGGGAAGACATCGGAGAAAGCCAATCAAGTAAATCCAGACAGAAGGGAAGAAGATGAAGTCGAGCTCAGGAATGGAGAAATGGCCCAGGAGTCCATCATAGAAACGGCAGCAATTCCTAATCCAATTCTCAACGAGGACTTAAAGGGTATGAGTCTAGATTCAAGTAATCGATATTTACCTTCCAAAATAAAATATTCTTGCTTGTTCTCTGGAACACATATTAGAAAATGCATCCCTGACAATAAAATTTCTGTGGAAATTCATGATATAAATTATGTTGAAGATTGTGTTGAAAACATCTCGGCTACCATCCCTTCCCTAGATCTGAATCGTGAAGATGATCCAAGTGAGGAGCCAAAATCTGACCCCTCTCTTCCCGTATGCCACTATAACCTCAGATCTCTAGATAAAAAACCTGAGTCCTTAGAAACGGTCGGTGGAATAGGTCTCACTCCTCCTCAGAGCCTGAAAAGGAAAACAAGGGGAAGGAAATCCAATCTTTCAAAATCTCATGTAAAAGCGAAGTATGATGTCGCGGATGGTAAACAAATGTCAATCCCTGGGGCACTTAGAGCAGTGCAGGCCCCTAAGAATGTTATAAAATGATTCTGACATCCTGGAATAGTAGGGGTTTAGCCAGTAAACCCAAAAAACTGGCTCTTAGGGAGATGGTTATGAATTCAAATGCTGATATCATTTTGCTCCAAGAAACTTTAGGGAAGAGTGAAGAAGTAGAAACAGCGTTAAATTCCCTCCTCCCGGGCTGGAATTTTACTACTATAGACTCTGTTGGACACTCGGGAGGCCTGGCAGTTGGTTACAGGGAAGGGCGAATGAAGATTGTAAACCAATGGAGTATGAAGCAAGCGATGGGAATTGAGATTCAATCTCCTGAATTTGCTTTCCCTTTTATAATCTTAAACATTTATGGGCCATGTCAGGGGAGGGTGCATTTCTGGAATGATCTCCTGTCGAAATCGATAGTGAAATGCAATAATTTGGTTATGGGTGGAGACTTAAAATTTTCTATTAGAAGCACAGAGGCTTGGGGACCTTCGGGCAGGGAGGACTCCCTATCAAATTTCTTCCACAACTCTTTAATTTCTAATAATTTGATAGATGTAAACCCAATAAAATTAAAACTGACATGGAGGAATAGAAGAGTAGGAGAAGCAAGAGTTGCCAAAAGATTGGATCGTTTCCTCATAAGCGAAGAGCTAACCTCTAGAATTCCAATGTTTAGACAATGGGTTGAAGAGGGAGGAACTTCGGATCACTTTCCAATCTTTCTAGAGCTTTCCAAGCCCCCTCGTAAGCCGGCAGCACCTTTCAAGTTCAATGCATCATGGCTGCAAGAGGACTCTTTCAATAAACTGTTTAAAGAAACATGGAGACACCCAGTCAGAAGTTCATCAGAGGATAGGGGGGTTTTGTTTATGAAAAATTTAAAAAGATTAAAGAAAGCTACTATTGAATGGGCAAAAGGAAGGAAGCAAAAATAGAATGAGGAATTAAACCAGATCAATGAGGAACTCCAAAGGCTGGAAAGTACTGAGTCAGATGGCTATTCTTCCCAAGAATCAAAGGAGAAGATTCTCTCTCTTGAAAAACGAAAAAACCAAATTTTTTTGGCAAGAGAGGAGGAATGGAGGTTAAAGAGCAGAGCGATATGGCTAAAAGCTGGGGATGAAAATACGAGATTTTTCCATAATTATGCAAAAGGGAGGAAAAACACGAATACAATATGGAAACTAAAGAATGAGGAAGGTAGGGAGGCAAACACCTTTGAGTCTCTCTCAGCCCTGGGGCAAAGCCATTTCTAGAACATGTATGTTGATCAAGGTGAGATTACCATTGCAGAAGTAATCAAGACTGCTCAATGTTTCCATCAGTATGTGGAGGAGGAAGAAGCTGAGGAATTGATGAGTGAAGTCGCAAAGGAGGAAGTATAAAGTGTCATTAAATCTATGACAAGAGACAAAAGCCCTAGCCCGGATGGTGGACCATAGAACTCTTCCAACACTTCTTCGACTAGATAGGAGCAAAATTAACAATAGTGGTCGAAGATTCCAGAAGGAAGGGAGAGGTTTACCACCTGTTCAATGCAACTTTAATAGCTCTCATCCCTAAGAAGGAAGTTCCTGAATCCTTTGAAGACTTTAGACCTATTTCTCTGTGCAATAGTATCTACAAAATTATTGCAAAAGTGATTGCGATCCGAATAAAGCCGATTTTGTCAAGATACATCTCCAACGAACTGTTTGGGTTTTTGGATGGTCGTCAGATTCATGAAGCTATAGGTGTGGTGCAGGAGACACTGCATAGTGTAAAGCAGATGAACAAGAAGGGAGTTGTAATAAAAATCGACTTATCAAAAGCCTATGATAGAATAAATTGGATATATCTGTGGATGCTTCTAACACACTTAGGCTTCAAAACAGACTTCATCAGTTGGATCATGGGGTGTATCACAAATTTCAACTTTGCAGTTCTCATCAATGGTGCAACCACTTCCTTTTTCAAAGGACAAAGGGGTCTGAGGCAAGGATGCCCCTTCTCACCATTGATTTTTCTCTTGGTTGTATAAGGATTGAGCCAACTGATTCAAAAGGCCAAAAGGGAAGGCAAGGTAATCGGCCTAGAAGTGGCAGTCAACATGTTCATATCTCATCTCCTTTTTTTTGACAATATTTTGGTGTTCTCAAGTGGAAACTCAAATGAAATAAAGGAACTAAAAAATATTTTTGACCTTTCCTTGAAAGCAACAGGAATGCAAATAAACTTCAGGAAATCTCAACTAATCCTAGAAGGTTTGAACAGGCAAGAGAAAGCACAGATTTCTTCTGTTTTTCCATTTGATATGCATAACATGGAAACCCCTTTCAAGTATCTAGGCTTTTGGCTGAAGCCCAATGCCTATAAGAAAAAATACTAGAACTGGTTGATTGCTAAAAGTGAAGCTATAATTACGCATTGGAGTTATAAATGGCTGTCCAGAGTGGGCAGATTGACATTAATCAAATCTGTGCTTCTAGCCATGCCGGTCTACTGGGCAGCGTTAACATGGGTACCAAAAGGGATACTGGACAAAATAAGAAGGATATGCTGCAGATTTCTTTGGGTTGGTTCAAAGGAGGATTCGGTCCTTCCATGGGTCGCCTAGGAAAAAGTGGCAAGGCCAAAAGAGTGGGGAGGATGGGGAATTAAAAATCTTTCTGACTTTAGCCTCTCCTTGGCAGCCAAATCAGGTTGGAGAATCATTAAGATGGAAAATCTCTGGACGAGAGTGGTAAAGAGAAAATACATAAATCCGGTACCTTTAGAAGATTGGATCAGCAACCCAAGTAAGAAAGAGAAAAATGTTTCAATGGTTTGGAAAGCAACCGTGGAGGCTTTCAAGGTGATTGAACAAGGCTTGGCATGACAGATTAGTAATGGGAGAAATCTGAAGATAGGGAAGGATCCTGGGTTGGCTGCAATGAAAAATATGCACTTTCCCCTGGTTTAATTAGACACCTAGAATCAAAAGGCATCCTTTTCTTAAGTCAGGTGGAGAAAGTTGGCTTCTCTACAATATGGGGACAAGCTTGGAAAACTGGAGAAGAATTAGAGTTAAGACCCCTCTGGTGGAACGAGTGGAACGATTATATCCAAGAACTAGCCAGATCAAATGTTAGGTTGAAAGACAGGTAGGATCAGCTGGTATGGGCCCATGCGGATTCTGGATCTTACTCCCCAAAATATGGATATAAATTCATCATGTCAAGGAAAGGATGGGGAGCTCCGAAATGGTGGGCTAAGAATCTATGGAAACTCAAATGCCCAGCAAAAGCCAGACTCTTCTTTTGGTGCATTCTAAAGAGGAAAACTCCTACATGGGACATCCTTCAATCCAGATATATGCAAGGCCCAGGGAGGTGTTCTCTATGCAAATCTGAAACCGAAACCATCAATCATCTGTTTTTAGTTTGTCCAGCAGTTAAAAATGTGTGGGTGGAGGTAGGAAAATTGATGAACAAAAAGATAGAATGGGTAGGAGAAAATCTCCCTGAGGTCTAGGACAAATGGTGGAAACAATATCTAGAAGGAAACATGCGGAACCTACCTCGCATCATCTGTTGGGGGGTTTGGATCACTAGGAACCGGAGTATCTTTCAGGATGAGGAATCCCATACATCATCAATAGCAATCCAATGTACTTCCATCTACTCAAACATCCCGGAACCTGAGGAGAACCGAACCCCAAGACAAATAAGGGAAGAACAAATTAAAGAAGCCATCCCTTGGGCATATTTTGATGGGGCTTCACAGAATAATAAGGTTGGAGCAGGAATGATCATTCATGTAAATGCAAATCAGTCTTTAAAAGCTTTAGTGGGACTAGGGTCTGGATCAAATAACTATGCAAAGATGTCAGCTTTAAAATTTCTTCTTTGTTGGCTCATTCAAAGGAATATCTTCACAATTAAGATCTTCGAAGACTCTCTAAATGTCATAAATTGGGTTAATGGCCAAAGTAACTGCAAAAATTATATGTTGAAACCATTACTAGAAGAAATACAGGCTCTAAAAATATCTTTTAATAGTTTCTCTTTGTGCCATAATTACAGGGAGCGCAATGAATCAGCCGACAAACTTTCTAAGGAAGGTTTGCAGCAGAATATGGGCAACTGGAAAGTTGTAGAGGAGGATCATGGACAGATTAGTGTATCAGATCAGCCACCACATTTCTAGCTCCAGGGATGCCGATACAGTTTTCTTTTTATCATCTTTTTGATATTCATGACATAGTTTTTTGAAATCTTGTTAATACTGGAACTAGTACAAAATATAATTCTCATTATCTTTTTGTAAGGGTTGTTTTCCTCTACTGAGGAGACCTGGTTTTTGACTCGATCATGAATATTTTTGAAAGGTTCCTCAAGGTTTATGGCTAGAAATGTAAAAATACTAAGGAGTTTACACTTTCAGCAGATTCATAGACAAGCGGTTCTTCACAGGAAGGACAGTTCAGTTTTTTTTTGCAGCAGTTGTATGATATATCACATAACAACAAAAGGAATGCTATGGCATATGCAATGTAACTTTTTATTTCGTTAATAAAAAGTTCACTTTTTTCTCTGGAAAAAATAAATAAAAAATTAAAAAATTAAAAAAATAAATAAATAAATAAAATAAAATAAAATGTTGAAAAACATACATAGTTGTTGTCATAAGACACATACATAACCAGCATAATAGAAGCATAAATATTCATGAAAGTACAACCACATAAACCACATATAATCCATCAAAATGCTCATATAAATATAAGAAGAAATAACCTTTCATTAATTATGCAAAATCCAAACCCGAGATGGGACTTCCACGTTCCACCTGACCATAGAATGGCTGATCCAAATCTCTCTTCATCCATCCACCCCTGTGCCATATTCCAAGCATGAATGTGGGATCTCATAGAACACATCAATCAAAAATCATCCAAGGCTTCTAGAGGCCATCCACCTCAACCCATCAAACAATGATTCCACCTCACGGTCGAACATCACAAAACCATCATCATATCAATCTTTATCCCAACCATCCAGGGCTCTAGAGAATTTTTTCCAACCAAGGCTCCAGGACTAGTAACTCAACCCATAGTTGCCACCAGGCTCCAGAGCATTTGTCCAACCAAGGCTCCAGGACTAGTAACTCAACCCACCAAGGGCTCCAAAGCATTTTTCCAACCAAGGCTACAGGACTACAAAATCAACCCAAGTTGTTATAAGGCTCTAGAGCATTTGTCCAACCAAGGCTTCAAGAACTAGTAACTCAACCCAAGCTTAGGAAACATGAGAACCAACCAAAACCTCAACAAGGAAATAAACCCACAAACTCCATGGCTATCCAGGAAAGGGCAAGGCTAGGGAATCCACTATCAATTTAGGCAATTCTCCACGCAAATGACATATCATGACCAAGAATCCACATGCATATGCGATGCATGCTAAAACTGGTGAATAAATCATACATGCAACTTGGTATATACAAGAAAATCAAAAGTAGTTGTTGATCCTAATGCTTTCTTCTACTTTCTTTCTCTTCTTATGCCTTCTTGCTCCAAAAATCCAAGTATGCCACACACACCAAGAGTGCTCCAAGAAAACTCTGTCTCCAAGCGAATGAGAGAGGGAGAATAATGAGAGAGATCCAACTCTAAACTAACAAAATGTTACCAACTAACCCTTAGAAGCCTTTTTATGAATGGGGCCTCTATTTTCTTCATTTTCCATTATTTTCCTTCATTTTCCTCCTCACATGCAACCTTTGACCTTTGACCTTCCTCTTCTCCTAATTTCCATTATTTTCATAAATAAATGTGCCAAAATTTCCATTTTTCCTTTCCAAAGCCTTAACCATTTCCTTTGCCAATTTCCTTTGCCATAATAAACCGAATCAACACCCATTAGGATGTTTCCCCCACCATTTAGCTTGGAATACATGTCCCATCACCGTGGCCTTATATATATTTTTACATGGAATTTTCACCAAGGTTGTTACATTTCCCTTACATGTAGATTTGTGTCTCTTCACCTTCTCGTTCTCCTATTTTATTTTATTTCATAAATAAAATTCCAATTATTGCCTCTTTGCCTCTACCAATTCCTTTGCCAATTTCCCTAGTTATTAATTAATGACGGTGATACCCATCAGTTTTTCTTCCCAACATTTAGCTTGGAATATTTGTCCCATGACCTTGGTCCTATTTTGCTTACATGGAAAATCAACCAGGGGTTGTTACAAACCCCTCCCCCTTGGGGAAACACCGTCCATGGTGTTCTATGACACCTATGACTAGAAAACCACTGAAAAACAAAACATGCTGCCTATGGATCTTTATAAATCCAATTTGATATAGTATTTACAATGACCACTAGAAAAAAAACATGACTACCATTTACTTGAGCTTTATAACACAACTCATTACAGTATTTACAATAACAACCACATATACACTCATGCACATTTTCTTCAACTAACAAATAATCATAATCTCTATGGTGATTTATAAATCCATCTTGATACAATATTCACAATAACATACGCATATACATATGCACATTTTCTTTAACCAGGAAATAAAAGGATATGATACCTACATTAGCAACAACAGAATCTAGAATCTCACACCTCCACCCTCAAAGTAGTACCATGATTCACCTCCTTCCAAGGAAGTCTAGAATTGACTATGAAAACCAAACTCTACATCCAATGTCTAGTGCTACATTCCTCGTGTTGCTTGTTCTCTTAGTGAACAGTTACTAGCTTAGTATTCCAAGACACACTCCCATGTGTTTCTGCCTCCATCTGGAAATGCTAATGACCAAAACAAATTCATTCGCCAACGTTCCCTTCTCTGCTACATAGTCCCTTGGGAAATCCATCCCTTGGCAATGTCTCCTCACATCTGAAGGTCCAAAAACCAAGGCATATCCCTTCCTCAGAACCATCATACCAATCATAGCATGCTCCTGGAAATCAATGGACACTATTGGGTACAAGTGTCCCACAATGGCCCTACTCTTGAATGATTTACCAGCATATTGTTTCATGTTCCAATTCCTTTCACTACTAATACTAACATTCTTGTAGCTAGTTCCGACCACCCAAACTGGGCATTTTCAACCACCCAAACTAAGCATTTTCAACCACCCAAACATGGGATTTTCCATGCTTTCATGTACCAGGTACATAATTTTCATTAGATTCAAAAAGAATTGAAATAAATTTGAATCATACCTCATTCGTGGCCCATCAATAAGGTACACTTTCAATTCTATTTACTTCCTTACACAACAAGCCAAACTAGCTCTTTGACCAAATCACCATATATAAACATACCACATCTGGTTAACTAAAAATGCAACCATCATAAACGAAAATCATAGATCACATGCATAAGTAGAAATAAAATAAAATATTGATACTCATATTTTAAACAGTTATTTTCTTCTTCTTTTGTCCTTTATCCTTTTTGTACACGCACTGAATCGATTTCCAAACGCAGAAAGCACCCAATGCCTTCTCTTCTATTCAATCAAGTACACATACACATAGTGTACATCACACACATACATCCACGCAAGGTGTACCACACAATACATACACCTATACCTAGTGGAGAACAAAACACATACACCTACACCTGGTGTACAACAAAATGAATACACAAGTCATGATACAATGACTACACAATACATGCACTACAACAAGACCATGTGATTACCGTCCCTTTTTGTTTCCTTTTTTGTATCTAGAGCCCATTTTTGGTGCTATTTGCATCCATTTATCAAATATGATGCAAAAATTGATGTAAAATTTTCACTGAGTTTTGTGCCAATTCTTACACCAAGTTTAGCATCAAGTATTCAAATAGGTTTTGCACCAAGTTTTTCACCAGGTTTTATGCCAAGTTTTGTTTCATCCTCTGCACCAGGTTTTGTTCCAGATTTTGCCTCATGTTTGGCACTTAATTTTGTTTCACCTACTTTTTCGTCCTCTATTGCATCCACTTTTTGTTCCTACACTTGCATCAACTTTTGTATAATCTTTTTCATCCTTTTCTAAATCATTTTTTGCATCCCCTTCACGTCAGGTTTTGCACTGAGTTTTGTGTCTAGTTTTGCATATACTTTTGCATATATTTTTATTGCATCCACTTTTTCATCTTTTTTTGCATATACTTTTGCATATACTTTTATTGCATCCACTTTTTCATCTTGTTTTGCATCAATATTAACATCCTCTTTTGCATCTACTATTGTGTCCATTATTGCATCCAATTTTGTTGTGCCACAGTTTGTGCCTAGTTTCGCACCTCCCTTTGCACCCACTTTTGCTTCTAATTTTGCATCCACGTTTGCATCCTCATTTGCGTCTAGATTTTCATCAACTTTTACTTCTATTTTTGCATCCCTTTTTATATCCACTTTTGCGTTAGGATTTGCATTAGGTTTTACATCTCGTTTTGCATCTACTTTTGCATCAAATTTTGTTGCATCCAATTTTCAATCCACTATTGCACCCATGTTTAGATCCACTTTTTCATCCATTTTTGCATCTTCATTTGCATCAAAGTTTTCTTATTTTTTTGTGTGCCAAAATTTTCACCACGTTCTACACATATTGTTGTAACCATGTTTGCTTCCAATTTTGCATCCATGTTCACATCCTCTTTGCATCCAATATTTGAATCAAATATTGCATCCACTTTTGCATCATAAATAGTTTTGCATCTTGTTTTGTATATACTTTTGCATCTACTTCCATTGCATCCATTTTTTGCATCAAATTGTGTTTCACCTATTGCACCTATGTTTGCATCCATTTTTACATCCCTTTTTGCATCTTGTTTTGCATCCAAGTTTGCATCTTTTTTGTGCTTGTTATTACATCCACTTTTTTTGCACCACAATCTATGCCATATCTCGTGCCTACTATTGCAACCCACATTTGCATCCACATTTTCATCCTATTTTGTGTTCAAATTTTCATCAAATATTGTGTATTTGTTTGCATCCCCTATTACATCCACTTTTATGTCAAGTTTTGTATCTCATTTTGCATCTACTTTTGCATCCACTTTTGCATCTAATTTTGTGTCCACTCTTGCACCCATGCTAGTGTCCATGTTTAAATATCCTTTTTCATATTATTTTTCATCCAAGTATTCCTCCTTTTTTCATCCATGTTTGTGCCCTATTCTGCATTCGTTGTTGCATCCACAATTTCTGCCAAGTTTTATGCCTACTATTGCAGCCATGTTTGCTTCCACTTTGCATCTTGTTTGCATCCAAGTTTGCATTGACTATTACATCTACTTTTGCATCCACATTTGTGTCAAGTTTTGTGTCTACTTATGTTTCATCCACTTTTAATCCAATTCTACATCTATTGTTGCCCCCATTTTCATGTTTGCTTTTGCATCCCATTTCCAACGTTCATCATATTTTTTGCATTGATAATATTTCTTATGACATTGACAATTATGAACAGCTGATGATAATGCCAATAATCATGATGATGATGATAATGAAGATGTCGACAATGACATAAATTATGATTATGATGATTGATCTGAATATGAGATCTTTAATCAATAATAAGGTATTACATACTCATGTGCAGGGATGCCTATATTATTTAGTGCAACAGATCAAAAAGATTGCGAATAATATAGACAATGAACAGTTACAAAACATAATAAACACACACAGCAACACATAAAATAATCAAGGAGTTCACTAGACTTCCTGGCTACGTCTCCTGGTCCAGCTTTCAGTTTCGACCTCTATATTACGTCTTTAAGAGCGAAATATTACAAGTGTGAGCTCAAGCAGAGTCTCAACACAATAGTGACAAACACAATAGGGATTTACTCAAAATCCTCAAGTCTAAAAGAGTGCACTGACTCTCCCTCTTGTTCTCTGTCTTCTGCTTTCTCTTGCTCTCTTCTCTGTCACTACTCTTTTTTCTGCATTTGGATGGCTTTTAAGCCTATCGGCCCTGTTTATTCACCTTCCTCTTTGGGCTCTCTGCCTCTCGGCCTTTGTCCCTTCATCTCCCTATCGAGCATTAAAAAATCATTGAAAAACACTTAAGGCACATAGGCAGCCGTTCACAAATGGAAAGATCTTGGGCGCGGGTAAAAATCCCTTGAAATTACACTTCTCTGTTTACACAGAGAAATACCAGGAAAACACTAAAAAAAGTGGAATATCCGCCAAGCCGGACTTCAAATGATATTGAATCCGACCTATAATCCTATAGGGTCCGTTGTTGCATCATTATCGCAAGTCGCAAGTGCCCATATGCCATGGTTTCCTTTGTATTTGGGTTTATAATGGAAATACACAAAATACATTAAAACACTGAAAAACCCGACAAACGCATTTATATCGGAACTCAAATATTATAGAGCCTCATCTATAATTCCTATCGGGTCTGGCTTTATCGCATGTCGCATGTTTCATAGGCCCCACTCCTTTGTGTTATAGTGATGCAATATCGCAATCGATGATCGCATATCACAATGTCTCGAGTCCCTGGTATGTCCTTCCTTTGTATTATAGCGAAGCGATATTGCATCGCAATATCGTGATCGGAAATTGCATATTGAAAAAGATGTAAAGACATGCTTGACTTGAAGGGTCAATTGTTTTAAAGGCATGTTTTGTTGGCTTGTTATCTAGTCAATCATTTGTATGCAGATGTAAAGACATGGAGGTGTTCACAAGATGTGAAATCTGTTTCTTTTGTTGAAGCAGGAGTTTAGGCCATCCAGTTGTTTTCTGTAATCCTATTTTTGTTAATAGTTGTTGTTGACAGTATGTCAAACAGGTACAAATGAAAATTTTGTGAAACATATGTAACTTCACATTGGTTTGAGCCACCTTGGATCAATGATCAAGGTAGAGAAGTTCAAACTACCATCTGTAACCTTCTCAGCAGGAGTTCTGCATGAAGTTAAGAAGGAAGATAGTTCTTCCTAGGAGGATAAGCACATCCAGGAAGGAAGTGTTCAAAGGCTTTGGTTCAGAGGTGCTATGCAAGGCAAGTGTATGAAGGCTGAAAGAAGAGGGTGTTGTACTCTCATCTATTGTTCAAATCAGTATATCAGACTTTTGGAGACCAAAAGATTTTTAGTGGGAAGGCGTGATCAGAAAATGATCCTAGATGACCTTTTACTCAAAAATGAAAGTCAAAGGATGCTTCTAAAAATAGTTCCATTGCATAGATCTCTTCAATATGAATCTAATGCAATTT
This sequence comes from Pinus tabuliformis, assembly GCA_031772625.1. NCBI lineage: Eukaryota > Viridiplantae > Streptophyta > Pinopsida > Pinales > Pinaceae > Pinus > Pinus tabuliformis. The sequence goes on along the minus strand of CM062818.1, from coordinate 244,048,171 downwards.
GGATGGGCTAAAATGGACTTCGTATGAAGAAGTTATTGTAATAAGAAGTTTGCCTATTTTCCTTCGAAAAGGAGGAAAATTCTTATAAAAATGAGCTTAAGGCCTTAAATGGAAAAATCGCATTGGAAGGGTTAAAAGGAGGACTTATACCAAAGGTGTAAGGACTCCCCCAATAGCAATCCTTGACATATCGCATTGGAGGTAGGCCTTAGCGCGATATCAAGACCCAGGTGGAGCTGATTGCGATATGCGATGATCAGATCGGTCAATCCGCATCGGGGTGTTCCATGGTATATGGAAAGAACCCTCAGGCCATAGTGATAGCGATATGTGATGTGTGATATCAACTATCAGATCAGAAAAAGAATGGATGGTCCTGAATTGATCGGCAATCGATGATCGATGATCCCCGATACAAAGGGCCAATGCACACTGCGATATGTGACATGCGATATGCCAATAAAAAGCAGACTTGATGGATTTATAAACATGATTGAATAATATTTGAAATACAGTTTATTCGGATTTTCTTTTTATTTCCCGTATATTGAGGTTTTGACCTCCCGCCTATGCAATTGCAATATGCCGATAAAAGGTGGACACGATAGAGTTTATAAGCGTGATTTCATAACTTTTGAAATCCGGATTTACGAGATTTCTGTGTATTTCCCGTGTATTGGGTTTTTTGGCCATACACCTATGCGATTGCGAATTTCGATAGAGTCGCGGACCCGATGGGTTTATAGATGTGATTGCATATATTTGAAGTCCAATAAATGATCCATGATGTGTTTTCCAGTGTATTTACATTATTTGGCTATTTCAGCCAGAGGAAGGAAAAATGATCGAGTGGCCATGCCCATCGGTTCCTTTCCATGTGTAAACGGATTCTTGTAAAGAAACAGTCAGGTTCTTCAATCATGGAGGACTGTAACCAATGTGTTACAAAAACACAGAGATCTCAATTGACAGGGAAGTTGAAGGTTGTCGAGATTCACTTGGAGGTCGAGGGAACCACTGATAACACAGAGAGCTAGATCCAGAGCCAGAGCCAAGAGAACAGCAAAGAGATCAAATGATCCAGTTGTTGTTGGTGTCTGATGTGTGCTGAAGACAGAAGAAGGATTTCTAGAGAAAGTAAGAGAATTCTAAGGGAGCTGGTGCAAGCTAGAGCTCAAGATAGATCAGAGCGCTGATTGAAGCAATCTAGTCCAGAGAAGCCTAGATCTGTCTGCAGAGTATGGACAGCCAGTGGGATAAGATGGTATTCTAAACCCATAGGTTCAGTTGTAAACCAATGGAGTTGAGTGTGGAGCTTGTAAAAGAATTCATCCATAACCCAAAAGAGCCTAGTCGAGTTGACTAGAGCTCAAGGAGACATAGCCCAAGATATTAGGGTGAACTCCATATTATATTGTTGTCTTATGTGTTTGTTTATTTGCTGCATTATTTACTATTACATGTATTTAAATATCAACATAAGCAACAGAACTTAAGGCATTAGACAGTTTAAAGGCAAACACAAGCATACACCTATTTCAAGTTCTTTGAATTCTGCATTTATCAATCATAAGCATAGTCTTGGGAATATATAAGCTTTGGAGTGGGAGAGGTTCTTGTCAGCTGACAACAAGCCTTTAGAGCCCCATTTCAGATCAATGATAATGAAAATGATGATAAAGACGATGGTGGTTACAATGACAATGATAATGATGATCACGATGCTAATGACCTTTGCCAATCTTCCCCATTTTTAAATGTTGTCATTGTTATAGTCATAATCATTATCTTTGGCATCATCATCCAAGTCATCATCATCTGATAATCATTATCATCACTGTCATCTAGGGCATCATAAACAAAAATAATGACATGAACGATGATGATGATGCCAATGATGATGATGTTCATGATGGCGATGATAACAATGATGATATAAATTATAATAATGATGATCATGAGGATGATGAAAATGATAATGACGATGAAAATGATGGTGATGATCATCATCATTGATCATCTCTCAAAAAAGAGTTTTTATTTCTCTTTCATATATAACATGTGTCCTAAACAACCATTTTCTAGCACTCATCACATTTTTAGGGTTGATCATATTTCTTGTGACACCTACAATTATGAGAAATTGATGACAATGTCCATAATCATGATGATGGTGATGACAAAGATGAGGATGATGGCAAGAATGGTGGTTATGATGATAATGCAATGATGACAATAACGATGAAAATGATGGTGGTGATGATGATGCCAATGACCTTCCAGTCTTATGGATTCATGAACTTACTAGTTTTGAGACCATCTTCTGTATATGTATTACTATCAGACATTTTACATTTTCCGTCTCTCTTGGCATTTCTTACTATAATGGTGGTGTCATCACTAGAAAGATATCTTGTTGTAATGGTGGTTCTAATGTTAGAACCAGAAAAGTTTTTGTTAAATTTTGGTTTTAAAAAAATGCTCTATGTAATTATTTTGACAATGTATGTAAAAAACTAAATAACATACAATTATTTTGACTACAATCCCATGGATTTTAATGAAATCACTAGTTTCAAGACCATATTCTACATACATATTATTATTAAACTTTGTTTCATTTTCTATCCTTTTTGGATTATCTTGTCGTAATAGCAGTATTAGCACTAGAATGATATCATGTTGTAATGGTGGTGTTAGTATTAGCACTAAAAAAAAAAATTGGTAAAAAGTTTTGATAAAGTTTTATTTTATATTTTATATTATTTTTAAATTTGGATTTTTTTAATTGTATTTTTATGTAGTAATAAAGTTTTTATTAAATTTTTGTATTAACAATTTCTAAGTCAAATCATATGTATTAACCATGTTCTTTGTGCTACAATTTGGATTCTTCAGACAAAATTGAGCTTTCAAATACATTGCAAAGAGCATATGAATGGAAGAATAACAATGAAAATTATTTGTATTGTCCAACTATTCAGGACATCATGTGTGAAAATCTTCAACATTTTCAGTAAGAATGGATTAAAGGTGAGCTTGTAATTGTTCAAAATATTTGGATGATACATCAAAATAGAGTTGGCTTTATCGACGTGCTTAGGATATATTTTGGATAAGAAACCCTAGGTTTTGGAAGTATGCAAATAATTAATTTGAGCTACCTTTGATAATCGATGCAATTTTATTTCCTTTTCCTCAGCAAACCAAGGAAGATATGGCAATAATCCTCATCAAAAAATAACTTCTTGTTGAATATTTATAAGTGGTTGTAAAATTTCAACAATCGACTATAGAAGTTTTTAGTTTCTATTAGGGAAACAATGTTATTATAGGTTTTATTAAACATAGATGATTCTTGGTATTTGATTCACTTTGATGATGGCCTCTTCTGACCAATATATGAGATTGTGAATTGTTGATATTTTTTAGATTACCAAGTAGACGTAGTTGTTTGTAGAAATTTTGTGAGAATGAAGTATTAAAAAATGGTTTTTTTCATTTTCAAGCATGTTTAAGCCAAATTGGGTTGCAAAACTTAATGAAAAAGAAAAAACAATTGTCAGTAGTTGTGAATTGTTATAGCCATTAAATAATTTTCAACCATGTTTTTTGTGTTACAAGTCTAATTCTCAAGGCAAAAAAAAGCCATGATAATTACTTTCATAGACGGTTGTTAAATGACCACCTCTAAATGTTCAATTCTCATGACTTTTAGGGGAGGGGGATATTTTGGTGTATTGAGAAGTGCAAGGGAACATAATGATAGAATGGTTGGGTAAAAGTGGGAGGTCCAGGCATGGTTTATTGAGATCTATAATATTAGCATTAGAGAATGAGAAGGGGAGTTATCACCAAATGGCATAAGGGCAAGGGGGTCTATAGGGGAGGCAACGAGAGAAATTGATATGGGAACCCCCAATAGTTTTGTTAAGTGGATTAGGGGCCCCATTCTCACAACCCATAACTCCTTAACCCGTAATAATTAAATTTTCTATCCCCTTAACCTCTAAGCTATAATCCCTTAACCCCTACACTCATAATTCACAATCCATGAGACCTTAACCCATAACCACTAAATTCCTTATCTCCTTAACCTCTAAGCCATAATCCCTCAACCCTTACACTCATAATTCATAACCCATTGATCCCTTAAACCCTAAGCAACTAATCCATTAACCTTTAACCTAGAATCCCTAAACCCCTCATCCATAACCCCTTATACTCTTAAACCCTAACCCTTAACGCTTAACCCCTGACCCCTTAACTCATTGATACCTAAATCCCATAACCCTTGATCCCTCAACCCCTAAATCCACTTACCTCTAAAACTTTGGTGCTTAATTAATATCCCTTCAAACCCTTAACTAGCACCTATGGTTTAGGAAAAAAGCCTAGGGATTATATGAGTTAAGGGGTTTAGGGTTTTAGGAGTCAGGGGTTAAGGGTAAAGGGTAAAGGATTAGAGCTTAGGGTATTTAGGGGTTAGGGGGTGAAGGCCAATGTTTTAAGGTCTAGAGGGTTTAGGGGTTAGTGGTTAATGGCTTAATGCACTAGTACATATGGGTGGAAAATACAACACTATACTCTGATAGTTCGATTGTACTGTCATATTTTACTTACATTTTTTGTATTTTTTTTAAACCCTGACTTTCATCGAATATTTGACGAACACAATTATCGTTGGATATTCAACAATAATGTTTTTGTTGGATATTCGATGAAAATTAGTAATATTATTAATAATAAAAATATTCAATGTATGTCATAAATAAAATATTTTATTATGCAAGGTTAAATAATATTGACATGTATTTTAAAATATATTAATAAAAGAATGATATTTCACTACAAACAATGTGATTTATAAATTAAATATGTCAATGCCCATATTAATTAAAATATTTCAATGTCACCCGTGCACATATTTATATATTATATAAAGTAGTTATATATATATATATATATATATATATATATATATATATATATATATATATATTGCTAAAAATTGATCCACCTTGGTGGGTTCGAAGTGGGTTTACATTGTTGTCAAGTTGAAACTAATCATCATGATCTTCCTCTTATCAATAACAACTACTAGCTTTCCCATATACATGAAATAAAATAGACTTATAGGATCACCTTATCTATAGGTACCCCATTTATTATAAGATTTAGGGGATGTTCTATCATCTTTTTCAATATTTGGATGTGTCTTTTTCTACATTCTTTCAATACATGTCTAACCCTTTTTATGAGGGAAGTCCTTTGATTTATATATTTATATAAGGACTTATGTGGTTTTCCCTTTTTGAACTCTTCCAAGGGGGTCACCTCCTTCGATGTTTCCTTGTCTACTTAGAGCCAAAATTGACATGAGTGATTGACACTTAAACATAACTACCATGGATCTCGTGGACAAAAAATGGAAATCAGACTCCTTGAAGATTAGGAAACATTTTCTCATACTCTACTTAATATATAGGTGGTAGGGCTTCATTGTTTTCCATTTGCTATTAAATCTCATACGAAAAGTAAACCAATAAAAAATCAATCCTAAAATCACACATACGTTCTAATTTTTAGGATATATATGAGCTTTCACCTATGACTATTAAATTCAATGCCCTCTAACACCTTGAATAGTGGAATAGAATACATTGCAATAGGAGGTAAACTCCATTACCCTTCACCTTTTTCAAGACCTCTAGAGACACCTAAAATATATATTATTTTTTTGACTTAACATTAAGTTTTTATTTTTTCCATTTCCTTATCATACCCTCCCTTCAAGGGGATCCTCACAAGAAGAGATAGTGGTTGAAATATTATGACAGAAAAAAGAGAAACACCAACTCCTTACAGGGTTTCAAGGGAGGGATATTAAAAAATAGCGATCTTATCTCCTATAACCCTTAAGACCTTCTCAACACATAAATGAAACAACAAACTTATCACATGGATCCAAAAATAGATCTCATTGTTTAGGGCCAAACCTAAATAGAAAGAACCACACTATGGATTAAGAATTTATGTTGAGTTTTGGTAAAATCAAGGACCTCCATTCAAGATTGTGATCTTGTTTTTAGATTTCTCAAATTCAAGGTTTAAAACCCACATTAAAGAGGGGATATTTGCACCTTATCCCTTGGAACCTTTTCCCAATGCAAATCTATCTAATGGACTAGATTGTGTTAGTGTCAGTGTTTGCAGCCTTCCTCCAGTGATAAAAAAATGCTCTTACGAAGTGATTTTAAGGTGTCAAAGTCAAATTTTGTCATTTCAGTGAGTCTTCAAGCAAAATTTGGTCACTAGGTATTAGGTCTAGGGTTTGTTTTCACTCCTTTCAAATTTGTCCAAATGTCGGTCCATGTCACCATTCAGCTGAGTATACCATCATTCAGAGGGTTGTCATGTTCCAATGGGTCATTTTACACCTTGTTCATGCGTTAGTTGTGCCTAGGTAAGGTTCATTTCCTTCTCCTAAGGTTTTGAAGGTAGTTTCTCTTGGATGGTCAAATAATCAGCAAAACTTGTATCCTAATGTTCATAAACCTTCCCTTATCCTTAATGTACCTTATTAAACACTTCCCATCACTGAGATCCCGCAAATTCCTCATTTTCGCACAAACCCTAGTTTCTTACTACAACTTGACAATTTTCTAGGCTAGGCCTATGTCTTGCCCTTTTGGATCCCTTCCCCTAACTCAATATTTGAAATTACACTTTCCCCTACTTCTTAACATCCCTCCCTACTTCCCAAAATTTTCTCAAGAATTTAGAAGCCCCTTATCCCCTTCATTTCACTTCATTTCGACAAATCCCCTGTTCCACACATCGGGATAGGTTTTACTCCAATGATGTTTCTGAGAAATAAAAGATGAATTTGGGAAAACGGAGAGATTTTTTGTCCAAAATAGGCCAAGGAAGGAAAACCTCCTTCACGTTTTACACAGGTGTCATTGTTTTAGAGAAATGTCAAAAATACAGTTGCCTCAAGAGAATTGATGCACCTCTGAAGTGACCTTGGGAAAATCAAGATTTCTCCTAGCTTGGTTGGCCAAATGACTTTCTTGATGAGTCAAATGATAAATAGACACAAATATCTTTCCGATGAGCTATCATGAGCTCAATTTGGAGTTGAGTAAGATCTTCAAAGGTTGACTGCAACAACACTTTGCCTTTAGGCAGTCTCATTTTTCACATTTTGACCAGTCTTGGGAGATTTAATTTTTGACAAGGAAAATGAACTCCAAATTAAAAAATTCCAGTTGGTTTGGAAATTAGACTCAATATCTTTTCTAAAAAGCTATCCCATGCCCAATTTGGACACTGGGAAGGCCTCCAAAATGTTCCTTCAAAATTCGCTATGCATTGGGTCACTGGCGCAGCACATTGGGTTTCCCTCCACAATGCAAAAAAATACACTGGCGTGGCGCATTGGGTTTGAGGCATGGTGCATAGAGCTAACAAGCCTGATTATCTCAAAAACTCCCTCAAATTTCCAAAATCACTCAACTCTTCTAGTGTGCAAGTAAGTCAAGATCTTTTCCTTGCTAGTAAAGGAGTTTTTCTTAAAGTTTATGGTGGTTGTGTAAAAGAAAATTCAAACCCTAATACCTTGCAATTTCTCAAAATCCATTGCCTAGGGTTTGTAATTATCATTTTGTTGCCAAGTTTTATCTACCACTCCCTCATTTTTTCACTCCTCCATTAATTTTCTCAGCTTATCCACCCATTCCCTAACTCCCATATTCAGTCATCCCTATCCCTAATTCCCATTTTCCCAAATCCTAACTACAAATCCCCAAACCCTAATTACCATCGCAAACCCTAAATATCATCCCCTAAACCCTTTCATTCCCTAAAACCCTACAGCTAGCATCAAACCCTCCCCTCATTAGTCCCACTCATCCATGGCACTCAAAAACATGAAGGCAAAACCGACAAGCTGCCAAGAAGAGGAAAATCAGATTGACCACACTTGAGCAAGAAATTCAAGCTGATTGTGAATCTTGGCTTGAGAGAACAAACTTGCACTTGGGAAAGGATGCTAGAGAAGGCCAAAAATGCAAAAACTATGTTGAGGCACATGGCCCATCATTACTTGGTGAGAAACAAGGTATGCCAAGCTAGAATCTGGAGCTTGAAGGCAAAGTTGAAGAAGAGATCGAGGAGGAAAAAAGCACAAGATAAACTTCAGATCTTGGCTGAGGCTTCCTTTGTCCATCACAACACTTTATGGAGAAGACTCAGCCGAAATTTCAAAAAATTTGGGACACTTTTTGCATTTTTGAAAATTTTGGACTAAAACACAGAATTTTCTGCCCTATGCACCGCGCCACCTGGCACTCGCTTTTGATGGGAGCCTCCAAATGATAAAAACTCAGCATTTTTGGATTTGGCATGGAAAAATATGCTTTCCTACAAATGGCCAAGAAATTTTGACAGGTTTTGAGCCCTCAAAAAGGTCAAAAACACTCAAAAAATGACCTTATTGCCCCTATTTTGACACACAGGAAGCAGTGTTGGGAGAACTGAATTTTGGAGGGGAAAATGGAGGCCAAATTGAAACATTCCACTTGCGTTGGAAATTAGACAGGTATACCATTCCAAAAAGAACACTTGGAGTGAATTGGGACACCGAGAAGGCCTTTAAAAGTGGCTCCAAATAGGCGCTATGCATAGAGAAATCAAGCGTGGCACATACAAAAAAATTTGCCAGTTTGAGTAAGTATACTCTGTTTTTCGCCTAGCTTTTGCCAGTTTGACTTTTTCACCTTATTAATGTCAAATTTGTGATGTAATTTAATGTACATTGATGGATCATGAGGTAAATATGTAAAATTTTCACTTATGGAGGTAGATTCATCGATGAAATGGTAGTTTGCAACTGAATGAATCAGTTCCCTAGTTTATAGAGGCAAGCAGTTCCACTGCCTAATTTGTAGTTATCAGTTTAGAATTAGTTGGAAAAGCTCCTAAACTCATGAGCTCGACCCATAGAGGCTAGTATGAGTTGTTGTTTGCTAATATCTTATGTTTTTTCAGTCATTAGCATGGTTGGAATTTTGAGAAAGCCTTGAGCTTCATTGTACACTCATATCAGCATTTTGGATAAGGAATTGAGACCAGGATTTGCAGCACTCTTTGGGATCCCTGTGGCATTTTCTTTTGGTATAGTGCTTTCTTATATATTTTTTTATGTGATTGCATGCCATTAAATCTCTTATTTCTTCTCAGGTAAATCAAACAAGAGTGTAAGTAGAATCCATTGAAATTGCAGTGCTCTACTTGAGGTTTGTTTTATTTTCTTGATGTTTTCAGTTGTTTGGAGAGGATCCATTATTTCTCTTACCCTATTCAACTCCTCACCTATCTAATCCCTCCATCTCATTCAATTTTAAGTGCCAAAAACAATTTCCTACCTTGCCCCATTGAGATCTCTGCAAGACTGAGCCTCATTCCCCACACCCAAAATCTGCCTTTCCATCAGAGCCAACAAAAACATCATTTCATTCAATCAAACGTTTTCACACATATACCTAGAATAAGATCAGTATTTCTATCAGTCATCTCAAGCCCTCATCTATTACAATTTTCTGATATTGACCCAGAGAGAGCCCTCTCCTGACCTGGGCTAGCTACCAGGTTAAGCGTGGTTTGATGTTGGCCCTGGATCCTACCTTCCTCAGCCTAAGGTAAATATAGCGCTTTTTCAAAGAGACTTTTGGAGGCCTTCCCGGTGTCCAAATTGGACGTGGGATAGCTTTTTGGAAAGGTTATTGAGTATAATTTCCAACTAAACTATAATTTTTTAATTTGGAGTTGATTTTCCCTATCAAAACTGAAATCTCCCAAGACTGGTCAAGATGTGAAAAATGAGATTGCCTAAAGGCAGAGTGCTGTTGCAGTCAAATTTTGAAGGTCTTACTCAACTCCAAATTGAGATCATGATAGCTAATTGGAAAGATATTTGTGTCTATTTATCATTTGGTGCATCAAACAAGTCATTTGGCCAACCAATCTAGGAGAAAGCTTGATTTTCCCAAGGTCCCTTCAGAGGTGCATCAATTTTCCTTAGGAAACTGTATTTTTGACATTTCTCTAAAACCATGAAACCTGTGTAAAAATTGAAGGAGTTTTTTCTTCCTTGGAATATTGTGGACAAACCCTCTCTCATTTTTCCAAAATTCATCTTTTATTGCTCAGAAACATCATTTGAGTAAAACCTATCCGAATGTGTGGAACAGGGGATTTGTTGAAATGAAGTGAAATGAAGGGGATAAGGGGCTTATAAATTCTTGAGAAAATTTTGGGAAGTAGGGAGGGATGTTAGGAAATAGGGGAAAGTGTAATTTCAAAGATTGAGTGAGGGAAGGGGTCCAAAAGGGCAAAACACAGGCCTAGCATAGAAAATTGTCAAGTTGTAGCAAGAAACTAGGGTTTGTGCGAAAATGAGGAATTTGGGGGATCTTAGTGATGGGAAGTGTTTAATAAGGTACATTAAGGATATGGGAAGGTGTATGAACATTAGGATACAAGTTTTTCTGATGATTTGACCATCCAATAGAAATTACCTTCAAAACCCTAGGAGAGGGAAATGAACCCTACCTAGGCACAACTGAAGCATGAACAAGGTGTAAAATGACCCATTGGAACCTGACATGATGAAGACAACCCTCTGAATGATGGTACACTCAGTTGAATGGTGACATGGACTGACATTTGAACAACTTTGAAAAGAGTGAAAACAAACCCTAGACCTAATACCTAGTGACCAAATTTTGCTTGAAGACTCACTGAAATGACAAAATTTGACCTTGACACCTTAAAATCACTTTGTAAGAGCATGTTTGATCACTGGAGGAAGGCTTCAAAGACTGACACTAACAGATTGGATATGTCAGGTCTTGGATTTTGAGTGATTAATCAATGCTTTTGAGGAAAAATCCCTATCTGTTATAGACATTTTTGTGCCTTACAGCTCTAAGCATGAAATGTCCATAAACCAAGGGGTCCTAAGTCCCTAAAAGTGTTGTTATAACTCCTAAAGGAACAAGGTCAACAAATTACAGCTTCTCCCAGAAGTTCTCCACCAGAAACTGCTCAGAATCAGTCAAATCAGGATCATTTCAGCTACTCCACTAGCCAAGTGCGTTGCATAGCACCCAGGTCCACTAGCTAGGTGCGTTGCAACACACCCAAATGCACTACCAGGGTGCATTGAGCAGGAAATGACAAGTGGCAGAGTCATTCCACGAGGTGGAGAGACAATGGAAGCTTCCAGAATCTTCTCCAATGACACTTGCCTCACTGAATTTGACCAAGGATGAGTAAGAGGCTCTCAGTCTCCAAGTGGAAGCAAGAACTGACAGAGAGAAGACACTAGTCAAATCATAAGCTGACTCATACTCCTTGCATACATCTATATATGGATCCCTCATCCCAGAGATCCAGAGGCTGGAATTTTGTACATTGCAGAGAACTGTTGTTGGTTTTGAGATAGATATCAGAGTATTGGGTGATTTATGCTTTGTTGGAGGTGAAGAGGGGCTTCTTTGCTAGGAGGTTGATGCTGGATCAAGAATCATCTGTTGTAACTCCTCCTGGATCTTCTTGTTATATCAATAAAACTATTTGAGTTTCTCCTACATGCTTGTGTATCATTAATGTTTGTTACATTTGTATGTTTAGCTTAAATCGGATCCTAAGCTTTTTATGAATATAAACCCATGTCTTTGTATAGTTTCCTTCTTCTGTGATCTTTCAGGTACTTGGTGAAGCTGGGCAAGTAAGGGAGCAGGTAGCTGGAAGCTGTCAAAGAGGAGAGAGATTGGATCAAAGGACTAGCGCAAGACACAGGTTGGTTCATCCTATTCCTCTTTGTTTATAGTTCATAAAGAAGAATACAAAAGTAGTTTTCTCTGTTTGTTTCTAAGGTCACTGTCACACCTTAGTGGGATAGGGTCGTTCTGAATAGACACTTTTCCCGATAACACTATCCCCAACTAAAATTTACTCTTATTGAAGAGAAAACTTGAACGATCCTCCTAAAAAGAGAAACGTTTCCTTCCTTTTTCATTGATTTACAACAAACCTCAATGCATTTTATTTAATATTATATCATAAACACTTTATATAAGTAAGCATTATAATTAGTTTTCTCAACTCATTGGGTATCTTTACACCTTAACCCATGTAAGTGGACCTACATCCATGAGACAACCCGTCACACTCCAAGACGGTTCCAGTTGTCTCCTCAAAAGTAGGGCATAAAAGACCTTACAATTCCAAATGGTTAATTCATCTCAAACTTCTAAGTTTTTTTCCTCCATAGAAATCATTATAGCTAATGCTCATCAAACGCAATGGAAAACACCTCTAACACACACCAAAACTCAAAGATACCCCTAAGAAGTTGTATGCACCCAGCACTTAGACTACACCTCCATAAAATGTACCTTCCACTTTGGAGGTCAGAAAATAGTAATATTCTAACCCAATATGACCTATTTGTTAGATTTGTATAATTTACTCCTTATCAAATCTTGCACCTCCTTGGCACTCCATGAAAAATCTACTCCAATGGTCACCTTCCAAGTTCCAACACCTCCTTTTGTAACATGACACAACCACTTTTATATGGTGCAACAACGTTGCCCACTTATATAGTGGGTTTCACATCTATTTCACATTTCTTCTTCATATTACAAAGTAGTAGTGCCAAGGAGAGGGTATGAACTTCGATCAAGGAATGTCAACTTAGTAGCACTACCAAGTTGCCTTCATGCGGCTCGTCAAATGTCTTAAGTTTTATTCAAAATTGCTCACGGTTCTTAAATTACTTGTTTACACCTTTAAGTGATACTACACCCCTCAACCTCTCTAATTAGTCCACCTCTTATACCCTTGTTAGAGTCTTCTTAGACGTGCACTAATGTCTCAAGAAAAACATAACACTAGCATCCCAAATGTTCATGCTCATTCCATCTTTTAATGCCTCGTTGAAACCACATTATCACAATTGTTGAGAACGGGTCCCCTTGGGTCAATTTTGGGGTTAAAAACCCAAGTTTTGGGGTAGAAGACCCGAATTTTGTATAAAGAAATGTAAAGTCTCCACATTTAGTGGTCTCAGAGTGCGAAGATATCAAGAGTCAAAAAGGATTTCCACCCTTAGTCTAGATAGGTTGTGTTAGCTTGGGAAGATCCGCCCTTGGTCCGCAAACCATGGTATTGTATAAAAAGGAGGTCTTAAGAGGAGTCTAAGTCATTTTTGAGTCAGTTCAATTAAGTGGAGTAATTGATGAGTCTGTAAAGGAGCTAAGAGTGAGAGTCTTAGTGTAGGAAGAAGGCTTTGTAGTTGAGTGCACAAAGGCCTAGGGTAGAAGTCTACAATTGAGTGTGCGGACCCCTGTAGCTGTGTATGTAGGGTAGTCAGAGTTTGTACTGAACATATGGATCATCAATAAAGAAGATTAATATGAAATTTTTGTGTATTTTACTTCTGCCAATTGCATGCGATTATGTTATGTTAAGCACTGGATTTATGTTTTATTGCTAAATTGATGCGAGAATCTATATGTTTTCCTATATTACATGAACGCAAGTAGAGATATATGTTTACACAAACATAATCTAAATTTCATGATAAAATTGGTGAACACTTACAATAATTCAAAGAACTATACAACAAAGTAGTTACAGAGGCACGTAAGTGCCGAGACCACTTGTTAGGGTTACGCAAAGGACGATCACATACCTTCGCGAAGGTTCTGAAAGAATAATAGAGAAGTATATCGATAATCCCTAAAGGCTTATCGATCTACGCGAAGGCAGGGTTAAGGTATAAAATCGACATCATGACCATATTAGGGTGCAGAAAATTTGTTCCTGCATCCCCCCATACTGCTTTGGGTGAGACTTCAGTCCACGCTCCGTGGATTGATGCCGAAAGGGCCAGTAGTGTAGGGATTTTCTTGGCTAACTAACGTTGAACCTGGGTCAGGGCCCATCAAGCCAACAAATGGTTCCATTTCTAGAGAAGACACCTTCTCCGGAGACAGAGGAGGAGGAACAACAGTCAGACCAGGGAGGAGTAGACCTAGAGACCACTTTGTTCCACGTTAAGCGCAACAAAGATCCACAGAAGGTAGGGCCGTGAAAGAAGTCTAAGGCCAACAAGAATTCTCTCGATCCGATCACCTTAACAGAAGGTGATTTAAATGATATCGGTGATACGGTTAGAGATACCACTGCAGAACTGCTGCAGCAGTTTGAGCTATAATAGAAGCAGGCCTTGGGGGCCATTCATATGGGTCTGTGTGAGCTACAAATCTAGGCATCGCAGGTCCAGACTAGTATGGGACGAAGCAGTGTGGCATCAACTAGTTTGGCACCCGGTACATTAGAAGTAGTAGGGACAGTGCGCACCCTAGATCCCTGGGCAATACTGCTACCGGAGGGAGTGCTAACCATAGAGACTAAAGCTAACAGGTCCACTATCAGTGCCCTCAAAGAAATTTGGCTCAATTTGGCCACGCTTCCTAGTGAGGCACTTCGCAATTTGTAGGATGCGTGATCGTGGAAATTTGGGCTCGCAAACAGCGTGCTTTATAGGTAATTAGTGAGCATAAAGTCAACAATGCTCAGATGACAGTACAAAGATATTCTCCTGTCAACCTTGTCAATTACATCACAAACAAAAATGAGTGCACAACTAAGGTGGTGGTTGAGGCATGCAAGTCTATCCCAGAGCTAGACATTCTGGATGATGAGCCAATAAATGTGTGTATTCAGAAGCTTATTTTTGGAGTGCACGATTATAGAACAGAGCTGTTAAAGGTTTAGTTTGACCTGAACCTTAAGATTGCAGAACTGCAATTGAAGGCCCAGCCTTAAACTCTACTAGAAGTTAGAGAGCAACATGAGACAACTGTGAAGGACGTCGTGGCAGTAGCAAACAACATCGTAACGAAGTGTACCGCGCTCTTCGAGTAGGCGCTCAAAGTGGTTGCCAGTTTGTAGGAGGATCCCACCTTGCGAAGGTTGGAAATGGAGGGTCGAGAGTTGTAGCAGTGATATGATGAAGTCAAAGTGACAGCGTGCACTGTCGCCCTTACATAGAGGCTAGCTAAACTATAGGAGGCAAAGGTACTAAAGGAGCAGGTGGATGCAGCGCAATGCAAAGAGAGCGTTCTCAAGGCCAAAATAGGGTCTTGGCTTGATGAAGCCTATGTGCTCACTACCACCATCAAAGGAAAGTTGGTTGGTCTACAGGTGACTCAACAAAAGATATAGTCAGACAATGTATGGCCAACGACGAAGCAATTGGTTGAGGAGATGACGCAAGCGGTAACACAGTGTGTTGCCAAAGTTGTAGTAGTCCAAGTAGAGATGGGGGTCTTCGCGACAAGATCTTTGTGCTGGCTGAGTGACTCGAGGGTGAGTCACCATGTTTGTGTTTGGAGCCTTTTGGGAACAGGTCCCCTGGGGTCAATTTTGGGGTTAAAAACCAAATTTTTGGGGCAGAAGGCTCAAACTGTGTATAACGAAATGTAAAGTCTCCGCATTTTGTGGTCACGGAGCGTGAAGATATCAAGATTCAAAAAGGGTTTCTGCCCTTAGTCTAGATAGCTTGTGTCGGCTTGATGAGATCCACCCTTGGCCCGTGGATCATGGGATTGTATGAAAAGGATGTCTTAAGAGGAGTCTAAGTTAGTTTGGAGTCAGTTCAGTTAATTGCAGTCAATGATGAGTCTATAAAGGAGCCAAGAGTGAGAGTATTAGCATAGGAAGAAGGCTCTACAGCTGAGTGCACAGAGGCCTAGGGTAGAAGTCTGCATCTGAGTGCACAGATCCTTGCAGCTGTGTGCACAGGGTAGTCGGAGTATGTACTGAACATCTAGATTATCAATAAAGAAGAGTATTATGAAATTGTTGTGTATTTTACTTCTGTCAATTGCATGCGATTACGTTATGTTAAGCACTAGGTTTATGTTTTATTGCTAAATTTATGCCCAACTCTATATGTTTTCCTCTGTTACATGAATGCAAGTAGAGATATATGTTTATGAAAAGATAATCAAAATTGCATGATAGAATTGGCAAACAGTCATGATAATTCAGAGAACTATACAGCAAAGTAGTTATAGAGGCATGTAAGTGCCGAGATCGCTTGTTATGGTTATGTGAAGGACGATCACATACCTTTGTCGAGGTTCTAAATGACTAATAGAGAAGTATATTGATAATCCCTAAAGGCTTATCGATCTACGTGAAGGTAGGGTTGAGGTATAAAACCAACATCACGACCATCTCAGGGTGCGGAAACTTAGTTCTTGCATCCCCCCATACTGCTTCAAGTGAGACTTCAGTCCACGCTCCATGGATTGATGCCGAAAGGTACAATAGCATAGGGACTTTCTTGGCTTACTAACGATGAACTTGGGTGAGGGCCCATCAATCCAACAACAATGCTTATAATAAAATGTTCACATCTTAAGGCAAAGCACCTACTTTTCTTATGACAACCTAGAATATATGAGTGACTAAGAGAAAACTTTTCTCAAGATGAAAACATAGGATCTTACAACCCCATTCACACAACAATTTGAATATATTTAACCAAAAGAAGGATACATACCATACTCCTTCCAAATTTTCCATATGTCTTTTAATAAACTAACACATTTTTTTAACTATTAAATCCACTTAGTATATACTCTCTTTTGTTTGCACCCACCTAATATGAAAGAGCACTTAAATATTTTCAATACAACCAAGTTAAGAGAATGTGTCTCCCTCAAGCTACCTCCATAAATTTTAAGAGAAAAATCATTGCATATCAACCATAACCTTAAAATTAGATTATTATAAATACCACCTAATATGCGAACCCCACAAAAACATGTAAGAACCCTTAGTTTCTCAAATAAAATAAAAATATGATGTAAGTGAAAATCAAATATTGTCTTCTATTGTTTTCTCATGAAAGGAAATTTCAACGTTTTTTAAAAAGTTGAGCATTAAATTTTCTTTACAAAACCCCTACCAACCCAACTTTGTTTACATTATCTATTCACTTTTCACAAGGTGGAAGTGAACATGATTGCAAAAAGTTACAAATTGGGGTTTTACCATTAGCAGACCCAATATTGAACCTCGCCATGGGATTTTTAGTCCATTTATAGAACCATGGTATTCCATTTTTAACTTCAATGCATTTCCACCCCACATCCACATTCAATATTCCACAAAGAGAGTACATTCACTTTAGGTCTCTGGTACAAATTCCATTTTTTTTGGAATCCACGCTTGAATCTTTAGGCTTTAATCTTTGTGATGCATTATTTTACTGTTTACAATAATGGAATTGGAATTTGATGAGTTCAGTAGGCCATTTAACATAGTAAAGGAGTAGGAGTAGAATACCCGAGTAAGAGGCTTAGATGCTCATAAGGCCAACTTTGCATCCACCAGGGTTAAAGCAAGAATAATCCACACCTCACTCAACCCTAAGGTAATGGAGAATATGCTCCAGATCACCAACGGAAATGTCACAATTAGTAAGATCATTTTCCATTTATTCATTCATTATTTACGGATCATTGAAACCCCTTAAAAACTATGAAAATAAGTGGAATTTACTTTAAAAACGTATGATTCATAAGTAGAAATTACTTCAAATAAATTCTAGATATTTTGCAAGGAGTGAAATAAGAAAATACTTCGCGATCTACTCACTCTTTATCAGAAACTATGAGGCCCACCAAGCCAGATTCTCTGCATACATTGTTTCGTACCCACAAAAGTTCTTGAAATTGGTGAATGTTTTGATATGTTCCTAATATTGAGACATAAATGCTTTCCAAGGATCTACTTGGTGTAGAGCTACTTTTTGAAGGGATTGGTCCCTTCAAACCATACCAATTTTTACACTTTCACAAGTCAGCCTTGTTCATATCAGTTTAATATTTTGTATTGAAAAACTACCAATTTTCGCACTTTCACAAGCCGACCTTATTCATATCAGTTTAATATTTTGTATTTAAAAACTAGTCCTACTTTACTTGTTCATTAACTTCAAGAACAATTATAGCTTGCTCCAGCAAAATTAAAATGTCAACAAATTTGTGGGTTAGGCTGGCCTTGATCCGAATACTATCACACATGTATATAAAATCGTTGTAGAAAATATGTGATAGGTTAACCCGATAATGCAATATAAATCAAAGCAGAATACTATAACCTACTTCTACTATCAATTTGCGGAAGCTTAAAGATTGAGCTGAACAATATAACCAGAAGAAGAAGAATCAATGGCACAATACACATGAAAATACTTTGGGGAAAGCCTCAGCTAAAAACCCCACACTATTGTATTATCATACATGGTGGAAATACATAGGAATTATACAAAGCCTTAGCTCTCACAGCTAGCCAAATCTTAGTACAATCCTCACAGATGCTCACAGACAATCTTGGCTTATCTCTAGCCTTCCTCTCTGCCCTCCAAGCTCCTATTCCTTACGTTTTTCCTTGTGGATGATTACCCTATTACCATGTGGAAAACCAATCCTTCAAAACTATGCAATCCTCAAGGATGAATCCTTGACTGCATGCATGAGTTTTCTCCATGAGAAAACACATGAAACTGATAGTACACTGTCCTTGAACATTTATCTCAATTGGGTCTTTCTCATAATAGACATGCATGAGTTTTTGATGAGGGAATATTCAGTTAACAGGAGTAGCACTAGTTGAGTGCATTAATGCATCAACTGACTCTTAACTCACTATTAGTTCCTCAAATAGTTCGGAACTAATTTAACTAGACCTAACTCAGTAAAATGAGTTAACTAATTACAACTCAAATATAACTCAATATTATCTCCTTAATTTAAGGGATAACTCTTGCATAACTTCAGAAAGACTTCTAACTTGAATTTCTCCACTCAATTAATTTAAAATAAATTAATTAATTATTTCCAAGTAGTTGTTAAGACTAAATTTGATTTTAATTTACAATTTAATTCAATGAAAAATTAAATTGGAATATTCTTTCTGCCATATTTCAACACTCCCTCTCAACAAGAGAAGGATTATCTACCACCCTGATCCTATCTCTATGGAACTTGAATTTACACTTTGACAATGCCTTTGTCAAAATGTCAGCATATTGCTCCTCTGTTGAAATATACTACAGCAACATGATCCTCCTCACTACACAGTCTCTGATATGATGATACCGGATGTTGATGTGCTTGGACCTATCATGAAATACTAGATTCTCAGAGAGTTTGATACAAATCTAATCATTACAATAGATCATAGTTGGATCCATCCTCTAATCAAATAAACCAACTAGGATTTTCTGCATCTAGATGGCCTCCCATACTACCTGTCTTGCAGCCATGTATTCTGCCTCTTTTGAGCTGAGTGCAACCAACCTCTATTTCCTGTTGTACCAAGAAACTATCGCTAATCCAAGGTTGAAAATCCCTCCTGATGTGATCTTCTGATTTGATGGACTCCCTGTCCAATCTGCATCAGCGAAGCCCTGTAGCTTCACTCCCTCTATTCATATGTACCATAATCCATACTGAGATGTGCCTCTGAGGTATCTCAATACATGCTTTACCGCCTTCCAAAACATCTAGGTAGGCTGAACCATCACTTGACTCAGTTGGTTCATCGCATAGCACAAATCTGGTTATGTGTTCACTAAGTACATCAGTGAACCCACAAGCTGCCCGTACACAGTAGCCTCTACCACTTATCTTGAAGTAGTAACCCCCTTCCTCCATTTACCTACTAGAGGAGTCTACATGGGCTTGCACTTCTCCATGTGGAATCTCCTGAGTATCTCATTGGCATACTTGCCCTGAGAAACAAACAACTCCCCATCCTTCTGCCACACTTCCATGTCAAGGAAGTAATGCATGAGACCCATGTCTTTCATCTCGAATTCTCTTGTAAGGTCCTCCTTGCAAGACATGATCAACTGATCATCACCAGTCAATATGAGATCATCAACATAAAGTACGATGATCAACAACTTACCTTTCACAACGATGTGGTACAGGTCCGCATCCTCTTCACTCTTTGTGAAGCCAAACCCAGTCAGGTAGTTGTCTATCCTAGTGAGTTGGCACACATGTGACTCACAATCAAAGGTCTCAAAACCTTATGGCTGCCCTATGTACACCTCTTCCTCAATCTGGCCATTGAGGAATGGAGTGTTCACATCCATCTACTGGATTTTCCAACCCATATTTGCTGATAGTGCCAACATAGATCTGATAGATGAGTACCTTGTGATAGGAGAAAAAGTCTCATCATAGTCAATCCCCTCTACCTATGAAAAACTATGGGCAAAAAATCTTACCTTATGCTTCTCCACACTACCATCAACAGCTTGATTTACCTTGTAAAGCCAACGGGAACTCACAACTGACTTGTTCTTCGGTCTCGGAACCACGTCCTAAATATTGTTACGAACTATGGAGTCATACTCCTCCACCATAGCATCAACCCAAATTGGTTGTTGCACTTCTTCCTCAAAGCAAGATGGCTCGGTCTCAACACATTCCCCAGCAAGGGCCATGTATCCATTATACTTCTCAGGTGACCTCCACTATCTACACTAAGAAGATGGTGCTCCCACATTCTCTCTCGCATCCTCCAACAATATGTCAACTTTTCTTGTGTGATTCTGTCCATCTCTGGAATACTCTACTTGAGTGGATGTCTCCACTCCTGGAACCTTTGCATGCAGCTTCTTTGCATCAATCTGAGGTTCTTCCTCCTTAGGAACCATAGTTCCTCCATAACCTCTAGTTGGAGCTTCCCTTCAAGGGAAACTCGCATGGCCTTTTGCTCATCAAACTTGAGATCTCTGCGAACCACTATCCTTCGACTGGTAGGCAAGTACACCCGATAGTTGTGAGGTGTATTAGTGTACCCCACAAATATCCCCAACTCTGTTTTTGGCTAAAGCTTCTTCCGTGCATCCTTTGTCACATGGAAATATACCGATGAGAAAAATATCCTCAAGCGACCCACATATGGTCTCTTACCGGAGAAAGCTTCTTTTGGTGTCTTCATCCCAAGTATGTGATGCGGGCTTCTATTCTGCAAATACACCACTGTGTTGCATGCCTCAACCCACAAGTGAAGTGGTAGGCCTTGGTCATGCAGCACTGCTCGTGCTGCCCCTGCAATAGTTATGTTCTTCCTCTCGTCCACCCCATTCTACTGTGGGTTATGAGGCATCGTCAACTCTCATTTAGTTCCTTTCGCTGCACAAAAGTCCTTAAACACTTAAGAGACATATTCTCCACCGTTGTCACTTCTCAAGGCCTTGATTTTCTTCCCCGATTCTTTCTCGACAAAAGCTTTGAACTTGTTCTAGCATCCATTGTCCATTGTTATTTAAGTTTTATTTTTAGTTTTAGAAAATAAAAAAATGTGAAAGAAATGGTTGATTTTATATTTTCAATGGCTTTTAAAGTGATAAACTCGCGAGAAGATCTGGGCCGTCTGATCAAGAAGCCACGGATCCAACGGTAATCGCATAAGTTAACTAGAATAGGTTTATTTCGGAGATCGGATGTGATGGTGTATCAAACACAGTTTAAATTTGCTAAAGTCCAGGCCAATCTCAACCATCCATCGAAAGAGACAGGATCCGACAAATATCAGGTGGAAAAGTAATCAGATTTTATCACTAAAATCAGACCCGATAGATCATTAACTGGCAGTTTATATTTCCTATCGGGTCTGTAAGGGAGTCAAAGGTGTGTTGAAAAGGCAGACATGACAGGTTTTATGAATCAGAGTGTTAATTCTTTTAAATTTTGTGGGTGTGACCCATCATTTAAATGCCATGCAGGTTCAAGAAGTGTGATCAAGCGATAGTTTGATAAGTACTTTAAGGTGTGCTATGGGGAAGCAATGAGCACGAAGGTTAGTCAAAGCTCGACCCCCGCAGTTGACCATGACATTAGCACGGTTGACCGAAATTTGCGACCAGAAATCACTGTGGGGGTTCAACCTCATTGAGGCTCCCATACATTCTTTACCCCCACAATGCTTCTAAAACCTTTCGTCCTTCATCCACTGCTCCATTAAGGCACAAAGATACAAATTCGAATAGAGAACGGCCATCATCTTCTAACTTTCATTACTTCCTATTATTTTATGTTCTTTAGAATGAGGTGTCCTTTACCCTCAGTGTAATATTCTCTAATAATTTTTACTTTAGATAGTTAGGGAAATAGTTAAGTAGTTTGACAGTTTTGATGACTACCAACTGTCTTATAAGGTATAAAAAAAAGGAAAATTCAAAGAGAAGGGGTTCGAATTTTGGAGAACCTAGATACCAGGCCACTGAATTCCTGACACAACTGTTGATTAATGAAAGAATCAAAAGTTTTCCATACATTACTGGGTATGATTTTGTGTCTTATTTGTCATATTTCATCATATGTTTTCTTCCTTTAAGTATGGTAATGAAGCTACAGGTCTTTATTTGCTTATGTAAATGAAGTTAAAATTTCTTAAAAGAGCTCTCCTATACCTAAAATTCTTACTTCTGCAATTCTTCTAAGTTACAGATAGTAGTCTCTATGTAAGACAACATATTATCTTTAACTTCTCTAAGTGTCACAGATAGTAGATTCTATGTAAAATAGCATATTGTCTCTGACTTATTCAAGCTTTCTTCGTTTATCATTTATATTCAACAATCAAATGGAATTCTGATATTTTCATGTCACCTAAGTATTGACGTTAAAAACCAAGTCTCCTAGGTCCTTCATTTGAGAACACAACATACAATTAAGTGACAAACAAGTGACAATCATTATAATCATTAATGTCTTAAGCATAATTTCTACACAACCAGGAAATTGGTTTCTTAAGGTACAATGGAACTCACAAAACTTTGTGAGATTTTGGTCCTTCTTCTGCATGAAATAAATCCAGCATTTACGAGAATAGTCATCAATGAAAATCACATAATACCTTTGCTTTGCTGTGGATGCCGTCAAGAATGGTCCACGCAAATTAGTATGAACTCGTTCTAAGATAGCCTCGGCTCGATTGTCTCGGTCATGAAAGGAAGACTCAGTGTACTTTCCCAAGGTACAACCTTTGCATGTGTCAACTTGATCAAGTTTACCTTTGGGAAAGTCTTGTAGATATCTGCTACATTATCTTCAAAGCCCCATGATGCAAATGGCCCAACCGCCTGTGCCACAACTCACCAATGTCTTGGCTTTGCACCAATTCTTCCTTCATACTTAATGTTGCATAATCATCTACCTCTAGTTTATAGAGATTCTTCACCTGAATCCCAATCATATTGGTCTGACCCATGGCTATGTGTCTTAGGAATGGCTTTCCTTTACTGAAGACAACATCATAGCCTTTGTCCTCCAACATTGCGACCGATACCAAGTTCTTCCTCAGTCCAGGCACATACATCACATCTGTCAAGGTGAGAGGAGCTCCATGCTCCCTTTGAAAAGAAACTGTGCCCACTCTTGAAACAATATACCTTCCTTTGTCACCCATCTCTATGCGCATCTTGAGGTCTTTCTCCTCCAAGTCACTGAATAATATTTTATCACTAGTCATGTGGAATGAGGCTCCACTGTCAAGATACCAGGCACAACCCATCATCGATGACACCATGCATGCAATGAGGGTAAAGTCCATTTCGAACTGAGAATCTAATGCCTCACCTTCAGATCCTTCTGAGGATCCCTTCTTGGACTTCTTCGATGGGAAATTAGTCGCATAATGTCCCATCTTGTGACAATCAAAGCATCTTAATTTAGACATGTCACCCTTCTTCCCTCCATCAGAAGAATTTGATTTGAAATGGGAAACCTTCCCCTTCCCTTTCCTTGCCTTACTTGCTAAGACCATATTTTCTTCATCATCATTCTTGGATGAAGAACCATCTCGTGTGCACCTTCTGATCTCCTCCTGCATAAGATCCAACCACAGTCGTTCCCAATCCGACAGTTTTTCCCTTCCATTCACAGAGGCCTGGCAGCTATTCCAACTCTTTGGAAGGCCAAGGAGAGTGAGGCTCACCATATCATCATCGGCAGTAGTTATTCCCACACTTCGAAGCTCATCTCTACAGGTGGTGAGCTTGTTCCGATATGTGGAAATAGTATCGCCCTTCTCCATCTTGATTCTTCGAAGCTTATCCTTGAGCACCAATTTCCTCTAGTCGTTACTATTCTGGTAGAGTTCCTTCAATGTCTTCCATGTTGGAAATGGAGTATCCTTCCCATGGAGACTCGAGACAATATGGTATTGAACTCCCTCAAGGATGATTCATCTTGCCTTCGCCACACACTTCTTCCACTTAGCCAACTCTTGCGCATTAGTTGAAGATGGCTTTGGGATTTCTTGATCAATGAATTCCTTCAAGCCATTGTCTTCTAATACAACCTCCATTCTATCTTTCCATGCTATGTAATTCGAGCTACCTTTCAAGGCATACTCGAGTCTCAAGCCATAGAATGCCATTGGCCAACCTTGAAGTATGATATGAATTCGATTTGCACCTGCAACCTCGAACCTCAAACTTTGAATTCTATTCTAGTATACTATTCACAGCTCTGATACCATGTAGAAAATCTGTGATAGGTTAACTCGATAATGCAATATAAATCAAAGAAGAATACTATAGCATACTTCTACTATCAATTTGTGAAAGCTTAAAGATTGAGCTGAACAATATAACCAGAAGAAGAATCAATGGCACAATACACATGAAAATACATTGGGGAAAGCCTCAGCTAAAACCCTGACACTATTGTATTATCATACATGGTGGAAATACATAGGAATTATACAAATCCTTAGCTCTCATAGCTAGCCAACTCTCAGTAAAATCATCATAGATGCTCACAGGAAATCTTGGCTTCTCTCCAGCGTTCCTCTCTGCCCTCCAAGCTCCTATTTCCTTGCATTGTTCCTTGTGGACGATTAGCCTATTACCAAGTGGAAAACCAATCCTTCAAAATTGTGCAATCCTCAAGGATGAATCCTTGACTGCATGCATGAGTTTTCTCCATGAGAAAACACATGCAACTAGTAGTACACTGTCCTTGAACATTTATCTCAGCTGGGTATTTCTCATAATAAACATGCATGAGTTTTTGATGAGGGAATCTTCAGTTAACTGGAGTAGCACTAGTTGAGTGCATTAATGCATCAACTGACTGTTAACTCACTATTAGTTCCTCAAATAATTTGGAACTAATTTAACTGGACTTAACTCAGTAAACTGAGTTAACTAATTACAACTCAAATATAACTCAATCTTATCTCCTTAATTTAAGGGATAACTCTTGCATGACTTCAGAAAGACTTCTAACTTGAATTTCTCCAACTAATTAATTTAAAATTAATTAATTAATTATTTCCATGTAGCTGTTAAGACTAAATTCGATTTTAATTCACAATTTAATTCAAGGACAAATTAAATTGGAATATTCTTGTTGCCATATTTCAACAATCACATATTTTCCTTTCTAGATCTTGATCCACTGAACAAAGAGGTCCACTGCCTGCATGATTTTGTCCCGGGCCTCCATATCAACACTGATAGACAATAGTCATCTTAATTCATCAGTTGTTTTCACATTAGGGTCCCTTGTTGGTTTCTATATTTTTATGGAGCAACCTTTGAAAACACACCTTTTACCATAGAGATATCCGTACATGTCTTACACCCGACATATAAATGGTTATTGTATATCACAACAAAAAGCAATAACATATGAAGATGTGGAATACCATAAACTTTGTGCATTGAATCCATTGCTTGTTCCTTCATGGTAGGATTCAACCAAGGGTCAAACATGAACACATCAATGGCAAAAATTGGATCCATCCTTACTCATTTACCTTCAAAATTTTCCAAGAGGAAAGTGTTGGAAAATTGATTAGGGTGGCATGTTTAACTTTACCTTTTCCTTTCTTCACATTTATCTGTGATTATTAGGTTCTTCTTAACTTCATTATGCTTATGTTATTCTCATAAAATAAATTCTGAAACAATGAAGATCAAATGAAGACAAGATATAGGCTCCACGCCATGGAAAAACCCAAAAACTTGTCAAAAACCTGAACAATCTCCTTCTTTTAGAATAAAATAAAAATGAGACCTCTAAGACCCAAATGCCAAAGCCCATCCTCCTCCAAGCTTCAAATCTTTCTTTCAACAGTCAAAGTCCAAATGAGGAAGTCTCTCTTCTACACCTTTTGGGTCTCGATCGTCTGAACATATCCTCCCACTTCAGTCTATATGGGTGACTACCAATTTGGTCTTATATGAGTGAATGTAACTTGGATCATTCAACAACTTTTATCTTGAATGGGTGACTTCAATAGAAAAAATAGTGAATTGTCCAAGGCTGCTTCTTTCACATGTTTCTCATTGTCCTTATGCTCCTATTCACCTCAGATTGAACCACACATTTATTTTTCAAATGAGTCGACCTCTTCATCAATATATACACTTCTTTAAAGGTCTAATGATTCATCTTCAAGGCCAACTTGAGAAAGGTAAGGCTGACTCAATCTTGGAGGGGTATAATGGCTTATACATCAGTTACATCATTACAATTTTATAAATAAGTTCCTTAAATTGACACTTAGACTCATGATGATCCTAGAAGAATTTTAATTAATGATTGACCTAATGACAAAATGTAATAAGCATGAAACCCATGCCAAAAATAATTTTTCTTTCTACTTTACATGATATGAAAATAATGAAGATTGAAGCTAGTTACTTTTCCAACACTCCCTCTTAACTAGGGAGGTATTCATAATGACTCAACAAGTCTATCTCAAATTGAAATATTCTCATAAGAAGGGATCCAAATTGATAAGCATCACTCATCATAGCCAAAATTATCACATTACCTAAGGCCTTGACAAGTACATTTTATCTCTCACAATATCAAAGCACAATGGTGGAGTCATTTCATGGGGAACCATACTACCTCATCATGGTAAATACTCCACCTAGGATACCTAGAGTAATCCTACCACCAGGCCATTCTTATCGAAGTCCATGTGACTTAGGATCTTCATCCTAATCCATCACATTACATGACTCAAGAATGTTTGTCCAAGATGCTTATCCAATCCAACATTCTCCTTATCCATGTCCATGTACTTGACTTAGGACATCAGTCCTAATCCATCATAGTACCTAACACAAGGAGAACCAAACAAGTTATCATTCTCCCTATCTGTGATGCATGCACTAGACTTATGGTTTTTAGTCTTGGCCTAGTTTATGACACGAGGAGAACTAGGGTCCAACAGTACTCAATCATGGAGGATATCCCTATTCTCCTTTCATGGTATTATGAATTATGGATCCATATTCTCACTATGGATTCTAGGTCATCCATCTTGCATATCACTTTTCCTCTCATCTTTATCAATAAAGGCTTTCTAATGGGCCTTCCAAAAATTTAAGTTGATCATGGCTTCCTCACAAAAGTGATATTCCTTCTTGATCTTTAGTTTATCTTCTCACACTGCTACTTTCCAATCCCAAGATGAACACATCCTGATATTCATAGTTTCCAAGTATTATAGATTGAGATCCTCTCGATATTCTTCAAGTATTTTATCCACATAGTTGAACTTGCCTTAACTGTCATCATGAATACCTGTAACATACCTCTAGGTAGAAAAACAACATGTTAACCAGATGACCAATAATAGATGTTAGCAACAGATTTACCTCATCATGATGACCTTCTCAACAAGGGATCAACATCTTCATAGATCATCTCCACACAAGTTTACCTTTATACATCAGAGTGCCCAAGGATCCAACATGATTACAAAGTTACCATTTTCTTCCAAAAATCATGTTATATTTTGACATATAGAGTCTATCGAGAAAGTATCAATATTCCATTATTTCTAGAGTAAGTGTTGTCTTAGCGAGTCTTGTCCCGGGTTTAGAGTTAGTTGTGCCAAACAAATCCCTACACTACTGGCCCTTTTGGCATCAATCCGTGGAGCGTGGACTGAAGTCTCACCTGAAGCAATATGAGGGGATGTTGGAACCAAGTTTTCGTACCCAGAGATCAGCGTGATGTCGTTTGATGCCCTAATTCCATCTTCACACAGATCGATAAGCCTTTATGGCTTATCGATATAACTCCCTTTAATCAGCCTCTATACCTCCGCAAAGTTTTACAACTGTCTTTCGTGGACCTTGGACAGACTAATCAGCTACTTACGCGCATCAAAGATTACTCTTAATCTAGCAATTACTTAGATCGGAACCAGTGTTCGATAACTTTAACATACAACAGGATAATCTTTGTGTAAATAGTTAACATTAATTGCATTCATACAACAATATAAATCAAGCAAAGTCGCGCATCAATACAATATTAATCCATAAACCCATCATTCATCACAACATAAGCGCATTCATTCATAACATAAGTAAATAGACCAAACATAGGAATTTCTACAATAATATTCTTTATTGATAATCAGTTCAAGCTTACAAACTCAAGACCTCCCTACACACTCAGTTGCAGGGGGTCCGTGCACTCAGATACAAACTCTACTTTAGGCCTCTGCGCACATAGTTGTAGATCCTTTCTTCCTACTCTTCTCCACTAACTCTCTAGAATTCTCCCATCGACAAAACTCCATTACTTTCCTTAGAGATCCTAATACATACCTATTTATATAACTCAACTTACATAAACAAGGGTAAAACCCTTTATGATTTTTTAACTAACTACGTGCTCCCCGACCACAATTTGTGGAGACTTTACATCTTTATACAACAAAACTTGGGCTTTTGACTCAAAATTAATTGAAGGAGACCCCATCCCAATAGGCCCCCAACACAAAGATTGTGATTCACCCTCAAGTCACTCAGCTGGTGTGGAGATCTTACTGCAAAGATCCCCCAGCTCCACTTGTGCAACTGCGACCTCAATTGTGCTCTGCGTGGCTTCCTGCTTGATCTGTTCCATCAGCTGCTCTGTGGCTGGTCCTGCATTGTCCTACTTGATTTTCTGCTGCGTACAATACAAGTTCGCCAATTTCTCCTGAATATTAGCAGAGACGATGTAGGTCTCATCCAACTAGGGCCCCAATTGGACCTTAAGAATGGCCTCTTTCCTCTATGTTGCTTCCACTTGTGTAAGCAGATGCTTCACCTCCTAAAGCTTGGCAAGGCATTGTGTTGTAGCAACGGTGTGCGTCGCTGCCCTCACTTCATTGTATTATTGTTGAATCTCGTGGACTTCTATATTTAAGACCTACAGGGTGGGATCTTCCTGTAGGGTCGTGACTACTTCCATAGCTTGCTCAAACAGCGCAATGCAGTCCAGCATTGCAGCATCCTCCATTGTGACTCCGTCTTTTATAGTGACTTCGCAATGTTCCCTTACCTCTAGCGGAGTTGAAGGCTGCGACTTGAGCTCCAGTTCTATTATCTTTAGGTTCAAATCAAACTAGACTCTAGCCACCTTGGTCTTGGCATCGTGCACACTCATAGCAAGTTTTCTAATCTTTTCCTCCAATGATGCGTCCCTTGGCATATGAATTTCTAGCACCGCTCTACATGTTTCTTCCATTGCGCTTGCTAGCTAGGCACTCTGTGCCTAAATTGGTTCATTAGCCTTTAGCACCTATATCTTCTCGACGAACATATGTTCATCGTTCACATGATACTCACTAATGACGCTAAGTGTGCGCTGCTCCCGATCTTTGAACTCTACTGTCACACCTGCCTGCAACGTGTGAAGGTATTCATTGGGAAGAGTGGCTAGGTTGAGGCTTGTTGGCTTAGTGGGGCCTGACCTAGGTTCAGAAGTGATTTAACCAAGCAAATTCCGATACTACTGGCCCTTTTAGCAACATTCCACGGAGTGCGGATTGAGGTCTCACCCAAAGTAGTATGGGAGGGTGCTAGAACCAGGTTTCCGCACCCCAGGGATTTCTGATATGAGGTGATTGGCTTGCGATCCCACCTTCGCACTTACTATGTTATGCACACTAGCGGGCACCCCGCACCCTGTAATACTACCTTCATGCAGATCTAGCCATAGTGCGACCCGTGTTAATTACCCAAGTCTTCCTTAATTAGGTTTTGTTTGTTGATTACTTAGAACATTTTTATACATAAACATTCATACAAGTATTTATCAAGTGTGCACATGTAAATAAACAGAGTAAAGATAATGCATAACATCAAAATATAGATCCATGAACAGATGCACAATGTTCCAAATCAAACTTCTCTTTATTAATAATCCTTCTCAAGTACAATCCAATTACAGACCTAACTTTGCCTTGTGCACTCAGCTGCAGACTCTACTAGGCCTCTGCAAACTCAGCTACAAAGCCTCTTCCTACTACTACTGTGACCCAATACACTTCAAATCCAACTTTATACTCTAACCATGCCTTCGCATCTCTATCTATTATTACTTAGCTATCTTTACACTTAGAGCCTCGCTCTATTTATACAATCCCATGGTCTATGTACCATGGGTAGGCTGACAAAACTTTACATTAAATTACATTATTTTAGGGTGGACAACCCTATGACTCGATTATACAATTCACACTCCAGGCCCGTACTTCACGAATTTCCACACCATATTTGACCAAAACTTGGGCTTTGAGCCCCAAAACATGCTGCGCAGCATCCCATGCCCAACAGACCCCCAACACAATCATCGTGACTCATCCCGAGTCATTGTGCAACATTCCTGGCACAGAGCTCTTCCAACTGTGCCTATGCTACACAAAGGTCCACAGCGCACTATTCTACCGTTTGTTAGATCTGCTCTACTCTTTTGGCTGAATGCTCACTTTTAAGGGAAAATCCCTATCTTAAAGCATGCATCACCTTCATCTGTGTGATATTTCCTTTGATGTTGGTAGTGATGAGGAAGGCCTCATCAATCCAAGGCTAGACGCTTGCTTTAAGTACTGCCTCTTTTTGGCCCGTCACATCCACCTGTTCCTTCAATGCCTTCACCTAATGTAGCTTCGCCAGTCGTTGGGTGAGAACCACTATCTGCGCCATTCCGCGCACACTATCATATTGTATTTGAAGCTCCTGCACCTTTGTTTCCAAGCGCTATATGGTGGGCTCCTTCTGTAAGGAAGTGAGGACCATGACGGATTCTTCCAACATAGTCGTACAGGTTTTCACTGCCTGTCCTATTTCCTCCAACCCTTTTTGGATAGCGCCAGCACGTTGTTCCCTAACTTTCGGGGGCGTGGATGACTATGCCTTTAATCACAACTCAATAATCTAAAGGTTGAGGTCCAGTTGTATCCTCATTGCTTCCTCCTTTGCCTCACGGTATCCACTAGCGAATTTGTGAATCCGCACTCCTACTGGTAGGTCGCTCGCAATTTCTAGATCTAGGGCGCATCGACATGCTTCCTTTACTATTTGCTCTAACTATTGATTCTGCGCTAGTGCTTCATTGCGTTGTAGGTTAAGCTGCTCGATGTTGATTCGTTGTTCGCTCAGTATTTGTACTGCGCTTCCTTCCCTAGCACAAATTTTTGCTATCACACCGTCCTGTAGCTGGTATAATATATACTGTGGAAGGGCAGCCAAGTTGAGGCCAAGTCCCTTGATCTAACCCACCACAGCTCTATCCTCCGTGCTGTCTGCTATCAGTGCTCCTTCCAGCACCATGATGGTATTAGTCATTTTCGCTCGCAACAACTACTGTGTTTCCAATGTACATGTGGCACCGTAGGCGGCTACCGTTCCTTGTTGTGGGGGCCACATCTGAAGTTCCTGCAGCTATGCCCTGAGGGCCCCCAACACAATCTGCTACTCCATCATCGCTTCCTAGAGTGCTTCCCTGGTGACCTCATGAACTGTGTCACCGATGTCATATAGGTCACCCTCAGTCAATGTAATGGGTTCACCGGCCAGTTTGGAAGCCTTGGTCTTCCTCCGTGGGCCTGTTCGTTCCATACCGCGCGGCCATATCAGTTGTCTAGCTGTCGTGCTTGGGTCTGCGCGTTTCGCCATGTCCTCTGTCCCCTATCCCATGGTTAGGTCCGGGCCTCCTTCCTCCTGTGTTGTAGTGGCCCCTGTTGTCAGTGCTACTGCGTCTTTTTCAATGGTTGTGGTATGCTCTGCAGCGGCCTTCGCTGCCTTGCAAAAGCCCTTACTTCGTTGGCCAACTGCTTGTTGTGCTTCTGCTATGCCAGCAACCTGGTGGCATCCTTCTATTTTTGTATCATTGTCTTATCGCGTGCCGCTAGATCCGAAGCGTGCCACTCGGGTGCCCATGAGTCGACCACAGTGAAAACAGCGTCATCAGTCGCGATGAAAGGAAGTTTGGTCTAGTTCTACTCCAGATCCTTACGTGCCTTGATATACACATTGTGCATATCCACCTTAAAGTTTGCAAAGCTCCACAGACTGTCATACACTGTGGGGGATAGGCATAACCTTTTATTGATCCACATCCCGACGCTGCCTCCATGAGCACCCAGAAAATCTTGGTCTCGCGGATCCTCGTGGCATCCTTCGTTGCCCAGAGTGACACATATTTTTCTGCCTCTGGAAAGTCCTATTCAAGAGGAGGGAACTAACTGTTCCCAGGAAATTCCCTGGTTACCAATAATATAGACAAGAGCAACCACACATAGTGGAAGGTCTTGCCCTGCTCCTGAGCTTCTTTGCAGTTGGTTAGGAATTCTTCACAGAGGAATTCAGCCCAGTTGAATTGGACCCCCTCTACACATTGTTCAGCCAGCATGACAACCGTTGCTGGTACCTCGTTGCCACGACATTTTCTCATCACCTTCCCTGCCAACAG
Organism: Pinus tabuliformis; assembly: GCA_031772625.1. Lineage (NCBI taxonomy): Eukaryota > Viridiplantae > Streptophyta > Pinopsida > Pinales > Pinaceae > Pinus > Pinus tabuliformis. The sequence continues at coordinate 244,015,271 of CM062818.1, read as the reverse complement.
ATGGGTGGCTACACGCACCCCTCTGTTTGAATGCTACTAATGATGTAGCCTCTCTATTTCTTTTTTGACTTGTTTTTCTTCTTCATGGTCTCTGCGAGCGCCAAATCTCTGCATTTTCCAGCAATTTCTTCAGGGTCCCTTCCCATATAGGGAAGTCAAGAAATCTTGTGAATAGGCTCTGCTATGATGGGAATAGTCTCCTCTAGCCACAAGTAACCATCGTGCACCAAGAAAAGAAGTTGCCTAATGACAAAGATCATGATCGATGCTTGGTGAACTTGTGGAATCCATAGTTGGTGGAGTAGCCTGGCCTTCTCCACATCGCGTAGCCATTTCCACAGCTCTAGCACTGTAACTAACCCATCCTTGCTCTGTTTCATGATGTTGCTATTCTCCAAATGTGGGAACTTTTCACTTTCCGCGAGGTCCCAATATTCACATTTCATCGTGGGCATGTAGCCTAGAGCCGAACCTTCAAATATAATTCCCTCTGGGAGGAGCAGGGTATGGAGTGAGCTCTTAATGGTATCGAAATCCTTGGGTACTTTTGCTTTCACTTTCTGCAGAGGGACATACTTGGGCAATTTAGCTGCAGCACGCATCGGCTGAATGTCTTCTTCCATGTATTCATCTGCCTCTATCTCTTCTATGACAACCTGGATATCCTCTTCCTCATCATCTGTCTCAATATTAATAGTCTTTCCCTTGTCTTCCATAGAAATTTTACCAAACCGTGGATTTCACGGGAACATGCGAACTGGTCCCACTACTTGTGGATCCATTTTGGGCCTCGGCATCCGGGGTGATTTTGGAATTTCCGGTGCATCCCCCACCTGCAGTGTAGGGCTCTGCGTGGCTTCATTAGGTGTCGATATCATTCTATTCAGGAGGTCTTGAGTTTCCTTTAGCAATGTCTCAAACACTAAACTTGCTTTCAAAGCTTGAAAATTTGTAAGGTCCATACCCAATTGATAGTGAAACAACTGAATTCTAAAAACGCCAAGGGTTGTTCGCTGGATAGACACATATCATTTATAGGCCTTTTTGAATTCAAATTTGATCATTCCCCCCACATTCAGCCCCATTAATGCTAGATTGGTGATAGATCGTCCCAAATCTAGTTCTGACTTCGTGTCTTAATTGCCCGCTGCCCTCTCCTCTTTGTCTTAAATTGGACATCTTGTCATGAACAGTGATACCAACAGTCACCTGCTAGCCTACCCATGCAGTAGTGTAGCCCCCTATGTGTGGGCGCAACCCCTATCATATACTAGTCCTGCGTGCAACCTTCTTGTCGCGCAACTCCCCCATAGACTCTTTTATAGTCCCACGATCTCTTTCAACTACTTGGATCATTGAGACTATACTTCCTACAGCTAGTCAAGTGGTTGTACCTGTTAGAGCCTAGATTTACCTCAGGCTGAAAAGGTAAGCTTCTAGGTCCACATCAAACCATGCTCAACCTTGTAGCTAGCCCTACGAGGACAGGAGAGGTCTCTCTGCAAGTCAATCTCAGCAAAAGATAATCATATGGGGCTTGAGATGACTGATTTAACAACTAATCTTAGGCTAGATATGAAGTGCAAGGATTTAATTTGAGTTTTTGAGGGTTTTGTTGGAATCAAGGGAAAGGCAAATTTGGGTCCAAGGATGAGGCAAAATTTTTGCAGAGTTCCGGTTGGGGCAAGGTAGGCAGTAGTTTTGATGCTTTAGATTAAATGAATGGATATAAAATACCACTAAGGAGTTGAATAGGGCAAGAGGCTACAAGAATCCTCTCCAAATAGATGAAAACATGTAAAACTAAACAAAGTTTAAGGCAGAGCACAACAAACTCATGAATTCTACCTTTGTCACTCAATTTGTTTAGTTTCAGAAGCAAAGAGAAGGGAAATGGCATACATAAAACATCAATGAACTTACAATTACATGAAGAAAAAAACCATCAAAACACATAGCCACAAGGATCCCAGCAAGTGCTACAAATCCCTGGTCTTTCCTTTGCCAAAAATGCAGAAATCAAATGTACAATGGAGTGCCAAGCAATCCCAAGTGTCCAACCCTGAAAATGACTGAGAAATTACATGATATATGAAAGCTTAACTCATTCCCATGACTCTAGGGGTCGAGCTCATCATTCTAGGAGCTGTTTCAACCATATCTAAACAAGGAACTAAAAAATAGGCAATGAAACAACTTGCCTCTATATGTTAGGAAACTGATTCATTCAGTTGTTTTTCACTTTTTAATGAATGAATCTACTAAAACAAGTAAATATGTGCCAAAATTTCATCATGTTCATGAAATTACATCAAGGTAGATCAATAATTACATGAAAAAGTAAAACTAGTCAAAACTGGGTGAAATTCTGAGCTGAAGAGTGAAAATGAGGCCAAATTTCTCTATGTGCCGCGCCCAAATTCTCTATGCATTGCACCACTTTGGAGCTGATTTTGAGGCACTTCCTGAAGTCAAAATTTAGCTCATGATAGCTCGTTGGAAATCCCTACCTGTCTACTTTCCAACCCAAGTGGAATTTCTAGATTTGGTGTCCATTTTCCCCTCCAAATATCCAATCTCCCAAGACTACTTCCTGTGTGTGGAAAAAGTGGCAGAAAGGCCATTTTCAAGGTGTTTTTGACCCTTTAGGCCACCCAGAACTTTATGAAATCTCTCATCCATTCCTGAGCATGCATATTTTATCATAAAAAACCAAAAAATATCAATTTTTCCTCCAGAAGATGTCCCAATCATAAGCGTGTGCCAAAGTGGCGCTACACGTTGGGCAAAAAACTCTGTTTTGCGACCAAAAGAATCAAAAATGACAAAATTTTCTCCAAATTTGCTGAAATTTGGGCTGTAGGTCCCCAATCAAGTATCATTCTCAGCCAAAGAGGCTTTGGCCAAGATTCAGAGTCTATCCTCCCTTTTATGGCGTTTCAGTGCCCTCCTGGTGCATGCAGTTCAGTGATGGAATCACTGTCTTGTTCGTATGATGAATCTGTGTCCATCTCCATGGTGTTTGAAACAAGGTGTATGTTTGGTTTGTTGAAAATGAGAAATTGGTGTTTTGTTTTCAATGCCAAATGTGCCAAAGGGAAGGGACTGTGGGAGAAACATGGACAGTGGGAACAAGGGAGTCTTGTCAAGTGGTAGTTTTCCCTTTGAGAATTTGACAAACTTTGGGAGAGGGGAGAGCCACTGAATGTTTGGGAAACTGAGGTTTTGGGAATTTTTACACATGAAATGGGAAAAGGAGAATGAGAGGAAATGAAATGACTTGGGAGAGGGAGATGAAGCTTAGGAGTAAGTGACTTTTAGAGATGTAGGGAGATGGGAATGAAATGGGTATGAGTGACTTTAGGGATATGGGGAATAGGGGATGAGCTGCTATGATAAGATAATGGTGAGGGGGTGGAAAAAACAAGGTGGAGAATGGAAGTGTTTGGCACAAAACAAGTTTTAAAACCCTAGGAGCAATCTTAAAACAAGAGAATAGGATTTTGAGTTTTTTGCATTTAAATTTTCATACCAACACCAAACACTTGTTAAGAGAAATGAGGAAGTGGCTTTGACTTACTTGAACAAGGAGAGACTGAGAAAAATTTGATGGGTGAAAGGAATGGCAAAAATCTTGTGTTCTGGCCCAATGCGCCGCGCACCAACCCAATGCGTCGCGCCATGAACCCAACGCGTAGCACATTTTACAGGAGGCTTTTGGAGGCCTTCCCGGTGTCCAAATTGGGTGCAGGATAGCTCGTTGGAAAGGTATTTGAGTATAATTTCCAACCCAACTATAATTTTTTAATTTTGAATTCATTTACCCTATCAAAAAGCAAATCTCCCAAGACTGGTCAAAATGTGCCAAATGAGGCTGCCTCAAGTCATAGTGCTGTTGCAGTCAACTTTTGAAGATCTTCATCAACTCAAAATTGAGCTAATGATAGCTCATTGGAAAGATAGTTTTGTGTAGTTATCATTTGATGCATCAAGCAAGTCATTTTGCCAACCAATCTAGGAGAAATATTGATTTTCCCAAGGTCACTTTAGAGGTGCATTCAATTCTCCTAAGGCAACGGTATTTTTGACATTGCTCTAATACCATGAAACCTTTGTAAAAAGTGAAGGAGTTTTTTCTTCTTTGGTATATTTTGGACAAAAACCTCTCTCCGTTTTCCTAAATTCATCTTTTATTTCTCAGAAACATCATTTGATTGAAACCTATCCCGATGTGTGGAACAAGAGATTTGTCGAAATGAATCGAAATGAAGGGGATAAGGGGCTTCTAAATTCTTGATAAAATTTTGGGAAGTAGGGAGGGATGTTAGGAAGTAGGGGAAAGTGTAATGTCAAATATTGAGTGAGGGGAAGGGGTCCAAAAGGGCTAAACACAGGCCCAACCTAGGAAATTGTCAAGTTGTAGCAAGAAACTAGGGTTTGTGCAAAAATGAGGAATTTGGGGGATTTTAGTGATGGGAAGTGTTTAATAAGGTACATTAAGGATAGGGGAAGGTGTATGAACATCAGGATACAAGTTTTAATAATGATTTTACCATCCAAGAGAAATTACCTTCAAAACCCTAGGAGAGGGAAATGAACTTTACCTAGGCGCAATTGAAGCATGAACAAGGTGTAAAATGACCCAGTGGAACTTGACATGATGATGAAAATCCTTTGAATGATGGTACACTCAACTGAATGGTGACATGGACCATCATTTGGACAACTTTGAAAGGAGTAAAATCGAACCCTAGACGTAATACCTAGTGACCAAATTTTGCTTGAAGACTCACTGAAATGACAAAATTTGACCTTGACACCTTAAAATCACTTCGTAAGAGCATGTTTGATCACTAGAGGAATGCTGAAAAGACTGACACTAATAGTGGCTCCAATGGGGATTGTAGCTTCTTGGAGGTGTAAAGAACAGTAGATCTTTGGGAGAGTAGACCAGCGCCTTCATCCATTGGGCAATGGAGTCCATAACTTCAATAAATTAACACAAGACTCTTGACTCATTTATTGACTGAAAATTTGACTCAAACTGACTCAATTTTGAAACTAAAATGACTGAAAAAACTGACTCAATGCAAAAAGAAATGACTCATGACTGACTTAACTAAAACAAGAACTTACAAAGCTTGTTTAATGGCAGCAGTCCATCAAGATTCGAGGGTTTCAAATCATGATGACAACCAACTGCCTGCTGATGGAATATGTACAATCATGTGTAGTGTGCCTTCCAATGTAACCAATTAAGTAGATGCCTCCTTGATTGATTCTCCTGATCAGATCTTCTGGTCAACAATAAATACTAGTAACTAGGCATCCAAAAACATAATTGACCATGATCTCCTTCATCACTAAATACTGCGATAATCACCTTCACTGTTGACTGCAACAGATTTTCCATTGGATCCTGAAAAACATGAAGATTTACCTCCTGCTGAAGAAACAAGGTGTCTTTTTCTTTTGATTCTGATCTTCCTTCATAATGTACTTCAGTAAAAGTATGTTCTTGGTCCTCAAATAATTCTGAACAAGTAGATGAGCAGATCTCCTCTTGGAAAAACATTTCAAAACATGAGACATATGAAGAAGAATCTAAAAGGAAGTACTGAATGTTCTGATCTTCTGTAGTCTAAATATTATTTTGATCATCTTCATATGATATAATAGCCAGATTGTCATGTTTCTCATTACATTCATCAATCATAAGAAAAGAAACTTCAGATGATTATTGATACTCAAATATGACATTTCTATCATCTACCAATGATTCATCCAAGGAAACTTTTTCACTTACTTGAGCACTTATCAAATTGACCGCACTTCTTGGAGAGACCTTAGCGAGCTCTTCCTCATTTTCTCACGAAGGTGAAATTAAGGGACCTTTTTCTAATTCATCGCTACTTTTGTAGATCTTTCCATTCCATGTAGTCCCAAACATTAATGTATTCTCATGACCCTTTTTTCACACAATAGCATCTTAATCCAAGTATTGAAAGACTTAATATACTTACCTCGTGGTCATTTGAGAAAGCGTCATTCTACCTCACTGTAACTCACGGTCGTGTCTACCACAAACTCAGTGATAAATCCCCCTATTATCTGGTCAAGCCAATGATCCACATCTCACGTGATCTTATCTTCTGATGCTTCTAGTTTGCGCACTAATTCCGGAGTCCACACTATTGGTTGGTTGAGCCTACATCTTCCCTTGCTGTTGGCTAACTTCGTGATCCACTCATATAGCTTCGAAGGAAAGGATGCAAAGAATATCTCATGGATCATTGTATACAGGTAGCGCTCCAACCACTTTTCCTTAGATACTTGCGAAGTTCTGTTTTCCTGCATTGCGAACTCATGAATCTTCTTGTCCAACCACTCTTCAATTTCCTTCTTTGTTGGGTTCCAATGGCACAACATCAGACATCCCTTATTCAGATCCTGGACCCGGCAACAGAACCATTTGTTGCCTTAGTGGGGCCTGACCCAGGTTCAGAAGTGAATTAGCCAAGCGAATCCTGGTACTACTGGCCCTTTTAGCAATAGTGAATGGAGCGTGGACTGATGTCTCACCTGAAGTAGTATGGGAGGGTGCTAGAACCAGGTTTCCACACCCTAGGGATGTCTGATATGAGGTGATTGGCTTGCGATTCCACCTTTGCACTTACTGTGTTACGCACACTAGCGGGCACCCTGCACCCTGTGATACTACCTTAGTGTAGATCTAGCCACAGTGTGACCCATGTTAATTACCCAAGTCTTCCTTAATTAGGTTTTGTTCATTGATTACTTAGAATATTTTTATACATAAACATTCATACAAGTATTTATCAAGTGCGCGCATGTAAATAAACAGAGTAAAGATAATGCATAACATCAAAATATAGATCCACGAACAGATGCACAATGTTCTGAATCAAACTTCTCTTTATTAATAATCCTTCTCAAGTACAATCCAATTACAGACCTGAATCCACCTTGCACACTCAACTGTAGGGGTCCGCGCACTCAGCTGCGGACTCTAATAGGCCCGTGCACACTTGGATGCAGAGCCTCTTCCTACTACTCCTACGGCCCAATACACTTCAGATCCAACTCTATACTCTAACCATGCCTTCACATATCTATCTATTATTACTTAGTTATCTTTACACTTAGAGCCTCGCTCTATTTATACAATCCCATGGTCCGTGGACCATGGGTAGGCTGACACAACTTTACATTAAATTACATTATTTTAGGGTGGACAACCCTATGACTCGATTATACAATTCGCACTCCGTGCCCCTACTTCGCGGAGTTCCACACGATATGTCACACGGAATGAGTCGTTCTTGCAGACAAGACCGACCTCCCTAGTATCTAATGATATCTAGTGACAAGCAAGCCAATCAAATCCTATCTTTCTCTAAGTATGCAATTTATAAACAAAGGCAAACAAGTGTTTTAGGCCTACCTTGGGTCCAATGCAAGTTTGTGGAAGCCTCGCTCCTTTGATCCAAATGAGCTCCCTTGTAGTGAATCTGCAAACACAAACAAGCACACAAATTAAATAGCACCTGAAAAGCCAATATAATAAAGCATACTTATTATGATGATCAAGGAATTCATAAAACAAATCACATAAGACAATTTGTTGAGAAAAATGAATCTGATTGTATTAATTCAAATCAAAGAAGAACTTTACAACCTGTGCCTTGATGTTGTACAAGCTCCTCCCAGGGTCCAACAAGAAGTCTCCTCTACTTTGACAAGTTTCACTCTCTTCCCAATTGGGCCAAAAGGTATGTGATCTCTCCTCTCAAGCTTAACTGCGAAGTCTCAATTCCACCAGCATTTACCCTAAAAAATGTTCAGGTTCTAACCTCCCTAGCAACCAACCCAATGCCTTAATTTATAGTGCAATGGAGGGAAGTTACTAGGTCCTCCTTCAAAGGGATAGCTCCTCTCATCAAGGGATTAGATACTTCTCTTTTGGGATGCATGAACCACCTAAGAGCGAACCATCCACGTCAAAATTCCTTCTAGAATCATCTAGAATTAACCAAAAGTGAGTTTTTTAGAATAAACTTGCGCCTTTTTGACTTTCACAGGGATCCTCACCCATTCCTTTAGAGACAGAGCGGGCAGGTCCGCAGGTAATATGAACAAGGGGTGCGAAACCGCAGGCAACAGTGAGAGAAAGTGTGGAACCAAAACTTTAATGATTTTTAAGGTCTTTCTCTCATTTTCAAAGCTTGACATGAAGAGCTGAGGTCTGAGACTTGCTTAGGAGGACAGTATGAATGATGATAGACCCATACTGGCTACAAATAGTCATGGTGACAATATTTTGTGTAACAGATTGCCCCCTAAAGTGCGAAGTCTGTAGTAGATGAGGATTTCATTTATCATTTAGGAAGAGTGAAGTACTTTATCATTTCTAGGATCATCTTGTGGAGAGCCCGGTTGGAACCTGTAAAAACATTCATTGAAAAATATATATATGAGATCATATCATCGCTGAGGTAGGCATTCCCATACTCAGATCAAAACTGACTAGAAAACTAACTACTACTCTGATATAGGAATGATCTTGTAATACATCACAAGTATAGACACATGTAGACACAGTATGGACGCAACGATCTGTTTATAAATAGTCCACGGTATAATGAATACAAAATTCCTCGCAGCCTGGATGGTGGAAACTAGATCCAAGGTCTTCATTTCTACTTCCCAAAACAGTATGATTCTATCCATGTGAATGAATGTGTTGAAGTCGAACATGGTAGAAACCACTTGATTACCAGTCAATGATGTAAACTGTTAACAAGTGTGAGAGAAACCACCAATAATGTTAATGGCTCTCAAAGTACTCAGTACAATCCATGAGATGTGAATAGATGTGTTGATGTCGAACATGTCATAGAATCCTTTGATCGAAGGTCAATGATGCAACCTATCGTCGAAGGCGAGAAACCTGCCATTAAGTCATGCAGATCCCAAGGTACTGACAATTTCTAGATCATCTTTCTAGATAATGAGCTGAAGTCGATAGAAAGCGATCCGTCGTAGGCAAGCCCACAACACGAAATCATAGATCAAGTTTGAAGAAATTTAGTTGCAAGGACTGACTCAGGGATGGTCAAAATGGACGACATATATTTTGCAGATGAATGCCTTATTTGCACTGACCTCTTGAACACATAATGACACAGCAGATGGTTTGGTGACAATTGACCCAAAGTTAATACCCTGAAACTGACTGAAGACTTTCAATATGGTTTGATCAACTGTTAGGCAAAGGATTTCCCAACCCAGGTGAATAAAAGTGTCATGTTCAAGAGTGGTTACAAAGTATGACAAACATGCTCATTTTTCTCTCTTTTCCCCCACCATTTTTGGCAAGTACCTCTTTATTTTTGACAAGCTTGAGGAGGATAACATTTGCTTGATTATAAGCTCATCCTTCGGATGAGTCCAACTTAGTTTAAATTCGAACCCTAAGAAGGAGTGGTCCATTCTTGTTTGCAATTGAACAGGTCCTTTACTGTTAAATTTTAACGAGTCCAGTATAGGAGAAACTTGACGTTTTTCAATTTTAGAGAGTCTGAAAAAACTTAAGAAAACTCCATGGTTGTCCTTTTTCGTAAATTTATGTCTCCCAAGCTCGAAAAAGTATAAAATTATACTTGAGAGAACCGCCTGATCATTACGACCAAGGAGTACTTTTCATAATTAGTGCCTCTGATTCGAAAAAGTAAAAAAGTGATCAATGACACGTCGTTTTATAACCAATATCGAATTTGAAACGATAAAAATTCGGCAATCGTTTCATGTTTTTACGGTCAGAAAAAGAGCTGTAAGTGGACCGTCTTTTTAGTTCCATTTTAACGAGTTTAAAAAGAGAAACTCAGCGATCTTTTCATGTTTTAGGAGTTAGAAAAGAGCTTAAAGATGACTCTAATGTTTTTTCGTCGAAAATGACCGATTTCGCCTAAAAAATCCGTTATCCTGAACATAAACTCAAACATTACTCATACCTGTTTAAAATGGATAAAAATGCTGCAAAATTTACCTTTCTAAAGTGAAACATAAACAAATTAACAACTCATTTATCCAAAAAACTTATAAAAGGGGATTTTGCAAATTCATTTTTACCATTTGAGTTTTGGGTGAGAAAATAGAGCTTTTGGTCAGAAACTTCCCGTGAAGAATTCGGAAAATCCATCTGTTGGAATTGAACGTCGTCTCCTCCAGGTAATACACATCATCCTAATCTTTAATTTCATCCATTTAAAATTTGTTTTTAGGTTTTAATTTCATTTTTTAAAGGATTTTTAGGTTAGAAACCCGCGCGCGGGGCTCGCAGGCACAGCACAGGTAACCTGCGGACCCCGACTTTTTCGTAATGGGAAAAAAGTCAGGGGTCCACACCTGCTATGAAGGCAAGGTGCGAACCCATGCATTATCTCTAAAAGAGAGGGTGCGGTCCCCGCAGCAAGGGTTTTTAACCCTAAATTTCTCAAAAACCCTAAGACATTGCTTTTAGACATTCTAATTCTCCTTTTTGTCGAATGTAGAGTATACATCATGCTTGATTGGCGAGAATGGGAGCATGAGGATGTAGATATCGCCGCGATAAATCATCAACCTTCGATTGATGCATTGAAGGCAAGCAGCTTATACAAATTCTGGGCCATACCTGGCATGAGGGCCCAGGTGGACTTTTTGCAGTGGCTGGTAGACAGGTGGTCACCAGCTCGAAATGGATCCGACAGACATTTACTTTATGACTGGTTTGCCTAAGAGAGGTGAACACTTGACTCTATTCAGGACTAGGCCAGGTGGCCAGTCTGTCAATAGCCTCCGGCTAGAGTTCTGTAACAACCAGACTAGAGACAAAGGGATAGATATCAAAACCATATCTCTTCCTGAACTCAAGGTAATTGCATTTACTGTTACTAGGCTCTACGGGAGTGCAGCACTACATGTAGCCACTGGATCCCAAATGCGGATGGTAGTTGACTGCTTTCGAGGCATCATCTTCAACTGGTGCGATGCTGTGCTGGCTAATATAAAAGGCCAACTGACTAGAGCCAAGAACGGACAACTGAAGACCTTTGGATATGGTGCTTTAGTCATGAGCTTTGGTTTGGAGAGGGTCCCAATGTTGGTCCCACAACACCTCACTGTTGGATCTGGACTTCCTCGAGAGCCCAAACTAATGCGATGGGTTGCAGTTATGGCCCATCATCCTGAGGAGGGGATAGAGGTCGTTCGATTCACTCCTGAGTATTTCCATTGGTTGGAAAACCAGTTTTTTGCTATTCAGGACTTTCCTTATGCTGGGGTAGATTTTCGTGGTGACCCAGACATGGCTCTTCCACTAGGAGAGCAATGGGATGACTCAGGTAAAATCATTTTCAACGTTTTCCTAATATAATTCTTTTTTGTTTTTATCTCGTCCGAAAATTGAAAGTTAAAGTTTCAAATGCAGATGTGGGTCCACGGCGACCAACCGCTCTCTGGCCCTATGAGAGGAAACAACCAGCTGCAGCGGCACCAGCCCCACAGGACGAATCAGCAGAGACCTTGGCCGAATTGGAGAACCATCTAGAACGTTTGACAAGAGACATTTCGGAGACCGACATAGATGACATTCCTCTTCGACTATAGTGCTATGTGATTGGGGTCCCAGAACCTTTCAGGAGGTTCCTTTGTAAGGTGGACCATACAGCGGTTTCTTATCGAGATCATCACCAGTGATAGGATGATCGCCTATTGTAGACACATATGACATTTTTTGCTTTTTGTACTATCATTTTTGCCGATGATAAGGTGTTTTTCAACCTATGATCAAGGACGATGTATATTTTGACACACTCCTATATTATACTATATCACTATTACTGGCTTATCTTGTAAAACATGTTATGGAATGTTTTTAAATTTACTTGTATGATTATTGAAAATGTCTACTTAACATTCGAGAAGCAATTGCATCTGCTAATGTATTTAAATATCTTGGAATGTGTTGATATTCAATATAGTCAAATTCACATTCCAAGAGATGCACTCTCAAAAATAGTCTTAATAACACTGGATTTCTAATGGCATATACTCTATTAAGCTGTAATACAACGAGTTCAGAATCTAACCTCACTATCAAACTCCGAATCCCAAATGAAATAGATTCAGATAATAACTCAATCACTGCACTATACTCTACAATGTTGTTCGTTGTTTGACCGAGGCTTACCCCATGCATAGATACCAACTCATCAGAGGGCGAATAGATAACCCAAGCTACGGAAGAAATATTCCGTGTATTACGACAAGCACCATCAGCAAAACCAATGTATGTTTGGAGAGGCGTTGACATCTGCAATATCAAGAGTAAAACCAAGATAAGCAGGAATAATGACGAAAAACACTCTCTAAGCTAAGCACACTTTTAAACTAAAACACACCAGCTAGAAAGAAAACTAACCTAACTAAAAAATCTCCACACCCATTTTTAAGCATAATACCTCTTTAGGTAAAGACCATTTCTAGGTTTACCTAAAGAGACCCCGTCAAAGTCTACCAATTCATAGGCTCCTTTTGCCAGCTTTCGCTTGACAACATAAGGACCATGCCACATAGGTACGAATTTTCCAGCGCCTAATTTATCATTTGCTTGATCGTACAATAAGACTAGGTCTCCTTCCAAAAAATTTCGAGGGGTAACATTTCAATGATACTGAGCTTTAATACGTTTGGCGTGAGTTTCGATCGCCAATGCAGCATCACATCGATTCTCATCTAGCTGAGCCAAGTATAACAAACGTTTTTCCTCTTCGGAAGTGGCTGGAAGTAACTCGATGGCCATTTGCAATGACGGGATTTCGCATTCAATGGGTAACACAACTTACAGACCATAAACTAGTTGGAAAGGAGTGAACCCTGTTGACGTTTTTACTGAGGTTCGATATGCCCAAAGTTCTGAAAATAGCATGTTATGCCCATTCAACCTATGAATCCCAATGATTCGTCAGATCGTGATGACTAGAACTTTGTTGATGGCTTCAACCAGACCATTAGCTTGTGGATAATATGGAGTTGAACTATCGTGACGAAAGCCAAGCTGGCCTGTAAGTTCAGTCATCATAACGTTTAGAAAATGATGCCCATGATCAGTGATAATTGCTTGTGGAACACCAAACCTAGAAATTATATGATTGAACACGAAAATCGCAGTTGTTTTGCCGTCTACCTCAAATGTAGGCATCGCCTTGGCCCACTTGGTAAAATAATCTACCGCAAGGATGATATACGCATGCCCCCCGGGCGAGTGAGGGTTACATGTAATAAAATAGATACCCCATTTCGCAAAAGGACCGATGAAAATTATCGGGTGGAGAGGAGCAACTGGAGCGCGCATATTTCGATCAAAAATTTGGCAGTTGTGGCATTTTCAGACCGCGTTGATACAATCTTTAAACAAAGACGGCCAGAAGTAGCCAGCGCGCAATATCTTTTGGGTTGTGGCATACCCAGACATATGACCACCACATGTTCCAGAGTGACAGTCATTTAGAACCCTTTCAGCTTCCTCATGAGTTAAACAATGTTGAAAAACAGAGTCTGCCCCATGACGATAAAGAGTATCTCCAATAATTCTGAATTGTTGGGACTAGAATCGTATTTTTCGACGTTCTGACCTTGAAATTTCTGGCTGAAAGGATTGGGTCTGGAGATAAACGATGATATCCCCATACCATGGATCTAAAGTGCTAATTAGAAACAAGGATTCGTCCGCAATGGGCTCCTCCGCCACAGTTTCCGTGTCAGCACGCGGGAAGTCACACATTAACTCCGCAAAAACTAAAGATTTCTTCGACTTAGACTTTTCAAACTCGAAGTCGAACTCCTGTAGGATCACGATCCATTTGGAGTATTTGCCCCCTAGCAATTACTTGGTCAAAATATAGATCATAGGGTTGCAATCAGAAATTATTGTAGTTTTACGTAGTAAAATGTAATGACGAAAATGTTAGACAGCTTGAACAGCTGCCAATGCCAATTTCTCCACATGTGAGTATTTTAGCTGAGTTGGATTTAAAGTTCGACTAAGGTAATATATCACATGTTCAGTACCGAATTCATCTTCTTGAACTAACACCATTCCGATGGTGGAATGGGAAGCGGCGAGATACAAGAAGTAGTCCTGGTTGTAGTTGGGAGGATGCAATAACGGTGCATGGGTCAACGCATATTTTAGTGCATCAAAAGATTTATCAGCTATCTCATCCCAAAAGAATGGAGTATTCTATTTCAACAACCGGGTAAAACCCTTTGTGATCTCGGCGTAGTCAGGAATGAATCGACATAAACAATTTTCTTTCCCTTGCAAACTTTGGAGTTGGCGAAGACTCAAAGGAGGAGGCAATTTGACAATAGCTTCAACCTTCGAGGGATCGACGTGAATGCCGGCTTTCGAAACAACAAACCCTAGTAACCGACCCATTTTTATACAGAAAACACACTTGTGTGGATTCAACCTAATCCGATAATGCCTACACCTCATAAAGATTGCTCGTAAATGGATGAGATGATCAACTCGATGTAATGAATGAGCAGGTAAATCATCTAGATAGGGTTGCACAATGTGCTTGATGTCATGAAATGCGTAAGAAATGGCCCTTTGAAAAGTTGCCCTGGTGTTCTTAACCCCAAAAGGTAATTTGCAATAAGCAAATTTCCCCCACGGACAAATGAAAGCCGTTTTTGGTTGATCAGCAGGTAGAATATTGATTTGATTGTATCCGGAAAAACCATCCATGAAGGAGAATATTTCACTACCGGCACAATCATCAATGATTTGATCGATATAGGGAGTTGGGTAATTGTCTTTTGGACAGGCTCGATTAATGTCCCTATAATCGATATATATTCTTATTGTCCCTTGTTTTTTGTTAACAGGAACAATATTTGATACCCAATTCGTTAATGGAATCGGATAAATGAAACCTGCTTCGAGTAATTTTTCAACTTCTTCTTTAATAGCAGCAGCTTTTCTCGGGTGGATCTGATGCAAACGTTGCCGGACAGGTTTAGCATCCGGGTAAGTTTTGATTTCATGAACAACAATTGCTGGGTCAATTCCTGGCATTTCCTCATATGACCAGGCAAACACGTCACCGAATTCTTGAAATAGGGCCTTACATGTTTGAATTTCATCTTCCGTACAAGAGGCACCTATATGAATGTTTTCAACAATTCCAGGCTTAACCGAAATATCAATAGGAATAGTTTGAGAAATGTTTCCCAAATTTAACTCTGAATCAGGATTTTTCATTGGATTCTGAGGTTCCTTGACATATTCAGTCGTAAAAATAGATGAAAAATCATTTTCAAAACTATCAATCTTAGGTAAAACCGAAGATCTATGATGAAGATCTTCCCATGGTAAATCATCGACACATAGGATTTCACAAATTTGCTCATCAGTGTGAACAAGTTCGGAAAATGTTGTTGAATCTGAGTTTGATGTTGAAAGTGATTCCTCATGGACCACATTCATTAAGTCAACTTTGGTTGAAGAAAGGTCAAAAAACGACTGCACGACCTGATACGCAATTTCATATGGACTCAAAGGCTTAATCACCAAATGAGTCTATCTCAGATTCGGAAGGTACGATCCAGGGATCATCATAAACAATGGTGTCAGACAAAATCATATGAATGGTTGCAGTAGAAGACGATGCGTTGATAGGAGGAAAAGGAAAAGTTCCCAGTAAACCAAAATCGTTAACTAGTCCTACTCCAACATCCTTATACGGGATAGTTGTTTTGCCGCCATGCTGAATACTTTCAGAAGACGCTGGGTTGGATGAAAAGTAAGTCATCTGGTCTATAGTTACGATCTTTCCATTATGAGGGAACTTTATAAGCCGAAAGACCGATGAAACGACAGCTGTCATAGCGTAAGACCAACTACGACCCAAGAGAAGGCTGTAATCTAGAGGGGCATCAACCACCTCCACATCTAGATTAACAATTTTGCCTTCAACCCCTATAGGTAAATCCTGTAGAATGCCAAAAGGATGAAACCCACGGCCATCAAAGGCCTTTAGAATCGTCGGGGATTGATTTAGCGTAGGAGAACCAAGCGATCTCCAACACTGTATCGACATAATACACGTTGAGGCTCCCTCATCAATCACAGTCCCGTAACAAGGTCTGTTTTTGACTAACACTGGAATCTAGAAAGCCATTTGATGAGGTAAGTGTGGTGTACTATTTTCTAGATCAAAAATTATAAGGTTCGAGTCCTGAACGTCAACAGCTCCTATAGCTGACAATAGTAATTTACGTTGTGCTAGACATGATTGCAGCACTTCCAAAGCCGACATTGCTGAAGGTGAAACAGCCAAATCTTCAACAATGTTATAGTTCTGAGCCACTCTCGCATGTGGATTGAAAGCTAACTTTCGAAGTATGCCCTTGGCGGGCGATTTGATTACTAAGTCTGGGTTAGGTTTCTCGATCTGTAGTGGATCAAAACTGGGAGTTGAAGTTGATGGGTTCGAATGAGAAGATTCTGCTTCCTTACCATCAACAGGACTTTTACTTCCATAATCATGCGATCGAGTCGCAATCCTAACATGCGACATCATCATTATGTGTTCTTCAGAGGCATTTGAGGAAGAACCTATCATCTTACTGTCTTGACTTGGAAAAGGATCCTTCAAAACAGCAGGCGTTTGGGAACCTTTGATAATTTTCGCAACCTCTGCGCAATGAGGGAGGTCTCTTGTAAAATGCTCTTCATCAAAAATGAGATAAGGATAACGAGGTTTGCGTTTCTCATCATTTGATTCCGCTTTTTCCAGTTTCTCTTTTGAATTTTTATCTGTTTTATTTTTCTTCTTCCCTTTCTTCTTACCGCTGGATTTTGATTTGGCTGTAGATGACTCTACAACGTGAATATTGGTGGAAATTTCTATGGAAGAATCTCCTGTCGGGGAATCTGGCAAGGTTATGATAGGAGAAGAATTCTTGGAAGACTTCTTCTTACTTTTGGTATTAACCGTACCAATCATACCATCAGCGGCATGAGACCCTGAAGGAGCTGCAATTATTTGATTTTGTTTAGGAAGATCGGAGATTTTCTTGTGTAACATACCTGACTACATATAAACTAAGTCAAGGTACTGAGCTTGAGCAATTACTTACTCTTCAGTAACGACTCCGGCCTTAGCTACATCCTCAGTGACTTCAGCAATAAAGATTTTGCAAACCATTCAGCTAAGATCTTATCTGGAATAAAAAATTTCACTAAACTCCATCGATGTCTCTATTCATGAATGTGATCTGAAATGTAAGTGGACGTTGACTACTTTAATGAAGTTAATAATTCCGTGCCATTGTCATATCTGACTGCAACTGAAAATGAGTTAAAAACGAAGTAGCTAACTGACTAAAGTTATAAAAAGTGGCTCGCGGTAACTCAATGTACCACTTGGCCACAAGACCAATTAGAGTGCATTGGAAAAGCCTTAAACAGATTGAATCATCTGAAATGAATTAGACGCACACCAGAGGTGATAAGTCATCACATGGTTCGATGGGTCCTCTCCTGATTTTCCTTCAAACTTGGGAATATCACTAGGCAACTTATTCGGCATTGGCGGCCAAACGGAAGATAGTTAATGGGATCGTTCGTAAGACACAACAAGTCAGGCAAGTCCAAAGTTGAAATAAACGGTAATTAATGATTAGGGTCCCTGAAAATCTGGGTCATGAGACTAGCCCCAGGAGGAGGATATCTGGGATAACTAGGAATTGGAATTTCATTTGGGATATTATATCCTCTCGGAAAACCAGGATTAACCGGACCGTACTGGGGTTGTTGAGGTCGTTGGTATGTATACCCAGGGTACCGTTGATACTGATAGACTGGCTGCTGCACAACTGGACCGAATTGGTACTGTCCCTGGTACGGTTGATAAGTAAATTGAGGTTGACTTGTGACAACCGTACTTGGACCAGGTTGTCCTACAAGCATTTGAACCAAAGTTTGAATTTTGGATCCAGACTGGGGTAAAGATGTTTGAGGAGTTGATACAGGAACAGTAGAAACCAGAGTTGTCGATACTCCAGAAGTAGGTGGGGTAGATTGAACAGATGTTGCAGCAGTTGCAGCAGTCGTTTGAGGCGGAGTACGAGGCATACTAGGCCAAGACTGAGAAACTACAAAAGGTGCAGAAGTTTGAATAGTAGACTAGACAGGTTGCTGGGGTGAACCAGAAACCAAGGGTTGTCTAGTTTGAGATGACAACTGTACATTCGGTTGCAAGACTTGTTGAGATTGAGATGGATCCGACACTAAGTTCATTCCAGGGTACGGACCCATGTCAGGTTGAGAATATTGAGGACCATAACCGGGTTGAGGGTAGGGTTGATATTTCAAAGGTACATTTCAAGCTCCTTGGACATATGATTTACCGGAAGGTGGTTGGAAACCTTGGTTTGGGTATTGACCTTGAGGTTGATAACCTTGAGGCACATACTGATACTGGGGTTGACCTTGAGGTACATATTGATACTGGAGTTGACCTTGAGGTACATACTAAGTCTGGGGTTGACCTTGAGGAATGTACTGTCTCGTAGGTATGTACTGTCCTTGAGGTTGTCCCCCAGGCGCAAATTGGGTACCTTGAGGTTGCCCCCCAGGCGATAATTGAGGACTTTGAGGCTGCCCCCCAGGCGGTAACTAGCCACCTTAAGGTTGAGGATTAGGAATAGTACCTGACATCATGAGAATATCTTCTACACTCAATGACTTAGTTCCATTATTTCTAGTTAATAACCCTTGTTCAATAGGTTGAGGAGATTCTCCCGAAAAAGTACCAGTAAGTGATTGATACCCCGAGGGAACAGAAGAACCGCCGTATAAAAAGGTTTATGGAGATTGAGAAAACATGGACGACTATCTTGACATATTTAATGGAGGATAGTAACCTCTAGGTGTTGAGTGAAAAGGAATGCGAGGTGGTGAAAAACTTAGTCCCGGGTTTTCCAAAAAATTGGTCAATGAAAGATACCAAGCACTGCTCCTAGGTGGACTGTAAAAGATTGACTCACGCTCCCTAAGTTCTATAACAGGTTGATTTTCGGGGATAGGGATACCTTCTTCTTCTGGAGTAGCAAATTCTTCAATAGCTATAAGTCCAGAAGGAAGATTTTGGGTAATTATTCTTTCTACCCTGGGTGAACCAGGACCACTAGAAGTTGGAGAGGCAAATCCCGATGTTGGCGTAGCAGCAAATTCAGTTTCAGGTTCAGATATATCAGGTTCCTCACCTAAATCACTAGTAGATGAAAAACTACCAGTAACTTCGGAAAGAGAAACAGATTGTGGATTATAATCTCCTACTAGAGCTTGATAATCAGGATGTACCACTAAAGAAGATTCTCCTTCTTTAGGTGACCCAACTCTACTGTCTCTAGGTGTTACAAGGGCTCGTAACCCTTCAGGCTGGCTTGGTGAAAACGCAAGAGGTTGGCCTCGAAGTCTACGGGACTTCCTCGGTAATTCAACCATGATTAAATATTTTAACTACTTCACACGCAAACAAAGTAAAATCTCAATGAAAACCACCTAAAGCCTCTAAAGAACCAAACAATTTTGAATCACATGCCTAAAGAATCTAGGAGGTCAAACCACACACAAACAGTAACTTTCTGTACTGAAAACACTAGTTGGTGATGAAATCCAACGTCGCAGAGTTCAATATATAGATGGCGGTTGGAACAGTTACCCCGGAAACTTGCTTAATGAATAAACTAGCACAAGTTTCTCCACTAAACTGTCTCGAGTGAAGAGAACCCCCCAGAAAATCCAAGTGATTCTAGCCGAGGTCTGCTCCAGGTACAGTGGGATCTTCCCACCACTGTCACCTTAGGAAAGAATCCTATAGAATATGCTCACTATGGTTACCAACGGAAACAAATATACCTGGGGGAACAGTGTACGATCCAATACGCACGCAAGGGCAGAGTAACAAGCTCAATCCCCTTGAAGGCTCCTTGACATAATCCAAGGTTTACCAACAAGTGACCCTAGGCTCCTCGACAATGGTTAATCCGAGGTTTACCATTTTTAATACGTGAATATCTAGTGTCGTTCCCAATGAGAAAGGATTGATTCCCACACTGGTTCGGACACGATCTCGTGCTTCTCCTTTAAGAGGAGCTTTCCCAGAGCATAGATGTAACAATTGGATTTTTCTCCTACCGCAAGATATAGCTACTTGCTTGTTTTACTATCTTGGAGAGTTAATTACTCCCTACTCCAAGATACTAGCCTAAGCTATGTTGGTGTAATAGAGCCCTACAAATAAAAAGATTACTAGATAGATTTTACTTTAAGCGTTATTTTTATTGGTTTTTCTTTAAGTCAAGAGGTGCGGAGATGAAACTTATGGTGTGAAGACTTGACTCAAAATCACTAAAAAAATGCACTTAAGATGATAAGCAATCTTTTCCCTTCAATAAATTTCTAGCTAGGAAAGAGTTTGAAAATGCAAATGCTTGTAAACACAAATCTTTCTTAACAAGCAAATCAAAAGAAGAGATTTTTTTCTTTTCCAATGCACTCAAAACGAGACAACTAGTTATGTTCATAAAAATTTCCCTTTTCTTTCACACACTCAAATACTACAAAAACAAACTTTTTCCAAAAGAGATTTTTTTATCTTTTATAAAACACTCAAAAATATGGAAAAATCTAATCTTGAGATCTATAAATTCTAAGAACTATTTGAAGTAAAAGCTTACAAGATTTCTTTTCAAGGATGTTTTACTTAGCTATAAGAAAACTAAGGACTAATTTGTCCAAAATCACAAATCAGTCAAAAAACAACCAATTTTTGTTTTATTTTCTAAAAATGAAATACAAAACTTTTAACACAAGTCTTTTTGAAGTTTCGCAAAGAGAAACACAAGATGGATTCCTCAAGAAAGGTAGATTTTGCAAATGGTCAGACTCATAAGAAGGCCAGTAAAAACCAAGGTGATCTGAGGCTTCTAAGGCTTCTAAGCTCTGAGCTACTACAAGACCAAAATGAAAATCAAGCCCGATAACCAAAACTTCTAGGAATTTCACTTAAAACCCTAACACCAATGGAATTAACCTAAGAAAAGTTCCTGACAAATCACATGCAGGTCTAGGCAGGGGATAACAACACCTAAACAAATCCTAAGCTGACTAAAAGAGAAAATCTTAAGTTTTTCAAAATTTTAGCAGGGTCTGCAGGCCCGCAGTACACACAGGTGTGGTACCGTTGTGTGTGTAAAGCAAAAGTGCAGACAGGTCCGCACTGTGTTACAAGAAGAGGGTGCGGTCCTCTCCCAAAAGTATGAAAAATAAAAAATAATCCAAGATCTACTAAATCTACCCAATTTCGCACACAACAAGCCAAAAACAGAAACAAAAACACAATTTCTCAAGTCAAAGTAAAGCAAATCAAGAAATCAAGTCCCCAATGGAGTCACCATTTTGTCACACGGAATGATTCGTTCTTGCGGAAAAGACCGACCTCCTCAGTATCTAATGATATCTAGTGACAAGCAAGTGAATCAAATCCTATCTTTCTCTAAGTATGCAATTTATAAACAAAGGCAAACAAGTGTTTAGGCCTACCTTGGGTCCAATGCAAGTTTGTGGAAGCCTCACTCCTTTGATCCAAATGAGCTCCCTTGTAGTGAATCTGCAAACACAAACAAGCACACAAATTAAATATCACCTGAAAAGCCAATATAATAAAGCATACTTATTATGATGATCAAGGAATTCATAAAACAAATCACATGAGACAATTTGTTGAGAAAAATGAATCTGATTGTATTAATTCAAATCAAAGAAGAACTTTACAACCTGTGCCTTAATGTTGTACAAGCTCCTCCCAGGGTCCAACAAGAAGTCTCCTCTACTTTGACAAGTTTCACTCTCTTCCCAATGAATCCAAAAGGTATGTGATCTCTCCTCTCAAGCTTAACTAGGAAGTCTCAATTCCACCAACATTTACCCTCAAAAATGTTCAGCTTCTAACCTCCCTAGCAACCAGCCCATTGCCTTAATTTATAGTCCAATGGAGGGAAGTTACTATGTCCTCCTTCAAAGGGATAAAGCCCTCCTTCAAAGGGATAGCTCCTCTCATCAAGGGATTAGCTCCTTCTCTTTTGGGATGCATGAACCACCTAAGAGCGAACCATCCACGTCAAAATTCCTTCTAGAATCATCTAGAATTAACCCAAAGTGAGTTTTTTAGAATAAGCTTGCGACTTTTTGACTTTCACAGGGGTCTGCACCCACTCCTTTAGAGACAGAGCGGGCAGGTCCGCAGGTAATATGAACAGGGGGTGCAGGACTGCAGGCAACAGTGAGAGAAAGTGTGGAACCAAAACTTTAATAATTTTTAAGGTCTTTCTCTCATTTTCAAAGCTTGACATGAAGAGCTGAGGTCTGAGACTTGCTTAGGAGGACAGTATGAATGATGATAGACCCATACTAACTGCAAATAGTCATGGTGAAAATATTTTGTGTAACACCATATTTGACCAAAACTTGGGCTTTGAGCCCTAAAACCTGCTGTGGGGGATCCCATGCCCAACAAGGCTAATATTCTTCAAAGAACTTACGATGGCCTTTTCATCAGCTGCCTCTGCACTCAATGTGTCATCTAGCGGTGCAACTTCCCAGAGATCTAGTGATTGAACCATCTCTGTTGCTTGAGTGGTCCCCGATGCCAAACTTGTTGATGCAGTGTTGATCTTCCCTATGCCTACCTGTATCCTACTTATCTGAATCTGTAGCTCACGAAAATCCTTCTGGATGGTACTTCGCGCCTGTTGTTTCTACTGTTCAAACTATTACAATAGTTCTGTGGTGGTATTGTGCACCTTCTCTCCAATCTCATGAAGGTCGCCATCTGTTAGAGTGATTGGGTCCAACGATGGCTTAGTCTCTTTAGATTTCTTCTACAACCCTTCCATTCCTTGTTCCCTATATTTGTTGATCTGGAAGGGGGTGCTTTGCTCATCCTGACCACCGTCACCTTGCTTTGACTTCTCCTCCTCCTCTATTTGGGGTCAAGTAGACTTACCACTATGCTTGGAGTTGCGCTCTTCTTGTTCATCCTGATACTTCGTGGCACACTCCACTTCCACCCAAGCCTTCTCCTCGACCTATTTTCTCCGCTTCTTAGCCAACTACTATACTTTCTACTTTGTTGCTTCCTTCTTCTTCTTTTTCGGGGATTTGTTGGTGCCTGTAGCCAGATCAGACAGAGTGTGCCAATCTGTCAACCAGCGCTTGATAACCTCCTGAATAAAGTCTTCTGTAGCAAGGTAAGGTAGGTCAAATCATTTTTGTTGTGAAATATTTCGCGTCTGGATGTGTAAGCGATGGAAGTTAGCTTTTAACTCTACGTACGCTGAAATCTTCTCAAAAACAGTTGGTGACAACCATGGCTTTTGGTTGATGGCCATGTGAATACTCACCTCCATTAGTACCTAGAAGAATTTGGTCTTTGTAATGCACATGGAATCCTTTGTTGCCTAGAGGGATCAAAATTGTGCAGCCTCCGGCAAATATTTCTCCACAGGAGGAAACTCACTGTCCTCTGGTAGATCCCAAGTGATGTGCACAATGGAGAGAAACAACACTGAATAGTAGAATGTTTTAATCTCATCCTTCGCCTCTCGATAGTTTGCAGGGAACTCAGTACAAAGGTAGTGCGCCGAGTTGAACTGCACGCCCTCCGCGCACTATGCAGCCAAAGAAATCACTAGCACTAGAACCCAATCTGTACGGCATTTCCTCATGAATTTTCCCACAAGGATCTGCATGGAAATCTTCACCGTGGGGTTGATGGTAGAGGTAATAGAGTACACGTGCAACTTCTTCACGAGCTTGAATTTGTCCTTCATATTCTCTGCGAGGTCACACTCGCTCATCTTTCTACCAAAATCCTTGGCTAGATTCAACCCTGAGTGTGGCAGAAGTGTGATATGATGGATCAGCATATCAATAATGGGGATCATCGCACTCATCCACAAGCATCCTTCATGCACTAGGGTTAGCAACTATTTGATAACTATCAAGTTGATGTTGGAGCGGTGGTAGTGGGTTACCCATAACGAGTTGAGTAACCCTGACTGATTCACTCTGTAATCCACTCAATAGGCTCCATCGTGGTGACACCTGATTCTTTGTAAAATACCCTCTGCATATAGTTTTGTTTTTCCAAGTGGGGGAACCTTTCGTGGTCCACCAAATTCTAGTCTTCCATCTTGAGATGGGGAATCTGCGCCAAGTGCGGACCTTCAAAAGTGAGGTTCTCCAGTAACAACAGTGTATTGAGGAGGAATTGTCCTACATCTGGGTCCTTAGGGACGTTCACTTTTCCCTTGTGCAGAGGGATATAATCTGACAACTTGGATATAGGATCCACCCCCTCGGTGTCTATGTCCTCCATGCCCTCATCAGCCTCTAGATCCACCACTTTCCCCTTATCCTTAGCGCTCAATTTTCTTTCTTTTGGGCCTATGTAGCAACATGCTTCCTCGATGAATCGTGCATTGAAATGGGCTTCTTCTACTTGTCCCTCTTAGGTTTGGCACTTCTTTCACTGGCGTAGGCTTCAGCCTAGGCGACCTCGGCGTTGTAGGCACAAGAGCTGAAGCCTCCATGCTCATCACCTTTGGAGTAGTGTCCCTCAAAGACGATAACTCATCCAGTACTCACAGTCTCACCTAGTCCGGACATCGTGTTGAGAATAAATCGTTGGGTATCCTCGGCTAACTTATCAAATACAGAACTAGTGATTAAATTAGCGAAAAGATGGGGATTCATAAACAATTGATAGCTCAACACAGAAATTTTCAAGATGCAAAGTGTTTTTCGTTGGATGGCCATGTGTAATTTATATGTGAATTCGAATTCACATTCGACCATTCCCCCCAAAATCCGTCCATAAATTCTGATTTGGCGGTAGATCTATAAAGATTTTAACCTTTAATTCCTTAAATGTCACCCCCCCCCCACTCCTCTTAACTGTCTCCTGGAAGTCAAATCATGAACAATGACTGTAATGATTACTTTTTGGCTGTGTTGCATAGTCTCTCCCCCTATAGCGTAGCTCCCTTCGTGCTTCTTCTGGTACTGTGACATCATCCTATTTCGCGCAACCCCCCTGTCACACAGCTCTTCAAACCAGGCAATCTAGTTTATAGTCCTGCACCTCCTTGTTGTTTCCTGGAGTGCTAAGACTATGCTACCATCATGTAGTCATTGTGCCAGATCCCTAGTGTATGGCTTCAATCAGCTTCCATTTAGCCTTCCCAGAAATGAATCTCCATTCAACTTCACGAGCTGGACTGCTCCACCATCTGTAATCTCTTTGATAACATATGGCCCCAGCCAGTGCATCTAAAATTTTCCTAGAAACTTATCAAACTTACTGCCATATAATAAAACCAAATCATTTACCTTGAAGGTACGCAGTTTGATGTGCCGATCATGCCAAGCTTTTTCATGTTCCTTCTGAACTTGCTGATGGAATCTAGCCAAAAATCTATCTTCCTCGAGCTCTGCTAGCTATGTGAGCCTTTCTTCTAAGGATCTAAAATTCACCATTCCTATGAAAGCTACGATGCATGGACTAGGCACAATATATTCCATATTCATGACAGCTTCCATGCCATAAACCAACCTAAAAGGTGTCTGACTAGTAAGCTTTTTACAAGTAGTTATGTAAGCCCATAAAATTGTTGGTATGCGCACGTCCCAATCATTCCGCTACACGTTGGAAACCTTTGTCAGTGCATTCTCCAATATCTTATTAAAAGCCTCAACCGTTCCATTGGCTTGAGGATGATATGGCATACTCTTCTGATGGTAAACCTAGAACTCTTCTGTCAGTGCATTGATCGTTTCATTGAGAAAATTCGCACCACGATCACTCATCAAAACCTTTGGGCAACCAAACCTGGTCAACACATATTCGAATAGAAATTTTACTATTTTTGCCCCTATACAATCCTTCACAGGCTATTCCTCCACCCATCTAATCAAATATTTGGTCATGGTAATGATATACCGCACACCCATCTTCTTGCCTAGAGGCTAAATCAGTCCTACAAAATCAATTGCCCATTTCTCAAATGGATGCAATGACAACTGTGGATTCAAAGGCAGCTCATCCCTCCTTAATGGCCTACTCATTCTCTGACATGCATCGCA
Source organism: Pinus tabuliformis (assembly GCA_031772625.1). Taxonomy (NCBI): domain Eukaryota; kingdom Viridiplantae; phylum Streptophyta; class Pinopsida; order Pinales; family Pinaceae; genus Pinus; species Pinus tabuliformis. The sequence continues at coordinate 243,988,984 of CM062818.1, read as the reverse complement.
TGCCCTACAATATCCTTTAGAATTCTTATGCAGCGTCGGCCACCACAACCCAGCGCGTAAAATCTTCTTTATTGTTTCTTTTCCTACATAATTCCCTCCCGTAGCTCCTCCATGAGCTTCAATGAGGGTATTGTTCCATTAAAAATCAGGCACATAACATTGAAGTATCTCTTCCGATCCCATTTTATACAAATGGCCTGTGATCACAGAGAAATCCGTCACACGCACCACCAATTATTTCTTCTATTGACTGGTGTATCCTTCTGGAGCCGTTCCTGTGGTGAAGAAATGAATAATATCCACAAAGTGATTATCCGCTACATGCATCACGAAGAGTTGCGCGTCAAGCAATCCTTCCTCCAAATTAGTAGGCTCCTCTCCTATTTTAATGCATGACAGATGGTCTAGCCCTACATTCAATCTTCTTAACTTCACACTTACTTCAAAATCGTATTATTGAAACAATAATATCCACCTCCATATTTTTCCCCAAAAAACATGCTTATTAACTAGATATTTTAATGCAGTGGTCTCTGTACACCTTGAAATGTCTGCCTAACAGGTAATATCTGAACTTATAGAGTGCGTACACCATAGCCAAGCCTTCACACTCGGTTATTGAATAATTATTTTCAGCCTTTGACAACTTCCTACTCGCGAATGCTATAGGATGATCCAGTTCTCCTTTGCCAACCTGTGTCAACACTGCCCCCAATGCAATAAACGAGGCATCCACATGCACATGGAATTCCTTCTTCCAATCCGGGAAGACTAGGATCAGTGCTTTGACCATTTTCTCCTTCAAGACATCCAGGCTATGCTGACATTCTTCATCCCAACAAAATGTAGCATCCTTCTTCAGTAGCTTTTCCATAAGCGCAGTAATCTAGGCATAACTTTTTATGAGCTTCTGATAGTACCCAATGTGGCTCAGTGTTGTGCACAACTGTTTAACACTTATTGGCACCTGCAAATCAATTATCATCGTGATCTTAGCAGGGTCCACCATAAGTCCTTGCTTGCATACCACATGACTCAGCAAGATTCTGAAAGGGACACAGAACAAGCATTTTTTCAAGTTTAGTGCAATTTGATACCTTCGGCATGTATCCAACATCAAGCGAAAACTAACTACATGGCACTTTACTAGCCCAAACACTGTCTAATCATCAAAATATACCTCCAAGAACATGTGAATGAATTCTTTGAATGCCATGATGACTATGCGTGAGAAGATCATCAGTGCATTCTTAAGTCCAAAAGGCATCACTATATACTAGAAACATTCCCACTCTTTCATGAAGGCGGTCTTACTCCTATATTCTGGAGCGATCTTAATCTGATGGTGTCCAGAGAACCCATGAGTGAATGAATAGGCCTCCTACCCTCCAACATTATCTAGTACTTCATCTGTAAACAGAGTTGGAAAAGGATCATGAACGCAAGCATTGTTAAGCTTCCTGAGATCTACACAAATCCTTATTTCATCTTTCTGCTTCTTTTCTTGAACGATGATTGGACTCACCTAATTAGATTCCTCCACTGGTTCAATAATACCTAATTCCAACATCTTTTCCAATTGCAAGTGAACCTTTTCCTTATATTTTGGATTAAGGTGATATGGCCTTTTCTTGATGGGCTTCACGTTCGGTTTCAAAGTTATTTTCTTTACACCCAGGTCTCCTATGATACCTTTTAGGTTTGAAAATTTTGTAGGGAACAAATCCCGATATTCGTGGAGCAACTCAACAACTTTATCTACTATAGCATCATCCTAATAATCCCCAATATTTTCAAACTTCGGCTCCGCCTCTATTCCAATGTTCACTTGTCTAGTCTTGAATGGTGTGGTGATGTCTAGATTTTCTATCTATGGTCCCTCAACTTTGCAATGGCCTTCGACCTCTGGGATTTTGATATTCCTTGGGTCCTCATCCTCTTCTTTACTAGTCACATTGTAGCACTCCAGTGCATGGCGCAGCTGGGTGCTCCAATCTGCTTGAATCAACTCTAAAGGATCCTGCGGTATTCTGAAGATCGTTGCCTTAACCTCCTACAATGCTTCATCAATGCTTTCGAACCCATCCTCAAATTTCAAGGTCATCAAAAATCCTTCTATTAATATGTCCCATTCTATGGTATCTTGGTGGAGCTCTATATCCAGGTACCAATTCATAGGAATGATGTCCAAAGTGTGACAGAAAATATGCACCCACTCTGATTGCGGCTCCATTCCATAAACCTTAGCCCATTTTGCTAAATGATCACACGGGTCATTCTTCCATCATATTTTTCAGTTAGCCCAACTTTCAGGCGACGAAACCACAATCTCATCATTCTTTTGTACTCGTTTTGTTCATCAAAACTGTCTTTATGCATACCCCACCACCATGCAGGCGTAATGTGCAGCACCAAATCCAGTGCTTGGAAAGCAATGCCTCTCTGGTTCTTCCCTTTCAAATGCATCCAAAAATTGATCTACATCAGTCAAACCATCATAATAAGACAAACTTATTACCTCAAATGACACACAATGCAACAATTTAGTCATCATATTATAGTGCATCGTAGATACTCTGTGAAACCTATTCTTCTAGTGCTCTAATTATTCATCTGAATCTGGTGTATAGGAACTTTCACGATCCCATGCAATTCATCCATTAGCTGTTGGATTGACCGAATCTTGGTCACTGTTATTTTATAGATATGGTCCAAGTCATCATCGCTTTCCTAATAGTCGCAAACTGGTTCAGTATAGCGCGGTCCTTCTGCAAGGTCCAACGGCACTACTACACAAAGTGATTTCCTTTCAAACGACATCATCCACTTGTTCAAATTGATTACCCCATTCATGTCAATAACCCAATCAATTCCTAGGAGCATGGGGTATGGATTGCTGTCATCAACAATCTCTATCACTTCAAAATCAGTGAACACGCTCGCACCTTCTATATCTACGGTCACTCCATGCAATATCCCCATATGGATAATCTTATGTTGATTTTCCATTCTCAATTGAATCAGAGACCACTACAGTGCAGGTCTCCCCATTCTTTCCCATGTCTATTTAGGCAAAACATTCACATCTGACCCGATATCCAAAATAACTTGATCCATCTCGTACTCTCCTATTTGCACGGTAAGCCTCATCTCATGCCCTATTCTTGTCTTGTGTTTTCCTATCTTTCTAACTGCATGGTGTCCTTCAGGAGCACCTTCCTTATCGGCACACTTATTTATCAATTCTTGTAGCCCTTTCATGGCCTTGTTGTTGTGCAATAGCTTCATACAAGTCTCCAAGAAAGTGGTAAGCATGGAGGGGTTAACTTCTTCAGATAACTTGTCCTAATTTCTTGAGGTAGAGGCCTCAACAAAGCTTTTCTTTGCTTCCATGAACGTTTCCTTCACATGCTCTAGATCAAACCCAACCTCCTTTCCTGGAACCTTGCTAACCCACTCACTTTCTTCAGGTTTCTTTCATTTCTCATCACTAGTCCTCATTCCACTTTGCAACACAATATTCACATTGGGATCCTCTTCGTGGGGCTCGGCCCTCATCATCTGTAGATTCTACGTAGGTCGTTGAGGCTGCGCCTTCTTCTCCTACATATTATCTATTAGTATGGGGAATTCTTCTTTCGCGTGGTCAAACTGAGTGCAGTACTAGCACAACGGTCTCATCTAGCTCGTACATTCCTGCACATAGTGTCCTGGCACTCTGCAATTGTAGCAAATAACTTATCCTCAACCTATACTAGGTCCTCCTCCCCCTCAGCCTCATCCGTGCCCCTGATATCCTCCATGCGGTCCCTTAGCGCCTTGATCCAAAGGCTAATTTTATGTTTGCATTCGATATGCGAGCATTCTTTCCATCATCAATTCATAGCTACAAAAGTTACGCTCATCAAGGCCCACCGATTTACAAAAATTGCAGAATAAATATTGCAGTGTCTATACAAATTTTTGTAGCAAGTGACAATTGTCTGTTAGATGTTTTCCAACTACCTGACAGATAGTGCACCACAGCACGGGCCCTGCACTTGGTCTTGCTGTAGCCTCCTATCTCAGGGAAATTGTCCCTCCACCTGTAATATAATTCACAAAAACAGGATAGTGATCTTTATCATGCCCCTGGATTTTACATTTTAGGCACCAAAATTCTTCGCAGATCTCTGACTAAACGATTTTTTCCTTCTTCAAGCTCTGCAACTCCAAGTAGAGGTTCTGCAACTCCACATGGATCTGTTGAACTCGCAGAGTAGTGTCCTGGATAGGTGTATCATGTAATCTCATCGTGATCTCCAGTGCTTCCTCTTAGGTCCCTATCTTTCGCTACGATAAAGCAACCCTTAGGTGGGATAGGAGCGAAGCTACAAACCATTCACAGTGCTGACTATCCATGAGATTCATGTTAGCTTTGTGGATATGGAACTTCAGTCTCTGATCCAGCTCCCAAGGTGTTTCGCTAGGCCTCATCATGATTTCCTTGAATTCAACAACTGATTGCAATTCAGACTTGGTCCTACCAAATTCCTTATTCAGAGTAGTTTGAGTGTCCACTAACGATGCCAATGGGTTATTGGTGCAGTACTTAATGTACCATGTCAACGTGCAATCTTGTAGAGCAGTAACCAACTACGCCTTCTTTATATGGTCATCTGTAATATTTTGTGTCGTCCATATAGCCTTCGCAATGAACCAAAACTGATCTGGGTCCTCACTTCCCAAGCCCTTGAAAATGGGCAACTTCATGGTATTCGACATATTGAACAGTGGCAGAGGTGGTGGTGGTGTGGGTGAAGGTGGAGGTGGTGTGGGAAGATGGGGTATTCATGAAAAACCCTAATTTATCAACTATACAGCACTTCATGGTGAGGCTTGTACCGCTCCCTCATCATCACTCGAAGGAGGCTCTATCAATGGACTATATTCAGGACCCACTCTTTCCTGATTTCTAAAGATTCGTCCACTTCACGTAGATCCAAACATCAAGGTAGTGGCATAACCCGCTTTTCACACAAGAGAATTTTAATCCAACTATTCAAAGATTTCAACTACTTACCTCGTGGTCCTTTGAAAAAGCACCACTCTGCTTCACTATAGTTGACTGAGGTATTGATCATGAATTCTTTAACAAATCCTCCTATGACTCGATCAAGCCAGTGCTCAATAGCATGTGTGATCTTATCCTCAGAAGCTTCCAACTTTCGCACTAGCTCCAGGATCCACACTATTGGATCGTCAAGCCTCCACCTTCCTTGGTCGTCTGCCAAATTAGGGATCCACTCATACAGTTCAATCGGGAAGGTGCAAAAGAAAATTTTATTTATTTTTGTGTATAGATACCTATCCAACTACTATTCTTTTGTTAGGTGTGGATTTTTGTTCTCTTACATCGCAAATTTGTGAATCTTTCTATCCAACCACTTCTCAATTTATTTCTTTGTCAGATTCCAATGATGCGACATCACACATCTCTTTATGTAGATCCCAGTCCCAGAAACAGAACCATTTGTTGGCTTAGTGGGTCCTGACCCAGGTTCATAGTTAGTTGCACCAAAAAAATCCCTACACTACTGGCCCTTTTGGCATCAATCCACGGAGCGTAGACTGAAGTCTCACCCGAAGCAATATGGGGGGATACTAGAACCAAGTTTCTACACCCATAGATTAGTGTGATGTCATTTTATGCCCTAAATACGCCTTCACGCAGATCGATAAGCCTTTATGGCTTATCGATATAAGTCCCTTTAATCAGCCTCTAGACCTCCGCGAAGGTATACGACTATTTTTCGTGGACCTTGAACAGACTAACCAACTACTTATGCACATCAAAGATTACTCTTAATCCAACAATTACTTAGATCGGCCTAATTGTTCGATAACTTTAACGTACAACAAGATAATCTTCGCGTAAACAGTTAACGTTAATTGCATTCATATAACAACATAAATCGAGCAAAGTCATGCATCAATACAATATTATTTCATAAATCCATCATTTGTCACAACATAATCACATTCATTCATAACAAAAGTAAATAGACAAAACACAGAAATTTCTGTAATAATCTTCTTTATTGATAATCAGTTCAAGTTTACAGACTCAAGACCTCCCTGCGCACTCAATTGTAGGGGTTCACGCACTCAGCTGAGGACTCTACTCTAGGTCTCTGTGCATACAACTATAGAGGATTTATTCCTAATCTTCTCTGCTAACTCTCTAGACTTATCTCATAGACAAAACTTCATTACTTGCCTTAGACATCCTAAGACACACCTATTTATGCAATCCCATGGTCCACGGACCATGGGTAGATCTTTTTTTGAGAAGAATATTTGGCGAAAAATCACATAAAGATATTTTAGTCGACGCGTTTCAAACCAACCAGTGTGGTTCATCGTCAAGACAATTTATGGATCACAAAAGCCTAAATTCATTAATTGAATCCCTGCATGGGTAGATCCTCAAAAATCCGACTCAACTTACACAAAGAAGGGTAAAACCCTTTATGATTTTTTAACTAACTATGCATTCCATGACCACAATTTGCGGAGACTTTACATCTTTATACAACAAAACTTGCGCTTTTGCCCCAAAATTGACCCTAGGGGACCCCATCCCAACAGTAAGTCAACTTCATTTTTCTAGCCATCATAAAATTTTCTTGCAGGATTTGTATAAGTCCTATCCAAAAGTTATCTTTAAATTTGCATTACTATGCTTATTTAAATCATCTAGCTATTAGACCTTAAATGATTCAGCATCTCATTTTCAAAGAGAAATGGATCTCTATGCTTGTGAGACTACAACTTGACCAACTGCACCTTATCATCCTTAAGTGTCACAATGCTTCTTCAAGAACCTCCAAAGTGATGGTTCTTTATAGGATCTTGAGGATCCCCCTTAGAAAAAATGACTAATAATATCTAAAATAACATTATACAATGAAAGGATGATCCTTATGCAAGTTGATCTCAAATTTTTCATTTCCAAAAGACTAGATGATTTAACCAGGCAGACTCTAGACATGCCACTATCACATGATGCCATACTAAATCAAAAAATACAATAATGAAAGCTTACTCCTTTGATGAAATTGATTATAGGATCCTTACAGTTCCCTTCATCCATCATGCTCACCAAAGCACAAAATTTTCTTTGCTTATCCTTCTCATTTTTCTTCCTTCATGGTGTGCTTGCATTAGTCATCACCAAGAAAAACGTACAAGCACAAGAGCATAATGACCAGTCTTGTTAATATAGATATTTCATGGAATCTTATAGCACGAGTTCCTAGGGTTTTCAAGTAAAAACCCCAAACATATTTAGGTACTTGATGGCATACCCCAGAATTTATTTAATTTCAGCCTTTCTATATACCCTAAACTACCTACAAAACCTAGAATCAAGGGTTAGGGTTTCTATGAGGGAACAAGTAGACTAGGGTTACGGTTTCCATATGACTAGGGTTTCCAAATATAAACTAGGGTTTAAAAATCCTAGTTACCAACACGCTTCAACAAGATGAAGACTATAAAACCCTAGAACAAGGTTACTTGGGAGCAGGAGTGGGGAACAACATTTTCAAAAGCTCTTAGTTTAGGAGTGAATTTTTATATAATATATATTTTTATATATTTTCATGCATATATGTCAACAAAAGCATGTAGAATGAGTAATTATATATAACAAGAATCAAAACATAAATTGAACCATATAACATCAATCATCTAGAATTTATAATCTTCATCAACCATGTCCACAAGTTAGTAACATACAACATATCGACTCTCATGATTCAAATTTCATCAATATTAAAGTTTCAAGATTTCAAAATTCAATATATAACATTTATCATCATCGATCACCAAAGTTGTTCTTGTAACCATTACAACAAAGAATATCTAACATGAAATGAAATGTTTCAACTTTCAACTTTCACGAAGCATCATATTCATAATTCATTACCAATGAGTTATAATTGCCAACTTCAAATTTCAAACTTAAATTGTCATATATTGTTTACAAAAAATATCATAATAAATATGAAAGAGTCAGTACTTATAAAAACTACTAGAAACTAGAAAAGACAAGTAAATCTATTATCTATTGCTAATGCTAGGGCCTCTTGCCATCATGAGAAATGTCTAATTTCTGAGAATATCATGGTGGTCTTCTAGGAGTCTCCTCCCACATAGTCACATGCCCAGAACCAAAAGGCACATGCCCTCCGCATGAGGATGTAGATGGATGCGGTCGAAGCAAAAGAATAGTTGTTGGAACTTGAGCACTGCTACTAGATGGTTAGGGTGGCATGTTTGTTGTTAATTCATCATCATCTTTCAAAAAACATTCTTCCAATTCTTCTAGATGTATAGTGCCATCCTCCAAATTATCGTCCTCTGGGTTGTTATCCCAAGCTTTATATGATGTATCCTCATAATCTTGATCGATATAATGAATCAACAATCTCAATTTGTAGTGCACATAAACCAAGCTTTATTCCCGATTTTCATTGAGGTTTTTTCTTCTCACATTATGGATGAAGCTATCTCCTCAAGAGCGGTCTCCTCAACCTATTCAAAACCTTGCTTGTCAACTACGGTTCGAGCCTTTTCCTTTAATACCTGCCAGTGTTGACTTGATACCATGCTAGACAATTGCTCTCTTACCTTCAAAAGGTGCCTGGAGGTGAGGTAATAGATAGCAAATATAGTATTCACAATCTTCAAAAGCTCCAAACTTGAGTGACTATAGAAAATCCCATTGGTATTGTTATGATTGGTAATAAATTTTATCATTCTCTTACCTCTCTTGTACAAATCACCAATCCATTTGTATTTAGGTTGTTTATTTTTAATAATATCATGCATTAAAAGTTTCATTGTATGAACCAAACACCTAGAACAAAATATGTTGGGGAATATCGCTATGTTACAATTAGAAGAATTATCAACGATGACTTGGATGACATTGCATGGCCCAATACATTCAATTGTTTGAAGTAATGGTTCTACAATGTTGATGGCGATCTTGAAATTTTTTGAGTAAGAATATGTTGAAAGGAATATTGCACCATTATTAGACACAACAAGAAAACTTATCAATCACTTGACTTTTACATTTGTCCATCCATCATATATAATGGATACCCCATGCTCATTCCAATAATTTTTCATTTATCCAAAGAATGTGTTATTTTTTCCTTTTCATGGTTAAGTCCCACGATTCTAGCCTTGTCATGCCCAGGGGTGTTGTATCCTTTGGGGGCATCATTAATGACATAAACCATTTCATTCCAATAAGGTGAGTGAAGAACATTGAATGGTATCCCACATACATATAGAAACCGGCAAATTTTAGAATCCACATCATTCCTACACCCTTCTTCAAGGAAATATGATATGGTTCTATACATTAAAGGGATGTTTGTTCTTGTGCCTCCATATCCACTGCCATGGGAGGATGTTGGTGGAGTTATTTGTGCATGTGATTATGGGCTATCATGTTCAAAGACACCCTTTTATCTTTTATATTTGTATTGGGATTCATCCTCTTCCCTTATGTATTTGATTCTTGGTGGTGTTGACACACTTAAATAAGTTTTGATTCCTATTTGTTTATCTCCATCCCATGGCCTTTTCCCAAAGAGGTGCCTTCTGGCACAGATGTATGAACCTATGTAATTATGTTTGCAATGGAGGCATGTAAATTTATTGGTTCCACCCCCTTTCCCTTCTTCAAACCTAGAAACGTATTTCCACAATGGGGCTGGTCTAGTTTCGTTTTTGTGCCCTCATCATCTCCACTCTCCTCTTCCTCCTCACCAAGGTACTCCTCCTCTCCAAGGTTTTCATCAAATCTACTAAAACCAACTTCCTCATCCTCTTCATCATGATCAACCCTCCCTTTTCTACTCTCCAACACCATAATAATGAAAAAAGGAACCAACAACAAGAGAATTCCAAGCCATATATCCGTGATGTTTGAAGTTTTGTTCCTCCAATAAAATGGACAAATGGGAATGGGAAAGAGAGAAGAGAAAAAAACACACAATGCTACCATGCAAGTTCCTAACTGCAAATACAAAGTAGATGGTGAGAACCTACTTGGATTCCAACGCTAGTGTTCGTCAAAGAGATGTCGCCTTCGTTCCTTCGCTTTGGCCGGTCACGATCCGCACGATCTCCGTGATAGGATACCTGCACACGCAAAGAACAACACGAAAACAAGCGTAAAATCTAGTAGATGCAATTATATATTGGTCAGAAAAGATATAACTTAACATCAAACATAAAGCAATGAGAGTGGAACCATAATGATAGTCATCTATTATTGATAAATAACAAAGAAGAATACAACCATTGTTCTGATGTCAAATCCTCCTTTGGCTGGGTAGTCAGCTACACAAGTCTTGTAAAGCTTGTTGGGATAGGAACAAGCCTCTCTCTCTTTGGGGGACAAGAATCTCCTTACTTAGATTTGGCTTTATGGGTGCAAAGAAGGCTCTTGCAGCTTCAAACTCTCTATCACTATGTTGGGACTAGAACTACTGCAACTATCACTAGCTTGTTCAAGGCATAGAGGCAAGCTTTTATAGATAGAGAAGAAAGAGATAGGATCAACCACATTATTCATGGGATTAGCTTTATCACTTGGAAACTTCCATGAAATGTGGCAAACCACTTTCCTCTCTATGGAGATTCGAAGCCAAACCATCCTAACTCAACATAGATTCAGTTGGTGAATGGATTGAAGAGAACCTTCGGGAGTTTGGTAGTTGAAAACTTTACTCAATTCGGTTGGCGCGAGTGTGACTCTGGGACAGAGCACCAATGGCGCGCCCTTTATGGAGGATTTCCCTCATTGGCGCGGGCAGTGAACTGTGGACCCGCGCTAATGCAAAAAGAGCTGTTTTCATGAATATTTTGTAGGAGATGTCTTCAGGGCAAATGAAACTCATACTCAAAGGAATATAATGCAAGTGGTTTCAGGTCATGTCACCTCTCACAAGTCCCGGAATGAGTCCTCCAGTGTACAGGTGAGGGGTAACGGGGACGGTGACAAACGGTGACAAATTGCTGTGTAACAGGGCTGATCTGGTTTCGTTTTTGTGCCCTCATCATCTCCACTCTCCTCTTCCTCCTCACCAAGGTACTCCTCCTCTCCAAGGTTTTCATCAAATCTACTAAAACCAACTTCCTCATACTCTTCATCATGATCAACCCTCCCTTTTCTACTCTCCAACACCATAATAATAAAAAAAGGAACCAACAACAAGAGAATTCCAAGCCATATATCCATGATGTTTGAAGTTTTGTTCCTACAATAAAATGGACAAATGGGAATGGGAAAGAGAGAAGAGAAAAAATCTATTTAGAAATGAACATATAAAAAATGGAAATGCTAGATTAGATTCTAGATCCTACTTATTTGGCCTTCAATCCCAATCTCCAATCTCCCTTTCAATATCCTCAATCTCCCAAGCAATCCTCTCAATCTCCCTCCTCAACTCAAGTTCCAATTCCAAAATCCCTCTCTTGATCTCTCACTATGAAAATGGTGAATAATGGGAGGGGTGGAGGGCCTTTTATCTTATTTTTCCCTCCCCTTCCTTGCCTGTCTACCATGCGCCTTTTCCACCAGCGAGAATGAAAGGGAGTGTTCAAGGAACGAATGCTCTCGATCGCTCCCTCATTTTCTCCCTAAAAAAAAAAGAGCGCAAATTTTTTTAGGGAGCACACTCCTGATGTCACTCCTTATCCGCTCCCAAGCAGAGCACACTCTAGGAGTGGATTTAGGGGGGTCATTCCCCCGCAACCCTACCCTAGAATCAAATGTTTCACAAAAACCCTCATATAATTCATGTTAGACCTTATATGAATAAAATCAATTATACGTACCTCAAGGACTACATACCTTAGTCCTCCATGATTGCAGGAATCTACTACAAAACCCTTCTACTTGTTCTCACAAGACATAGTCACTTCCATTATTCTCATGATCTTTCTTATTGATTTCAAGATGCCAAAGACAAAGCTTGACTTCTAAGATCTTTAGAATTCCAAGAAAGATTACTTTTTGAAGAGACTATTTTCTTCTCTTCCACTAAATCTGGTTAGAGATATCTTGTAGGTGCTACTACATTTCTTCAGACTATACTCCAAGTATAGCTTCTTTCTTGAAATGAACCTTGAGTTATATATGTCAATCTTCCCCTATTGTTGGTGATAGGAATGAAGCTTATGCTGCAAAATGGGCCCTATAGTTAGGGCTCACCATGTTTACTATAAAAGAACATTGATGTTGTGGTCTTGTAGCTTTTAATAAGTTTCCTTACTTGAAATATTTGATTCAACTAGAAATGAGGTCATAGTATAGGATTGTGGTCTTTCCATAGAGATTTTATATGTAATAAATCCAACTCTTCTAGGATCCTTTACGACTTCTCTCTATTACATGGGATGTACCTTTCTCCATTTTGTATACAACCATACCACTTTACTACCTCTGCAACTTTCAGACTTCTAAAACTTCTCTTCTACAATTTTGGATTTCTGAAATATTATTATCCCTTTTGCCTACTTGTACAGATAAATATACTTTAAAACCAAGCTCTGATTTGGTCCAAATTTTTCCTTCAATCATAGTCAGTGATCCAAACTCAACCTACAAGATAGAGAATTTTCTTCACCAAATTTGTATAGAACTTATCTCCTCGGCTTGCAACCTCTCAATCTTGTGCTCGGAATTATTCTAGATAGCTTGGCTAGCCTCCTCCTTAATTCGACCTTTAAGAGAGAATCCTATTGGATTATTTAAGTTAAGTATGCTCAGATTCTTTCTTCAGTGCTCAGGTGCTTCAAACCAAATCATGAAATTTGTCTTTTATTCTCCTTCTTGATGTATAATTTCCATGAAATTCTGATATGCTCATAAGAACAATCTGAAAAACAATTTATTTTCTTACAAATACAGATTTTCTCTACTCAATTTGCAGCGGAATTAGGAAAAGAATTAGAAACACAATCACATAGATGAACAATAATTTCTTTATAGGGAACCCAATTGGGAAAACCCTCTACTTTATTATTGAGAATTTATTGAAGAAAATTGACCAGTAGATCTCTTATAATACAAGTGTTTCAATCTAAAAATAACCTTGTTTTCCCTACTTAAACTAAGCTTGAAACCTTGTGCAAGAATTCTGATATTTTCTTCCTTACTCAAGGAATTGGTCCTTCTCAAATTCCCACAAGCCTTTCCTAGGCTCTTACTCCTCTCACAAGCTCCACACATAACCTTGTGCTTCCTATTTCTTTGTCTCACAAACTCATGTTCACCAAATAATGACTAAAATGGTTCCTTCGTTCCTTCTTTTAAAGAAATTCGAATGGCTAAAATTAATGAAATTTCTAATTAAGGAAAGTGTTTGTGACTGATGAGTTAGCATGAGTTAACTACTCATGCAACTCATCCTATTTCAATTCAACCATTTGGAACTCAATCACTTGTGATTTTCCTCAATCAACTCACACTAAAATACCAAAAATGCGACCTTCAATTTCAACACATCAGTTAACTACCACCTAAATTTCCTAAGTTTTAGTCACTGGTTCCTAAATTATAGGAACTCATAATAATTTATAGGGAATCTCCTAATTTTAGGAACTTGAGTCATGCACAAGAAGGAACACGTTTTGACTCCTATGATTAAGGCACAAAACAAGGAACACTTTTCGTGCTAATATTTTCAACACTCAATTTTCTTGGTCATCTGGAGTATGTGAAGTCTTTTAGTTTTCTTGCATCCCTATTCTTCAAGGGAACTCAAATAGTAGAGATATTCTAGCTTCCTATCACTTTTACCTTAGTTTTGGTACCATGCTAGAAAATTGATTAGGGCAGCATGTCTAACTTTACATTTTCCTTTCTTGACATTTATTTGTGATTATTAGGTTCTTCTTAACCTCATTATGCTTATGTTCTTCTCATCAAATAAATTCCTAAAGAAAGAAGATCAAATCAATGCAAGATATATGCTCCACACCAGGTCAAAACCCCACAAATTGGGGAAAAACCAAACACTTTCCTTCTTTTAGAATCAAATCAAAATTAGACCTCTAAGACCCAAATGCCAAAGCCCAACCACGTCCAAGCTTCAAGTCTTTCTTTCAAGAGTCAAAGTCCAAATCAAGAAGTCTCTCTTCTACACTTTTAAGGTCTCGGCCCTATGAACATATCCTCCCACTTTTGTCTATATCAGTGACTGCCACTTCAGTCTTATATGAGTGACTGTAACTTAGATCATCCTAGAACTACAATATTTAATGGGTGACTTCAACAACAAAAAATAGTGAGTTGTACAAGGTTTCTTCTTTCATATGTTTCTCGTTATCCTTATGCTCCTATTCACCTTAGATTGAACCACACATTTATTTTTCAAATGATTCGATCTCTTAATCAATATATACACTTCTTTGAAGGTCAAATTTTTCATCTTCATGACCGAATTGAGCAGGGTAAGACTGACTTAAGCTTGGAGGGGTATAATGGCTTATACATTAGTTACATGATTACAATTTTGCAAATAAGTTATTTACATTAACACATATACTAGTGATGATCCTAGAAGCATTTTAATTAATTCTTTGCCTAATGACAAAATGTAATAAGCATGAAACCCATGCCAAAAATAATTTTTTCTTTCTTCTTTACATCATATGACAATAATGAAGACTGAACCTAGTTACTTTTCAACCATTATGTTAGGTTTTTTGGCTTACTTGGCGTGACTGCTACAGTGGATGAAACTCATCCCTTTGGAGGCATAGACCCATCGTCCTACACTTATTCTATTGATCCAAACTAGGCTTATATCTTTCAGCCTCTAATAGTATTTGAAATGCTTGCCTAAAACTTCATATATGGGCCAACAATACCTTGAATTTAATATTCATGCTAAGCCTAACACCTCCATAATTGAATGTTACACTTGGTGTAGAATCTTATAATACTTGGAACACCTTTTTTTCACAATAACTACCTTCTTTTTGTTGTTCTGTTCTCACGAGATATAGTGAGGAAAATTAGAGCCTAAATAGTGCCTAGTGTAACCCTCACTCATGAGTTTCAGGTCAATGTCTTACAGGTATCATCTGCAAAGTGTAACATATCATGGAGAGTTCAATTATCAAGATATTCATAAACAAGAAGGCACTTCCCATTCTCTACAAAGTTATTGTATTGTCGATACTACAACTCTGCTATATGGCTCAATAAGAAAGCTCAATGTCTCCAACCTTTGAGTTAAACATCATGAAAGGTTTCCAATTCTAAATCAGTCCATTGTTCAATGTTCTATGACTATCTCTTTTCATCCATCTTGATCAATCAAGATTACAATCACTTGTTGCATTGGCATGATTTTCCTTAGCATAATTGAGCCAGTGGAGTGTTCCAAAGTGCCCTCGGTTTCAACCTCCATAAATGTTGGAAGGGGTGGAGAGGAAATTGTTGCCCTATTTCAAACAAGGGGATTTGGTTGATTGGGATTCTCTCAGCTACAAAAATTAACCAAGATATTTTACTTTTGTGATGTTAGCATAATTGCATGTGAAAGAGTATGAAAAACCACATGTGCATACTTTAAAGAAGAGGAAACATAAAGGCAACCATCAAATCAAAGAACACAAACAACTTGATAATAGAGTTCACCTAGTGTGGCCTGCATCTCCAAGCTTGGCCTCAAGAGTGGGGAGGTTGCTTCATTAAATGCTACAAGATGATGATGAATACATGATGTGTTCTTTGGCAATGTAAGGAATAACTCCCTTCACTAGAGTGGCATGTCTCTCCATGAGACACTCTTCTATGAGAACTCTCACTCATAAAATATCTCCATCAGTATGACAAGATACCAAACTTTCACATGAAGTGGCATATAAGGATCCTCCAACATATTAGAAAACAAGGATCTCAACATCAAAGCATCATATTAGAAAAAATTAAACGAAGAGATGACATCAGTGCAGCTTATATCTCCACATCTGGGTATGGTCTAAAAATGCACACCTCTGCTAAAGAAACGAACCACACAATTGAATTCTTGGCGAAAAATCATGAAAACTGACTATAAACTTGACCCCTTTCTGACTTGGTCAAATTGGGGCTCTCTAGGAATCTCAAAGATTCCCAAAATGTTCCTTCCCATGGGGTGACTAGAATTTGGCTGACAAGATGAAGAAACTAATCACACCATCACATTCCTTACAAAAAACTAAGAAAAATGAGCGTAAAGTTGGTATGGTTATGAAATTGTCATTTTTTGGCCTCTAGGGAATCTTTCAAATTCCATGAAAATTCCTGTGTCAAGGTTCCACCTTCATGGCTCCACTGTTTAGCATTTTTCTCTAGAAAAACCACTTCTTAGATCATAAAACTGACCATGCCATCAGAGTCTTGGCAAAATCATGATTAATTTGAGTATAAACTTAACATGATTCCGCCACTGTCAAAAATTAGCTCTAAGGAAATCTAAAGATTCCTTCACAAGATTCTACTGTTGGAGTATTCTAAGGAATATTCCCTTGGAATATCCTAGAATATACCTTGATATTTGTGCTTGTGTGGAACTCACTTGTCCCAATGCTAATATGCCTTGCTCTCCTCGGTTCCTGCCTCTTCTTCACATATGAATCGAGTTAATTTAAATATATTAAGGAGGGGTGGATTTAACAACAAATTAGTTAGCCAACATGGTTGGCATTACTATATTAAGTCATTGGCATATAGTGTAGGTCTTAGGGTGAAACCCGTGGGCCTCTAACTTTTGTAAAATATTAAAATTGAATAGTTGGATTTTAATTTAATATATATTTTGTTTCCAAACAATAAACAAATTATACATATATGGTTAATGGAGGATTGGTGACCCATAACTATTAATTTTATTTTTTAATAAACTAAATCACAGTGACCCGTGGGATCTGTAAGGGTTATTGGAAAAATTAAAGAGGCAACAATTTCGCCAGTTACGACTACCAAAAATCATTGTCGTTAAGTTCCAATTTTTTGCCTAGTTAATGATCGCCACGGGTTTTGCCAAATTTAGTAGGTCCTCCATTTTTAGCTGGGCTCCAAATTTAGTTGGCACTCCACCAAATTTAGTCAATGTGCCTAATTGACCAAAACTTTGACTGACCATAACTTTTACATACGATGTCAGATTGAGGCGTCTTTTACGTCGTTGGAAAACTTGTGATGAGCTCTTTGATCTCACATTGGTTTCATTGAAATCCAATAGATTTTATTTTTGAGCCTTTCCTGAGCTATCTTTGATTTCTAAAGGCTCTTCATTGCAAACTAAACATAAAATCATATCCTCTAAAGTGAGCGTTGTACTCTAAATAATCGAAGGAATCATCCGATAGAAGCTCCAAAGTGGACACTTAAAGGGTTATCCCTTCCTTCAAAAAGGCATTAAGTAATCTCAAAGTAGATCAATGGGCTTTGACAGGAAAACTCCAACCCCATGTCACCATACAACTGTTCACATTAGTGCTACAAGAATTATTCTAAAGTATTGCATCCTATACCAATTCCATAATGGATGCCCAAAGGGGTTCTAGAACGAGCTGCTTAGTTTTCATTGCCACATTTAAGAATTTTCAAAGGGATCAGTCCCTTCAAACCATACCAGTTTTTACACTTTCACAAGTCGACCTTGTTCCTATCAGTTTATATTTTGTATTGAAAAGCCAGAACTTCTTTACTTGTTCAATAATGTCAAGAAAAATTGTAGGTCAACTCTAGTAAAATGTCAACAAATTTGTGGGTTAGGTTCGCATTGACCTTGCTCCAAATGCTATCACACATGTATATATAATCACACCTTTTACCACAAAGATGATGTTGTTGAATAGTAACCTCCCCATGAGTCTTACACCATAAATATAAATGGTTTTTATATATCGCAACAATAAGCATTAACATATGAAGATTTGGTAGACCCTAAACTTTGTGCATTCAATCCATTGAATTTTCTTTCATGGTGGGATTAAACCAAGGATCAAACATGAACACATTAAAGGTAGAAATTAGATTCATCCTTACTCTTGTAGCTTCAAAATTTTCCAAGAGGAAATTTAGGTTGTTTGGCTTACTTGACATGAATGTTGTAGTGGATGCAGTTTTCTTCTTTGAAGGCATAGACCTATCCTCTACACTTCTTTTATTGATCCAAACTAAGATTACATGTTGCAGCATCTAACAGTATTTGAAATGATTGCCTAAAACTTCAGATCTGGGCCAACAATACGATGAATTTAATAGTAAAGTTAATCCTGACACCTTCATAATTGAGTGTTACACTTAGTCTATAATCTTATAGTTATTTTTTCATCATTGGAGATAATATGCAATAGGCTTAAGTATGATGGAAATTTGATCACTACCCAGAAAAATTATTTTTATGCTTGAGTTTTTCTTCTATACTTGTTGCACTGGGGGAAGCACAATGCATTCTACTACCCAGGTGAACGTGGGGGTGGTTCATCAACTCTTCGTGTAGCAGTGCATTGAATATGGACACTAGCCCAACCCATCTAAATCTTAATCTGATATGCACAAGCTATAGGATGCATATATCAAACTTAATATATGCAATCTTGAGGTGCATATCAGTCCCGGGTTATGATGAGTTTGGGATAATTTGTATGGTACTATTATATATGTACTTTTGTGTGTACAATTAATGAAAATGGAAAAATATTAAGATGTAGGATGATATTAGATCACTAGGCAACAAAAGTAGAATTACAATTGGGCTCTCATTATGAGCTGGTTATGTAAGAAACTGGTTTAGAACATAAAGTGTTTAACTTCTGGAAAAACAAATGTTTAGGTGCTTAGCTCTGGGTTGTTCGGAGCAATGATTACATTGATAGCTCTATTACTCTGAGAAGAATCAAGCTAAACCCTAATGGGAACTTGAGGTTGTATGGCTATCATGAGAGCTCTACATCCTGGCATGTTGGATGGAGTGTGGTAGAAGACCAATGCCTTGTGTATGGATGGTGTGGAAACTTTGGTCTATAAGTTTACAACAACACAGGACCATTTTTCACGTGCCCAAATGCAAATTTTATTGCAGTGGATCTGAGAGATCCAATGCAAGGATGAAAAAGAGAGTAGGACATTGACATCAGGGAGTGTAGAAACCACCATAGGATGGTGTAGTTGGAGCATACAGAGTTTTCTTCTTATCCTCCAGAGTTTAATGGCATCTATGGAGGGGTTTTAGATTGGAGAAAAAATTGTCTCAGGATTGAGAGTTACATTGCAAACAACCTTAAATGATGGTTGGCGAATGTGCCACTTTAAGACAATAAATTTTACTAGTGCGTACAAATCCATAACAATTCCAAGAACATCTTATATTAAGGTATGTAGTGAGAAACACTTTCTTCCTCTGCCTATAGTGATGTCAGCAACAACATATTCAAGTACAATCAAAGTACTTGTCGCTGCAATTGCACTAGATGTTATGGTTTTGCTTGCCCTTGTAATCATTGAGACCAAATTTTGGTGGCATTCCTGTAGAAATAATCCTAGCTTTAGAGGATTTTCAGATCAGTACACAATTTTAGAGTATGGTTCTGGAGCTCCATTTCTATTTTCTTACAAATATCATCAGTAATCAATGAGGAATTTTAAAGAGAAGGTGGGTTCATGTGGCTTTGGGACAGTATACAAGGGTACATTTCCAAAATAACATAAGCATGTCTTCCAATTAAGTGATCTATGCAAGAACTCAAAATAGGTTCTCATATAATATTTGAGAGAATTTGATGGGCCTACATTGTAGTGTAAATTAAAATGAATGGTTCAAAATAGACATCATGCATCCAACCCATGGTTTATGAACAGGTACATATTTTAATTCCAGGAAAGCAAAGTGATAAGAGTAACCAAAACAGGGACTTATCATGAAGTCACATACTCATAATGTTTTATAACTAAAGGAAAAGATAAAGTGAGATACTAAATTGATCTGATGAGCCACACAATTGCATGCATAGTCCTAGGTTAATTTTATCAAAAAATAAATTGAAAAGTAAGTTTGTTACCTCTACTATGAAATGATTGTTAGGAGCTACATAATATAAAGTAAAGAAGGTTCCTTGGGTCTCTACTATTACAGAGAATGATGTTGAACTATATATTTATGTTATAGAAGTCCTTTTACGACTGGAGTACACGAAATCTACCAATTATACAATGCATATATTTTATTACATCTACTATTGGACTACAAAACAAGACTAAATACATCATATATAGGTTATTTGGGGAGGTTATTAAACATACATCTCCATAGATAGGTTTACTCACTCTAGAAGGAATTATGCTCATGTCTCCTTGTATACAATTCTTCCATTCAGGGCTTGTGTTGGTCGAGAATTTTCATGCTGCAATATGTCACATATACATCCTCAACCTCATGCATTTGACTTCAGAACTAAAACCACAATGCATTCATAGGTTGAATCAATTTTATTAAGATATTTTGAGTTAAATAAATTCTTGTATTCCTTCATTAATTAGAGATCTCTACTCTTTATTAGGAAGAGATACTTCATTCCAATGAATAGAAAGAAATCAATTGAAACATAGCTAAAATTGTGCTCTACCTTAAGAGTATGATATAACATGTCTGCTTTCATGTGAGATACTTCATGAATATATAACAATGAGAAGATGGAATAAGTAATTCCAAACCCCCGATGGTTACTTGTCCATTTATTTCCAAAAAACTAGTCAATTGAAAATAGGACAATTTAACTTCAAGTCTGTGTAGATAAATCCTAATAAAGAATCTACTTGTATACATAAATTCAAACACAAAATCAACATTAAGGGTATTATATCTCATTTTTAAATTCTTAATGTTTTTATTAAGCAATAATTCCCAATTAGAAATCACATATTACATTTTGACCAGACAAATTACAAAGTTGTCTATCTTAGGTTATCTTGTGATGTGATTCCTTTGAAACCTTTTGATATACATATATTATTTGGGGTTCATCTTCATTCCATACATAGCACAATAACTAACATATATTGTTCTAGCAAGCATATCATGGATACATTAGAAAACTGCACATTCTATTGAAAACCCAAAAAGGTACTTCAAAAAGATTACGGTTTGGTCATGTTACCCTCTTCATAACCATCCACATCACTCCCTATGTGCATGAATGTATGGTTAGGGGAATTTATACTAATAGAAATTCCTTCGATTCAAATGGAGCTCTTTTGGGTCCACACCACTTGTTATATCCACTGTGTGATTCCTTTTCAAAATATGGTATGTTGTATGGCAGAAGACTACATGAAAAATATTGAAAGCATGAATAGGGGCATTGCGGTTATTTTCCATTCAACATAAAAAAAAATTACGCAATGCTGATAAATTTTCTTAAATTGAAGTTTATAAACTTTGGAAACAAAAGTTATCACCTAGAGAAAAACTATATTTTACGACCCAAATAGTCAGTTATGTATCATTTACCAGGGCTATAATTTTTTGGTTTTCCAAGCCTCTTTAATTTACATATTTTGAAAATTAAACTTTTTAGCTAACCTAAATAAATTGGTTCACCGAGGCATCTAAACTGTATAAAACAAATGCTTCTTGATCTAACAAATTCTTGCAAAATTTATCCAGATTTACAAATTTTCAACCTATTTTTTCGCACTTCCATTCCTCATTCCCGAGGTTAAGAGTTTTAGAACAGTGTTTTGGACAGGATCTTGGGTATTTGTTGAAACATTGGACCTATGGTTCAGGGCTTATTATCTGGAGAGGGTGCCCATCATGGAGTATATAGATCAGTTAAAGAGTGACCTGCTAGCTAGGGCCAGGTACCAGGTTTGATTGCTAGCCTGTCCAATTTTCAACATAGGGTGTTGTTGTTGGTAGAAATCAATACCTTTTTATCTCCATTGTAAATTGTGCCTACCTTGAAAGGGAATATAGCCAATGGTAGAGCCCATTGTACAGGGACCAGTCCCTATTTCACTAGAAGGCCTAATCCAAATGGTGTTGTAGCTAGCATCATGATTCCACAAGTTTAGATGGAACTATTTGGGTGCCATCATGAAAAGGCATAAGAATGAAATGGCATAACTCACTAGTAGAGAAACTTGTCACCTAGGTGTAGGTGTAGGGTTCAAATCCTAGCCCATCTAGTTTCAAACATCACCATCCAAACACTTTGAAACATCTAGTGTATATGTTTGTTCCTATGATAAGTCTGATTATCTACAGAGAGATCGCCAGATAGTAAATACTTTCTCACTATGTGTGAGAGAGAACAAAATTGAACCTAAAACATACATGGTTTGAGTGAGCTCATGAGTTTACAAACAAGTTTCCTTTTAGCTCTCTGAAGTGAGCAGAGTGGCCTTGATCATAACGCCCCTAATTGTAGGACATGCTTGTGTTATTTTGGAATTTGGTATTTTTTTATTTTGGAAGGGGACCATATCAATGTCTGTGTATATGTTTGTGCCTGTGCTCTCTGAAGTGAGTAGAGTGGCCTTGATCATAACACCCCTAATTGGAGGATATGCTTCTTTTATTTTGGAATTTGGTATTTTGTTATTTTGGAAGGGGACAATATCAATGTCAGTGTTAGTGACAGTGGTACCATGATCTCAGTGTTTGCAACTTATTCTCCTCCAACATCTTCCTCCTCTTCTGTAGATGTCTTCATGTCCCCAACTTCATGAAATATCATGGAAATGGAATTTTTCTTAGGAAATTTTCCATATTATAAAAAAAATATTTCTATTGAGCATGTCAAACCCCTTCCACCCACCCCCCAAAACTAGGTAGTTTCTATGGAAATTTAGAAGGGTACTGGGTTTTCTTTCTATATCTTGAAAATGTCTTCAATTCAGTTTTTTCATCATCTAATTTTTGTGTCTAGTTACAAATGTCATTGTATCAATGGTACCTCAATGAAGACAAGACCTGGATTCTGAAGGTTTTGTTGCCTCATGGATTTCAAGACTGCATAAAAGGTAACTAATGTATGAAATTTGAAACTCAAAAGGGTTGTTCTATGTATTTTACTATTATAATTTATTATTCATTTTTTTTTTCAAATATAATCTAGTTGATTACATTTTTTAATCTACATGGTATGAAAAATGTAGGTTGGGATGGAAGAACTCCTGCAACAACTACATTTAGAACTTAGAACATAAGCTATAGGAGGACATATGGAGAGAGGCTAAAAATAACTTAAAAACCTAAACCAATTTTCTATCTTGAAGAGCAGAGTTATAAAGGACTAAGTCACAACAAAAACCTTAGTAGGATCATCATCATCATCATTATTATTATCATCTTTTTGTCCCCAACCATGGTTGGAAGCAATGTCTTCTTTATGTTATTTATTTTCTCTTGTGTGGGAATTGAGCCAGGAAACAGTGGAATTCTTATCTGTGATGGAAGGATGGTTTGGTCTTTTTGTGGCCTTTATTATATTTTTTATCCTTGTTTTTCTCCTAGACCTCCTCCTTTCATCCAAAGATGGTTGATATTATGGTAGTCTGCTACTTATGTATAAAGCATCACCCTAATGTATTATAGGCTCTTGAAATGGTCAAGTTCCATTTGAACATATTTTTCTTGGTTTTAATTTGTGCATCAAAATTGGTAGTAATAACATGGATAACAATGTAAGATAAAATGAAACTGGTGATAAATTTAGTGAAAACATATTATTATTTATAAAAAATGATACTTATTCTTCAAGGATTTTCCTTTCTCTTTTAAAATTGGTAGACCAACCATACAAATCACCAAGTAGTTCTTAGACCCAATTGAATTAGTATCTAATAGTAGAGGTAGAGAATTCAAGGATCCAAGCCCATAAAAGCATTTCTTGGGCACCACAAATAAAATGTGTAATGGATATCTTCTTGCCACAACATGAGTATAGGTAGTCCCAACTTAGAGAAGCATGGTGTGGTGTTTAGACTTGTTATAGTAGAGGCCAAGCTAAAAATGCATATTTTAGGCTCAAGTAGAGCTTGCCACAACCATTCAGATCTCACTTGCTACGTAAATGTGGAGTTGATAACCTTCAAATATTTTCAAGTATATCAGTGACATATTGGTTTAGAAGTGCAGAAGCAACTTCCAAGGAGTATCTTTTTGTTGGCTATGATACATGCTAGACTTGGTCTCTACACCAATATTTTGAAGGAACAATGCTTAGCTCGTGGAGATGGATATCAGGTATGATCCTTGGAACATGGCTAACAATGAACTATTAATATTAGAGAGATTAAAATTTCTTTTATGCTCAATCTATTATAGTCATTTTCTAAATGTTAGGATTGTGGAGATTGATGATCAACTTTTCCAAAGAGGCTTCATGTCTAGGACAAAATGGATTGCTAAAGAGAGTGATGGTTGAAAAATAATTTTGTTCCAATCCTTTCCATCTAAGTGTATATATATACACACATATCATAGCATGGAGTAAGAGATGAAGATATCCATTTAATATTTTCCAAGGATTTGATAATCCAACGGATACTTATTGCAAGGCCTCATTAATGATAATAACAAAGCTAAAGCAGTTAGATATTTTTGGGAAGAGACATATACCCCACTTGTAACTTAACTATATGGAAACCATGTTCCTTTTCTCAAATCCCCAAAGGAAAGCATTGTGAACTTGAGCCCATTATAACCTTCCTTGTAGGGAATTGAGCAAGATTAACTGAAGAGGCTATCTCTTTGGTATTTGTGATGGAGGTGCCACCAAGTTACTAAATAAATCTAGCAACTTGAAGGCTTGCAAACATAGTGTGCACAACACAACACACAATAACAATGCTATGATATGACTTGATGTAATTTGATGCCAACTGGAAACATGGGAGCTACAAAGTGCCTCTCAGAATGTCTAGCAAAGTAAGGAAATAAATGACATGAGTGCAACATCCATTACACAAGCACAATTCAAAGGCTTTTAATAATTTTCAATAATATTTTAGCCTTTAATAATATATTGTCATGACATAATGATACTTAAAGTACGAGACTCTTACTTCTAGCAGAAATAAACAGTAAGTACTACAATCAAAAGTAGGTATCATTGTTAACAATTTTCAATCAACCATACCTGTAAAGTTATATTATCCTTGATGGACACACTCAATAGATAGTTGTGTCTTTGTTCAACCCAATACAGTATTATCTTATAGGCCTAGTAACTTTGTTTCTTCATGCTCATACAAAAAATATAATGTCCTTCTTACATTACCAAGTGTATAGGCCTTTTTCCTTTACCACAAAATACCTCAACAGGGATATAACAATATAATTGAGTTATATTACCTCTATGTGCAGGCTTAGGGACTTGTTGTACCTCCACAAGACTTTGATGAGATTCATTCAAGTCTGTAGACCTCCCATGAGCTCCTCTAAGCTATCACAAAGTTCTAACTGAGATTTAAGAAGGATATGTGAGTAATCTTCACTAAGAACTTCCAAGCAATTGAGCTTTTTCTATCTATTCTTGATCCTCCAACCACTTGAGGTACCGAAATTATCTGCTCTTTGTAGAATTTCCTTGAAATTCTACAAATGTTGTAGTGAAAAAACCTAAAATTAATAATTGCACCAAGACACATAATTTCTCTACTAATTTGTAGCAGAATAGAACATAGTTAAAACATAGTCCCACAATAGAAAAAACACAAGGTTTCTAGGGAACCCAACTGGGAAAACCCTCTACTAGATGTAGAAATTTTAGTGACAAAGTTTGAGAAAATAGAATTATTACAAGGAAAATTTCTTCTCTAGAGAACAAGCTTGTTATCCCTGCTCAAAACCCTACTTGCAAGAACCTTGTCCTTAGCTCCTAAATCCTTTTCTAGCCCTAGAAATTTCCTCCTATTTCCTAGCGCATACTAGCAATAATTTCCTCAGTCAAACACTGCATATAGGCCTCTCATTCACGCTCTTCCTAGCTATGCTAGGACACACACACAAAATTGTGCTCTCAATTTCCTTTCCTCACAACCTTGTGCTCACACAAAACAATGATCCAAATGTGTGCGTTCATCCTCCTTACAAGAAATTCATATCAACTAAATTTGGCAATTTTATTTTTTGAACTTTGACTTTTGATTGATAATTTAATTGAGTCTAATTTACTCATATAAATCATCCCACCTCAAATATAAATTGAATCTCACTTTTTTGTCCATTTTCGAAGATAACTCAAACTAGGAGGCAAACAAATTGTGCCTCCAACTCCCACGCTTAATTCATGATACTCCATGACTCGTCTTAATTTATAGGAACTTTTCCTAACTTATAAGAACTTGTGCATGTTAAAGAAAGACTGCATGTGGTCTCTTTGACTAAGGCACAAGTCAAATAAGACCTTATTCACTGTTATTTTCAACACTCCCTCTTAGCGAGGAAGGTGCTTCTAGAAGAACCTCATTGACCTGGATCTCTCTCCAACACTACCATTTTTTTTCGTTGTAGCTGCTTCCTTTGAACTAGAATAGATCCCTACTTTCTTCTGCCGAATCTGATCTGAAGACGTGCTCTTTCCACCCATGGTTTGCAATTTTATCATTTCAATCATAAGTGCCATGTACCTCATGTATTTTTGTGATGCTTCTTTTGCTTGAAGGTGATAGTGGAAGATCCAACTCTCTTCTGACCTCCCTTCAACAAATCCTCTGCCCACTTCTCTTGAACTCTCCCTATACTAGGAGTCATGGACTTAGAGGTTTCCTCCACTCACCCTAGGATATGGTCCTCATCTTCCTACTAGTCAACCCAACTACCAACTAGTTTAGACTCAAACTGAGATACTTGCTAAGGCTCCATCTTGGGTACCTTCTTCTTAGATACTCTAATATGATCTCGCTCTAAGGATTCCCTTTGAATTTTTCTCTTTTCAACCATCACTTCTCTACTGAGATCTCCCTTTCTTGCTACTCAAGGTTGCACCTATTTGTACTTGGAACTTGTAGAGATTCTTCTTTCTTACACGTCTCTACTTACTACAACCAGAAGCTAAATGTTGGAGGTAATCCTTACCTCTGTTGAAGATGGAATCATATTACTTGTCCTCATGGGTAGCTACCAAAACAAGATTCTTCTTTAATACTAGAACATAGAGGACATCTCTGAGATGAATAGGATTACTTGACTCCCTTTAAAATATGACAACACCAATTCCTCTAGCTGCATACATGCCATCATCTCCTATCTCAATATTAAAATACATGTCCTTCTCCTTCAAGTAGCTGAAAGTATTCTTGTTCCCTATCATGTGGAAGGATACTCCTAAATCAATATACCATACACTACTATCTGTCAAGCTTTCCATGCAAGAAAAAAATGAGAAATGTTTCTTAAACTGGGCAGAAAATGCATCTACCTTTGTTTATGTAGCTACATGATTCTTAATAGACCCCGTCATCTTCTTAGGAGACCTAGTGGCATAGTTTCCAAGCTCATGGAAGTTGAAGCACTTGATCTTTCTTAGATCTTTCTTCTTTCCCTTCTGACTGGACTCGGACACTCCTTGCCCTTAGCCTTGTTTCTTTTTCCTATCAGGGAAAGTTTCTCCTCGCCCTTTCTCTTCATTGATCTACCATCTCTAGTCCCTCTTCAGATCTCTTCTTGAGCACAATAAGTCCATAATGTTTCCCAAATGGGAAAATTTTCTCTACCACTAACAGCATCCTAGAACCCATACCAAGACTTATGAAGTCCTAGAAGAGAAAAACCCATAAGGTCATGCTCTGGTACAGTCACACCCCACCACCTAGCTCATCTTGTACCTAAGTGAACTTTGAAAAATATGTGACGATGGGATCATCCTTGCTCATCCATATACTCCTTAGATTCTTCTTAAGATAAAGCTTCCCGGTATCACTGGTACTTTGATATAGATCTAAAATAGTTTTTGACATCTAAACAATTGTCTTCTTATCATGGATATGAGGAACTATATGATCTCTGACCCATTTTATAATAATCCTCCTTGCCATGATATCATTCTTGGTATGTTAGTCAACTGTTGAGGATCTTGTGGTGGTGGTATAGCCTACTTCACAAATTCTCCCAGCCCATTATCATCCAAAACTATCATGATCCTCCCCTTCCATGGAACAAAGTTCAATTGCCTCTCTAAACAATGATCTTCTCTCAATCCTTGGTACGCCATCTTACTTCCCTAGATATATCTACAATGCCTACCCACTAACAACCATGTAGTTCTTCACAATAAACTGAACTTAGGGCTTAAATAAGCCACTAAAAACCCTCCACAATACTATACTTTGATTGGTCTACAAGTTGTCCAACCTGGACACATCAACCTAGCAAAAAAAACTTGGAAGGACACAACATACCTCTGTTTGGATGATGATTTCTTCCCTATAAATAATGTTGCCTTGTGCACTGTATTCTAAGTTGTTCTTGGATTTTGTCAGGGCTTTTGACAATCCACCTCATCCCTAATACTTTACCCTAAAACTCCTCATACAACTACGCAATTCCTCCACTTCAAGGCTCCTACACCTGTGCTGTTGTTCTATGTGATTGTGGCTAAGGTTTAGCCACCTTCTAGGCCTCTCGACCCTCCCAAAAAGGAGATCTGTCCACCTGCAATAACACAGAGCAACCTACGGCCTGAACAAAGAAAGAGCACCCTAAAATCCCCCATATTTGTCCTTAAACATGTCAGCCTACCCTCTTCCTATCTCAACCTCCAAAACATAGAAAATATACTTCATATTTCGTCCTTTCTTCTCTTGGCAAGACTCCTCTAGGTTGTGACTCCCTTATTTGTCCTTCACCAACATGAACTATGTGTGTTGGCCTTTACTCTGATCTTTGCTCTGATACCATCTAGAATTTGCTTGAATTCTACAATTGTTGTAGTGAACAAATCTGAAATTAATTGTTGCACTAAGGCACAAAATTTCTCTACCAATTTGTAGTGGAATAGAAAATCATTAAAACACAACCACACAATATCAAAAACACAATATTTTATAGGGAACCGAACTAGGAAAACCCTCTGCTAGCTGTAGAAATTTTATTGACAAAGTTTGGGAAAATAGAATTATTACAAGTAAAATTGTTTCTCTAGAGAACATGCTTGTTCTCCCTACTAGTACTTAGCTCGAAAACCTGCTTGCAAGAACCATGTCCTTAGCTCCTTAATCCTTGTGTTGGCCTTGGAAATTTCCTCATTTCAACTAGCACATATCAACAAGAATTTCCTCTGCCAAACATTGTGCCTACGCCTCTCCTTCATGCTCTTCCTAGCTATGCTAGCTCACACACAAAAACTTGTGCTCTCTATTGTCTTGTCTCACAACCTTGTGCTCACACAAAATAATGATCCAATTCTATGCCTTCATCCTCCTTATAAGTAATTTGCATATGCTAAATCCAAAAAGTTTATTTTTGGAACTCCAACTTGTGATTGATAAGTTAAATAAGTCTAACTGACTCATGTAACTCATCTTACCTCAAATAGAAACTGGCATCTCACTTTCTTTTTCTTTTTCAAAGATAACTCAAATTAGGAGACAAATGATTTGAGCCTCCAACTCCTACGCTTAAGTCAAATTGCTCCATGACTCTTCCTAATTTATAGGAACTTGTCCTAACTTATAAGAACTTGTGCAGTCTAAAGAAACATTGTTTGTGATCTCTTTGACTAAGGGAGAAGTCAAATAATACCTTACTTGCTACTATTTTAAACACTAATGAATACAATTTTTCCTTGTATCGACCCCAAGCCTCTTTGAAATCCATTAATCAAAGTTGAAAGTGTCAACTGGGTTCACTTCTTGACCGATTATTTGGTTCCACATGAAGTATGATCCATTGTCTCTTGGATTTATTCCTTAGTTCCCTTCAAAGTTGTTAGAAATACATGCACCCCAGGTCTAGTCTATGCTCTTAGCTAGAAGACATAAACACACTAAAATGCCTAACTTAAAACTCTTGCACAATGGAAATTACACCAACAATCAAATCAATATACAATACACAAAGTTTAATACCCAAAATTGTTTCTTATTTATCCATTAACAAGAAAAATAAATTAAGCAAAATCCTGTAAGCAATTTTTTTTGCCCTAGGATTACTTCTTTCACCTATCCTTGGATTATTATTATTATTATTTTTTCCATATACATGTAGAAAGAATTAAAAATCAATTTTGATTACAAATTACAATTTATGTAGCAGCCTTCATTTGTAATATGTATGTTTGGGAATCTTTGTGTTGCCTTACATTTCCACACCTTGTGCTTAAGGGGAAATCTATTCATGTATCTTGAGGGGCCAATGCAGAACTACAGTCGATTTTTTGAGCATTTGTGTTTATTTGAGGACAAGGTTCTAAAACGCATGGAACTTTGATTTTGTGAAACTCAAGATACCCTTGAAAATATGGCCAGATACAGCCCCATTTTTTAACCTTAAAAGGTATGTTTGTTACAATTTTAGCCTATTCCTATGCTTAGTTGTCAGGTTTTTGACAAATCACATTGTTACCATCTATAAAACTAGAGTGGTGGAGTCTATATTTGACTGCAAGACTATTGTTGAGGACAATCAAAATTAAATTTTCTAGATATTTTTATTTATTCTTCCAACTATGATGTTTCTCCTTTTTCTCAAGAAGGAATGGAAGAGGAGGTCAATTATGTCAAATATCATATCAGTTTCCCAGGCTATATTGAATTTTCCACTAAATTAATGGTTGTTTCAGTGAGTATGATCTCCCGGTGCTTGAACTCCAGGTTTTATTAGATACTAGTTACTAACTACCTATGCTACCTTTGGTTGATTTGCATTGTAGGTTGGGAGCAAAAAAAAACATTCTATGCATGATTAGAAACACCATATAAATATCAACAATTCGTTGCTTTGGAGTTTCTTATTTTTATAAATATTTATTAATCACCTTTTAGTCAAGGTTGGTTATCATGTTCACTGGGTGTAACACTCTTATTTTAGGGACAAACAACTATGTTTGTGGATGATACACTTAAGATTTTAGGTTGCAGGTATGTTTGAAGAATTGTGTATTAACCTTTCAAGATTGAACTTAAGAAACACGTGTCTCAAGGGGCTTTATTTGGTTTGAATTTTTGCAGCACTATCATGTTGTAGGTAAATATATTAGTGTGATGTGCTTAAAATATTTTGTTGACTTTTCTTCTTACAGGGAGAAAAATAACAAATTAGTTGCACTAGAGATGGAGTTAGTTGAAGACAGGTAGCAAGGTTTTGTACCAAAGCACTCTATGGTTGAGTATGATACAACTACAAGCAGAAGGTTGATGGTAGTGATAGGAATCATGACAGAGTTTGGTCATAGGTCCAACAGAGACTCAATACAAATGTCATGGATGCGAACTAGTAGTTTTTATCTTCCCATTGTCTTAATGTGTTTTATTAAAATATTATGATATCATCTTTATTTTTGTAAAAGCATTTTCCCACAATATTCTTTTATCTATAGCAGTATAAGAAACCATCTCAGGAAGGAGGCATCACCCATATTCTATTATTTATTAGGGAATTTAGTATTCAATATTTCCCATCCATTTACAATAGGGATGGTTAAGCTACACTTATATATTAAATTAGTTTGCTTCACCTCACTCCAACACATTTACAACCGAAATTGAGGATCCCCAATGAGAAGGTTTTTCCCTCTGATTTGAAAATGGAGTGATATGAACCAACTTGTCCTTGGTGCTTACTTCAAGTGATGCTTTAGGCCCTCATAATGTACCATTTGTGGAATGGTTTGAAGTTTAGGAGAGACTTGTATCCACAGCATGTCAAAAATCTATACAATAACTGAGACCAAGATCAATGATAATGAAAGAAACAGATTATGTAATTACCACCTTTTTCTTTGTGGTTATTTGAACTTTGGTTTATATTGTCATATCTCGGCTCACTGTACCTAAAAGTCATTGTTTATGCTTAACTATACAAGTTGTGCACACAAATAACTAACATATTTATGAATCATTACATTGTCATATGTAGTGAACCTTGGTCAAATGTTTTGTATATCTCAATGTTTTTCACATTATGTTGCATTCTTGTCAAGGCCATGCACCATACTAAACTATGACTTAGTTGTGGTTACTGTTTCTGACCAAATTGGATGTCATGTTGCTCTTGAATTCAACAATGATGCCAAATATAGATTACTAATTTCCTAAGTGGAAAAATTGGAAGGACATTGAAACAAATTGCATGGGAAACAATTCAACCATGGAGCATGAGAGGATTTCAGAATTGAGGCTTCTGTGATTTGAACTAAGTTGAAATTCCTCTTAGGGATCCATCACATTGAAATTATTTGTGCCAATATTTTGAATCATAAAGTGTGGTTCATCTTCTTTACAAAAGAATGAACCACACTTGATGATTCAAAATGTGGGCACAAATAATTTCATTGTGATGGATCTGGAAGAGGAATCTCAACATGAGAGGATATTTTGGTGATCACTTACAATGGCATGTTGAACATGTGCAATTATCTCCACATGTTTATTTCTAAAGCATGCCATTTCATGCCAACATTGTGATAAAGTCTCCACATGTTCAATTATCTCCTTATGCTATACCAACAATGTGATGACACCTTAGTGTTTTAAATGACGTTTTTTCTATAGATGGATCTCTAATATATTTTAAACCCTGTTTTCATTATTTTTTTCAGTAATATTATATATTATTATATCCTACTTCATTTTATGGTTAGAATTGTATAAAAAATATTCATTTTGATATGGAATTAATATTAACATGTAATATTGATTTATTTTTTCCATAATGCTATAGGTAATGACTGCATAGATGATGATCCAGAATATGTTGAGCATACATTAGATATAGGAAAAAATGATGATGAGGATGATGACAATGTTGGTGATGATGATGTGGATGAGACTGGTCAAAATGGTCAAGATGATGATCATGGCAATGATCATGAGGATGATAGTAACTATGATCATGGTGGTGCTAGCTAGTCATGCATTGTTTCTTATATTTAGTTGGGATGTATTGATATGGTAATCATACATTTGAATTTTAATTTATTTGGATAAAGATGATGGTATTATTGGTACTATCTTGTTACTTTATGAATATGTTGAAAATTGTTAACATTTTTTTTATGAAGAATTATTGTGTATGATGAGATTCCTATTTTTAGATGGATGTTTTGAATTTACCTTAGAATAATGATATCTATGAAACATTTTGATTTGGTAATCATACATTGAATTTTAATTGATTTGATTAAAGAAAAAGATGATATTATCAATATTGTGTTGTTCCTTTATATATATTGGGAAAATTGTCAACATTATTTTAATGGAGAATTATTATGTATCATGATATTACTATCTTTGGATGGATGTTGTGAATTTAGGTTAGAATAGTGATATTCATGAAAGAATTTGATTTGGTAATCACACATTTGTATTTTAGTTGATTTGATTAAAGATGATGATATTATAAGTATTATCTTGTTACTTTATATATGTGTTGAAAATTGTCAATGTCTTTTGATGGAGAATCATTTTGTATGATGATATTAGTGTTGGGATGGGGTCCCTAGGGGCAGAAAAGAATTAATTAGTAGTTTTTTGTAACAAATTTTGTAAAAGATGTAAAGTATCCGCGATTTATGGATGTGGAGCGCATAGTTGAATAAAATTTAAAGTGGCTTAACCCCTTGGTTAATGTAAAGTTTTGAGTCAGTTTTGAGATTCACCCATGGTCCGCAGACCATGGCATTGTATGAAAAAATCTATAAATAGTTGATTCTTAGTGAAAGGAAGAAAAAACTAGATAGAAATAAGATAGAGAATTGGGTTGATTGAAGAGTCTAGGGCAAGAGCTAAGGCATGAAGGGTTTGCTTCTTGCACTTAGATAAGGAAAGAAAGGCTCCGCAGTTGAGTGCCCAGAGGCCTATGTAGAGTCCACATCTGAGTGCGTGGATCCCTGCATCTGTGTGCGTAAGGAAGTTTCAGTTTGTAATCTATGAATTGAGATCAATAAATACAAGTTTATGAAGAATTATAGAGTATTTTTTTCATGTCTATTTATGTTTTATGTTGTTGATGAATGACTTGTTTTATGAAATCTTGATTGAATGCTACGCAATTCTCTTGAATAAGTCTTAATAATGTATGCAATGCATGTCCAACCACTTCTACAAAGACTCTGGTGGTTTCTCTTATGTTTACTGATGATTTAAGTAAATATGCATGAACACCAATTTAGGATTGATTTCTGATGCATGTGAGTAGGTAAATAGATTGTTAAAGGTCTGCAAGGACTGATCGTGGACCTTCGCAAAGGTCTGAAGGTTGTTTTAACAGAGTTATAATAGCGATCCCTAGGGATTGAAGCAAAGACCAAGATCGCATGCCTTGTTTCCACACTAACGCTGGCTATACACCGCCAACCTACTTTATAAAGCTTCTCTATAATCCTAAGAGTGCATTAGTGACCCTACTAACTCTAGTTGTTAGTTCGGGCATAGTTTTAGTGGATCCTAATGAAGTTCTAAAGGTCAAAGGAGTGAATTAACTCATAAATACGTAGATATTTGCTACTAAATCTACTCAAGAAAAGTAAGGAAACATCTCAAGTTCGACCTATTTGGGGGATTTCTAATCCTAATGAAGGAGGCAAATGGGAAAGAGCTAAAAAGAATGGCAACTTCATTGCTTTTACCTTAAGGAACTCATGGAGGAACTTGGCAACCCTAACTCAATTTCTACATAAGAAAATCTAGGGCTATGACGATAGAGGTCAGATAATTTGAAAGGATAGCTTACTTGATTATTGAGCATAGTCTCAAAACTAAGCATTAGAAGTTGGTAAGAAGGTAGAGAGAGAGAGAAGCTAGAGGGGTAAGGGAAGGCTAATGCAATAGATGGTTGTAATCACTTTTCAGACATTAATATAGAACTGTAGTTGTATTGTCTACTTCGTGGTGTTGGTACCATCATTCATTTATTTTTTTGTCCAATACCTTTTAGCATGATTAGCTTACTTATGTGTAACTAGATGTCTTTTATGTATTCATGTATTAGTTATCAAGGTTGTATGTTGTGATTATGCTTGTCTCTTCTATGTGTAAGACTTGATTTGGAGCCGACTCAGGGGACTTCCACCTAGCTGCATTGTGCTCTCCAGCAAATCTACATGGAGGTAATCCATCTGTTTTTCTTTGATAGTTAGTTAATATTTATGGACATGCATGTAACTTTGTGATGGCTGCAAAAAATCTTACAGTTTGCCAAGGGTCCCGAGAAGACCCTTGAGGGTATCTCCATTCTCCATACACCATGCATTTTATCCTATAGCAGAATTGATGACTCCATTGAGGACTATACATCTAGTTCCCGGTTCACCCAGATAGTTCTAAATTTCCTCCTCCTTCTAAGACCTCCTTATACTTCTACATTCCCTTTCTGACCCACCAAAACCTTGCTCCATTCTAACTTCATATATTCAGCCTTGAATCTGATCCTAAAAGCCCTATTTTGAGTTGTTTTCCCACACTAACGCAGGTTAGCAAACTACACAATGCTTTATAAATCTTTGTGTCTGAACACACAGAGCGTTAGTGGACCTAGTAACTCTTTGTGGCCACTACTACAGAGCGTTAGTCCCCCAAATCTTGACATACAATTGTGTTTGTAAACTCAAAGGGATGGGAAGCCTGCTCATGGGCTGAAAAGGATCTACAGCTACATTTTATTAGCAAGATCAGTGTCTCGAAAGATTTTTTTTTTTTTAGGAAATAATTTTTTTTCTTTCTTAAAACATTTTTTATGAAAGAAAAATCCACATTTTTTATTCATTCTTCTGCTTAGCTGGTTAAAATCTACTTTATTTTGGTTTCAAATAGTTGTTAGGAAAGCATTGGAAAGATTTATGTTGGTTATGCATGTGTTATAATGACTAGGATGCATGGAAAAAATATGAATATGTGAAAAACTCTCACCTATAGAATACAACTTGTTTTCATCGAATTGAATATTTTTTAAGCATTGCCTTGTGCATGATTTTTGAGTCAGAGTCCCATCACATTTCATACATAAAATCCCCTACCGAAGGCACTAAAAATGTACACATAAAATTTACCTAAAATCAATCAGTAACTCTTTATTGAGCAAACAAAAATTAGTTTAGGCTAGGATCTTGGGATAGGTAGTGTGAGTAAACTACCCAAGATCAAAAACCAAAACTAGTGTCATTAAAAGAGAGAAAATTCCTTCTGCGCTCATACTACTAGGACCACTCCAGTCAAAGCAGAGCTAAATACAAGACAACATCAAACTGTAAGTGAAGGTAACCCGTCTTTGCTTACAACTCCTTTGGGTATTCTGTGTATTGGGGATCCCTTCAGGGATTTCGGGGATTTCGGAGCTGAGTCGGGGATTCATATATCCTGCCCACACAGTGTACTTTCTACGACTATGTCCCCCCCTGGTAGTGTTTGTGATCTGAGGTATCCTTAGTGGCCAAGATTTTAGGGACTTACACAAGATGACTGGGGCAGGCTGCCCTGGTACCTAACACAGACGGGCCTACTCTATCTTCAGTTTTTAGGAGGGTGGTCATCTTCACAAGAGTACTTGGCCCCTCAATCTAAGGTTCAGGCGAAGCTCTAGAGTAACCATAACTGTACATTTGGCTAGCCCTTTCTGTTATTCATTGTGATACTGGGTTTCATCTCCAGTGCTTGGTGCTTATCAGATAGGGCCATTTCCCTCTGTTTGATGATTGATCAACTTAGTGTATTTTTTATATTTTTTAGGTAGTTATGTGCTATCATTGAGACTTTAACAAATATCACGATAAAATTTATTGATAAAAATTAACAATCACCATGGCTACATCCGGCCCTTATCGTCAATCTAGATGATTGTTATGACTTCCTCCACTCATTGTGGAAGATCTGCTGAGCTGCAGTGAACCAGATTCCCCATCTTTAGGGGATCAGTCTCATATATCTCACACAGAATCTATTTGGACAACCGACGATTCAAGTTTGCCAGAGGATTTATTTACCAAAGGATTTCTTCCCCCCTTTAACCCTCTGCTCATGAATCTGTTGGACCCACTCTTGGTTCCTGTGGCACCTATACTCCCTGTTTCTTTAGTTGGAACATTTCCATCCATCCCATCGACGACTAATGGGTCATGGAACTTTGTGGACACTTTTGGTCCCCCACCACTTCCCCAGTCAACAGTCACCACCACACCATTGATGGCGAACCCTGATATCCTATTTTTCCCAGGTACAAACCCTCACATGACACCCTCCACGAGTGGCACCCAGCCTATGCCGGGTTCCACCCCTTTAGTGTCAAACTCTATACCTTCAACAAGTGCTACATACAACGCTCCTTATAACGCTCAATATAGCATGGTTAGCATGGGTCCCCTCAACCAACAATATGGTTGGCATCTATTTTACAATTCAACCCCCTGGATTCAGGTATCTGGGTGCACTAGCGATATGCATATATCGGTCAAGAACATAACAGTTCCCCCTCCATTTTCAGGCATGCATGGTCAGTCGTTGATTGACATGAGTATTCCTTATGTCAATCAAGGACATATGGTTAGTTATATGGTGGGCGAGAATCCTCAAGGAGGTCCCAACCAATCCATGGGGTCACCCTACTCACAAATTCAAATGAGTCAAGGGGGAAATACTTATCCTAGGGGTAATTTTGTACCCCAACAGCACATTCCCCATGGAAATCCACACTACAATGCCATACCCCAAGGCAACTACTATACCACGCAGCCTATGTATAATATTGGGACTCAAATGATGGGAGGATTGCAAGGATCCTCAAGTCATATGTCATCACCTTGGTCCGAGTCGGGGATACCACACACTCTGCCTTCCTTGGCAACGATGGATATCCCCAACTTGTACAAACTTACAAATGACCCCATTTATCATAACTTACTTTGGCTGCCAATCTTGCATAAAATACCAACAGACATCCCCATGTTCAAAGGGAAACAAGGGGAGGATCCAGGCACCCATATCACCACCTATCATATTTGGTGTGTTTCTAACTCCGTGGTGGATGATAGTGTCCGGTTACATCTTTTTCCCTGCACCCTCACTGGAAACTCAGCTAAGTGGTACATTGAGTTACCACGCACATCATTAAATACCTTCGACGCTCTAGCGATGGAATTCTTAAAGCACTTCCAACTACCCATCTGCTATGAGACTAGGACAGAGCTCCTCACTTCATTACGTCAAGATACCGCCACCCGCATCTCTGATCATATACATGAATGGAGATGTAGGAGGAGGTTATCAAAGCTCCCCTCCCAGGCTATCTCTTAGTAAACTAGTTGTACAAGTCCCTACTCCCTCAAATCACTAAGGATGTCGCCTTAGGTGGTGCGGTCACAAAAGACCAATCCATACATCGTGCCTAGCACTTAGATCTAATATATTCACAGTGTAGCACTCTTTATGATGTAATCCCCAATTCCCCTCACACCTCCAATACTTCCGCTACTCAACGCCCTGGAGCACACGCCAATGGGATTATCGGTGCAACCTCTAGAACTACTGTAAAATAATTTAGCGGTCACATTGCCTAGATGTCAGTGGACCCCTCTACCAAATCAACTGCTCTTCCTACCACCGCGATAAACTCTATACAGTCTACACAAAAACTCGATGGTAAGAACAAGAAGAATAATAAAAAGACCGCTCCTTCTGAGGAACAGTAGACAAAGCAGAAAAACCCAAAGCAGAAGGCCGCTGCACCCTCTGATGATGGAAAGGATAAACCCACCTGATTCCCTTGCAAAATCTATGTGCAAGACCACATGACATATCTGTGTCTGCGTCTTCAGGAATGCATAGATTTTATTGCTAAAAAGGACACCGGAAGGACCCTTGCTATCCTGAATAATTCTTTCCCCACTCAGTAGCAGCAACACCTCATTGCAAACCAATCCTAACCCCCGCAAGGGGGCAATGGTGGTTCGCAACATCCTTCAGCTAGTGAAGGATCCTCTACCGTTTACACCTTTGAAATGGTAGATCTACAAACAAGAGCCAAATCCTATGGAGCTCCTGGATTTTATGTAGAGGAACCTTCCTCAAGTCAAAACCCACCGCCGCCTAACGATTATCATATCGAAAGGCCAATTGCTGACCTTGTGATTCGGCACCCTAAAGGGGCACTTCGACGTGCAATGCACAATACATCTACACATGCCGCCCAAAACTACAGCATTGTAGAAGGCTTGGCGCAAGCGCCATCAACTATGTCGGCACTCGAAGTATTACAAATCTGTCCAGCACAAAGGAAAGCTTTGCTTTTGGCCATTGGTGGTATCGACCCATAGGATTCCATGCTTGCAATTTTCAGCATGGAAAAGTGTAAACCTCCCCTTTCTCACTAGCTTTCATTTTAGGTGCAAATCTTTTTGAAAGGTAAAGGTATACATAGAACTGTCATCGACGAAGGTGCTTCTACCTGCATCATGTCGGCTTCATGTTGGCTCACTTTGGGTTCTCTAACCCTATCCCCACCGTTGAATTCCCTTAAAGCTTTTGATGACCACACTTTCATCCCAAAAGGTTACCTTGCCGACTACCCCATCACTCTGAGTGGGAAAACGGTAACGGTGGATATTTAAGTCATTGATCATAAACTTGACTATAATCTGCTTTTGGGCTGCACTTGGACTTATGCCATCAATTCCATTATGTCTTCGGTCTTCTGTAGCATCCTATTTCCCTTAGATGGAAAGATAGTCACATTGGACTAGCTATCCTTTTGCACCCCAGATTACTCCCCATTACCTAGCGGCTTTGTGTTGGAAATAATACTGAGAGGGGGGGATGAATTAGTATTATCAAACTCTTTCCAATTTATACAAATATTTGTAGATCTTACTAATGAAACTTGCGTATGCCTTCCAAACTAATAATTTAATATATTCTTCAGATGTGGATTATTAATCTGTGTGTCAGAACCATATAACAGAAAACAAGAATAGAGCAAACAGTGACACCAAAGAACACAAGATATAAGGTGGAAACCCAATGTGGGTGAAAACCACCTGCTGCAATATGTCTCTATCCTCTTTCAATTAGAAACTTCTTTTTACAATGATTCTGTACTGGTGCAGTCTTATACCAGCACACAGGCTTCAACCTGTAGAAGGTTACAACCTTCTCTTTTTCCTCAAGGACCATGTTTCATGAATTTTTAGACTGGATCCATGAATATCAATCAAACATCAAATAGATCTACAATTAACCAACTTCCTTGTGCAACTATTGAATCAATAACTTCTCAGAACACAGGACCAGTAAACAATTCTGAATGCTAAACATTGTAGTAATAAGAAAAATCAAATAAACAATATTTCAAGAAAAGGTCCGCAACTTCACCAACAGTAACCTGCGTGTTATAGACATGTTTGGGCACTGCAACCCCAATCATATATGTCCATAAACCAAGGGCTCCTAAGTCCCTCAAAGTGTTGTTCCAACCCCTAAAAGAACAAGGTCAACTGATTACATCATCTCCCAGAAGTTCTCCATGAAAAACTACTCAGAACTGGTCAAAGCTGGACCATCTCACCTGCTCCATGGTCAAAGTGCATTGCATCCCACCTAAATGCACACGGGAGGTGCAATGCATACTTAAAAGCCCTTCTATGGGGAACGATGGGCAAGAGTGGACAAATGGCAGAGTCAATTTGCGAGGTGG
Organism: Pinus tabuliformis; assembly: GCA_031772625.1. NCBI lineage: Eukaryota > Viridiplantae > Streptophyta > Pinopsida > Pinales > Pinaceae > Pinus > Pinus tabuliformis. Next base: position 243,948,068 of record CM062818.1, on the reverse strand, counting down.
AGGATCATGGAATCTTCCAGAAACTTCTCCTGTGACACTTGCCTCTCTACATTCGCCCAGGGATGAGTAAGAGATCATCAATCTCCAAGTGGAATCAAGAACTATCAGAGAGAGGACACTAATCAAATCTCAGAAGTTGACTCACCTCCCTACAATCATCTATATATGGATCCCTCATCCCAGAGATCCGGAGGCTGGAATTTTGTATCTTGTAAGGAGGCGCTGCTAGTTTCTTGGTGTAACATCATAGTGTTGTGTGATCTAAGCTTCTCATGAGGTGAAGAAGGGCTTTCTTGCTGAGAGGATGATGCTGGGTCAGAAAAATTGGTTGTAATCCTCTTTTCTATTCTTAATATTAATAAAGCTATTCAAGTTTTCCTCCACATTCTTGTATGATTGATGATATATGCATTTGTGTGGTCAATATATATATGGTCCTATATTGTTTATGATAGTAGATCTCTGTTCTTCGATAGTGTTATGCTGCTTTGATTCCACAGGTGCTCTTTGAAGCTGGGTAGATGAGGAAGCGAGTGTCAAAGATCTATCAGAAGGGAGAGGAATCAAGCAAGGAACCAAGCGCAAGACAGAGGTTGGTCTCCTTTGTTCCCCTCTTATCTACTTCTCATAAAGGAAGTATTTTTAGTTTGTTTGTTTCTAAGATAGCTATTAGTCTTAGTGGGACTAGCAGCTTTGCATAGACACTAGATTTCCTGATAACAAAATGGTGACTCCGCTGGGGAGCGAATAGATTATTTGTTTGTCTATATTTGTCTACTTTATAAACTTACAGACGGAGCCTGAAGTCAAGCCAGCTAGCCTTCGAACTGCATTTTCTATGCAAGTTCAAAGTAGATCAATGCTGCTTTAGTCTATCTCCGGGTTTTGTTTATGAACTGAACAATCGATTTACAAACTCTCTAATTGCCCTTGTGGTGGCTCTAGTAACCTCCTTAGATATACCCCTATGATTTATTTACTGATTATCACTTGCTTGGCCTAAATCCCTGAACTGTGCTGCAAACTATGATCAAGAACTGCATCAAAAGTCTCACACTGTACCATCACACCCTCTCTTCAAGGATATCAATATGCATCGCACTTCCCGTGTGCTAAACTATGGGAAGGTGATCACGCCGTCCACCATTGTCCCTTCCTAGACGAGGCTAAAAGAGTTCTGGACGATCGTCCGGTTTCACCGTTACGGCTTCCTCCTGGATATAAGAAACTCTTGCCAAGTCCATCACTAGTTGAAAATCCAACTGACATGCCATTATGGTCGGCCGAAGCATCTATCATTGAAGATAAACCATTTGAATTCACACTAGATGAAAGTCAAAAGGTCGAGGCGGAAGTTGACCAGGTCTTGCCTTCAGAAGGTCCATCTTCAGATGATACAATCACCGGAGAGAACAAGAACGACACCGTTCAAATTATCTTTGTAAACACAGACTCTGATGAACATGGGGGCAGTCTACCCGTTCCTTTACCGCAGGAAGGAAGTTCGTCAGAGTCATATCTGGTTGTCTATTCGGTCCCACTGTTAGGGTCCCACCCTAACCCCCTTATTTATGTCATGGGATCACGTCATTGTCAAGAGTCAATAAAGCCCATATTAATATTTGTAAGTGGTTAACCCACAATTAATGATGGGACCACAGTTAGTTGCAAATGGGCCGTAGTATTAGATATATGGTATTAATAAAACCCACGGTATTGGCCCGTGGTATTGCATGTATGAGTCATATATAAAGGATAGAGACTCCCTGCGAGGAGTATCGTGTCTTATTTTGTAATCGAGCTATGCTCTATTGGAGGTTGCCCCCTCGAAGAGGCAAGTGAACATTATTCTCTGAATAATAAAATCATTGCTATTCTGTGTTCTGGGTATCTTTTCTTTGCATATTCTGTATTTGGGTATCATTTGCAGGTTAAGAGCATAACAAGTGGTATCAGAGCACTTTCCAGGGCCGGTGGGATCTCCAATTCTTAGCAAAAAAAAAATTTGGCTAGAGACGTGTTCCGGCGTCTTTAAACCACGGGATTTGTCGTTGAGCGCATAAACTTGCGGATTTGGGGAGGCATGCACGCAGGAAATACAAGAGGTGGTCATGTCTGTTGGACTCCCTTGTAACCCCTGTGGGTACCCCTTCGAGTAGTAGCGCATTAGACAGAACCGCGCACGGACTGTCTTCCACGTACCCTTTGGGTATATCAGAAGCCCCCTAGGCTCCCTTGAAACCTCGCCATAGATAAACCGTCAGCCGTCTTGTGGCTACAGTACACCGAGAATAGCACTCGGAGAAATTACTTGCCCGTACGATATGGTAGTCGAGTTGTACGGCTAAGGGTACGGTCGATCCTCCTTAGTTGGAGCCCTGAAACATTGGGCCGAGTACTACTGCCAGACCCTTATGTATATTGCGATCTGTAGCACCTGACACTCCTCAAGACCATAGTTCCCTTTTCTATCGGGGGATCGCCCATCATCTATTCCAGATCCGCTGGTGCAAAGGGGTGTAGCAGCAGCAATCATCAGTCCCGCCGTCTCGAGTTCGCAGATCATTCATTCCGATCTATTAGATCCAGCAGATCCGCAGCAGTAGTCTGTTCCGCTGCCCAGAGCTATCCGAACCGCCATTCAGATCTCTCAGATCCACCAGATCAGAGTTGTTGTGAAGGGTTCCTATATCGAGGTATAATTTTCACAGGACTTTTGGGCGCATGGAGATTTTGAGGATTTGGCGACTGCAGTATTGATCAGGAAGGAGTAAAACTCCGTTAGGAGTTTTAAAAAAAAAAGAGTCTGAGATATTTCGGGGCGCTTATTGGTGATCTAGCCCATCAGAATCAGGACGACGAGCTGAGCATGGTGGTACCATTCAATTATTAGTGAAAATTTTTAGGCGGTCCCAATTTTTCATCAGGTTGGTGTATGGTAGAAACTAGAGCTCAAGCAATGGCCAATGAAAGAATGGACAAACTTGAAGAATCTATTCAATCCCTCAATAATCAGCTTATCGGACTATGTCTCCAGGTCCAGCAATTAATCCCGAAGGGCAAGGAGCCAGCCCACGAGGAGGCGTATAATGGCAATGAATACAATGAGGGTGAGTCTAGCCACTCTCCTCACGTCTGGCACACCCACCCACCACCCAGTCAGCGACCTCCCAAGTTGGATATTCATAAATTTGACGGTTCTCACCCGTCCGCATGGATAGCACAAATGGAGCAGTATTTCAAACTGAATCGTATCTTAGATGATGCGACTAAGCTTATGTTGGGGAGCATGTACTTGGACAATGAATGGTGGCAATGGTGGGAATGGCATCAATGTTGCAATGGACCTTTTAGGACTTGGACCCAATTTACCAAAGCTCTTTGAGACAGCTTTGAATAGGAGGACTCTTTTTTGGGTCGTCTTACTAAGCTCCGACAGACGGGTACAGTGGATGAATATATTACAGCTTTTGAAGCCTTAGCCTTCTGCACTTGGGGTCTCTCAGATGTGTTCTACACGGAATGTTTTATCAGTGGTCTTAAAGAAGCCATCAAAGCTCAAGTCTTACTGCACCACCCTCCCACTTGGACAGAGGCTTGCAAGGTAGCCCTTAACGTGGAACGTGCATTGGCAGCCCAATACAGTCGCCCAAATTTCCCCGCTAAAGGTCGTCCCCCACAAGCTCACAACATGACTCAAACACTTAAGGTCCAAACGGTGTCACCTGCAGAAATGGCCGAAAGAAGGAAGCAAGGAATATGTTACTACTGTGATGAAAAATACTCCCCAGGTCATAAATGCAAGGAGCCCAAATTTTTTCAAATAGATGCCACTGACTACAGCTCAACAAAGGAAGATCCACCACTTGAGGAACATGAGGCACTAGAAGAAGACAACCAAAAGGAGAATGTCTCTGACGAACCAGTTATTTCACTGCATGCGTTGGCAGGGATTTCTTCCCCTCAAACTCTCAAAATTAGGGGTTTTCTTAAACATCGCCCAGTAGTAGTCTTGATTGATAGTGGAAGTACCCATAATTTCATCCATCAAAAAGTCGCAGAAGCAGTGCATTGTTTTGTACGAGCAGTTTCTAACTTCCAAGTCCAAATTGCGGATGGGGGCATAATGAAATGTGAAGGCCACTGTGAAAATGTCAAACTTCAAATGGGAGATTATCAGTTGAAAACCCACATGTTTGCCATACACATGGGGGGTTGCGACATTGTCCTCGGCGCTGAATGGCTCCGCACTCTTGGGCCAATCACAATGGATTTCCAGGAGTTATATATGAGTTTTAAGCAGAACAACTACACACATACCCTCCGTGAACTCCAGGCGGGAGCCCCCTCTATCATCAGCTCGCATCGGATGGAAAAATTGTTAAAAAAGGGAAATCATGGAGTGGTAGCTCAATTTAATGCCATCCAGGTAGTCGAAACCAAGTCTCTGCCAATTCATCCTGAGATGCAACAGATTTTAAATAACCATCTGCCGGTCTTTGACAAGCCTCATGAGCTTCCACCCTCATGAGGGGAATATGATCATAGCATCACCTTGGTTCCAGGGGCCCAACCCCCAAATGTGCGGCCATACAGATATCCGTTCACCCAAAAGAATGAAATAGAAAAAATAATCAAGGAACTTTTGGAAGCAGGTGTCATTCGTCCCAGCATTAGTCCTTATTCATCCCCAGTGGTCATGGTGCTCAAGAATGATGGGGAGTGGCGGATGTGTCCCGACTTCAGGGCCCTCAATAAGTTGACAGTCAAAGATAAATTTCCCATTCCGGTGGTTGACGATTTGCTGGATGAACTCAATGGGGCTCAATTCTTCACTAAGTTGGATCTTCGCTCAGGCTACCACCAAATTCGCATGAAGGAAGTCGACATTCCCAAGACTACTTTCCGAACTCATGAAGGCCATTATGAGTTCCTGGTCATGCCATTTGGTCTTTGTAATGCCCCCTCTACTTTTCAGAGCCTTATGAATCACATTCTCAAACCATATCTCAGGAAATTTGTCCTTGTCTTCTTCGATGACATCCTCATCTATAGTGGCACTTGGGCTGCACATCTTCAACATGTAGATCTACTCTTACACCTACTCCGCAAGCATAAATTATTTGTCAAGATGTCCAAGTGTTCGTTTGGCATGGAAGAAGTTGAGTATTTGGGCCACATTGTGGGGCGGGAAGGTGTCAAGGTGGACCCCAAAAAGATCCAGGCAATGCAAGAATGGCCTCAACCTAAGACCTTGAAGAGCTTGAGAGGAATTTTGGGTCTCACAGGCTATTATCGTAAATTTGTCCGCAACTATGGCCGCATAGTGAAGCCCCTCACTCAACTCCTAAAGAAAAATTTCTTCTTCTGGAATGAGGAAGCACAACAGGCATTTACCGCTCTCAAAAACGCCATGTGTTCCACTCCAGTCTTAGCACTACCTGACTTCACCAAATCCTTTGTCATTGAATGTGATGCTTCGGGGACCGGTATTGGGGCGGTCTTAATGCAGGAAGGGCGACCTTTGGCCTTCACAAGCCAACAACTAAGTGGGAGGAATCTGGGCCAATCTACCTACGAAAAAGAAATGATGGCCATCTTACATGCCGTCGAGACCTGGCAACCTTACTTATTGGGGCGACGTTTCCAAATCCGCACAGATCATCACAGTCTTAAATATTTTTTGGAGCAACACCTATCCTCCCCACAACAAAATAAATGGCTCGCCAAAATTCTGGGATATGATTATGAGATCATTTACAAGAAAGGGAAAGACAATAGTGTAGCAGATACATTATCTCGCCAATTTGAGGAAGAAAGTACTCTGCTAGCAATTTCCCTCCCCATTCCAGACTGGATTGAAGAGGCTTGCAAGGAATGGTTTTCACACCCCAGGCTATCCCAACTCATTTCTCAATTGCAGGTAGATCCAAATTCCACCAAGGGCTACGTGTGGCAGGATGATATTCTTCGCTACAGGGACAGAGTCATAATCTCACCAACATCCACCCTCAAAAGTCGCATTTTGGCAGAATTGCACTCATCACCCATTGCAGGACATTCGGGCTTTCAGAAGACGTATGCTCGCACCAGAAGATCATTTTTTTGGACAGGCATGAAAAAGGACATCCTTACTTTTGTAGCAGATTGCGATGTCTGTCAACGCCACAGAGGGGAAACTGTCAACACACCAGGCACATTACAACCATTGCCCATTCTGACATCAATTTGGACGGAAGTTTCTATGGATTTCATTACAGGTCTTCCAAAGTCTGGCAACAAGTCAGTCATCATGGTGGTTGTGGACCAACTATCAAAATATGCTCATTTCTGTGCCCTACCCCACCCATTTACACCAACTTTGGTCGCTCAAAATTTCATGGATCAGATTTTCAAATTGCATGGCATGCCCACTTCTATTGTGTCCGATCACGACCCGATCTTCACCAGTAATTTTTGGCAGGAACTCTTCAGGATACAAGGCACTCAACTAAAACTCAGTACTTCCTATCATCCACAAACAGATGGTCAAACTGAAGCCGTCAACAAATGTCTAGAAACCTACCTTAGGTGTTTCACTTCAGAAAAGCAACACCTTTGGGTACAGTGGTTACCTCTGGCTGAATGGTGGTATAACACCAACTATCATGCCACCACCAAAATGACTCCCTATGAAGCAGTATATGGTCAACTTCCGCCTTCCCCTACTTCTTATCTCAAGTGGTGCTCCAAAGTACAAGCAGTGGATCAACTCCTACAACACCGCACAACCATGCTCGCCCATCTTAGAGAGAATCTTCATCAAGCTTAGAACCGCATGAAGCAACAGGTAAACTAGCATCGCTCAGAGCGCCAATTTCAAGAAGGGGATTAGGTCTTTTTGAGGCTGCAACCATATAAGCAAACATCACTCAAAGACAAGGGTTGTCAGAAGCTATCTCCAAAATTCTACGGACCATACCAAGTACTTCAGCGCATTGGAGAAGTGGCTTACAAGTTGGCTTTGCCACCTACTGCAAAAATCCATCCAATTTTCCATGTATCATGCCTCAAGAAAGTGATCGGGAACAATTACCGAGTTCAAACCAGTCTACCTGAATTGGACGAAGAAGGGTCAATCTGGCTTCAACCCGAACAGGTTCTAGACACAAGAGACAAGCACCTGCACGGCTGCATGATTAAGGAAGTCCTCGTCAAATGGAAAGACACCTCTCCGGAAGATGCAACTTGGGAACCAGCCAATATTCTTCAGCAGTTTCCGCAACTTCAGCCTTGAGGACAAGGCTAGTCTTAAGGGGGAGGGCATGTTAGGGTCCCACCCTAACCCTCTTATTTATGTCATGGGATCACATCATAGTCAAGAGTCAATAAAGCCCATATTAATATTTGTAAGTGGTTAACCAGCAATTAATGACGAGACCATAATTAGTTGCAAATGGGCCGTAGTATTAGATAGATGGTATTAATAAAACCCACGGTATTGGCCCGTGGTATTGCATGTATGAGTCATATATAAAGGATAGAGACTCCCTGCGAGGAGTATCGTGTCTTATTTTGTAATCGAGCTCTGCTCTATTGGAGGTTGCCCCCTCGAAGAGGCAAGTGAACATTATTCTCTGAATAATAAAATCATTGCTATTCTCTGTTCTAGGTATCTTTTCTTCGCATATTTTGTATTTGGGCATCATTTGCAGGTTAAGAGCATAACACCGACCTCCAAGCAACCTAGTTGTTTCCTTCGATTGGAATTTACTAGGCAGACCCCGTTTACCAGCTAGTGTACCATTTCGAATCATTGCACAAATATACAGAATGGCCATGGCCAGTACCATCATAGATGAAGGGGCTTCTGTGAGTATCCTTTCCTCAACTGCTTGGAAAGCGCTTGGTTCGCCATCACTTTTGCCTAAAATGAGAAATTTAACGGGCTTTGATAAAGGAACCAGTCGACCGTTAGGTATCCTTCCCAATGTGTCGATAACATTGAGAAGGAAAACCATTCACATGAACGTAATGGTAGTCCAAGGACCCCTAGATTATAATCTACTCCTTGGACGCGACTATATTTATTGCATGGGAGCCATTGTCTCCTCGCTCTTTAGAGTAATGTGTTTTCCGCATGAAGGAAGAGTGGTCAAGCTCGTAGACCAGCTTTCATTTCCCGGCTCACACATAGCAAATAGTCAAATACCATCCCTGAATGGTCCTTTCACGCAAGGAATTTCTCATCAATCCCTAGTATGTCCACCTGATGAGCGCGAGTGATTCGGGAAGACATGACTGAAACCCAGGGGGCATGCACCCTGGTCTGTTTCGGCAGGAAAACCTTGGGCATAGGGTAGGTTTCCACGAAGGATATATGACTGGTTTATGATATTAGACTGGAATAAGATTCCTTCGTCAAAGTTATGTGAGTGGAGGCAAGTTGCGCCACTCACCTTTGTCTATTTCGGTAGACATCGCTGAGGAAGTGTTTTGTCTACTGTGTGGATGGAACAATCTTTGGTAACCTAGAAATTTTTCGCTATACCTAGGGGCATGCAAACCTTTTGGCATGCAAGTGAAGAGCAACCATTTATTTTTTAAAATTTGTAAGTCCTCTAACCCTTTAAACTCGTAGGATTGGTCGTTTCCTAACTTGCATAAATAAAGGATGCGGAGCAAAGCTTTGTAAGGTGCAAGCTCCATAAAAAATGGCATCTTAGATGAGACATCCTTATTATACAACTGGATCGAGCAACTTTTATGTGGAGTTCAAGCTCGTTAAAAATTAAACATAAGCAGTGAGCAAATGTTTCCCCCAGAGTTTAAGCTCATTCATTAAAAAATGAACCAATTTCTGGTAAATAACCATCGTGAATGCATTATCAACAGCCTTTGAAGCCTTGGTCATGTTCTCATCATCACCTCCACTCTGTATTGTCCGATCATTCACCTCCATTTGACTGTTTACCCTTTTGAGGAACAGCTACGAAGAGTGATCCTGTTAGCCATCCTTGTGACACTGCCGTGATTGGAAAATTCCAAACCTTACCTAGAATTAGTTGCTACCTGAATTTATCACTCGTTCCTCAAAAAACGAGTTTCATTTAAGCTCTTTTCATCTAACTCATAAAATATGAAAATATTGCCGAGTAATTGGCTTCTCTAGCTCGTTAAAGTAACCGGGAGTGTTATGCCTCCTTTAGATTTTAATCTTTTTGGACCTGAGGGATTATTACATAAAAAGATCAAGCGCTTGTTTTGTTCGGCTCGTTAAAATTACTGAAAATTCATCCCTTTTGTATTATTTTATACTTTTTCAGACTTAAGGGATTATATGACGAAAAAGAATTGTTGGAGTTTTCTTTACGTCCCTTTTAGACTCTCTAAAATTGAAAAGGACCGAGTTATCTTTGTCGTTAAACTCGTTAAAACCAAATAGCGACAAACTTGTCCATACAGACAAGAACGAGTTTCACTATCGCTAGGCTCGTTAAAACAGAGCGATGGGTTTTCCCGAAGGGAAAATTGTAGAACAAGCATATGTTATCCTCCTCAAGCTTGACAAAAATAAAGAGGTACTGGTCAGCAATGACTGGGGAAAAATTGGGAAGAAAACTTGAAGAAACTTTATTGGTGGCAAGTCGCTCTTGAACATAACACTTTCACTCCGCATCCGAGTCGGGTTGGGTTGTTCCATTGATTGGTCTTATCACCATTGGTCCATCACACCATCCATATTTGGGGTTAACGCTACCAATCCATCATGTCATTGTCGCCGGTATGTTCAAGAGAAGTCGCTCAGAGAATTCACCTGTGTCTCATCCACTGCAATACATTTACGCTCCATTCTTTTAGGACCGCCACCCTGAACCTTATATCATCTGATTGTTTTCACCTCCAAAATCATTTACTTCGTTCCATGCCATAGATGTGGGATTCATTAAGACCCTCCTATGGTGGGTTGCTTCTTGTCGACATCAACTCATTATCCAAGAAGTCGACTTAGGGACAACCCTTTTAGTACTTTGAAGCTTGCACGCCTCAATGGCAAGTTTCTGACTTCTGGCGACATGTTTTCATCAATGGCCTTCGACCGAAATATTTTGCGTGGTGTTCGACGCCAAGTCCCTTATTCACACCACGTGAGTTGTACTATAGTACCTTGAGGGTCATCATCATTATCGGTGATTCCTCTCACGCCTGTTAACAGCTTACATCACTGGCTGGTAATCAGGCGATGTCTTTCCATGTTCGACTCCAGAACATCTCTCACATGGATTGACTTGTACTTTGAGTAAAGATCGAACGAGATTGAAGACCCCGGATCTAGTTTCATCCATCCGGGCTGCAATATATATTCAGGAAAATAAATACACCAAATCTACATCATTACTGCACAGATAATCATCCAATCTAAGGGATGATGGCTCCACCGGAATCATCATTCTGCACAGAGACGATTTTCTATCTTATGTACATGAAAATGAATTTACAAAGTTGAGCATGGAAATGCCCGCCTCAGCTAGATCATGAAAATATTATGAAGATAATGTATTGTATTGTATCTTATTACAGGTCGCCTTCCAGCTCAAAAAAAATTCGGATCCTCATGATAAAGCATTTCACCCGACATCAAAAGATTAACGATCTCATGCTTTAGGGGGAAACTGTTATAGACATTTTTGGGCACTGCAACCCCAATCATATATGTCCATAAACCAAGGTCTCCTAAGTCCCTAAAAGTGTTGTTCCAACCCCTAGAATAACAAGGTCAACTGATTACATCATCTCCCAGAAGTTCTCCATGAAAAACTACTCAGAGTTGGTCAAAGCTGGACCATCTCACCTGCTCCATGGTAAAAGTGCGCTGCATCCCACCTAAATGCACACGGGAGGTGCGATGCATACTGAAAATCCCTTCTATGGGGTGCGATGGGTGAGAGTGGACAAATGGCAGAGTCAATTTGCGAGGTGGAGGATCATGGAATCTTCCAGAAACTTCTCCTGTGACACTTGCCTCTCTGCATTCGCCTAGGGATGAGTAAGAGATCATCAATATCCAAGTGGAATCAAGAACTATCAGAGAGAGGACACTAATCAAATCTCAGAAGCTAACTCACCTCCCTACAATCATCTATATATGGATCCCTCATCCCAGAGATCCGGAGGCTAGAATTTTGTATCTTGTAAGGAAGTGCTGATGGTTTCTTGGTGTAACATCATAGTCTTGGGTGATCTAAGCTTTTCATGAGGTGAAGAAGGGCTTTCTTGCTGAGAGGATGACGTTGGGTCAAAACAATTGGTTGTAATCCTCTTTGCTATTCTTAATATTAATAAAGCTATTCAAGTTTTCCTCCACATTCTTATATGATTGATGTTATATGCATTTGTGTGGTAAATATATATCTGGTCCTATATTGTTTATGATAGTAGATCTTTGTTCTTGGATAGTGTTATGTTGCTTTGATTCCATGGGTGCTCTTTGAAGCTAGGTAGACGAGGAAGCAAGTGGCAAAGATCTATCAGAAGGGAGAGGAATCAAGCAAGGAACCAAGCGCAAGACATAGGTTGGTCTCATTTGTTCCCCTCTTATCTACTTCTCATAAAGGAAAATGAAAGTAGTTTTAGTTTGTTTGTTTCTAAGATAGCTACCAGTCTTAGTGGGACTAGCAGCTCTGCATAGACACTAGATTTCCTGATAACACTGCACACATCCGTGCCTTATCTGTGTCGAATCTGCGGGTCTCCGCGCCCACACTATGTCTGTCCTGCAAACTTCGCACCTGCGGTGTGCAAAACCTGCAAACCTCCACACCTGTGCCTTGACAGGCCTGCGGGTCTCTGCACCTGTGCCTTGACTGGCCTGCGGTTCTCCGCACCTACACCATGTCACACCTGCAGTCCTGTGGGTATAGATATTTTTCAGACTTCAATTATACCCCAAACTAACAGATTTACAGATCTGATCATGCGCCAAGGAGATCTCGACCCATTAGTAGATTTTTCTTGTAAAGCTCAGGTTTCTCCTTAATTCATATCCAGCTATCACTCACTAATTCGATCACCAGAATTTCAGATCTTTCTCTTCTTAAGATATTCAACACATGAGTGCTAAGCCAAATGATCTCCTTTCCTTTTTATAGACAAGCCCTCACTCAAACCATGGACCGAAACCATAGAAACCCAATACAAGGGACCAAAAACTTAGGTTCAATATGTTAGAAGCAAAACCACGGACCAAAACCATAAGATCAAAATCGTTGGACAAATACCATGGACTAACCACAAGATTTCCCACGTGCGCGCATTTTTCTCTACATGAAAGTTCGTGAACTTTACGACCGCACTTTTTGTTCGGCACACCCACGAACATGTCCACACCTTTTGTTCTGCGTGCCTGCAGAACCTGCCGATGACTGCAGCTTTGTGAATAGGAACCTGCGAACCTGCCATTTTCTACCATTCTGAGAGCCTGAACTTGTGATCTGCTACTTGAGTGAATTGCCATCAAGGACAACACTTATGTCATCGAGCGAAACCTGTGTCATAATGCCAACAATCTCCCCCTTTGGACTTGATGGCAACCCAAAGTCACTCAAGGTCTTTCCTCCCCCTTTGACATCAAGGGAAAAGGGTTATGCTCCCCCTGAATGCATGTTGAAGTCTCAGCTCTGCTGTGCTGTCCAAGCTCCCCCTGAGAAATAGGCAAGATCTTGACAAAAGAAAGATATCAGCAGCATCTGTCAAGCACTATTCAGATCAGTATCCATGTTCTCCTTTTTCACTTGCTCCTCCTGAAATCAAGACAACCGAAGAATTGAACCAAGATCTTCTATGATAATGCCAACAATGCATTATTAGAAGAATATATGCTCCCCTTGAACCTGTGCTAGATTGTCTCTGACAGACCCATATCGAACTCTTCATCCTTGCTCTTCTTCAAGTCGACTGTACCCACATAAACCAGCATATGTACGTGTATACCCCATATGAAACTCACATAGAACCAACAATCTCTGAAACAGACAAGATTCAACAACCAGATGATGCATTAACTACCCCCAGCTTTTGTCTGAAATATTCAAAAGTCTCCCTCGGCAGTGATTTGGTGAGGATATCAGCAACTTGTTCCTTAGAGGGAACATACTTCAACTTGACCTTTTGTTCAAGCACTTGTTCCCAGAGAAAGTGATACTTGATTGGTATGTGTTTAGTCTTTGAATGCATGACAGGATTCTTTGAAATACTGATTGCACTTGTATTATCACAGAAGATGGAGATAGGTGGAGTACAAGTGATTTGCATGTGTTGCAATGTTTGCATCACCGAAAGGAGTTGTGTGCAGCAAGATGCAACAGCTACATATTTTGCTTCAGCTGTAGATAATGCAATAGAGCTTTGTTTCTTGTTGAACCAAGATACTAATCTAGGACCCATGAAGAATGCACCACCACTAGTGCTTTTCCTGTCATCCACACTTCCTGCCCAATCCGCATCTGTGTATGCATGAAGTGTGAGATCTATACCTCTAGGATACCATAAGCCATAGTTTTGAGTTCCTTGAAGATACTTGAAAATTATTTTAACTACCTAAAGATGAGTTTCTTTTGGATTTTCCTGAAACCTTCCAACTATTCCCACTGCATGCATAATGTCTGGTCGGGGACCTATTAGATAGAGTAGACTACCAATCATGGATCTATAGGTTGGTTGATGTACTGCTGCCGATTCGTCATTTGCGTTGAGGCTGCATCCTGTCACCATAGGGGTACACACTGGTTTCGAATCCTCCATCCCATATTTCTTCAAGATCTACTTGAGATACTTGGTTTGTGATAGAAAAATACCGTCTTTGTTTTGTTGGATTTGTAAACCAAGGAAATATGTGAGCTCACCAAGCATGGACATTTCAAACTCCTTTTGCATCACCAAGGCAAAATTTTGACTCATGTCTTCTTCATTGCTACCAAAGATGATATCATCAACATACACAACAAGTATTAGCAATTTTTCATTATCAACCTTTATATATAGATTGCTATCAGTTGATCCTTTTATAAAGCCTTGTTGATGGAGGTACTTATCCAACCAATAATACCACACCCTAGGAGCCTGTTTAAGGCCATAGAGAGCCTTTTTGAGTCTGCATACAAGTTTTGGATCATTTCCAAGAATAAACCCATATGGTTGTTCAATATATACTTCTTCCTCCAAGTCTCCATTCAGGAAAGCAGACTTCACATCCATTTGAAATACTTTGAACTTCTGAAAGCTAGACAGAGCAAGGAACATCCTTATAGCCTCAAGTCTGGCAACTGGTGCAAATGTTTCTTCAAATTCTATGCCTTCTTGTTGCGCATACCCTTTACAAACAAGTCTTGCCTTGTTTCTAACCACATCCCCATTTTCATTCAGCTTATTTTTGAAGATCCATTTTGTCCCTATGACATTCTTATCTTTTGGTCTAGGAACCAACTCCCAAGTATTATTCTTTTCAATCTTCTCGAGTTCTTCCTCCATGGCCTTGACCCAGCATTCATCTTTGCAAGCCTCTCTTACATTCTGTGGTTCAGTGGAGGAGAGCAATGCTAGATAACTTGAAGCTTCTGAAATGGTTCTCCTTGTTTGTACACCTGCCTCTTTCTGCCCCAAAATTTGAGATTCTAGATGATTCTTCTGAATGTATCTGGATGGAGTCTTTTCTTCTATCCTTATCTGTTCTTCTGGTGCTTCATGGGTTTCTTCTTCATCATGAATCTGATTTGATGTTGACGGATAGTCTTCGCCATCTTCGAAATCTTCAGATTTTACCTGCCTAGGAGTGTTTCCTTCTTCATCAACCACCACATCAATGCTTTCAACAATTTTACCAAGTCTTTTATTATAACATTTGTAAGCTTTGTTGTGGGGAGAGTAGCCAAGTAAGATGCCTTCATCTGCTCTAGGTTCAAACTTGCCAAGATTTTCATCAGTCCTTTTAATGTAGCATTTTCTTCCAAAAATTTTGAAGTATTTTACCATGGGAGTCTTATTGTACCAAAGTTCATGAGGAGTCTGAGTGTTGTTTACTTGGTCATTTTTCTTGTTGAGAATAGTAATACTGGAAAATTCGGCTTCACCCCAGAAGGTTGCAAGAGTTCCAGACTCATCAAGCATAGCACGAGCCATTTGTTGAACTGTTCTATTCATCATTTCCACAACTCCATTCTACTAAGGAGTCCTTGCAACAGAAAATTCCCTTCTTATTCCATGTTCTTCACAAAAATCGAAAAATTCATCTGAGGTAAATTCCCCTCCTCGATCAGATCTGAGACATTTGATTCTGCGATCTGATTAGTTTTCAACCAAAGCTTTAAATGACTTGAACTTTTCGAAAGCTTCATCTTTATACTTCATGAGTCCTATCCAACACATCCTTGAAAAATTATCAATGAACAATATGAAATACTCTTCTCCTCGAGGTGACCTCTTCCTAGTTGGACCACATATATCAATGTGGACAAGTTCAAGTGGCCTGCTAGCTAATCCTTCCTTCTCAGGGAAATTAGTTCTGGTTTGCTTACCAATTTGACATGATTTTCATATTGTATTGTCTAGAATTCTGATATCAGGAAGATCTCGAACTGCCTGATATTTGCATGCTTTCCTTATCTGAGAGAAGCTAAGATGCCCCAGTCTTCTGTGCCATAGCCAGTGTTCATCATTCTTGCTTAAATAGCATTGTTGTTGTCCTCCCTTGAGTACGTATAAGTTATTTGGAGTTCTAATGCCTCTGATCACTATTTTTCCTGTATCAAGCTCACGAACAATACATCCATTTGATCAAAATATTACCTCCATTCCTTGATCACACATCTGATTGACACTCAATAGATTATGCTTTAAGCCATCAACGTACATAAAATTTCCAGCCTTGACCATTTCTTTCAAACGAATAGAGCCTTTACCTTTTATGTATGTAGGGGTGTCATTTCCAAATGAGACCTTCTTTTCCTTTTCTAAGGCACTATATGACTGAAGTTTCTCTCTATCACCTGTCATATGTTTCGAGTAGCCACTGTCGATGTACCATTGATTTTCTTGTCCTTCCGCATATAAGGCTATCCCACATCTTTCTGGTTGCGCTTCTTTCTTTTTCCATATTTTGGAACTCAATGAAACTTTCTCCTTCTGAGTTTCTTGCCGAAACCTGCTCTTGCATTCAAAATCTTCATGACCGAATTTGTTACATATAGAGCATTCTATTTCATTTTAAAAAGCAGAGAAGTTATTGTAGGTTCTTTTCATGATTCTTGTCATACTCCTTTCTTTTTTATCTTCCCTAGTCATGATGGTCTTGTAGGAAACACATTGAGTAGCTTTATGACCAAAGTTATGACAAGAGAAACATTGGCCATTGAAGAAATTCCTGCGATTATCAAATCTACCACCCATATGATTATAGTTTCCATCCATTCTTGAGCCAAATTGAGAATGATTTACCTGTGATCTGTTGAGGCTTCTGTTCATTCTTGAAGTAAATTGCCCCCGATTTACTTGCTGATCTGCATTATGCTTTTGCTGTCGATTGTCCACTTGTTCACTTCTCCTTGCTGCATCAAGATAAATTTTGGAGGTGGATGGCTTATGTGCTTGCTTCTGAGCTTGAGATGCTTCTTTGGAATATCCGAGACCTGTCTTGATTAGAGGAGAACGCTGCACTTTGATAATCTCATCTAGAGTTTCAGATCCTTTAGCAAATCTGAGATTAAGGGCTTTTGTTTTCTCAATTTCTTTTCTAAGTCCCACAATTTCACATTCTAACTCTTCATTGTGTTTATCTTTTTCAGCAAGTTGGAATGTTAGAGTATCTATAATCATATTCTTTTCCTCTAAACTAACTTTAAGTTTAGAGATTTCTTCATAAAGCCCTTCTTCATTTGTAGCATCCAAGAAATCATCATCTTCAAAAGCCATCAAAAGTCTATCATCATTACCTGGTTCTTCTTCATCACTATTTGACAATCCATCACTGTCTTCATGAGTGTAATAGCTCTTCTTATTTACATTCTGTTTTCTGTTCCATCTAACTGGTTCCTTACCTTTGTCTAGTTTATCTTTATGAGGACATTTTGCAGCATAATGACCGACTCTTCCACAAGCAAAGCATTTGAAAGGTAGCTTACCTCTGAATCTTCTAGATCCCCATTGGAGGTTCTTGACAAAATTTGATTCTTCCTCATCTTCTGACTCATAGTAATCTCCTTTTCCTGAAGTCTTGAATGCAGCTTCTCTTCTGTCTGATGGTCCTCCTTTTCTCATTTCGTAAGCCGTTAGAATTCCGTGCAGCTGTGACATGGTAAGGCTCTATAGATTCTGCTTTTCTTCTATGGCAGAAACTTTTGAATCAAACTTAGGAGATAAAGATCTTAGAACCTTTTCAACCAAAACCACTTCTTTTATTTCTTCACCCAAGTTTTTCATACAATTTACGATCTCATCTATACGTAGGAAATAGCTAGCCACACTTTCATCATTATGCATTCTGAGACTTTCATATTGAATTCTAAGAGTTTGTAATTTTTCTCATTTTACCTGTTCATCTCCTTCATAGCTTAGAACGATCTTGTCCCATATTTCTTTTGCGCTTTTGAGCTGCATCACCTTGACAAATTCTGATTGAGATAGACTTCCTAATAGAGTATTGACAGCCTTTGCATTTGTTTCATACTGCTTCTTACCAGCTACATCTGTAGGAGTTGTTGATGGAAATGTGTATCCTGTTTCCACAATATCCCAAACTTCTGTACCAAGAGATTGAAGATAAGCAGTGATTCTTACCTTCCAATAGACGAAGTTGCTCCCATCAAAAATCAGTGGCCTGATAGATGCTTCTTTCTCGTAGTTGCTCATGATGATAGATCTTCCTTCAAGCGATCAAGCTTTTCCTGAAGGACCTGCTCTGATACCAATTGTTGGAAATAATACTGAGAGGGGGGGGTGAATCAGTATTATCAAACTCTTTTCAATTTATACAAATATTTGCAGATCTTACTAATGAAACTTGCGTATACCTTCCAGACTAATAATTTAATATATTCTTCAGATGTGGATTATTAATCTGTGTGTCAGAACCATATAACAATAAACAATAATAGAGCAAACAGTCACACCAAAGAACACAAGATATAAGGTGGAAACCTAATGTGGGTTAAAACCACCTGCTGCAATATGTATCTATATTCTTTCAATTAGAAACTTCTTTTTACAATGATTGTATATTGGTGCAGCCTTATACCAGCATGCAGGATTCAACCTGCAGAAGGCTACAACCTTCTCTTTTTCCTCAAGGACCACATTTCATGAATTTTCAGACTGGATCCATGAATATCAATCAAACATCAAATAGATCTACAATTAACCAACTTCCTTGTGCAACTACTAAATCAATAACTTCTCAGAACATAGTACCAGTAAACAATTCTAAACCCTGAACACTGTAGTAATAAGCAAAAGCAGCTAAACAATATTTCAAGAAAAGGTCCACAACTTCACCAACAGTAACCTGCACACATCCGCGCCTTATCTGTGTCGAATCTGCAGGTCTCTGTGCCCACACTGTGTCTGTCCTGTGAACTTCGCACCTGTGGTGTGCAAAACCTGTGAACCTTCGCACCTGCGCCTTGACAGGTCTGCCGGTCTCCGCACCTGCACCTTGACTGGCCTGCGGTTCTCTGCACCTACACCATGTCGCACCTGTGGTCCTGCGGGTATAGATATTTTTCAAACTTCAAGTATACCCAGACTAACAGATTTACAGATCTGATCATGCACCAAGGAGATCTCGACCCATCAGTAGATCCATCTTGTAAAGCTCAGGTTTCTCCTTGATTCAGATCCAGCTATCACTCACCAACCGATCACCAGAATTTCAGATCTTGCTCTTCTTAAGATATTCAACACATGAGTGCTTAGCCAAATGATCTCCTTTCCTTTTTATAGACAAGCCCTCACTCAAACCATGGACCAAAACCATAGAAACCCAATACAAGGGACCAAAAACCTGGGTTCAATACTTTAGAAGCAAAACCACAGACCAAAACCATAAGATCAAAATCGTCAGACAAATACCATGGACTAACCATAATATTTCCCACGTGCGTGCATTTTTCTCTGCATGAAAGTTCGTGAACTTTACGACCGCACTTTTTGTTCGGCACACCCGTGAACATGTCCGCACCTTTTGTTCTGCGCACCTGCGGAACCTGCCGATGACCGTAGCTTTGTGAACAGGAACCTGCAAACCTGCCATTTTCTACCATTCTAAGAGCCTGAACTTGTGATCTGCTACTTGAGTGAATTGCCATCAAGGACAAAACTTATGTCATCGAGCGAAACGTGTTTCATAATGCCAACACTTTGTACCCTTAGTGGGTGGTGCACCTAACTCTTACGTCAGTATCGATACTAGTCTATTGAAGGGCTCTTCCCTGATTGGTTGTTTCCATCTTCTGCCACCTGCGGTTCCACAGACGGTCTCTATGGTTTCATCCATTCCTCATGAACCTATCGATCCTTGGATCCTCACGGCCCCTTCTGACATTGACACTTACCAAGAAAAAATATCACTGTCACCATCGGAATTGGCCTACCAGACCATTCAATCTGCATCCGAGTCTCCGGTCACTTTGGTCATGGCCAACAGTACCACTACCCTTCCCATAAAATCTCTTTCTTTCGATCCCCTCAATCAAATCCTACCTATGGACGAAGCTATTTGAGAGATCACGAGTTTAGAAGAGCAACCTTGGGAGGACTCACACCATCGTGTTTCGATATCTGATTCGGACATGATGCCTCTTCAAATCCTATCATCTGACACACCTGAAATCATTTCCTCACCATATACGACTATCCAAACTTTGGACTCAGAGGGAAACATGGGCAATCTTTCAAAGACATTGCTCATCGATATTTCAATCAAGACAGGCATTGTGGAAAACATACAGATTGGAGCCAATCACAATCTTGAGGAAATTGTGAGCTTCACCTACCCTTTTAAGGACTTCCGTGATGTTTTTCCTTGGTCTTATGAGGAAATTCATGGCATAGACCCTTCTATTGTCAAGCATGAGATCAAGAAAGATCGAGCATTATTTTTATGGTATTTTTCTTACTTGTTAATCCAAAAAAACCTCGAGTCTCCTTCTTCGAGCTAGTTAAACTACCACGAAGAAGATTGAGCATTTTTTATGGTATTTTTCTTGCTCGTTAATCCGAAAAATCCTTGAGTCTCCTTCTTCATGCTTGTTAAACTACCACGAAGAATATCGAGCATTCTTTTTATGGTATTTTTCTTGCTCATTAATCCAAAAAATCCTCGAGTCTCCTTCTTCAGGCTCATTAAACTACCACGACAAATAGCGAGCATTCTTTTTATGGTATTTTTCTTGCTCGTTAATCCGAAAAACCTCGAGTCTCCTTCTTTCAGCTCGTTAAACTACTACAAAGAAGATATGAGTGCTTTCTTTTATGGGATATTTTCTCGCTCTTAAATTGAAAAATCCCTGAGTTTTTCATCGTTGGGCTTGTTAAACACATACAACGATGGTCTGAGCAACTCTTTTTCGCTCTTTTTCTAGCTCATTAAACTGAAAAAGATCATTAGAGCATTCTTTTTAGGCATTTTTTTCTTGCTCATAAAACTGAAAAAATCCCGAGTTTTTTCTTTAGGCTCATTAAATATTTATAAAGATGACCCAAGCATTCTTTTAGGTACTTTTCTCGCTCGTTAAACTGAAAAATCCTGAGTTTTTGTCACCGGTCTCATTAAAAATCTACAGTAGCAAGAATAGCACTTGCTTTTTTGGGACTATTTCTCGCTCTTAAATCAAAAAATCCCTAAGTTTTTCCCCTTCTTCGGGCTCGTTAAATCTACAAAGAAGGAATGAGCAGTTCTTTTAACTATTTTTCCTTGCTCAATAAACTAAAAAAGATACCTTGAGTTTTCTTCATTTGACTCGTTAAAATTTTATGAAGGTATTGAGTTTGTCATCGCGTGACTCATTAAAAATTTACGACGAAAAATGAGTTTAGTTTATCTCCTCGTACTCGTAACAAAATGAGGTCAACATCTATTGAACATAGGTTTCTCTTTATCTGGATTCAATAGATTAACTCATAGAAAAGTAACTGATCCGGGTATACTATTAACCTTTTGTCGCAGCCAGTTAACGACTATGACAAAGGGATGACCATGGAGTCGTTATTTACAATCTTTTCAAACTATCTGAAATATGAAAAGACCACCGAGTTGTCTAGTCTAGACTCATTAAATTAAATGGACAAGATATAGAGTCACTCTTTTTACGATCCTTTTCAGACTCTCAAAACATGAAAATATCAACAAATTTGCCTGTCTGGAATCATTAAACTAATCAGATAAGGTATATAGTCACTCTTTTCACGGTCCTTTTCAGACTCTTAAAGTATGAAAAAATCGACAAGTTTACCTGTCTGGACTCACTAAATTAATCAGACGGGGAAAGTAGACAATACAACTACATTTTTTATTAGAAAGCGTGCTTTGGCAGCAGTCGTTCCCTTGAACGTGGCACTCCCTCAGATAAACCTTCCTTGTGACAACCTCTCAATATGATCCTACCATCTTATGAGTTTAGCCTAAATACCCCAATGTTCTTGCATCTCTGTATCCTAACATTCTTTGGTGTTCATGAGTCTAGTTCTGCAAGGTTAAAACCATTTTTGTTCCCTCTATTGTTCAAGGGTTAACCTTTTGTTTCCACCATCAACCCATCAAGCATATATTTTCATCATGCCCTCTGTTGTTTAGACCCAATGCTCAAAGATTCCTCAAAAAACAAATCATTCTTGTCCCGTTTTGTGTCGATTGATGTAGGACACATTATTTCCTACCTTTCGACAAATATCTTCCTATCGACTTCAACACTCTATCTAGGAAGACAACTCAGAAAAACATTCAGTGCCTTGGTACTTGCAGACATTAGTGGCAGGTCACCTTGTATTTGATCATGGGTTCTCATTATTGGCTCTTGGTTAAGCGATTCTATGGGTGTTAAACAACAAAAACATCTTTCACACTCATTAGATTGTACTGTGCATCTTGGAGACCATCACCATTATTGGTGGCCTTCCTTGCATTTGTTAACAATCTCCATTATCGAGTGGTAATCATATGATTTTTTGCATGTTTGACATCAACGCATATATTCCCATGTATCGATCTATGTTGTTCAGTGAAGTGAAAATCAAGACCTTGGGTAGAGGCTTGCATCAATCAGCCTTGCTTCCTCTCCCAAGTTGCGTATATTGTTTTTTGGAGACAGCTCATCAGAATGATCCTATTATGACACCAGATCTGCATTGTGCTTATCAGTGGCCAACATCGTCATATCTCTTTTATGAGAAAATCACTCTGACATAGCTATTGAGCATGGGAATGCCCGACTCAGGACATGATTTTAGTAGTTTTATATACTTATGTGTTGTATCAGGTTTCTTATACCACTCGAAGCTCTAATCCTCTCTCTCTTTTTGTCGAAGAAGGAAAATTACAGTTAAGTAAATTATTTTGGCCATCATCGCAGCCTCTGATCTCACACTTTAGGGGGCATCTGTTATACAACAAAATGACCCCCTCATCAGCTCAGAGGGGAAAGACATGATAGCTGAAGCAAAGACCAAGATCACATGCCTTGTTTCCACACTAACGTTGGCTATACACTGACAACCTTCTTTATAAAGCTTCTCCGTAATCCTAAGAGTGCGTTAGTGACCCTACTAACTCTAGTTGTTAGTTCGGGAACAGTGTTAGTGGATCCTAATGAAGTTCTAAAAGTCAAAGGAGTGAATTGACTCATAAATATATAGATATTTGCTCCTAAATCTACTCAAGAAAAGCAAGGAAACATCTCAAGTTTGACCTATTTGGGGGATTTCTAATCCTAATGAAGGAGGCAAATGGGAAAGCACTGAAAATCATGGAAACTTCATTGTTTTTACCTTAAGGAACTCATGGAGGAGCTTGGCAACCCTAACTCAATTGCTACATAAGAAAAGCTAGGGCTATAATGATAGAGGTCAGATCATTTGAAAGGATAGCTTACTTGATTGTTGAGCATATTCTAAAACCTAAGCATCAGAATTTGGTAAGAAGGGAAAGAGAGAGAGAAGCTGGAGGGGTAAGGGAAGTCTGATGCAACAGATATCATTCTTCTGACATTAATATATAACTGTAGTTGTACTGTCTACTTTGTGGTGTTGGTACTATGATTCATTTATATGTTTTTCCAGTATCTTTTAGCATGAGTAGCTTAGTTATGTGTAACTAGATGTATTTTATGTATTCATGTATTAGTTATCAAGGTTGTATGTTGTGATTATGCTTGTCTCTTCTATGTGCAGGACTTGATCTAGAGCCGGCTTAGGGGACTTCCACCTAGCTACATTGTGATCTCCAGCAAATCTACATGGAGGCTTGAGGTAATCCATCTATTTTGCTTTGATATTTAGTTAATGTTTATGGAAATGCATGTAAATTTGTGACCTCTACAGATAATCTTACAGTCTACCAAGGGTCCTGGGAAGACCCTTGAGGCTATCTCCATTCTACATACACCATGCATTTTATCCTATAGCAGTGTGATGTCACATCATTAGAATGCGACTGAGAAAGAAATTGAAAAGTGGTTGGATCGCAAGATTCATGAGTTCGCGGCGCAAGAAAACAAGAATCTGCCCATGTCAAAGGAAGAGTGGTTGAATAGGTACCTGTATACAGAGATACACGAGATCTTCTTCTACACCTTCCCCATTGAATTGTATGAGTGGTTAGCCAAATTGACAAACATTCAAGGAAGGTGGAAGCTCGATAGTCCTATAGTGTGGACTCCAAAATTAGTGCGACAACTAGAAGCCTCTAAAAACAAGAACCTGCTGGTTGTCAATCATTGGCTCGATCAAATTCTAGCAAGATTTGTTACAGAATTTGTAGTTGATAACTCAGTAATCTATAGCAAAGAGAAGATTCTTCAAGATACCGTGAGGTAAGTACTTAAGATAATTGAATACTTGGATTAAAATGTTGTTATTTGAAAAGTGGGTGATGTTGTTACCTTGATGTTTGGAGCTACGTGAAGTGCACGATTCTTTAGAAATCATGAAGGATCCGGACCAGAGTATAGTCCATTGATTGGACCCCCTTCAAGCAATGATGAAGGGGCGGGGTAGACTACGCCATGAAGCATTGTTTAACTAATCACTCAGGGGATTCCCAGAACAAATCATCCATCCACCCCACCTCCGCCTCCACCTCCACCGCATACACCTTCGCCCACCCCTCCACCTCCACCATTCAATATGGCACATGCAATGAAGATGTCAGTCTTCAAGGGCATAGGAAGTGAAGATCTAGAGTAGTTCTGGTTTGTTGCAAATGTTTTATGGATAGCGCAATAGATTAGTTATGACAATATAAAGAAGGCATAGTTGATTACCTCTTTGCAGGATTGCGTGCTAACTTTGTACATTAAGTATTGTTCTGATAATCCTCTTGCAACACTAGCAGAGACTAAGGTGGCTTTCAACAAAGATTTTAGTAAAACTAAATCTGACTCAGAGTCAGTAATTGGATTTAAAGAGATCATGATGAGGGTTGAGGAGACACCCTGGGAATTTGATCAGAGGTTGAAGTGTCAAATCAGAGAGGCTAAAATGCAGATCACAGATAGCCAGCATTGCGAATGGTTTATAGCGTTGCTTTTGCCCCATTTGAGAATTTCTTTGTCACAACATAAGATAGAAACATAGGAAGAATCCTTAGAGATTGTGATGAGGTTGTATTCCTCACCTATTCATAATATGAACCTAGGAGTACAGCAGACCCACTCACAGTTAGAGAGCTTACACTTAGAAATACAGAGTTTGAAGAAAGACAAGGAGATTAAACCAGAAGCATTCACAGAAGTCTAGTGTTTGAAGTGCAAGGGCCATGGGCATGATAAATATCATTGTCCCATGTATGCAAATTATATTACAGGAGGGGGGCCAATTCCCCTGAAGCCAGAAGCCCCAACAAGGCTGAGCATTGGGGATGCACTACGATGTGCCATTTTTCAAGTTACTGGGCAACATGTGACAGATAATTCCCATTTAATTTAAAAGTTCGTTCAGACACCCCAATAGTTGTTCTATAATTTCTGCAAATCTGTGGGCCACGATGAGCAGCAATGTCGAAGCTATGAGATGATGATGGAAGGAACACCTACGTACTGGATGAAAGAAAAAACTTGGCCTTTAGATCAAGGCGTCAGAGGAGCGCACAGAGGTTATCAGGGTTGAGGACGGGGCTAAGGAGGAGGAGGATATGGTAGAGGACACAGTCAGATTATCTGCTACAATTGCGGACAGCCGGGGCACTATGCACAAGAGTTCGAGAATCCTACACACCCATCATGTCAATACTGCAGATAGTTTGACCATACTATAGAAGAATGCTCGGTGCTAATAGCTAAAATGAAAGAGAAGAAAACACAACCTCAGCAGCCAATGCAGAATTTATAGATGATGAGGGTTGAGCCCCATGAGGAAGATCAAAGCATTAATATTGTGCTAAGAATTAGATTGACGATTGGCACTGATAAAGGTAAACATCCCGAAGAAGAGGGATGGGTCCACTAAGCACTAGATAAAGAAGCCATCTTTGATTTAGATCACGCTAAGGAAACATTTATGGAAGCCAAGAAGAGCTTTGTTGAGACCTCCACCTCAAGAAACCAGGGAGAGATACAAGAACTCAATGCGTCTACAGATGTTGATCCTTCTATACCCATTACGTTTTTGGAAACTTGGATGAAGTTGTTGTGCGATAGCAAGGCTGTGGAAGGCCTACAAGAATTAATAAATAAATGTGCCAGCAAAGAGAAAGCCCTTGATGGACACTATGTGGTCAGAAAAATTGGCAAGCATAAGGCACGAACAGGGCGAGAGATGAGGCTAACCGTGTAGATAGGTGATTATGAAATGGATCAGGTCATCTTGGATCTAGGGTCTGATGCGAATGTTTTATCGAAACAAACATGGGAAAGGATGGGGAGACCTATGTTGCAGTGGTCTCTGATTCAACTTAGAATGGAGAACCAGTAGAAAATCATCCCCATGGGACAATTATATGGAGTAACAGTTGACATTGAAGGTGCGAGCACAATGGAAGACTTTGAAGTTATAGAAATTGTCGATGACAGTAATCCCTACCCCATGCTCCTGGGAATTGACTGGGCTATTGATATGAATGGGGTCATCAATTTGAAGAAAAGAATGATGTCATTTGAAAGAAATTTGCTTAGGGTTATAGTGCCTCTAGACCTTGCAGAAGGGGCACGCTATACTAAGCCAATCCACAATTATGAAGAAAGTGATGATGAACTAGATCAAATTTACAAGATAACAACACGAGATAGAGACTAGATCAATCTGAAAGTAGATGGACGGAATGCATGGGACCAAGAGAGTTCCTACACCTCTGATTTAGACAAGGAGTTAGAGCATTAGCATAATCACTTACATGAAGTTTCTACATTACGATGCAATATGATGACGAAGGCATTGCGCTGTGTTTCGTCAGAGGTAAGAAAATTACCCTATTATGATGTTTTAACTGATGTAGATCTGTTTTGGAGGAATTTGAGCATGAGGTCCCTGAGGACCACCACTTCCAAGAAATAGAGTTGGCACTGCGTGCTATGCCTGCGTGATGGTGGGGTACACATAAGGATCATTTTTATGGATAGAGAGATTATAGAAGAATGACGAAGCTATGGTTTGGGCATGTTAACACCATAATAACTTAGAAGTACCATGGGAAGGATGATCCACACGATCTCCTGGCGAAGTGGACTAAAGCGTGGGGAACACAACCGCAGCCCAAATGGGTACACATATTTTTTCATACCTTGGACATCATTCACATGAACTGGTATCTGAAAATGGAGTTCCACCATGGCACTGTGGAGTGGGATGTATTGAAGGAAGGGTTCTTATTGACTTTCAGCTTTGAAGATGGCTTTGCAAGCATCGATGAAGCGTTGTAGGAGATTAAGGCAATTATCTTCAGAACACTAAAGGAACCTATGGAATGGACCCAACCAAACTAGAGCACCCAGCTGTGCCACACATTGGAATGCTATAATGTGACTGCTAAAGAGGAAGAAGAAGACCCAAGGAACATCAATATTCTGGAGGTAGAAGGACATCGCGAAGTCGAAGGCCCACAAATAGAAAACCCGGACATCTCCGCACCTTTGAAAACAAAGCAAGTAAACATTGGCACTGAGGAAGAACCGAAGTTCGTGAAAATTGGAGATTACTGGGATGACGCTATAGTCGATAAAGTTGTTGAATTACTCCACGAATACCAAGATCTCTTTCCCACTAAGTTTTTAGATCTAAAGGGCATAATCGGTGATTTGGGCATTATGAAGATCACATTGAAATTGGATGTGAAGCCTATTAAACAGAGGCCTTATCGCCTTAATCCTAAGTATAAAGAAAATGTGCACCAAGAGCTGGATAAGATGCTGGAGGCAAGCATCATAGAACCGGTTGAAGAATCTGATTAGGTTAGCCCGAAGGTGGTTCAAGAGAAGAAACAAAAGGGCGAAATAAGAATTTTCATAGATCTACAGAAGCTTAATGATGCATGTGTTCACGACCCATTCCCAATGCCATTTACAGACGAAGTGTTAGACAATGTTGGAGGGAAGGAGGCCTATTCCTTTACTGACAGGTTCTTGAGGTATCATCAAATCAAGATCATGCCAGAGGATAAGAGAAAAATGACCTTCGCGATAGAGTGGGGTTGTTTCCAGTACACTATTATGGCTTTTGGATTACAAAATGTGCCTGTGATATTCTCCCGCGTAGTCATAGCAGCGTTCAAGGAGTTCATTCATAAGTTTCTGGAGGTATACTTTGATGACTGGACAATGTTTGGATTAGTGAAGCACCATGTAGCAAGTTTGTGCCTGATGTTGGACACATGTCAAAGATACCAGATCGCGCTGAATTTGAAACAATGCATATTATGTGTTAACATATGTAGTGCTAACATAGGCCGGTGAAGGAGAAATGTACCAGCCTATAGCCTTCGCAAGTAGGAATTTACCGAAGGCCAAGAGAAACTATTCCAAAACTAAGCCCTAGTCTACGTGTTGCAAAAATTCAAGAACTATCTATTAGGAGGGCATTTCAAGATGTATATAGATCATTCTACCTTGAAATAACTGGTCAACAAGCCTATTTTGGGGGGGATGATTTGCAGATGGTTGCTATTATTTCAAGAGTATGACTTTGAGGTCATTTTGAAGCTAGGGAGGCTAAATGTGGTACCTGACCATCTGTCATGAATTAAAATAGGCGAAGAACCCAGTAGTTTAGAGGAAGGGTTGCCAGATGCGCAACTCTTTGCGATGCGCATAGCGAAAGACAATTTTGTAGACATTATTCACTTCTTGACTATGGGGATGGCACTAGAAGGATATACAAGTCAGCGCTAGAAGGATATACAAGTCAGCAGAAGAAGGAATTAGTAGTGTGCGCGACTGATTTTTCAGTTATTGTGGGACAATTGTATAAAATGGGTGCATATGAAATATTGCGAAGATATGTGTCGGACTTTGAGCAAGACAACATTCTTACTTAAGCGCATGGGGGAGCTGTGGGAGGCCATTATACAGGCAAAGCAACTGCACAGAAGACTTTACGCGCAGGTCTATGGTGGCCAACATTGCACAGGGATTCCAAGGCATACTGTAAGGCGTGCAATGCCTATCAAAGAACTGGTAGACCATCGCGAAGGGATGATTTAACCCTACATCCTTAGGTGTCCTTGCAAGAATTTGAGAAGTGGGTGATTTATTTTGTTGGGCCAATTTATCCCCCTAGAAATAAAATGAGTGTGCACTATATTATCACTGCGACAGAATATCTAACCAGATGGACGGAAACAAAGCCGGTTAAGTATTGTATAGGGGCCACAAAAGAAAAATTCTTGTTTGAGTATGTCTTAACCTGATTTGGATGCCCGAAAATGTTGATGAGTGACATGGGTAAGCACTTTCTGAATGAAATGGTCAGTGCACTGACTAAGGAATTCGAGGTCCACCAACAGAAGAGTACACCATATCACCCGCAGGAAAACAAAACTACTAAAGCCTTTAACAATATTTTGGAGAACACACTGATGAAGATTTGCAACACATAGCAGAATGACTGGGCTGTATGTGTACCTGCAATGTTATGGGCTTATAAGACTACTTGTAAGAAGTTGACAGGATAAATATCGTTCAGATTGGTCTATGGGGTCAAAGCCGTAATGCCGATGGAATACAGTGTGCCTAGTCTACAAATAGCAGCTTTGACAGACATCGCAGATCGTGAGGCCTTGGAGGAATGGCTCATGCAGCTGATGAACTCTGAGAAGATCGATTTTTGCTAGGATTCCATCAACAATTATAGAAGGAACACAAAAAAGCATGGCATGATCACCATATCAAGCTTCGCATATTCAAGGTAAACGATCTTGTCCTATTATATGATAGTAAATTCACTAAATTTCCAGTTAAATTCTAGATGCATTGGTTAGGGCCATATATTATCAAAGAAATTACAGATGGAGGTGCAGTTCAGCTTGTGAAGCTGAATGGGGAACCCTTCCCGGGAAGAGTGAATGGGAGCAGGTTGAAGTTGTATATAGGGGATCTTGCACAATGAATATTTGGCAACGGGATAGTCTTAGTGCTCTAGACAGTTGCAAGGGAGTGCGGGACTATAAAATAAATTGCCCGACTTAGTGGACAACGTAGCGAGTAGGTTGTGTGGAGAATAATGAAGATGAAACCAATGAAGCTATGCTGTGGAAGTTGTGCCATGAGGGAAGGTTCCACGCATCGCAACAGGAAAATAGCATTGGAATTACTATTCATGACTTGACGGTCCAAAAATGGTTAAGAGGAGCGGGATGGTGGTAATTAAGGCAAATATCTTTGATCTGCCGCCAAAACAACATTTATTATCAGAATTTAGGGGGAATGGTCAGATTTGAATTCAAAAATCCCTATAAATTACGTGTTTCGGTCCAACAAAGAACACTTTTCGCTCTAAGACTTGTTGCTGAATTTTTCTGTCTATCACCTATGAGCCAAGCATTCAGGGAAGATTTAGTTATGAGCCAAGTGTTTGTTGAATTGCCTGAGATAAACTATCAGCTTATTCTTGAGCAAATGTTTGCAACAAACCCTGCTAAAACTATTAGTGATGATGTTTTTGTCTCTAACGTAGCAGCCCTCGAAGTTGTAAGCATATAAGTTCCAGCTATTGTGCTTATGACGTCGAGGTCGCGTAGGCCAAAGCATGCCCCTACTAGAGAAAAACAACCATCCAAGTCAAAACAATCCATGAAGGAGAACCAAAAGAAGGTGTTTGTGAGGATGTCATCATGGAAGAACTTGGAGAAAAAGGATAAGCAACCTAAAAAGGTGGTGGACCTTGAGGAAGAATAATTCCAAGGCATCGAGGATGTGGAAACCGAGGGGATCAAACCCATGATGAG
Organism: Pinus tabuliformis; assembly: GCA_031772625.1. Taxonomy (NCBI): domain Eukaryota; kingdom Viridiplantae; phylum Streptophyta; class Pinopsida; order Pinales; family Pinaceae; genus Pinus; species Pinus tabuliformis. The sequence continues at coordinate 243,917,458 of CM062818.1, read as the reverse complement.
GCTGCCAAATTATGTCCCTCCGTGGAAGAGAAAAGAAAAGGTAACGAAAGACCCTGACACTAGGAAGTTCACAATATCCATGCCCCTGCTACCTCAGAAGGTCCCCTTTGAAGGTCCTCGGCTCACATGGATCCCGTTGTTAAAGATGGAGGATTGGGACCTTTCGACCACACTAAGTTTCCACATTTGGTGATGGATAAATATATGAGAAAGATATATTATGAAGAAACGGGTGTTACAACATTGGAGTCAATGGAATGGGTCCGTAGAGTTGAGCAGTCGAGATTGTTGAACATGCTACTAGTGCCACATTATCACCGCTCTAACATCAATACCATGTGTCTGTGCTAGCTCCTCACACTAGTGCATGATGGGTGCTTATGGCTATGAGAGTCTATCCCCATCATGGACATGTTGATTCATAGAATCACATGGATGCCTTACAAAGGCGTGAACTATGCCAAGGAGTTTGGAGGGAAGATTAGGGAGAAAGGCCTTGTAGACAAAATGAAGAAGGAATACAGTCTCCTCAAGAAGTTGCGAGGGTATTCCATTCTCTCTATTTCAAACCAGGAATTTCAATTTGTTGCCAAGATTCTAGTGAGAATGGTTATGAGAAAATCTCACGTGGACGAAGTTCCAGCACTAGTAATTTCACTTGTTGTGTAGTGCACAAAAGGCGTACAATTTAATTGGGCCAAGTACCTTTGTCAGGAGTTCCTAGTGAACTATCGAGAAGCCCAGGAGGAAACCAAGTCGTTCCAAATTGCAATTAAGGAGGGAATGGATACCTTAGATACCATAATCATTGACTATGCATCATTGTTTAATCAGGCTATGGATCTATTGACCAATCTGTAGGAGGATCCAAACCTCCAAACATTGAACACAAAGGTAAGGGAGATGTAGCACCAATATGATGAGGTCAGGGTGACTATGTGCACCTTAGCACCAGCGCAGCACCTTGCCAAGTTACAGGGAGGAAAGCAGCTACTGGCACAGGTAGAGGAAGCACAGAAGAAAGAGGCCTTGCTAAAGGCCACGTTATAGCCTTGGTTATATGAGGCTTATCAGATCATGATCCCCATTCAAGATAAGCTTAAGGGACTGCAGCATAAGTAGCAGAGGATGAGGCTAGTAGTAGAAGGACCAGCCACTAAAAAATTGCTCGAGGAGGTTCGACAGGCAGCGGCACAGAGCATTGCTGGAGTTGTAGTAATCTAGGTGGAGATGGGGGATCTTCGTAGTAAGATCACGATTCCATTAGAGTGACTCAGGGGCAAGTCACGATCTTTGTGTTGGGGGCCTATTGGGATGGGGTCCCCAAGGGCATAAAAGAATTAATTAGTATGTTTTCGTAACAAATTTTGTAAAATATGTAAAGTCTCCATGATTTGTGGATGTGAAGTGTGTAGTTGAATAAAAGTCAAAGGGGCTTAGCCCCTTGGTTTATATAAAGTTTTGAGTCTATTTTGAGATTCACCCATGGTCTGCAGACCATGGCATTGTATGAAAATGTCAATAAATAGTTGAGTCTTAGCAAAAGGAAGAAAAAAATAGATAGAGCTAAGATAGAGAATTGGGTTGATTAAAGAGTCTAGGGCTAGAGCTAAGGCAGGAAGGCTCTGCTTCCTGTGCTTAGATAGGGAAGGAAAGGCTCCATAGTTGAGTGCACGGAAGCCTAGGTAGAGTCTGCATCTGAGTGTGAAGACCCCTGTAGCTGAGTGCGTGGAGGCCTAGGTAGAGTCTGCATTTGAGTCCACAGACCCCTACAACTATGTGTGCGAGGTAGTATGAGTCTGTAATTTGTGAATTGAGATCAATAAAGAAAAGTTTCTAAAGAATTATTGAGTATTTTTGTTCATTTCTATTTATGTTTTATGTTGCTGATGAATGACTTGTTTTATGAAATATTGATTGAATGCTATGCGATTCTCTTGAATAAGTCTTAATAATGTATGCAATTCTTAACCACTTCTGTGAAGACTCTGGTGATTTCTCTTATGTTTACTGACGATTTAAGAAAATCTGCACAAACACCAATTTAGGATTGCTTTCTGATGCACGTAAGTAGGTAAATCGACTATTAAAGGTCCGCAAGGACTGATTATGGACCTTCATGAAGGTATGAAGGCCTTTTTAATAGATTTACAGTAGTGATCCCTAGGGATCTACTGATATGCGTAGATATAGATCTAAGGCACTGGAAAACATCACACTAGTCTATGGATGCAGAAACTTGGTTCTTGCCTCCCCCCATACTGCTTCGGGTGAGACTGCAGCCTGCGCTACGTGGGTTGTTGCTGAAAGGGCCAGTAGTATAGGGTTTTGTTGGTTGGCGTAGCTAACTCTGAACCTGGGTCAGGACCCCCTAAGCCAACAATTTACTATTTTTGGATGCATGTTGTGAATTTACCTTGGAATAATGATATTCGTGGTAGGTGTTGATTTGATAGTTATATATGTATATTTAAAATTGTTAATGATTGTTTGATGGGGAATTATTATATATTATGATATTGTGTTTTTTTTATGGATGTTGTCGATTTCCCTTGAAATTCTTTACAAACACTAATATCAATTTGAATTGTGTTATCTTATTTATTTATATTTAGAAACTGTAATGAATTTCACTATGTAATTGGAATTAGTAAAATGAACCCATAAAAGGGGTCATAAATGGAAAGAAACGTACACTCTAAACAAGAAACCAAATGTGGATGTAACCATGGATGCAATATTGGGAGTAGAATTAGATGCTAAACTAGGCATCAAAATGATATGTAAACAAGGACACAAAAATGGTTTAAACTAAAATTAAAAAAAGGTGCAACACTAGACACAAAGAAGGGAACAAAAAAATACATACAAAAGGATACCAAATTGGGTGCAAACAAGAACACAAAAAATGACACCACACCAGATGCAGGAAAGGACATACGACTAGATGTAAAATTGGATGCAAGATGGGATGCCAAGTTGGGTGTTAAAAAGAAGCAAAAAGGGATGCAAATTTAGATGCCAAATGAGGATGCAAAGAATGGTGTAAATTTTGGATGGAAATTTGAGTGCAAAAAAGGAATAAAAAAAGCATGTAAGAAAATACATAAAACAAGATGCAAAATGGGGCTTAAAAAAGGTGAAACCATGGATGCCATATTGGATGCCAGAAATGATGCATAATTGGATGCAAATTTAGACTCAATCCTAGGTGCAAAATGAGATGCAAATGTGGACACAAAATGAGGCAGAAAAATTATGCAAATTTGGATGCCACTAATAATGCAAAATATGGACATAAAAATGGCTCAAAATTAGATGCAATGTTAGCTACAAAATGAGGTGTAAAAAGTGATGCAAAAACAAATGCAAAATTGGATGTAAAAATCGGTCAAAATTGAACGTAAAATTAGTCTACAGAGAATGGGATGCAAAGGTAGATGCAACACATGGCTCTACATAGGACACAAATCTAGACTCTTAAAAGGATGCAAGAAATGGTGTTAAAAATGATGCAAAATTGGATGCAACAAATGACACAAAATTAGATGTGAAGTATGGTGCAAATTGGGATGCAAAAAAGGGAGACAAATCAAACAAAAAGTGGATGCAAAAAATGGTGCAAAAAAATGCAAAAATGGGCACACAAATGGATGCAAAATTTGGTTCTAAATGAGATTCAACATATGGTGCAAAATTGGATGCAAAAGTTGGTGTAAAAATAGACACAAAGTTGGTGCAAAGCCAAATGAAAAAATTGGTATAAAATTAGAAGCAAAAAATAGTGTAAGAGTATATTAAAAAACTAGCTTAAAACTAGATGCAAAAACTACACAAACTGGATGCAAAAAACGGTGCTAAATTAGATGCAAAATATGGTGTAAAAATCTATGCATATGATGGTGCAAAATTGGAAGAAAAGAATGACACAAAATCAAGAAGCAAAAAACAACACAAAAATAGATGCAAAAAATGGCACAAAACTAGAAGTAAGACCTATTGTAAAACCAAATACAAATCCTGGTGCAAAATTTGATCCGAAAAAGGATATAGAATTCGACATCAAACATATGCAAAATTTGATGCAAGGCACTTGTTGGCTTAGTGGGGCCTGACCCAGGTTCAGAAGTGATTTAGCCAAGCAAATCCCGGTACTACTGGCCCTTTCAGCAGGAGCGCGGGCTGAGGTCTCAACCCATGTAGTATGGGAGGGCGCTAGAACCAAGTTTCTACACCCTGGGGATGTCTGATATGAGGTGATTGGCTCACGATCCAACCTTCACACTTACTGCACTACGTGCACCAGTGGGCACCCCACGCCCTGCGATCCTGCCTTCGTGCAGCTCTAGCCATAGCGTAACCCATGTTAATTACCCAAGTCTTCCTTCATTAGGTTCCATTTGTTGATTACTTAGAATATTTTCATACATAAACATTCATACAAGTATTTATCAATGGCACATAGTAAATGACATAGTAAAAGCAAAGCATAAAATCAAAATACAAATCCAAGAACAAATGCACAGAGTAAGCTTCTCTTTATTAACTTGCAATTCCAATTACAGACCCAACTCCGCCCTGTGCACTCGTTGCAAGGGTCCGTGCACTCAGCTGCGGACTCAACTAGGCCTTTGTGCACTCAACTACAGAGCCTCCTACTACTATTATGACCCAACACACTTCAGATCCAACTCTCCACTCTAACCATGCCTTTGGATCTTTATTCCTTATTACCACTTAGCTCTCTTTCCACTTAGAGCCTCACTCTTATTTATACAATCCCATGGTCCATGGACCATGGGTAGGCTGACACAACTTTACATTAAATTACATTATTTTAGGGCAGACAACCCTATGACTCGATTATACAATTCGCGCTCCATGCCCGTACTTCACAGAGTTCTACACCATCTTTGACCAAAACTTGGGCTTTGAGCCCCAAAACCATGTTGTGGGGGATCTACTGCCCAACAGGCCCCCAAAACAAACATCATAACTCACCCTCGAGTCACTCCATTGGTGCAATGATCTTTGCATGGAGCCCTTCCAACTGTGCTTGTGCTGCACGAAGGTCCACATCGCATTGTTCTGCCATCTAATGGATCTACTCTACTCTTTCGGCTGAATGCTTACTGTCAGGGGCAAATCCCTGTCTTAAATCATGCATCACTTTCATCTATGTGAGCTTTCCTTCGATGTCGGCAGTGATGATGAAGGCCTCATCAATCCAAGGCTAGACACGTGCTTTAAGTACTGTCTCTTTTTGGCGCGTGGCATCCACCTATTCCTTCAATGCCTTCGCCTATTGTAGCTTCGCCATCTGTAGGGTTAGGACCACTATCTGCACCCTTCCACGCACACTATCATATTGCATTTGAAGCTCCCATGCCTCTGTTTCCAGGCACTGTATGGTGGGGTCCTCCTGTAAGGAAGTGAGGACCACGAAGGATTCTTCCAACATAGTCGTACAGGTCTGCACTGCCTATCCTATTTCCTCCAGCCCTTTTTGGATAGCACCACCGCATTGTTCCCTAACTTCCGGGGGCGTGGATGACTGTGCATTTAATCGTAGCTCAGTAATCTGAAGGTTAAGGTCCAACTGTATCCTCGTTACTTCCTCCTTTGCCTCGTGGTATCCACTGGCCAATTTGTGAATCCGCACTCCTACTGGTAGGTCGCTCACAATTTCTAGCTTTGGGGCACGGTGACATGCTTCCTCTACCATCTGCTCTAGCTGCTGATTCTACACCAGTGCTTCATCGTGTTGTAGGTGAAGCTGCTCGATGTGGATTCACTGTTCACTGGGTATTTCTACTGCGCGTCCTTCCCTAGTGCGGAGTTCTGATGTCACTCCGTCCTGTAGCTGGTATAATGTATCCCACGGAAGGGCAGCCAAGTTGAGGCAAAGTCCCTTGATCTGACCCACCATGGCTTTGTCCTTTGTGCTATCCACTGTCAATACTCCTTCCGGCAACATGATGGTGTTAGCCATTTTGGCCCGCAAAAACTGCTCCGTTGTTGATGTACCTACGGCACCGTATGTTGCTATCATTCCTTCTTGTGGGGCCTACACCTGAAGTTCCTGCAGCTATGCCCTAAGGGCCCCCAACACATTCTACTGCTCTATCATTTCTTCCTGGAGCGCTTCCCTGGTGACCTCGCGAACTGTGCCACCAATGTTGTATAGGTCACCCTCTGTGAGCGTAATGGGTTCACCATCCAATTTGGAAGCCTTGGTCTTCTTCCATGGGCCTGTTCATTCCATCCGTGCAGTCGTTTCAGTTGTGTAGATGTCGTGCTTGGGTTTGTACCTTCTGTCGTGTCCTTTATCCCCTATCCTGTGGTCAAGTCCGGGCCTCCTTCTTCCTATGTCATGGTGGCCCCTGTTACTGGTGTTGTTGCTGCTTTTTCAGTGGCCTTGGTCTGCTCTGCCATGGCCTTCGTAGCCTCGCGGAAATCCCTTACCTCCTCAACCAACTGCTCGTTGTGCTTCTGTTGTGCCAACAGTTTGGTGGCATCCTTCTGTTTTCGTACCGCTATCTTGTCGCGTGCTGCCAGATCCGGGGTGCGCCACTCGGGTGGCCATGAGTCGAGCACAGTGAAAATGGCATCATCAATCATGATGAAAGGAAGTTTGGTCCAGTTCTGCTCCGGATCCTTACACGCCTTGATATACACATTGTGCATATCCGCCTTAAAGTCTGTAAAGCTTTGCAGACTATCGTACACTGTGGGGGATAGGCGCAACCTTTTGTTGATCCACATCTGGATGCTCGCCTCCATGAGCACCTAGAAAATATTGATCTCGCGGATCCTCATGGCATCCTTCATCGCCCAAAGAGACGCGTATTTTTTCGCCTCTGGAAAGTCCTGTTTAAGAGGAGGGAACTAACTGTCCTCAGGCAATTCCCTGGTTACCAATAAGATAGACAAGAGCAACCACACATAGTGGAAGGTCTTGCCCTGCTCCTGAGCTTCTTTGTAGTTGGTTAGGAATTCTTCATAGAGGAATTCGACCCAGTTGAATTGGACCCCCTTTGCGCATTGTTTGGCCAACGCGACGACCGTTGTCTATACCTTCTTGCCACGACATTTTCTCATCATTGTCCCAGCCATCAGCTAGGTGGCTACGCACACCCCTTTGTTTTTATTGCTACTAATTACATAGCCTCTCTGCTTCTTTTCGAACTTTTATTTCTTCTTCATGGCCTCTATGAGCGCAAAATCTCCAATTTTTCAAGCTATTTCTGTGAGGTCCCTTCTCGTACAAGGAAGCCGAGAAATCCTGTGAATAAGCTTCACTGTGATGGGAATAGGCACCTCCAGCCATGGGTACCCATCGTGCACCAGCACTACAACAAAACAGGCAATTTGCGCCAGATTTAGCACCAGATTCTAGTGCATTTTTTTCTCAATTGGGATGAGAAACCTGGCGCTAAATCTGGCTCTATTGTACAATTTTTAAAGCGTCCTTTTTGCACCAAATTTTGCATCTTTTTTACGCCAAATTTGCCATCATTTTCTGCATCATATTTTGCACCAAGATTTTCATTTGGTTTTACAACAGGTTTTGCTTCTAGTTTTGTGCCTTTTTTTGCATCTATTTTTGCATCATTTTTTGCTTCCTCTTTTGTGGAATTCTTTGCTTCTATTTTTGTGTCATAATTTGCATCGATTTTTACACCATCTTTGACATCTTATTTAGTGCCTTTTTTTACATCCAATTTGTGCCAATTTTTGCATCTGGTCTTATGCCATCTTTTGCTTCTAATTTTGTACTTATTTTTACATCTATTTTTGTGCCAATTTTTCTGCCTTTTTTTACACCATCTTTTCCATCCAATTTTGCACCATATGTTGAATCTGATTTAGTGCCAAATTTTGCATGCATTTTTGCACCATTTTTTGCATCCACTTTTGCATTTTATTTATCTCCCTTTTTTGCATCCTATTTTGCACCATATTTTGCATTTAATTTTGCATCATTTGTTGCATCCAATTTAGCATCATTTTTAACACCATTTCTTGCATCCAATTTTTCATCCTTTTGAGCATCTAAATTTGCATCCTATGTTGAACCATATATTGCATCCACCTTTGCATCCCATTTTGTGTCTATTGTTACATTCACTTTTGAGCCATTTTTTCGTCTACTTTTTCATTTGTTTTTGCACCAAGTTTTGAATGATTTGTTGCATCATTTTACATCCAATGTTGCATCTCAATTTGCATCCAAAATTGAGCCATTTTTATGCCCATTTTTGCACCATTTTTTCTTCTTTTGTGTCCAATTTTGCACCATTTTTTATGTCCAAATTTGGATCCTTTTTGGTATCTAGTTTTTCATCCTTTTTGGCTTCCAAATTTGCATCCTTTTTTCTGCCACATTTTGTGTCCACATTTGCATCTCATTTTGCACCTAGATTTTAGTTGGAATTTTCATCTAGTTATGCATCATCTTTGACATCCTTGGTTTCACCATTTTTTAGTCCCATTTTGCATCTTGTTTTGTGTCTTTTCTTACATCCTTTTTGCATCCTAATTTTACACCATTCTTTGCATCCTCATTTTGGTGTCCATTTTTGCATCCTTGTTTGCACCCAATTCGGTATCCTTTCATATGCCCTATTGTGTTCCCTTCTTTGTGTCTAGTGTTGCACCCTTTTTTAATTTTACTTTAAAAACCTTTTTGTGTCATTGTTTGCATATTGTTTTGATGGCTAGTTTAACATCCAATTCTACTCCCAATTTTTCATCCATGGTTAAATCCACTTTTGGCTTCTTGTTTAGAGTTTTACTTTTATTTCCATTTATGACCACCTCTATGGGTTCATTTTACTAAGTTCATTTACATAGTGAAATATATTAAATTTTCTAAATATCATTTTGCTGTAGGATTTAATGCATGGTTAGATGAAAACAAAACCCTCTCAGTTTATCTCAGAAACCTAGGACAAACCAATTAAGAGAAAGGTTGTTCTAAGGCTTAGGATTCTTAGTAGATCAAGATGTAGAGTATAGATTAAGAAAAAGAGAATGAATTCTTGTGAGTCCTCGCATGCAAGTCTTCTTGGAGTTTTTCGTATAGCCAAGAAGCGCTCCTAGCTAGCTCCAAAGCTTGGTCCTACACATAAGAGAGATAATAAAGCAACCTTCACAACATAATATCTTAATAATCAAAACTATAAAAAAACATATAAATATTATTGAATAAATAAATATAAACCAAAAACCCATGCATACATTAGCTAAATAGAAGAAGTAAAGAATGAATAGAAACATATGGAAGGAAGAACAACTGATCTATATGAATAAAGGAGTTGGAGGAAAGTTACAACAATCAGATATAGTTGCAACATCACCTCCCCCAACTCATAGCTCCAAAACTCTCCCTCTCAAGACAGATCTCAAGAGCGTGACAATACAAAATTCCCATCATTTTTTCAATGGCCAAGCCTCTAATATATAGGAAAGTGGAGGCTATGAAGATTTCCAAAATTCCTCATTAGTTCAATTTGGGAAAAATCTTTTGGGTGAATAATGTTTCCTCATATAAAAAAGGAATTTTCCACTTTTTAGATGCTTTTGTGCTTAGGAAAAAGCTTCCCCATGCTTTATGGCTCTTTCCCACTTTTGTATGCTTTCATTTTTTAGGAAAAAGCTAAAGATGAGGATAAAGAGATTACATTCCACCATATGTTTCCGAAAGTGACCAAGAAAGTCAAATTCAAATTCTAGTTTTCTTATGTTTTAGTTTTTTTTTAAATATATATTTAGTTTTAGTATTTTTTTTTTTCTAGAAAAATATATTTAGTTTTTGGTATATTTTTCTATAAGAAAAATTATATTTTGTTTTTATAAAAATGGAACATTCCATTCATGCTAAATTTGTGATTTTATGATAGGAGTTTAAATTATATATAGTAAAGTAACTTAATGTCATGTGTCGTGTTGCTGAGATAGGTGTTATACATCTCTTTCTTGCTAAGTTATAGAATGTGCTTGGGTTTTCTTAATGCAATAAAACTAATTATGTTCTTCATGATATCTTGAAATGTTCATCTTGAACCAGGCTAATAAAACAATAAAGTTAAAATAGGTTTTCCTTTGTCCTTTATAGATCTTTGTCCCCATTAATCTTGGTCTTAATAGATTAATTGTCTTGTGGTGGCCTTGAGTGGTCACTTCCATTAGTTGCATGCTTTGTAGTTTTCAGTTAGTGACATTTTTTAGGCTTGATAATATGTTATTTAATTTATTAAAATGTGTTATTTTCCATATTATTGTTAAATATTAATATTAAATATGCTGATTTTTAAGCATGTTTTAGCAAAACTTTCCCAAAATGTTTATAGATTGTATTTTATAATGCAATGATTCTTTGCTTGATGAAATTGTTTTGGATATTTTTTTTAATGATTCATTGATTGATGAAATTGTTATGGATATTTTTTTTAGTATATTAAATTGTATGTGATAAAGTCAAAAATCACCTCTTTTTTAGATTTTCATTGATCAATTTCCCTTAAGGCCATCAAGTTCACCATTTGGTCCCAGGTTAAGGAAATATAGGAGTCATGAAGTGGAATTGTCCAAGCACTTAAATCTTGAGACATGTTTCTTTTTAGTCACTTTATACTTTCTTTCTATGTAAATTTTTGATGAAAATAGTCTTGGAACATGAGGGGCGTCAATAGTAAGTGAAAACAAACTCCTAAAAGAAAAATGGTATGCAAAGCACCCATAAATAATGTTGATATAAGAAGCAAAAATATTAAGTGAGGTTCAACCTCATATAATTAGAAAATGGGGGTGGAATTTCCAAGTAGTAGTGATTGATGCTTAGAGATACTTGGGTGGAATGGTTATTATTTGAAATGATTAAGACATCAAGGTTACCAATATGTTTACCTCTTTTCGCATTATGACAATACAATTTTAGTTAATTGACATTGAGGACTACTACCATGTATCCAATGTCTATGACTCCAATATCGCAAATGGAAAACCTCTATTTCTCAATTCTATTTCTAGCACAAGTAATTTATACTCCCCATCTCCATGGATTGTTGGGAGTGACTTCAATATTATAAGTGTCTCGAGGAAAAGAAAGAATGAATCGAAATGTTTAACAAGATATTTTGTAAGCTATACCATTAAAGCCACAAAGTAGTCTCCATTAAAGTTGTCAAGAAATGAGTCTCCAACCCACACATGTGGATCAATGAGATGTAATACATGTGTGTGTGGTTACGAACTCAATACACCTCTATAATAACTCCACAAACTTATGTATTTCACTTTGTCACATAAATTGACAGTAGTGTGACATAAGTAAACCAAGAGTAGACATGAAAGCCTTAGGAAACAAACATTCCTTAGATCCTCAATTAGGTGCTTAAATGATGAAGTGAAAATGCAAGGAGAAAAGAAGAATTCATGATTTAACCATCACATACATGTGATCAAGTGTGAATGTATATATTCATATATTTTCCAAAGAGGGAGTGAATACATGAGTTACCATTTATTGGCCCTTATTTTTCTTTCTTTTTCATTTTCTTATATATAGGACTTAGGGAATAAGGTTTTCATAAGTTTGGCACAACTCATAGATATAAGATTTACATGAATTTTCACTTCAACCTTAGAGTTTAGACTTAGATAAATCAATATAGTGTATGTTTAATGATTTTGGCTTTCACTTTTTTATTGTATTTCATCACAAATACAAAAGGGGAAATATTTTGCCACAAATCTATGAATGCTTAATCATAAAGTCGTCATGTGATGAAAACAAATTAATGATGTTATTCTCTACGAAAATGATGGGTATTCTTGAGAAAATCTTATGCTTGTGGATGTTTCCTCCCTGGTTGAGAGGGAGTGAGGGTAGACACCATGTTATCCATGTGTCATGTACTATGGCTAGGATTAACAATCGTAAGCCTAGTAAAGGCACTAGTAGGGATAATGGTGGATTGGATAAACATCTGGGACCAATATTCTTTGAGAATTTGGACATTGACTAGGACTAATCGCCATAAGTCAAGTACATTAATCCAAGATAAGAATAGTCATGAGGATTGACATTTTCTGGTGTCAAATATTATGATAGTGGATTAGGAAATGATCATGTGAGGACATACCTGGTAAACATCTTGGTGGGGTAAGTGCCTTGAAAGGCAGTGGTGTCCAAATTTATGCCTCCCAACATTGTGCTCTGATCTAATGGAGAGATAAACTTGTTAGTCAAGGCCTTACTATTTTGAAAATTTTGGCTATGATGATGTAAATCATCATTGATGCTTATCAATCTAGATCCCTTCTTATATGAATATTTCAACTTGAGAGTACTTTTTTGTCTCATTATGAGTACCTCGCTAGTTTAGAGGGAGGGTCATCATCTTCATTATTGCCATCATCACCACCATCAATGTGATCATTATTGTCATCATTTCATTATCATCATAATCACCATTCATGTCTTCTTCATGATCATCATCATCATCATGATTTTGTATATTGTTGTCAATTGTTCATAATTATAGGTATCATAAGAAATATCACCAACCTTAGGACACATGATATATGAAAGAAAAATAACCACTTTATTTTTTAGAAATGATTGATGATCATCAACATCACTACCATTATCATCGTCATTATAATTGTCATCATCCCCATCATCATAACTAATATAAGTTTTATCATAATTTTTGTCATCTTCATCATGAACATCATAATCATCATTCATGCCATTATTGTTCTTGATTATGACCAAGATGAAAATAATGATAATGATGATCAGATGATGATGACTTGGAAGATGACGCCAAAGATAATTATTATGATTTTTACCATGATAACATTTAAAAATTGGGAGGAATGGCCAAGGTCATTAGCATCATCATCATTTTCATTGTAACTCCCATCGTCTTTATCATCATTGTCATTATCATAACAATTGCAATTCATGTCATCGTCATCATCTTCATTATCATCATCGTTATAATTATTGACATTGTCATCAGTTGTTCATAATTTTCAATGTCATAAGAAATATAATCAATGCAAAAGATATTATGTGTGTTGGAAAATGGATGCAAAAGTAAACAAAAAAATGGGCGTAAAAATAGACGTAAATTTGGATGAAGAGTGGACACAACATAAGTAGATGCAGAACAAGACAAAAAAATTGAACAAAAGTGGATGAAAAAGTAGATGCAATAGTTCATACAAACTTGAACACAAAATAGGACTCAAACATGGATGAAAAAGTGGAAGAAAACATGGGCACAATAGTAGGCATAAAACTTAGCATGAATTGTGGTGAAACAAATGTGGATACTCCAATGAATGTAAAAAAAAAGGGACACAAACTTGAATGCAAAAAGGAGGAAAACTTGGATGAAAAAAGGGATGTAAACATGGGCCAAACATGGGTGCAATAGTGAGCATAAAATTAGTTGCAAAACTAGAAAAATCAAAAGTGGATGTAAAAGTAAATTCGAAATGGGATGCAAAAAACATAAACAATATTTGATGCAAACTTGGACACAAAAGAGGATGCAAATATGGATGCAATAGTGGAAGAAAATGTGGGTTGCAATGATAGGCATAAGATATGGCACAAATAATAGCACAAAAAAGGTGGATGTAATAATAGACACAAAAAAATATGCAAACTTAGATGCAAGACAAGATGCTATAAGGGATGTAAAAGTGGATGCAAACACGGGTGCAACATGAGAAACAAAATTGGATGCAAAATATGGATGAAATGGAAGTACATGCAAAAGAAGATACAAAATGAGATGCAAAACCCAACACAAAAGTGGATGCAAAAATAGATGAAATATTTTATGCAAAAGAGGATGTGAAGATGGATGCAAAATTGGAAGCAAACGTGGGTACAACAGTATGTGCAAAACATGGAACAAATTTTGTCACAACAAAAGTAGATGTAATGATAGATGCAAAAAAAGAAGCAAATGAAGATGAAAAATAGGATGTAAAAGTGGGTGTAAACATGGGTGCAACAATGGATGTAAAATAGCTTTTGCAACTTATTTGAAAGAGCAATTTTGTCCCAACAATTAGACTTGTAGCATAAAGAACATGGTTAATACATATGATTCGACCAAAAACTAGTTACTACCAAAATTCAACCAAAAAAAATATTACTGCATAAAAATAGAATTAAAAACAAAAATTTCCCAAATTAAAAATAAATAAATGATAAACTTTTTTTTACCAAAATTTAGTGATTTTTTTAGTGCTAATACTAACATCACCATTACAACAAGATATTTTTTTAGTGCTAATACTGCCATTACAACAAGATATAAGAGGGATATAATGCAAAAAGTTTAATAATAATATGTATGTAGAAGATGGTCTTCAGACTGGTGAATTCATGATAATCAATGGGACTACAGTCAAAATAATTGGATGTTATTTACTTTTTTACATAGATTGTCAAAATAATTGCATAAATCGATTTTTTTTAACCAAAATTTAACAAAAACTTTGCTAGTGCTAACATTAGAACCACCATTACAACAAGATATCTTTCTAGTGTTGACAACACCATTATAGTAAGATACCTCAAGAGAGACAGAAAATTTAAAAAGTATGATAGTAATATGTATCCAGAAGATGGTAGTGAAACTAGTAATTGTTCATTCTCATTATCATAATCATTGTCATCATCATCACCATCATCCTTGTCATCGTTATTGCCATCATTACATTATCATCATAATCACCATTCATGCCATCATCATCAGCTCCATCATCATCATCATTATGGACATTGTTTGCAATTGTTTATAATTATAGACATTGTAAGAAATATCATCAACCCAAAAAATGTGATCAGTGCTAGAAAAGGGTTGTTTAGGACACATTGATATACGTAAGAGAAATAACAACTCTATTTTTGAGAAATGATCGATGATCATCATCATCACCACCATTATCATCGTCATTGTCATTGTTATCATCCCCATCATCATCATTAATGTAATTTCTATCAACATTGTTGTAATCATCATCATCATTCATGCCATTATTGTTTTTGATGATGACCTAGATGAAAATGATGATGATGACACCAAAGATAATGCTTATGATTATGACAATGACAACATCTAAAATTGGGAATATTCGCCAAGGTCATTAGCGTCGTCATCATCATAATCATTGCCATCATCATCATTAATGTCATTGTAACCACTATCGTCTTTATCATCATAATCACAATTCATGTCATCGCCATCATCGCCATCATCTTCATTTTCATCATTGTCAATATTATTGACATTGTCATCAATTGTTCATAATTGTCAATGCCATAAGGAATATCATCAATGCAGAAAATATGATGAGTGTTGGAAAAGGGATGCAAAAGCGAACATAGAAATGGGGGCAACAATAGAAGTAAAATTGGATGAAAAGTGGATACAACATAAGTAGATGCACAACAACATGAAAAACCTAACACAAAAGTGGATGCAAAAGTAGATGCAGTTGTCAATGCAAACTTGGATGCAAACATGAAGGCAAAAGTGGAAGCAAACATGGGTCCAATGGTAGGTGTAAAACTTGGCACAAACTGTGGTGAAACAAATGTGGATGCAACAACGGACACAAAAGTAGATGCAAAAATGGATGAAACAAAAGTGGATACAATAGGGGATGCAAAAACATACACAATATCTGATGCAAACTTGAACACAAAAGAGGATGCAAATGTGGATGCAAACGTGGAAGCAAATGTGGTTGCAATGGTAGGCGCAAGATATGGTGCAACAAAAGTGGATGTAACAATAGACAAAAAATATGCAAAATAAGATGCAAAAATGGATGTAAAAGTGGAAGCAAACATTGATGCAACAGGGAAAACAAAATTGGATGAAAAAAATGGATACAATGGAAGTAGATGCAAAAGTAGATACAAAACAAGATGCAAAACCCAATGCATAAACCTGACACAAAAGTGGATGCAAAAATAGATGCAATATTTGATGCAAAAGAGGATGTGAACATGGATGCAAAATTGGAAGCAAACGTGGATACAATAGTGAGTGCAAAACATGGTGAAAATTATGGCATAACAAAAGTGGATGTAATGATAGATGAAAAAAAAGAATCAAAGTATGATGCAAATGAAGATGTAAAAAGGGATGTAAAAAGTGAAATTTAAAATGGGTGTAACAGTGGATGCAAAATTGTATGCAAAAGTGGATGCAATAGAAGTCAATGCAAAAGTAGATGCAAAACGAGACACAAAACCCGATGCAAATCCTGGTCCAAAATTGGATACAAAAAGGGATGCAAAAATAGATGTAGTAGTTGATGAAAACCTAGATGAAAATGAGGATGCAAACGTGGATGCAAAATTATAATCAAAAGTGGGTGCAAAAGGAGGTGCCAAACTAGGCGCCAATTGTGGCACAAAAATATTAGATGCAATAGTGGGTACAATAATAGATGCAAAAGAGGATGTAAATATGGATGCCAAACAAGATGGAAAAGTGGATGCAACAAAAGTAGATGCAAAATTATATGCAAAACTAGACACAAAACCCGATGTAAAACGTGGCGCAAAAGTGATGCACAAATGGATGAAAAAATGGATGCAAAAAATGATTTTAAAAAGGATGCAAAAAAGGATGCAAAAGTCGATGCAAAAGTTGATGCAAGTGTAGGTGCAAAAAGTGGATGCAAATGAGGATGCAAAAGTATGTCAAACAAAAATAGATGCCAAAATTGATGCAAAACCTGGAACAAAACCTGGTGCAAAGGATGACACAAAACTTGGCATAAAATTTGGTGCAAAACGTGGTGCAAAACCTATTGCAATACCTGGTGCTAAACTTGGTGTAAGATTTGGTGCAAAACTTGATGCAAATTTTGTGTCAAGTTTTGCACCATATTTGATAAATGGATGCAAATAGCACCAAAAATGGGCTCTAGATGCAAAAAAAGAAGTAAAAAGGGACGCTAATCGCTGGTTTTGTTGTAGTGCAGGAAAAGTAGTTTCTTGACAACAAAGATCATGATCGATGCCCGGTGAAAGTGTGGAATCCATAGTAGATGGAGTAGCCCAGCCTTCTCCACACCACGCAACCATTTCCGTGGCTCTAGTGCTATAATTGACCCGTCCTTACTCTATTTCATGAGGTTGCTAGTCTCCAAATGTGCAAACTTTTCACTATCCATGAGGTCCCAATCTTCAAATCTCATCATGGGCATGTGGCCCAAGACCGAACCCTCAAATAGAATTCCATCTAGGAGGAGCAGGGTTTGGAGTGAGCTCTTAACGACATCCAAATCCTTAGGTACTTTTTCTTTCCCTTTCCGCAGAGGGACATGCTTGGGCAGTTTTGCAGCTGTGCGTACCGGATGGATGTCTTCTCCCATTTCTTCATCTACCTCTATCTCTTCTACGAAAGCTTGGAGGTCCTCCTCCTCATCATTTGTCTCAATATTAACAGTCTTGCCCTTGTCTTCCATAGAAATTTTACCAAACCACGGATTTCATGGGAACATGCAGACTGGTCCCGCTGCTTGTGGATCTGTTTTGGGCCTTGGAGTCCGAGACGATTTTGGAATTTCCAGTGCATCCCCTACCTGCAGCATAGGGATCTACGTGACTTCCTCAGGTGTCGACATTATTGTATTCAAGAGGTCCTACATTTCCTTCGGCAAAGTCTCAAACATTGAACTTGCTTTCAAGGCCTCAAAATTCGTAAGGTCCATACCCACTTGATAGCGCAACAACTGAATTCTCAAAACGCCAAGGGTTGTTCACTGAATAGCCACCCGTGATTTATGTTAGTGTTGATATCTTCATCCCTCCATCACTGATCAAAATTCTCTTGTTGCATGCATTTTTAGGTGTCTCATCCGATCAGCTACATTCCATTAGGTCATGGATCATCTGATGGTAGTGGCTCTTTATCAATTTTCCCTCATGGTCTTTACCTGCTAGCCTATTTTCACAAATTCAGGTCATTTACAGTCATTTTCTGTCTTTACACTTGCAAAAGCCATTTTTAGGGTTTTAGGTCTCATTAGGTCTAGGGTTTGTCATCAAAGTCTTGTAAAAGTTCAATAATGGTCAGCAGGCACATGAGGAGGTCAAATAAAGTCTCAGCATCAAAAATTTCAATAATGACATGCTCAGTGATTGATTTTTCCTCAAAACCCTGTTTTGAGGAAAAACAAAGTTTTTTCTTCTATGTATAAAATTTCATGTAATTTTAATTTTCCTATATGTAATAAGTCCAGAAATGTAGCCCTGGTCACCTTGCCAAACTCCTGCACTCTAGCTCCTGCAAAAGAGATAAGAAAGTCAAAGCATTAGTTCATCAAAAGTAAAAAAAGAGAGCCAAACTGCAAAACAGAGTTTTAAGAAACAAAGTGAAAAAGTGAACATTAGAAAGTGGGTTTTTTTAAATGAAAAATTAAATTCACTTGTATATAAAGTTCCCATTGTGTTGTATACTTCATTTGTGCCAAAGAGTGAGAGAACAAAGTGGAAATCATGATTTGAGGCGAAGAAGGAAAAAATGCAGCAAAAGTTTAAAGCTTTCCTGGGTGCGGCGCACCTGATCGGCACAGTGCACAGAGCGCAGAAATTGCACTGAAACCTGAACGGGCATGGTGCACCAGAGTGGAGCAGCGCACTTGAGTCTTGGTGTGGCACACCAGTCCTCCAAGCCTTAATTTCATCCAAACAATCTTGCCAAGCTCAAAAATCTTGCAAACTTCATTCCACAAGTAAGTGAAACATTCCACTTTGCCATTGCAAGGGTTTTAGTCCTCATTGATGGTGTGTAAATAGGTGAAAAGACAAACCCTAACTGCTGCACAGTTGCACTACAAAAACTGTCTAGGGTTTGCAAAATTGTCATTCTTGTTGTTATTCCCCTGCATCATTTTCACATTCCTCACATTGAAATTTCCCTCATTTCATTTTCCTTCCCTCTCTCATTCACACTCATCCTACCCCCTTATCCCAAAAACCCTAACGCAAATTCCCACTATTCCCCAAACCCTAATTTGCATTTCTATATCCTGTCACTCCCTAAAAATCCTATAGCAAGCATCAAATCCCTCATTCATCAGTCCCATTCATCAAACAACAGTCACCTATTCTTGACTTAAAATCTCTTCATACTCATCATTTTACACCAAACAGTGGCAAATATGGAAACAGATTCAGCTTATGAAAGGGATGAGAAAACTGTGAGTGATTCCTCCCAAGAAATTCATGCACCAAGAAAACCATACAAGGGAGGAAAACACATCTGGGAGGAGCCCACGACACTCACAGAGCTTTTGGCTTGTCCTCTTGCAGTAGCATGTTTCAAACATCAGTCTTGCTATTAGTTTTGTGAGATGGTGGAAAGGGTGAAATACCATCATGAGCTTGCTAGACTATTTGTCCTTCATCTTCACAATGGCCAAGTCAATTTAGCAGGTGTTACCTTCACTTTGACACCTAAAACTATAGCTGAAGCAACAAGTATTCTGAATGTGGGTGAACAGTGGAATAAAGGACAGCTTGTGGACAAAGAGCATTATGAGACTTACATCAAGGCTAGTTATCAGAAGCAAATTAGTAGGATCTTTCCTTTCAGATACCTACAGGACACATATGCTCCACTCATGAAGCTCATTATGAAATACTTCAGCTGTGAAGGCAGATTTTCTCGCTTATACACTTATCATGTTAGATTATTGATGCATTTCACTAGAGTGAGGATGATGAACCTCCCCTATTTCATATGCATAAACATTGAGAAAATGACCACATTGGTGCAAAGAAAACCTCCTCATCAATAGTACAACAGCATTTATCACTTTGCATTGATCAAGATTTTTGTTTTGCATCAGCTGAGCTTGTTGAATGTTTCATGGGATGATTTCATTTCACATAAGGTTTTCAAAAGCCCTCAAGTGACCCCGTCAGTATTTCAAGAGGTAGGAGGGCCTTCAAATCAGTAAGAAGTTCATGAGACTCAAACTACCAGTGTGCTAGTATTTTTCACTTATCAAAAGGGCACAAGGATAATATTTGCAGCTGGCAAACGAGTACTATCTCCACCTGGGGTGGAAGGGGTCTCGTTTCCTTCATCAAATCATAGGCAAATGTTATATTCACCTGGGGGAAAGGGGCTTTGCCTTATTCTTCGGAAAAGCATGTACAAGACAAAGGGAAACAACCAGTGCATGATGAAGGGCCTTCTGAAGGTCAAGAGAGAGATTTCATTTTGATTCAGGATGAGGATACTGATTTGGGCTCCCAAAGCTCAAAACTCAAGGAGATCATCAAAGAACAAGAAGCTGACATTCATGACTTATCTCTTAACCTTGAAAGAGCTAAGTGGATCATAAACTACCTTGAGAAAAGGAACAAGCAGTTGGAGGACAAGCAAACAATCATGGAGCTGCAAAACATAAGGGAAAACCGACAAGCAACAAAGAGGAGGAAAGTCAAGTTGACACCGCTTGAGCAAGAGGTTGATGCTGACCGGGAATCTTGGTTAGAGAGGGAAAATACGCACTTGGAGAAGCTACTCGAGAAAGAAAATAAGGAGAAAAATATGTTGAGGCACATGGCTTATCACTATTTGGCAAGAAACAAGATTTGCAAAGCGAGAATAAGGAACCTAAAAGCTAAGTTAAGGAAAACTTTGAGGAGCAAGAAAGAGAAATATAAGCTCAAGATCTTGGGTGAAGCTTCCTTGGTCCAACATAGTACTTTATGTAGGTCACTCATCCCAAATTTCAAGAAATTTGGCACACGTTTTGCCAATTTTGAAATCTTGAAGGAAAAAACAGGTTTTTTTGCCTGGTGAGTAGCGCCACTCGGCGCTCGCTTTTGATAGGGACCTCCTCTGGAGTAAAAATCTACATTTTTGGATTCCTTGTGAAAAATCATGCATACCTAGAAATTATTAGAAAGTTTTGTCAAGTTTTGGGCCTCCAAAAGGGTCAAAAACACCTCAAAAATGCCCTCTCTGCCCCCTTTTGGCCACACAGGAAGCAATGTTGGGAGAACTGATTTTTGGAGGGGCAAATGGACACCAAATTCAAACATTCTACTTGTTCTGGAAATTAGACAGATATACCTTTCCAAAAAGCCCACGTGGAGAAAATTTGGTGAAGGGTAAGGCCTCCAAATGTAGCTAAGAAAAAGTGCTATGCACAGGAAAAGTGGCTCTATGCATAGGATGAAAAAGTGCCATTTTTGCCAAAAACTCTGTTTTTCGCCTAGTTTTTTCTCAGTTTGACTTTTTCTCTCTCATGGTCAAACTCATGATTTAATTTGATGTAAATGGATGGAATTTGATGTAAAAATGATAAAAATTCACTCATGGAGGTAGATACATCATGTATAGGTGGTTTTGAACTGAATGAATTGGTTTCCTAAGTTTTAGAGGCAAGTTGTTCCACTGCCTATTTCTCAGTTCTTAGTTTAGATCTTGTTGAAACAGCTCCTAAAATCATGAATTAGACCCCTAAAGTCTAGCATGAGTTGTTTTTTGCCTATATCTAGTACTTTTTCAGTAATTTGTAAAGGTTGGACTCTTGCGAATGCTTTAAGCATTATTATACATTCATCTCTGAAGTTTGGTAAGGAAATAGACCAGGGTTTGTAGCATTTTGTGGGATTCTTGTGGCAAGGTGATTTGGTATTGTTTTTCCTTCTGTGATTCAAGTTTACATGTGTTTATGTGTGCCATCATCTCTCTCTTTTCAGCTTAACTAAATGAATCAAGGATAAAGGTAGAAATCATTAATGTTGTAGTGCTCTACCTAGGGTTTGTTTAGTTTTATATGTTTTCAATGGTTTGAAGAGGATTCCTGATACTTTCATGCCCTCTCCAACTCCACACTAGTATTAAGACTCTCCATCTCACTTAATTCAAAGTACTAAAACATTTGCCTACCTCACCCCACAGAAAACTCTGCAAGACTGAGTCCATTCCCTGGATCCAAATCTGCCTTTCATATTTGGTCTAGCAAACCAACATAAAACTCAATCAAACTCCTCTGAGCATATACCTAGCCTAAAATTAGTCTTTATATCAGTCATCTCAAGCTTTATTGACCATATTTTCTTGATATTGACAAGGAGAGAGCCCTCTCCCGACCTGGTAGGGCTAGCTACTAGGTTAAGCGTGGTTTGATGTTACCCTAGACCTGCCTTTCTCAGCCTGAGGTAGATTTAAGCCCTAAAAATTTATAGGCCATTTTGAATTCAAATTTGACTGCTCCCCCCACATTCAGCCTATTAATGCTAGATTGGTGGTAGATCGTCCCAAATCTAGTTCTGACTTCGTGTCTTAATTTCCCACTGCCCGCTCTTTGTCTTAAATTGGACATCTTGTCACGAACAGTGACACCAACGGTCACCTCCTAGCCTACCCGCGTGGTAGTGCAGCCCCCTATGCACGGGTGCGACCCCTATGACATACTAATCCTACGCACAACCTCCTTGTCATGCAATTCCCACACATACTCTTTTATAGTCCCATGCTCTCTTTCAACTACTTGGATCGTTGAGACTGTACTTCCTATGGCTAGTTAGGTGGTCGCACCACCTGTGCAAGACTTCATTTCACCTTCCAGCCTAGTCCGTGGGCACTCCTCAATTTCCCTCGCGATAGTAAGTGCCACACATTCTTCCTTATGCAGTACACTCCCCTGGTTACTTTGTTTAGTAAGGTGCAGTCACAGCCATGGTAGTAGAGTCACAAATCCTCGGCGACAATCTTCTAAAGCAAGAGTTTGGCTGTCTGTATCTTGTCTGATCACTCTTAGTCTATCGATGAGACATGCCTGTGCCGATTTCATTTTCCAGTTTTTTAATCTCTGCATCCATTAACCTGCTTCTCTTCCTTAATCGTACCCGCTCTTCTTCAAGTGCATGAAGTTGAAGGTTCCCTCGCCAAATGGCTTCCTGAATCCGCATATGTTCACCCTCACATAGCTGCATAATTCCTTCGTCTTGGTCCGCGCGTACTATCCCAACTGTGGGAGCTGTTGTGTGAGGATTCCCTTCCTCCAAAATTATGGTCTTGACTCTACTCTTCAGCGTCATAATCATCTCTGCACTCAAGTTTTCGGACATGGCCCTATAGGCCCATCGAACCACTGGTACGCGTAGGTCCCAATCAGTTCGTTTCACCTGGTGAACCCTGTTTAAGACTTCGCACACCTTATTGAATGCTTCTGCATGGAAAATTTGTGGTGCTCGTTGCCTTTCCTGCTGCTGCGTCTTGTTCCAATTCTCGATCCTGAGTTTGGGGTGTACTTGTGTGTGCTACATAGCACATGTCTGTACCCATCGAGATAGGTGGGTGCGCAAGTTGCTCTGTCCTTGCTGACCAACTCTTGTTCAAAGCTAGCAACTTCCAAACTGTAGGCTTATCATCCTTCTACATCCATGCCAATCCTCAAAATTTCCTTGATGTGTACCCCACCATCACACGGGTGTTGCGCAGAGTGCCCACTTCAACGCGTCGAACTGTTGTTGTTCCAGTAGCACGCTTTTGAATTTGCTCAGGAATTCATCAACTGCTGTCGATCCATCATATGTCAGTAGCTCTCTTACCTCTGTTGTCACACAACGTAGTGATCTAATCATCATGTTGCAATTCAGCATCGTTACTTCGTGCAATCGATTCTGCCATCACTCTACTTCTTCATCTGAATCCAAAGTGCAGGAGCTTTTGCGCTCCCACGAGATCCTCCCATCTGTAGTCAGATTCACCCAATCCTAATCTCATGTAGTTATCTTGTAAATACATTCCAGATCATCGTTGTTATCATCGTTGCGCATTGGTTTAGTGTAGCACACTCCTTCGGCTGGGTCTAGCGGGACTACTACGTGTAGTGACTTTTTCTCAAAGATCATCTTCTGCTTCTTCAAGTTGATGACTCCATTCATATCAGTGGCCCAGTCTATTCCTAACAGTGCAGGATAGGGATTGTTGTCATCGACAATCTCTAATACCTCAAAATTTGCCTGCGCGCTCGCGCCTTCAATATCAATTGTTACTCCTTACAACCTCCCCATGGGAAAAATCTTATGTTGGTTCGCCATTTGTAACTAAATAGGGGACCATTGTAATGCAGGCCTGCCCATGCATTCCTATGTTTGCTTCGGTAATACATTTGCGTCCAAACCCAGATCTAGGATTATGTGATCCATTTCATACTCACCAATTTGTGCAGTCAACCTCATTTCCCTTCTGATGCGCATTGCATGCTTCCCTAATTTTTGGACTGCACGGTTCTCCTGACCCCGTGCACCTGGTGATTAGCTCTTGTAGTCCCTTAACTGCCTTTTTGTCATGCAGCAGTTTCATGCATGTCTCCAAAAAGGTAGTGAGCATTGAAGGATTCATTCCTAGCTCTGGTTGATCCTTACTACCTAAAGTGGAGGCCTCTGTGAACCTCTTATTAGCTTCCATGAACGTCTCCTTTTCGTGTTCTAAGTCAAACTCAGGTTCCCTTGCAGGAGCCTTGCGAACCCATGTATCTTACTCTAGCTGCTTCCCCTTATCCTCCCCCATGGTCACACTGCTTCTAAGTATCATGTTCACATTCAGGTCCTCTTCGTGTGGTTCAGACCTCATCATTTATATATTCTAAGTCGAAGGAGGCTGGAATACCCCTTTTTCGCACATCTGGGTGATCAACATAGAACAATCTATTATTTCATGATCAAACTGAGCACAATATGAACAGGATATCCTCGTCAGGTTGGTACAATCGCAGACATAGTTCCTGGGTCCTCCACAATTGTAGAAAATTAATTGTCCACGGCTGCTTCCTTGTCCTATTCCTCCTCGTCCTCGACCTCACCCCTGAAATCCAGCACATGCCATCCCCTCAGCTGGGTCGAGGGCTTGCATTTCTATCTAAATCCTATAGGCTGGGGTCCGATCCATCATTAGCTCGTAGCTGTGACAAGTGTGCTCATCATGGTCCACCTACCTACAAAAATTACAAAAGAATTGTTGGGGTGTCTGTGTATACTTCTACAACAAATGAAAATTATTCGTCATGTGTTTCCCTCCTATCTGACAGATCGCACACCATAAAGCAAGTTCCACACTCAGCCCTGCATGTGCCTCTAGTCTCAATAGCATTGGCCCTCCTCCTACCAAGTAGTTCGCGAACACTAGACAGTGATCCTTGTCATGGCCCTGGCCTTTACATTTTAGACACCATACTTCCTCGCACGCCTCTGGCCACGGTGCCCTATCTTGCTTCAAACTCTACATTTCCGAACACAGATTCTATAGTTGTGCATGGATTTATTGAACTCCCAACCCAGGGTCTTATATCGAGGTCTCATGTAACCTCATCGCCATTTCCAACACTTCGGCTTGGGTGGAAAGTTTCTGTTGTGACATCGTCATCCTGAAGTGCGGTGTTAGAGATGCTACAAACCATGTGCGATGTTGTCCATCCATCAACACCATATTGGCTTCACGGATCATACTCTTCAGCCGTTGATCCAGATCCCAAGGAGTCTCACCCGGGAGCATCACGATTTCTTTAAACCCGATGATTGATTGTGTTTCTGACTTTGGCCTGCTAAATTCTCTGTTCAGCACGATCTAGATCTCTTTTATCCCTGCATTTGGGTGGTCGTTAGAGTGCTTGATATACCATGTTAATGCACGATCCTGCATCACACTCACCAATGTAGCCTTCTTAATATTTTCATCCATGACACCTTGCGCTTCCCATACTGCTCTTACCATGAACCAAAATTGGTTTGAATCTTCATTCCCTACCCCTATGAATATTGGTAGTTTGATCGCGCTTGTCATACTGAACTGTGGAGGCAGTGGATGTGGAGTGGGTGGAGATGGAGGTGAGGGAGGTGAAGCGGGTGGTGGCATGGGTGGAGGTGGTAACCGCAGAATGCGATACCTTATCAAAATGACTGCGCTTCTCGGAGAGACCTTAGCGAGCTCTTCCTCAATTTCTCACGAAGGTGAAATTAAGGGACTGTTTTCTAATTCCTCACTACCTTTGTAGATCTTTCCACTTTGCATAGCTCCAAACATTAATTTATTTGCATGACCCTTTTTTCACACAGTAGCATCTTAATCCAAGTATTCAAAGATTTAATATACTTACCTCGCGATCCTTTGAGAAAGCGTCATTCTATGTTGTTGTAGCTCACACTCGTGTCTACCGCAAACTCAGTGATAAATCCCCCTATTATCCGATCGAGCCAATGGTCCGCAGCTCATGATCTTGTCCTCTGAAGCTTCTAGTCTTTGCACTAATTCCAGAGTCCACACTATTGGTTTGTCAAGCCTACACCTTCCCTGGCTATCGGCTAACTTCACGATCCACTCATACAGCTCCAAAGGAAAGGATGCAAAGAAAATCTCGTGGATCTCTATATACACGTAGTGCTCCAACAACGTTTCCTTAGATACTTGCAGAGTTCTGTTTTCCTATGTCGCGAACTCGTGAATCTTCTTGTCCAACCACTCTTCAATTTCCTTCTTTGTTGGGTTCCAATGGCACGACATCAGACATCCCTTAGGCAGATCCCGGTCCTGGCAACAGAACCATTTGTTGGCTTAGTGGGGCCTGACCCAGGTTCAGAAGTGATTTAGCCAAGAAAATCCCAGTACTACTGGCCCTTTCAGCAACAGTCCACGAAGCGTGGACTGAGGTCTCACCTGAAGTAGTATGGGAGGGTGCTAGAACCAGGTTTCCGCACCCTGGAGATGTTTGATATGAGGTGATTGGCTCGCGATCTAGCCTTCACACTTACTGCATTATGCGCACCAGTGGGCACCCCATGCCCTGTGATCCTGCCTTCACATAGCTCTAGACACAACGCGACCTGTGCTAATTACCCAAGTCTTCCTTAATTAGGTTTCGTTTGCTGATTACTTAGAATATCTTCATACATAAGCGTTCATACAAGTATTTATCAAAATACAGATCCAAGAACAAATGCACAAAGTAAGCTTCTCTTTACTAACTTGCAATTCCAATTACAGACCTGACTCTACCCTGCGCACTCAGCTACAGGTGTCTGCGCACTTAGCTGCAGACTCAACTAGGCCTCTGCGAACTTAATTGCAGAGCCTTCTACTACAATTATGACCCAACACACTTTAGATCCAACTCTCCGCTCTAACCATGCCTTCGCATCTCTATTCCTTATTACTACTTAGCTCTCTTTACACTTAGAGCCTCGCTCTTATTTATACAATCCCATGGTCCGTGGACCATGGGTAGGCCAACACAAACTTACATTAAATTACATTATTTTAGGGCAGACAACCCTATGAATCGATTATACAATTCTCGCTCCGCACCCGTACTTCACCAAGTTCTACACCATCTTTGACCAAAACTTGGGCTTTGAGCCCCAAAACCTGCTGCAAGGGATCCAAAACTTGGGCTTTGAGCCCCAAAACCATGCTGTGGGGGATCCGCTACCTAACAACACTTTAAAAATTGTACAATATAACCATATTTAACACCTAGGCTACTCATCCCAATTGGAAAAAAATGCACTAAAATCTGGCACAAAATCTAGCACAAATTGCTTGTTTTGTTGTAGTGATGTAATGCAGTACCACATGTACACAACACAACATGTACAACATATACAAAGTACCACATGTACATAACACCATGTCTGCAACATGTACACAGTACCACATGTACATAACACCATGTCTACAACATCTACACAACACCATATGTACAACATTTATGCAGCACCATGTGTACAACATGTGCACAACACCACATGCACAACATATACACAAAACCACCTGCACAACATGTGCACAACACCACATGTACCTAACACCACATGTAGAACATTTACATAGCACCTCATGTACTAAACACCACATGTACACAACACCATCTACACAACATGTGCATAGAAACACATCTACACAACACCACATGTACATAACACCACATGTACACAACACGACATGTACAACATGTACACAACACCACATGCGCACAATACCATATGCACAACACCACATGTACTCAACAAGAAATGTATAACATGTACATAGAACCACATGTACAACATGTACATAGGACCACATGTACAACATGTATAGAAATTCCCACCTGTAGATCACCTGATAATGCAATAGACTAAAGAAAAATACTTGGTCTACTTCTACAACCAATTTAGCAGAAGCTTAATTGAACATGAGAAACATCAATGAGAACACATATAACCAATATTGAGAAATCAATCACACATAACATAGAAGAATACTCTGGGGAAAGCCTCAGCTAAAAACCCCACTATTTGTATTATCATACAAGTGGAAATATAGCCAGTATTACAAAAAGAATCAGCTCAAAAGCTATCTTGCTCTCTCTGCAATACCTCTGCTGCTCATAGACAGTCAAAGGCCTCTATCCTCTGGTCTGCCCTCCAAGCCTCCTATTTCTTTGCGCAATTTTGATTGGGGTACAGTGCAGCCACTTGTGTGAACTGGCCTCTTCACACACTCACTAACCTCTAATCCAACTACGCAGTCCTGAAGGAGAAAAATCCTCATCATGGATGAGCTTCCTCTATAGGAAAAACATTCATCCAACTGATAGTACACTATCCCTTCTCTGATCTCAACTAGGTCTCTGTCTGAACTGACATGCACGAGTTATTCATGAGAGAATATTCAGTTATCTGAAGTGCAGCAGTTATATGCAAGCATGCATTAACTAACTAAACTCACATTAATTTAACGAATTGTTAAATTAATCTAACTGGACTTGACTAAGTTAAACTAAGTACATCTCAAATTAGAACTCATCCTTATATCTTTAACTAATGGATAAATTCCTCAATTAATAGAGAAACTGTTGCATGTCCTCACATAGACTTCACGTTTGAATTTTCACAACTAATTAACTCATGGAGAATTAATTAATTTATTTTCAAATAACTGTTAAGTTCAAATTCGAATTTTACTTCCTATGTTTAGTCTAGGGACTGACTAAAATAGAAATCCATCTTGAACTGCTAAAACTAGAAATGCTATTTTTAGCACTTTCATTTTTCATTCCTTGTTGCCCAATCTAGCACTGGTATCCAAAATGTTATTTATAGTAGTGCTATTTTTAGCACTTCTATTTTTAGCATTTCTTGTTGTTATTTTCAACACTCCCTCTCAGCAAGAAAGGCTTCAACTCGAACCCTATCTTGTACCTTTGGAATGTTCTGCATGCAATGCTTCTACCAAGTGTGGTTGCTCCATCAACTCTTGGAACAAAAAACTCCCCACTGACCTCTCTGTTGGGCTAGAACCATACTCTAATGTTGAAGCTCTACCTGCTACTAACAAGTGCTCCCTCTCTGACCTCTGAGCTACTGCAACACTCCATGCATCTCGCATTGTTGCACACCTCTCTGTGCCATCCTGCACTGGTGCAACACTCCTATGCCTCTTGCATCGTTGTAGCCTAATATTTCTACACAGTCCCAGGACTCCTGCACTACATCTCTCTCGGCTACTCCATCAGCATCTGTCTCTAACCACTCAGTCAATCTTCTATCTCCTTGTCGGGGCTCCTGTAGCAAATTTGAATCAATGAGGTTGGGTACCTCAAGGATCCTGCCCCTATTCCAGCCCTCTTGGGACAATCACTCCACATAGCCCTACCTCCTACCTGGAGGTATCGATGCATGTGATCCCTCTACCCACCTTGCTCAAAATTACCCCCTACTGGAGGTCTCTGCATGAGTAGATGTCTCTACTCGATCTCCTCTCAGCTTCCCCAGTTGTGGCTGCTCCACAACCTCCTGAAGCTGCTTCACCAATCGTGGCTCCTCCACAATCATCTGAGACTTCTTCTGGCGCTGCATGTTGAGAGGTAATATACCCTCCCTCTCAACCATCAAGTCTCGATCAGTTTCTTTACTGCTGAAGGCTTTGCAATTCTCTTGAACCTCAAGAGCATACAGGTTCTTAGCCCGTGAACTGATTTGCTTCACCTATCTAGTGATGATGTGTGTAAGGAAAACCTTTCCCTTACGGAAGACTACATCATAGCCTCTATCTTCCAACATCGTGATCGACACCAAGTTTCTCTTCAGTCCTGGTACATACTTGACATCGGTCAAGGTAAGGCAAGCTCCATGCTCCCTCTGAAAAATAACCGTACCTACACCTGAGACACTATACTTTTCATCATTACCCATCACTATGAGTATCTGGAGATCTTTCTCCTCCAAAGTACTGAACAAACTCTTGTCTCTGGTCATGTGGAAAGAAGCTCCACTGTCAAGAAACCAACCACTTCCCACCATGGATGAAACCATGCATGTGAAGAGTGTGGAATCCAACTTGAACAGTGAAGCAAGTGCCTCAACTTCAAATCCTTCCCCAGATCCCTTCTTGGATTTCCTTTGTGGAAAATTTGTAGCAAAATGACCCACCTCATGACAACAAAAGCATCGCACTTTTGATTTGTCAAACTTCTTCCCACCATGGGAAGAACTGGATTCAGAAAGAGAAACCTTCTCCTTCCCCTTCTTCACCTTACTCGCTAAGGCACAGTTTTCTTCATCCTCCATGGATGAAGAACCATCTCCGATGCTTCTTCTTATCTCTTCCTACATCAAATCCGACCAAATTCGTTCCCAATCTAAAAATTTCTCTCTTCCATTAACCAAGTCCTGGTAGCTATGCCAGCTCTTAGGAAGACCGAGGAGTGTAAGACTCACCATGTCATCATCAGCTGTCACAATCCCTACACTTCCAAGCTCATCCCTGCATGAGGTGAGCTTATTTAGATACATAGAGATCGTGTCACCCTTTTCACACTTGATCCTTCGAAGTTTGTCCTTTAGTGCCAGCTTCCTCTGATCACTGCTATTCTGATAAAGATCTTTCAATGTTTTCCACATTGAAAATGGAGTCTCCTTCCCATGGAGGCTCAAGACAATGTGATCTCGAACTCCCTCCAGGAGGATTCTCCTTGCTCTAGCCACACACTTTTTCCATTTCACCAGTTGAGTAGCATCAGTCAGCTTCTGGACTTCTTGATCAATGAAGTCCTTTAGACTGTTATCTTCTAATACTGCCTCCATGTGATCCTTCCAGGCTATATAATTCGAATTGCCATCAAGGGCATATTCGAGTCTCAAACCACTGAACTCCATCGGTGAAATAGATGTGATAAGAACTCAATTCAATATTCAAAAACCACAAACTTCAACTTCTCCCTTCTTGTATACTATTCTTCCTTGATCACCTGTGCTCTAATACCATGTACAATTTTTCTACAAATCACCTAGCTCCGATACCATGTAGAAATTCCCACCTGTAGATCACCTGATAATGCAATAGACTAAAGCAAAATACTTGATCTACTTCTACAACCAATTTAGTGGAAGTTTAATCAAACATGAGAAACATCAATAGGAACACATATAACTGATATGGAGAAATCAATCACACATAACACAGAAGAATACTCTGGGGAAAGCCTCAGCTAAAAACCCTGCTATCTATATTATCATACAAGTGGAAATAGAGCCAGTATTTCAAAAAGAAACAGCTCAAAAGCTATCCTTCTCTCTCTGCAATACCTCTGCTACTCATAGAGGGTCAAATGCCTCTATCTAACCTCTAGTTTGCCCTCCAAGCCTCCTATTTCTTTGTGCAATTTTGATTAGGGTCTAGTGCAGCCACTTATGTGAAATGGCCTCTTCACACACTCACTAACCTCTAATCCAACTACGCAGTCCTGAAGGAGAAAAATCCTCATCATGGATGAGCTTCCTTTATAAGAAAAACATTCATCCAACTGATAGTACACTGTCCCTTCTCTGATCTCAACAGGGTCTCTATCTGCACTGACATGCATGAATTATTCATGAGAGAATCTTCAGTTATCTGAAGTGCAGCAGTTATATGCAAGCATGCATTAACTAACTGAACTCACATTAATTTAACAAATTGTTAAATTAATCTAACTGGACTTGACTAAGTTAAACTAAGTACATCTCAAATTAGAACTCATCCTTATCTCTTTAACTAATGGATAAATTCCTCAATTAATAGACAATTGTTGCATGTCCTCACATAAACTTCATGTTTGAATTTTCATAACTAATTAACTCATGGAAAATTAATTAATTTATTTTCAAACAGCTGTTAAGTTCAAATTTGAATTTTACTTCCTATGTTTATTCCAAGGACTGACTAAAATAGGAATCCATCCTGAAGTGCTAAAAATAGCAATGCTATTTTTAGATTGCTATTTTTAGCACTTCCATTTTTCATTCCCTATTGCCCAATCCAGCACTGGTATCCAAACTGATATTTATAACAGTGCTATTTTTAACACTTCTATTTTTAGCATTTCTTGTTGTTATTTTCAACACTCCCTCTCAACAAGAAAGGCTTCAACTCGAACCTGATCTTGTACCTTTGGAATGTTCTGCATGCAACACTTCTATCAAATGTGGTTGCTCCAGCAACTCTCGGAATAGAAAAACTCCCCATTGACCTCTCTATTGGGCTAGAGCCATACTCTAGTTTTGAAGCTCTACATGATGCTGACAAGTGCTCCCTCTCTGACCTTCGAGCTACTGCAACACTCATGCATCTCGCATCGTTGCACACCTCTCTGTGCCATCCTGTGCCGGTGCAACATTCCTGTGCCTCTCGCATCGTTGTAGCCTACTAGCTCTACACAGTCCTGGGACTCCTGCACTATGTCTCTCTCAGCCACTCCATCCGCATCTGTCTCTACCCACTCAATCAATCTTGCTACTCCTCGTCGGGGCTCCTGTAGCAAAGTCGAATCAATGAGGTTGGGTACCTCAAGGATCCTGCCCCTATTCCAACCATCTTGGGACGATCACTCCACATCGCCCCAAATCCTACCTGGAGGTATGGATGCATGTGATCCCTCTACCCACCTAGCTCAAAATTTTCCCCTACTGGAGGTCTCTGCATGAGTAGATGTCTCTACTCGATCTCCTCTCGGCTTCTCTAGTTGTGGCTGCTCCACAACCTCCTGAAGTTGCTTCACCAATCATGGCTCCTCCACAATTGTCTGAGACTTCTTCTGGTGCTACATGTTGAGAGGTAATATACCCTGCTTCTCAACCACCAAGTCTCCATCAATTGCCTTGTTTCTCAAGGCTTTGAATGCATCTTGAACCTAAAGAGCATACAAGTTCTTGACCCATGAACCGATCTGCTTCACCTGTCTAGTGATGATGTGTGTAAGGAAAACATTTCCCTTACTGAAGACTACATCATAGCGTCTATCTTCCAGCATCACAATCGACACCAAGTTTCTCTTTAGTCCTAGTACATACTTGACAATAGTCAAGGTAAGGCAAGATTCATGCTCCCTCTGAAAGATAATCATGCCTACACCTCAGACACTATACTTTTCATCATTACTCATCGCTATGAGTATCTAGATATCTTTCTCCTCCAAAGTACTGAACAAACTCTTGTCTCCGATAATGTGGAAAGAAGCTCCACTGTCAAGAAACCAACCACTTCCCACCATGGATGAAACCCTGCATGCGAAGAGTGTGAAATCCAACTCGAACTGTGAAGCAAGTGCCCCACCTTTAGATCCTTCCCTGGATCCCTTCTTGGATTTCCTCTGTGGACAATTTGTAGCAAAATGGCCCACCTCATGAGAGCTAAAGCATCGCACTTTCGATTTGTCAAACTTCTTCCCACCATGGGAAGAACTGGATTCAGAAAGAGAAACCTTCTCCTTCCCCTTCTTCGCCTTACTCGCTAAGGCACAGTTTTCTCTATCCTCCATGGGTGAAGAACCATCTCTGGTGCTTCTTCTTATCTCCTCCTACGTCAAATTTGACCAAAGTCGTTCCCAATCTGGCAGTTTCTCTCTTCCATTAACCGAGTCCTGGTAGCTATGCCAACTCTTAGGAAGACCGAGAAGTGCAAGACTCACCATGTCATCATCAATTGTCACAATCCCTACACTTCCAAGCTCATCCCTACATGAGGTGAGCTTGTTTACATACATAGAGATCGTGTCACCCTTTTCACACTTGATCCTTCGAAGTGTGTCCTTCAGTGCCAGCTTCCTCTGATCACTGCTATTCTGATAAAGATCTTTCAATATTTTCCACATCGAAAATGGAGTCTCCTTCCCATGGAGGCTTGAGACAATGTGATCTCTAACTCCCTCTAGGAGGATTCTCCTTGCTCTAGCCACACACTTTTTCCATTCTACCAGTTGAGTAGCATCAATCGTCTTTTGAACTTCTTGATCAATGAAGTCCTTTAGACCATTATCTTCTAATACTGCCTCCACGTGATCCTTTGAGGCTATATAATTCGAACTTCCATCAAGGGTATATTCGAGTATAAAACCACTGAACTCCATCGGTGAAATAGATGTGATAAGAACTCAATTCAATATTCAAAAACCATAAAATTCAACTTCTCCCTTCTTGTATATTGTTCTTCCTTGATCACCTGTGCTCTGATACGATGTAGAATTTTTCTACAAATCAGCTAGCTCCGATACCATGTAGAAATTCCCACCTGTAAATCACCTGATAATGCAATAGACTAAAGCAAAATACTTGATCTACTTCTACAACCAATTTAGCGGAAGCTTAATCAAACATGAGAAACATCAATAAGAACACATATAACTGATATGGAGAAATCAATCACACATAACACAGAAGAATACTCTGGGGAAAGCCTCAGCTAAAAGCCCCGCTATCTGTATTATCATACATGTGGAAATATAGCTAGTATTACAAAAAGAATCAGCTCAAAAGCTATCCTTCTCTCTCTGCAATACCTCTGCTACTCATAGAGGGTCAAAGGCCTCTATCTAACCTCTGGTCTGCCATCCAAGCCCCCTATTTCTTTGTGCAATTTTGATTGGGGTCCAGTGTAGCCACTTGTGTGAATTGGCCTCTTCACACACTCACTAACCTCTAATCCAACTACATAGTCCTGAAGGAGATAAATCCTCATCATGGATGAGCTTCCTTTATAGGAAAAACATTCATCCAATTGATAGCACACTGTCCCTTCTCTAATCTCAACTGGGTCTCTGTCTAAACTAACATGCATGAGTTATTCATGAGAGAATATTCAATTATCCGAAGTGCAATAGTTATATGCAAGCATGCATTAACTAAATAAACTCACATTAATTTAACAAACTGTTAAATTAATCTAGCTGGACTTGACTAAGTTAAACTAAGTACATCTCAAATTAGAACTCATCATTATCTCTTTAACTAATGGATAAATTCCTAAATTAATAGAGAAATTGTTGCATGTCCTCACATAGACTTCACGTTTGAATTTTCACAACTAATTAACTCATGGAGAATTAATTAATTTATTTTCAAACAGCTGTTAAGTTCAAATTCGAATTTTACTTCCTATGTTTAGTCCAGGGACTGACTAAAATAGGAATCCATCCTGAACTGCTAAAAATAGCAATGTTATTTTTAGCACTTCCATTTTTCATTTCCTGTTGCCCAATCCAGCACTGATATCCAAACTGCTATCTATAGGAGTGTTATTTTTAGCACTTCTATTTTTAGCATTTCTTTTTGCTATTTTCAACAACATGTACATAGCACCACATGTACACAACAACAGTAATGCACATCTGGAGACCACATTGTCTTTACCAAGAAACCTTTCTTCTAGTGTCTTTCCATTATCCATGCTTATCCTAGCATGTCACAAATCACACTTCTTTCATTCTGCTAATGTGTCCTTCAACATTGTCTACCATAGCATAAACATAGGCATAGTTATAAGTATATAATATCAAATATTATCCACACGATACTAATCTCATATAATTGTCAAGGTTACTCTTACCACTTGATTCCTCATAATACTAGGGACCTCTTCATGCCATTCACCTACATAAGCAATCATTGATCCACAAGAATGATCCATGATGTCCCTGTCAAACAATGACATACATACATATATACATATTAACATTAGCATAAAAAAGTCATGATCCCTAATGACCCTGTCAGATAAATGCATACATACATACATATATACATATAAACATTACCATAAAACAATCATGACCCATGACAACCCTGTTAGACAATGGCATATATACATACATATATAAATATAAACATTAGCATAAAATAATCATCACCCTTGATGACCTTATCAGAAAATGACATACATACATACATACATACATATATATATATAAACATTAGCATAAAGCAATCATGATCCGTGACGACCTTGTCAGACAATGGAATACATACATACATATATAACCATTGGCATATTAATCATCACAACACAATTACCAATGTTCATAAGATCAAGGTTAAGAGAACCTCTATATTTGTGCATCACATGCACAACATCAAGAACAACAATTCCCAACTTAACCAAGGCATCTGATGCCTCAAATCCATTCACCTCACTTTTCCTGTTACCCTTTTCATGACTGCCCTGCCACTATCCATTTATCCCAATGGACCCAACCAGCTCAACCGATTATTGCACTCTTGCCTTCAGCTGCCCTTTACTCATGCACTAGGCTTCATCCAAGTCTTACATTTCCTATTGGGTTTCATTCAACTCTCCCCAAGCTCCATTAACTTTCCTCTTTCCCCAACCAATTCCCAAGGCCCTCAAAACATAAAATGCAAGAACAAGAAGCCAACAAGAAGAAAACCATGGAAAACCAATAACAATACAACACCACAAACAAAGTGGCATGGCCATGCACCAGACACGATCAAAACCACAAACAAAATGCAAACAAATCACAGAAGATTGAAAGCACAAAACTAGCAACAAACACCATGACTCAACCCCATGGTTCCTAATGCTTCCAAGGGAAAGCTCATCCCGAGCCTTCTTCAAGATTTCATGGAAGCCTCTTTTGCCATGCAATCCCCTGTATCATATTTTCATAAGCACACAAATATCAATGCATAAATAAACATAACAATATATTGGTTACCTTACCTTGTTGTACCCAACACACTGACCTGTAACTGAACACGTACATATATCATCTCTCAAGGGACTCCAATTCCTTGATGAATCCAACCATAACTGGAAACTAGTTATTATACATGTCAAATACATGTTCATGAATATAGCACATATCCACACAATGTAAAAAAAATAAAGGTTAAGAAGACTTCCTGTATTCATGCAAAGCACTCATTTTTTTGGAATTGTGGTTTACAAACATACCTAAAGGAATTCTCCCCCAATTCCTTTCATTTACCTTTTTCCTTGTTGCAATTGAGTTTTATTATGTGATATCACATCACCCAGTTGTTAGTTATATAAACAAATCAACTGTTACCTTCTCATGCTAATACCAAGCATGTTTTCGTGCAACTGCTCACACATGTTAGTCACATTTTCCAAAAATCAGGACATTGTGTCCATTAATTTGAAATCAGCCTTTACCAAGACTAACAACCATGTCATAATCTACTATCAACTCACAATCATTAGTCATAATACTATAACTAGAACCCACTCACACCCAAGTGCATATTAGTTGTCTCAACGCATATGGTGTTAGTACAACAGTCTTAAAATAAGATCATTCCTTCATGTAATATTATCAACACATACTCATATCATGTAATTAATCAAACATTCAAACAACATGTAATCATAACCCCCTTATTATCCATGGTCCACACTAAGGTATAAGGAGGTAGCTACTATAATGGCCCAATCTCCAATGGGATCTCCAAAGCTCTACTAAATTTAACCACACTTGCAAAACTTGATTTTCATTTCTCATACATTTTTTACTTGAAAACATGCCACATAATCATGCCACTTTTCCATTTTGTAGATTTCACGTCAGGCCTCTAAGGGGAGTCATGTGAACTGTAGTCCACTACTTTGCTCTTCATCCCTAATCTTCTATTTCTTACAAACATACCATGTTAGATAAACCAAATAGACGACATAATCAAACTCATACCTCAATGTATCTCACGGGAGGCTATCACATCTGCACAAGTTAATCTAGATCAATACGACAAAATATCACAAGTATATCGACTCACACCTAAATATCATAACCATAACCATTTGCACATACTAAAGCAGATTAGCATGATACATATAACACCAATATCTTAAATGCAATGACCATAATCATCATGCGTATGACCACAATGCATATAAAAATGAGTTAACTACCATGCATGACTATTCGTCACATGTGCATATGACCGCACCAATTAACTATCATTTATCATGCATGTAGCCACAACATCAATAGAATGACGGATATGTATATTACCATAATGCATATAACAACCATTAATCATCATGCCTACATGCCCAACATACAAACCTATATGACGATCCACTCTTACCCCGAGGTCCAATGCTGCAACCTCGCTCGGATAATCTCTATTTCCTACTCCATCTACAAATATACATGAATCATAGTAGAAAAGAACTCTTATTAATACGTGAAAATACCAACCAATTCATGAATTTCCACATACCACCCAACCATAGATTGGGCTGAACCAAATCTCTCTTTCAGTTAATCACCCCTGTGCCATATTCCAAGCATGAATTTGGGATCTAATGGAATAAAATAAAACAAAACCAACTAGGGCTTCCAGAGGCCAAACCACCTCAACCCCCAACTACAATGATTCTAACTCTATGGTTCAAAAATCACCAACATCAACCAAATCAGTCTCTACCCAAGTTGTCAAGGGCTCTAGGAACTAGTATCTTAATCCACAGTTATAAAGAACATGAGAACTAATAAGAAAAACAACAAGTGGAAATCCCACAACACAATGGTTATCCAGGAAATGGCAAGTCAAGGCTAAAACCATTGTCACTCCAGGTAAATCTCCATGCCAATGACACACATAACTAGAAAATCACATGTTTCCAGAAATTAGCAAGAAAATCACACATGAAACCTATTACCTGCAAGCAATCCAATTGTAATTGTTGATCTAACCGTTCCCTTGCAATTTCTTGCTTTCCTTTGCCTTCTTTCCCCAAATCCAAGTGAATAGTAGGGTGCTCCAAGAATGCTCTAAGTGTGCAAGAGTATGAGAGAATGAGATAATGAAATGAGAGCTCCAAAACTAAACTGACAAAAGGCTAACCAACAAAAATTATGAACTAATCCTCAGAAGCCTTTTTGGCCTCTATTTTCTTCATTTTGCTTCATTTTTTCTCTAATTTCCCTTGCATGTAAATCTATGTCTCTTCACCTTCCTTTTCTCCTATTTTCCTTTATTTTCATAAATAAAATGGCAATTATTGCCTCTTTTTCGTTGTCAATGTCTTTTCCAATTTCCGTAGTCATTAATTAATCACAAGTGATACCCATCACTATGTTTTTTCTAACATTCAACTTGGAATATGTGTCACGTGACCTTGGTCTTATTTTATTTACATGGAAAATCAACAAGGGATTGTTCACATCTTAAATTACCAAGTCCAACTCTCAAAAGAACTAGCCATTTATTTATTATTATTTGATGTATCATTCAATAGTTGGACCATCACATTTTCCTAAAATACATCTTATTTACCATAATCCAAAAATAGAACTTATGTTTGAATAAATTATTTACTTTTCAAAGGAACTCCTTGAGGTAGTTAAATGAAAATGGGCATAAATGTGACTATGCTTCTCTAATTTTCTAGTATGACCCCAATTATGAAATGACACACCCACTCCACATCTAATGATAGTAGTTTGACTAAAATATGGTTTCTCCATCTACAAATTCTAGAGTTGTTTGTGGAAAAAACCCAAAATAGATGATTTTAAATTGGTAATGTCTCCACTTCCAAAACTCCATTTTAAATTATTATTATTTTTAAAACCTAGGTATCTCTTTGAAACAATTTCAGATATATAGTTGATTTCATAAATTTTCTGGCTAGAAAGTTGCAAAAATTAACTTGATGAGCACCATATTAAAAAAAACAAAAAATGTCACATTTTTGGTCAAGGAGAGTGCTTTGATGCTACTTGTTAAGTACCTTGATAGATCTGGAAGTACAATATTAAAGAAACCCTCAATATTTAGTAAATAAATCCAATAATCAAAGAAGAATAAACACAATACAAATCAAACCTTTAGGGTACATTAAAACCATATATCATTCTTTATGGAAGGAATCAACTCCCCAATCAATACTTGTTTAGTACAAATACACTACTCTTCACCATACCTCTATTACATTGCTTCTACTTATTTGTACTATTATTTACCTCATAGGAACATTCTAGATGGTGGAACATTCTAAAAGGTGGAACCTTCTTACATTATTTATGTTTACACTACTATATGGGTGTCATTCACTATATAGGGTAAAAGAATAGAAGAGATCAAACTCCCATTGAACATGTTGATGGAGAGATTTAAAATGGATTCTAGATATTAACATTTCAAGAATTAATGATACCAAACTCTTGAAAAAGTGGGAGAATTCATTAGCATATGAAGACCTTCATAGCGATGACAATGGAGAGAGAAAAAGCTCAACAAAATAAAGTCCTCAATAAATTGAACTAATTGAAAAAGAAACTTGACAACATTATTGCAAAATATAATAAACTCATTTATGAAATTTAAAACAAAAAGTGAAGAAAAAAAGGAAAAGCTAAGCAAAATAATTACAATTTAATTTAAAGAAACTACATACCAATTCAAAAAATTATAGTAATATTAACATAAGCTTATGTTATATTTATCTTCATTAATTCATAAAAAAAATAACCTTGATATATATATTTTAAAGATAAATAAACTATAAAACTTCTTCCATATATCCTGTGCAAAACAAACATCCCTCCCTATATATACGCAATAAAACTTTTTTATATATCCCACATCTACTTTAATACAATACAAAATATTGGATTATAATTAAATATTGCCATAACTATCTCTAACCCAAAAACGTAGTCACTTACCTAATTATCCACCAAATCTTCTGTTTTTAATTACAATATTTCCATAACTATTTCTAACAAAATAAAATAATTACTTGAATAAAATCAAATATTATACCCACTTCGCAATATACGCGTTTACCTATTCAATTACATCATTTATAACCATACACAGTCCGCAATATACGCGCTTACATATTCTAATTACAACATTTATAACCATACCCACTTCGCAATACACGAGTTTACCTATTCTAATTACCAAATTTATAATCATTTCTAACAGGTTGCGTATCCTAACTCAACATTTATAACTACTCCCAACGGGAAAAAATTATCGTAAACGGAAAACATGGCGTGTTCCCACATTTGGGACAATACACGGTAGCTCAACAACTATTCAATATCTGCGAGATGTCAAGATTAGGTATCTGGATTTTGGCAAACCTGCAGAAATAAATCTGATATGTCAGAACAGGATTTGGCCTGAAGTGAAGTTATGAAAATGAATCCTCGAGATCTCCGTCATAAAACAGAAACTGTTTGGATGCTGCTGGTTGACCCCATGTTTTTTGTCAGTACTGAAAAGCCCCGGCATAGCCGTACATAGAATCTGTTTTTCAGGATATTTTTTAACATAGTCATCATGTTTCGTCAATGGAATTACGGTAGGGAGGTTATCATTAAACCCTCTCAACCATCTGGGCTATACATCATTGACAGTACTGCTGACCTCAACCATCCGGGCTATACATTATTGACAGTACTGCTGACCTCGTTACGCTAGTCTAAACAGAGTGTTTTTTTGCCCTGAAAATTATAGAAATTTTAACAATATTTTTATCAATTCTGGTAGGGAATTTTTCTAAACGCAAGTTATAGCTGTGAAACTTCAAGAATTTGGGTGTCCCAGAAGGTTTTTGACGGTGCTGAATCCATTTCTACCATCAAAAACATTATTTATGTTGAAATTTTTTGCCCAAACTCTGACCGTCCAAGCAATTCCTGTGCCTTGGTAGACGTCATACTATTAAACATTTGTAGGTAAAGAAATCTATAAATGAATTGCGTAAATTTTTGTATGATTTAAAAAAAAATTTCAAAATTTTTGAAAATCCAAGTTAGTGCTATTAAATTTCAAGATTTTGGATGTCTAAAAAATTTCCCTTACTGCTCAATCCATTTCCACTAAAAACAATTTTAAAGATTCTCATGGTCACAATTAAACATTATCAACATCAACTTATTGAAAAATTTCTCAATTCCAGCTAAAAATTCCTCTCCTTACTTTCCCATCATACTTTAAAACGATTAAAGCTTTCTACCTGTAAGCGCTATATTAAATCCATTTCCACTAAAAACAATTTAAAGATTCTCATGGTCACAATTTAAACATTATCAACATCAACTTATTGAAAAATTTCTCAACAAATTCCAGCTAAAAATTCCTCTCTTTACTTTCCCATCATATTTTAAAACAAAAAAAGCTTTCTAACTGTAGGCTTTATATTAAATCCATTTCCACTACAAGCAATTTAAAGATTCTCATACTCACAATTTAAACATTAACTTCTTGAAAAATTTCTCACCAAATTCCAGCTAAAAATTCTCCTTCTTACTTTGCCATCATATTTTAAAGTTTTAAAAAACTTTCTAACATATTAAATTCATTTCCAAAAAACAATTTAAAGATTCTCATGTTCACAATTTAAACATTATCGCCATCAACTTATTGAAAAATTTCTCACCAAATTCCAGCTAAAAATTCCTCTCCTTACTTTCAGATCATATTTTAAAACGAAAGAAGTTTTCAACTGTGGGCGTTATCATATTTTAAAACGAAAGAAGCTTTCAACTGTGGGCGTTAGTATTTATCATTCTAGCCTAAATCAGTAAACGTTCCCATCATAGTTTTAAACGAAAGAAGATTTCAACGGCGGGCGTTAGTATTTATCCCTTTATTCATCGTTCTTGCAGAATTGTAACCATTCCTATTTCCAATTACTATGCATATCAGCGTTGAACATTTCTAGGTAGAAATTGTAATAGGGGATGTGTAAATACTTGAGCAAACTTTCCCATCAACATAAAAAACTAATGAAGGTATCAAATGTGGTTGTTAGTGTTTATTGTTTTTCTTGTGCAGATTCTTTATAAGAAATCCCTTACAGGAAAGAAGACAGGCCCCTTTGCAGTTGTCTCTGACTTGGTACCAGAAAAAACTCAGGTTCTGATAAGAACCTTGCCATATTTCAACAAGTATGTAAAATTTATATATAAT
This sequence comes from Pinus tabuliformis, assembly GCA_031772625.1. Classification (NCBI taxonomy): domain Eukaryota; kingdom Viridiplantae; phylum Streptophyta; class Pinopsida; order Pinales; family Pinaceae; genus Pinus; species Pinus tabuliformis. The sequence continues at coordinate 243,874,164 of CM062818.1, read as the reverse complement.
GGTCATCGAGGCATCTGTGTAGTTGGAATTTCAAAACAAACCTATTCATTAAATTCGACGGTTTTCACACCTCTTAACCAATTTCAACCAAAAAATCTCTTAAAATTCTTATAAAATTTCAAACTATATTTGACGGACAAATCGCCCGGTATCAGGCCAGGGTGTTAGGCGAATCACCCGGTAATGGGCAATTTGCCCGTCGATTTCCATCCCTACACTGATCAAGAGAGACGGTCTTTAGGAATAAATCCCATCGCCTTGAACAAAAGTGGCACTCTGATCTACCAGCACTGCGACTGTTGCAGATACTTGGGTATCCGCTTCGATCACCACTTTGTTGTGAGACACATTTCTGAGAGCATGCCTGGGAAACGAAGCATCAGATGTATAGAAAGAATACTGAACATGCTGAATACGGTTGGGGAAGAGCAGGAAGCGATTAAAATCTATGGCCCATGTGGTTCCGTTGCCCTTCACTGTGGCTCGAGCCACGGTCGACTTAAGCGTCATTCCATGCACATTGTTCCTGTCAACAACTGTCTGATCAATCGATTCAAATCGCCCTACCAATTGAACGATGTCCACGCCCTTCCGAGAGCCACTAAACATATTGTCCACAATGTTGACACCTGATATTATTTTCCTCTGCGATGATTTCAGAACTATGCTGGCGTCACCAAGAAAGAAACTATTGGTAATGTCAAGCTGCACGGGATCCTCTGCAACAATGGCGGTATAATCCATATAACAACCGATGATCCTTGTTTGAGTCAATCCACCGAGCTGTAATTTGATTCCAACGCCTCCGAAGCCCGTGGCCTTGTTATAGCAGTGGACTCCGGTGAATATATTGGCCTGCCCGGTCACCTCTATCCCCACACCAGCCGAAAAAATGACAACATCCGTTACAGCGTTGTCGTTGCCCATGAGACTTATGCCTACGCCGCTGAATTTGCTCTCGCCGGGGCTTCCGCCGGCGGTAATGTGCTGCCCAAGGAAGGAATTCCGAATATATGTCTCGTGCCCGCCCTGAACCATGATGCCAAAGGACGTGAAATGCGAGATATAGCAATTATCGATGTTGATTCTCAGGGAATTGATCACCAGAATCCCTCCCGCTCGAAAATTTGCATCCAACATCAAATCCCGCAGAGTAATGTCCTCGTATGACACGCTACGATGGGCGTTGTTGTTCATGGCTGCAGTGAGCTCGTCCCCATGGAGGCCTGTATTCACCTTGGCATCGGTCGAGGACCATAGCTCGATTAAGTAACGATCCTCCGGGAAATCGTCAGAAGCCCGCAGAGTACCGCCATGAATCTGCAATTGGAATCAATTAGTAATTCGTTAGGACATACTTGCAGTCTAATTAACAGTAATTCCACAGAGATTAATATCATTACCAAAACATTGGCGCCTCCGCTTCCGGGCAGCCGTAGAGGTTTGCTGATGAGATAACTTCCTCCTTCCAGAACAATCTCGACGCCTCCGAGGTCGCGTACACCGGGCATCGTGCGCTCCCTTGTAGCTACATTGAAGCTCTCGTTGATAGCTGCCAAGATGGCCCGGGTGCTGTCCCTTGCACCAGTTGGATCGGCACCATAGTTTGTCACATAGAACAAGCGCCCCTGTGACTCGCCCTGCGCAGCACCAACAAACAAAAAAAGCTCAGGAAAAACTCATCTCCTTTGCTCGAATTGCAGAAAATACGCTATCTCCATTTATTACCGTTGCGTTATCTGTCCTGGGCTCTCCAGCCAGCGACCGAGTCAGCTTCCAGCGAGCAGCCGAAATTCTCTCGGCATCCTCCCCATTGAGATACTTGGGAACATTGGCAACTGGGGAATCCCGACTCTCTAGACTCCAGGATTTCAAATTCTTGTGTGCAAGAGGCTTGGATGATCCCAAAGTCCTGTAACTATCAACACCTGATAAAATTCCGAGAAACAGCACCACAGCCAAGATCGAATTGAACCCCAGGGCACCCATAACTTCTTTAGACCTCCTAATTCCAGGCTGCTATTAATGAAATAAAAAGCACTGCTCGCCTGGCCTAAGATAGTATGGGGTGCTGCTTCTACAGTACCGTCCCTCTTTTATATCGACTCTGTACAGACTATATGGGGCAGCGTGGAGTCTGTGATTTTTCTAAAATGGAAGGCCTCTATTCCAAGGCATCGGGTGTAATTTATGGCTGGGCATGGGGACAATTTTTGTTGCCACGTGGACTTTAATGGGATTGTTGGTTAACGGTCAGTACGGGGTCGTTTTGTATATATATTTATGTTTCCGTTGACGGGGCAGAGTCCTAGCCTGACCGCGTACGCCATATTGACGTAGTCTAACTGCTATTTTGCCCTGGCCACTTCCGGGGAATTACTCTGCCTTCGTATACACTTCCATATTTTAAGCTAGTCCAAATAGCTCACAAACTTCTGTTGCCACGTCGACTTTAATGGGGTTGTTGCTTAACGGTCAGTACAGGGTCGTTGTATATATATCTTTATGTTTCCATTGACTGGGCAGAGTCCTAGTCTGACCGCCTTGGCCGAGAGAGATTTTAGTGTATATATATTGTAGTAGTCTAACTGGTTTTTTGCCTTGCCTACTTTTAGCAGGGCAATTACTCTGCTTCGTTATATACTTCCATATTTTAAGCTAGTCTAAATAGCTCACAAATTAGACCCTTGAATAATGAAAATTTTGATAAATAATTTGTAAATTAAACTCGTAAATAATGGAAAGTTGGATAAAAATTATGATAAAATTTATTAATTTATCTTGAAAATTTAGATTAAAGATTTTGAATGTCTAAAAACTTAATTAATAATGCTAAATCTATTTTCGTCATTAAAATTTAAACACTATAACCTTTTGATTTTTTAATTTTTTTTAATACCATATTTCAGCAAAAAAATCTAGCATCTAAGCAAATTTGTGACATCGTAGACACGCCTATCTTTTATGGCCGCCATATTCAATCTGTCATCTGATCAAATTTGTGACATCGTAGACAACGCCTATATTTTATGGCCACCCTATTCGTGAGGAATTTGTTATTTATTTATGTATTTATTTAAATATATTGTTTTATCTATAATTTTCTAATTGTCGTGGTTGTCCAAGTGTACGGGGTGTTTCCTCTCAGGTGCGAGAGGTGTGTTTGTCTAGGAACTGGTTAAGGTGTCAAGTTATTTTAAATCTATTTTAATAGAATATCTAATATTTTTGCAGTAGGTCAATAAATTAAACTGAGTTAAGTAGATTTAATAGAATATTTAATATTTTTGCGGCGGGTCAATAAATTAAACTGGGTTAGGTGGATTTAATAGAATATTTAAAATTTTTGTGGTAGGTCAATAAATTAAATTGGTTTAAGTGGATTACGGCCTTACTTTTTAATGTATACAGATATATTAAATTGCTTTAGTCTAAAGGTAATAGGTATTTGATCTTTTAAATGGGTTTTCATCTTTTGTTAAAAAAACTTAACCTATGTTATATAAAAATATGTTATTTTAAATAAATTTTAATAATATAGGTATTTAAATTGAGTAATTTAATTTTCATCGATAATATTGAAAATTTATTTGTCCATTGGTTTCGCTTATAAAAATACTCACCCTCATTTTTTTGGTTTGACAAGTTTCTTAATATATAATTTATAAATAATTATAAATTCATAATTGAGATTAGGTTTTATAATTATTATTTATAAATTATATATTATGAAACTTGTTGTATTGAAGCTTTTGTAATCCATATCAAGTTTATGAGAGATTTTTCCGCGTAAATCACATGATATTTCATTCGTCTACGCGTTTCGAACCAACTAGTTGGTTCATCGTCATGACAAGTTGAATAAATAGATCAGGAAAAGCAAGTTAAATAAATAGAGCAGACCTCCAACCGCTATATTCTGACAACGCTAGATTTGAACCAACTAGTTGGTTCATCGTCATGACAAGTTGAATAAATAGATCAGGAAAAGCAAGTTAAATAAATAGAGCAGACCTCCAACGGCTATATTCTGACAACGCTAGATTTGACCAGATAATTAGGATAGGAAATAACCATTATTATTAAGATAAGTTACCGCTGTTAGTTATAAAATGGACCCCTTTATTTATTTATTTATTTATTATTATTATTATTATTATTTTTACCATTTTAAATATGTATTAAAGTAAATTAACTTAATTTATTAGTTGGTTAATAAAGATTTTATATCTAAAAATTAGAGTATTAGTTATAAAAGTAATTAAATATTAAAGAGTTTAGACTTCTGTGATCCATACTTGATTGTTAGAGATTTCAGCAAAATCACATAGAGAATCATTTGTCGACGCATTTCGCTAGTGTGGTTCATCTTGAGAAACAAATCTAAGCGATCCGTTAAATAGAGTATGCAGGTCCTTCAACGGCTATATAAACGGTTATATGAACAGGCAACGGTTAAAAAGTCCTTTAACGGTTAAAATATATAAAAATAAATATATATATAAATATATATTTATTATTTTAGTTATTATTATTTTTTTTAATTAATTAATTATTTACAGTAATATTATTGTATTATATTACTATTACTATATTAATTTTAAATTAACATTTTTGAATATTATTATCAATAATAGATTAGGGTAATTTATTTTTCTATTTTTATATTCTATTATTATTATTAATTTTCATTTATTTATTTATTTATTTTTATTTTATTTTATTTTATTTATTTATTTATTTATTTATTTATTTATCTTTTTTATTATGATTTTTTATTTTTATTTTTATTTATTTATTTTTTTTATTTTTATTTATTTATTTATTTATTTACTTCTTCTTCCTTCTTCTTTTTTTTCTTTATTTATTTATTTATTTATTATTGATTTATTTATTTATTTATTTATTTATTTATTTATTTATTTATTTATTATTATTATTATTTATTTTTTTATTTTTTTATTTTTTTTTTATTTTTTAATATATGAGTGAAATGAATAAAATTGCAATTAGGTAATTATTAATAATCTAGGTCTAGGGTGAATAATTAAAAGGGTGAAATTACTATTACTAAACCAATGATATCAAGAGAAAACAATGAACAGCTAAACCAACAGAGAGGGATCAGGCGAAGAAGAGGCTAAGGTAAAAGGGCTGGGATCCAACACCTACTAATCTTCCAGCCGTCATCCCTATTGAGATTCAAAGGTCTTTTCTCGATCTCAAGGGCTTCCCTCAATTTTCGATGGTGAAATTGTGCCACTCTTGCGATAACTTGAGCCTCTTCGATACAGACTTGATGTTTAGTTTTCTCAGCATGCTCAGCCAGGGCTGAGGACTTGGCCCTACCATGCCTCAAGTCTGTTGCATGCTCACTGATCCTTTGATTAATTGAGCGACCAGTTTCACCAATGTATGGGGCCCCGCAGGAACAGGGAATGACATAGACCCCTTTCATGTCTTTAGGGTCAACAGGATCTTTAACAGATCTCAACGAGCTACGGATGGTGTTAAGAGGTCTAAAGGTCGAGGGGATATTATGCCTCTTAAGAATCCTGGCGATCCTTATTTATAAACAAATATTAAAATAAATCAATTATAAACTAGTTTAATTTTAGAATAATAATTAATTTATAATAGTTAAAAAATATAGAGTAGTTTAAGGGTAATATAATAATGATATTATAAATATATATAAAATAAAATAATTCAAATTAATGGTAAGTGATCCAAGTTACCCCAGTGATTTATATGTATTAAAAATAAAATAAATTAACTCAATTTAATACTTAGTTAATAAAGATTTTATATCTAAACATAGAGTATTATTTATAAACGTAATTAAATATAAAACCCTTATTTATAAATAAATATTAAAATAAATCATTTATAAACTAGTTTAATTTTAGAATAATAATTAATTTATAAAAATTAAATAAATATAGAGTAATTTAAGGGTATTATAGTAATGATATTATAAATATATATAAAAAAAAATAATTCAAATAATATCATTATTATAATACCCTTAAATTACTCTACATTTATTTAATTTTTATAAATTAATTATTATTGTAAAATTAAAGTAGTTTATAATTGATTTATTTTAATATTTATTTATAAATAAGGGTATGAAACAACCCTTTGACATATATTTTGTTATATTTAACTACTTTTATAACTAATACTCTATGTTTAGATATAAAATCTTTATTAACTAAGTATTAAATTGAGTTAATTTATTTTATTTTTAATACATATAACTAATCGGGGTAACTTGGATCACTTACCATTAATTTGAATTATTTTATTATATATATATTTATAATATCATTATTATAATACCCTTAAACTACTCGGGTGGCAATAATAACATTAAATGACGGAAGAAAGAATAGGGAGGAATGGCGCGCACTGCAGCTGTCCGCGAGGGTTTCGGTTAGGGTTACAGAAAGCCCTCCCACAACCGCCTGAAGCCAAACCGTGCACCTGAACCGCCTGTTACCTGGCCCGGCTTTTCAGGCCCCATCTGTCGTTTTCAATATGACCTCGAATACTGTCGGTGATGTTATGGAAACGGAGGAGGAGGTTGACTATTCTGAGGATCCGCTCCCTTCACAGGTAATTTTTGGTCGCCCTAACTTCATTTCGTCTTCTGCTGGCCCTAGCCATTCACCGCTTCCATCGCCGCATCCCTCTCCGGTGGTTACTCTCCCGGATCCCCACCCATCTCGCCTGCCTGAAGGTTCTTCCCCCCACGAGCCCCCTGGCTTGGAGCTCCCCCCACTGTCTCCGGGGACTCTCCATTTCCTGTCGACTGTCATCCCCCCATCGCCATCCTTCGACCCGCACCCTCCGTCCACCTCGTTCCTAGCTGCATCTTCTTCTGGACTGCCCCCTTCGTCGGCGGCCGGGCCCTCTGCTCCCCTCCACTCACCCTCGGGTTGTTTTGAGACCCCTGCAGTCAGGGTCAGCTCATCGAAGGCGACTCCTCTGGAATGCTCCCCGGATCCATTGGCGGACCATCCTTCAGCTCCGCGTTCGGGAAAGAAAAGAACCAAGTGCATCAAAGCAACCTCCAGGGACATTTCTATTCGGTTTGGAGAGACATCGGCTATTGGGGAGGCAGCCAGAATGACAAACACCATTCTAGTAGGGGATGTTCGAGGGCGTGCATATTCGGCAGCCCGACTCACCCTTTGGGTGAAGGAGATCTTGGGAGGGGTCCTTAAGGAACTTCCTGAGGTGCAAGTTCTGCCCCGAGGCTGGTTCGCCCTTCATTTCGCTAAGGAAAATTACACTGATATGGTATTAGCTAGGTACTGGCACATTGAGATGGCGCTGGTGCTGTTAAAAAGATGGAGCCCCCTCTTCGATCCTGAACGAGAACAGATAGGGGCAGGGCCTTTGTGGGTTCGTCTGCCTGGGCTCCCCCTACAGTACTAGAGTGAAGAAGTCTTCATTCGCATCGGGAACACACTGGGATCATACCTTGACCATGACCGCACCTTTATGGAATCCAGGAACAGAACGCTTGCTCGCATCCTCGTTCATCTGGACACGCGGGTTCTGTTTCTGGACTATGAAGGGGTGCCATTCAGGTGCCGACGATGTCACAAGGTGGGTCATATATTCAAGGATTGCCCTCTCAACAAGAAACAAGAAGAAGCACCTATGCCATCTACCATACCCTCGAGGACCATATCTCCGGCCGCTCAGTGCACTTCGCCAGCGGGCACCCCCACCAGCATATCTCATCAGGCACCTGGTGCAGCTCACTGCACTGTATCAGCGTCGGTCACCAGATCTCGGGCAGCCTCAGCAACCACAACAGCTCCGGGTACATCTCATCTCTCTCCTTTGTCTTTTTACTCAAATGTTCCCTCTTTGCACTCTCCCTCATTGTCTGCTGCATTTTGTACATTGCCCACCTCACCGGCTATTGCACCTTCCGCACCCTCATCTCATAAGCTCCCCTCGCCATCTTCCTCTCCCTCATCATCCCGGGGATCAAAGCATAACTATAACCTTTGCCCTCGTGCCCACATCCTGGGTTCACATCTGAAAATTGCTGGATTGGGCATCACATCATCAGGGTCGACCCCTTTGTCTGCTCGAGGGAGAAAATCACATCTTTCTAAAGTTATCAGGAGAGCGGAAGCCGAGGTTGCCACTGGGCGACAATCCACAATTGTTGGGGTTCTTAGAGAAATGAACACCCTGGCAATCTTCCTCCATGAAGTGCCTTTCCTTCAATTTCAGAGGCCTGGCTAGCACCTCCAAGAAGCTAGCCCTGCACAGACTAATTGAATCATCTCCTGTTGACATTATCCTTCTCCAGGAAACCCTTGGCCCTGCCGACTCCATATCTGCCTCTCTATCCTCCATCACCCCGGGATGGCAATACTCGGCGATGGACTCCACGGGTTGCTCGGGGGGCCTTGCGATTGGTTTCAACCCAACTTCTATCAGGGCTCAAGGTACATGGGGGGGACCTGGATTCATGGGACTCGACCTCTTCTCGGCTGATCTGGGTATCAACCTCAGGGTTATTAACATATATGGACCCTGTCATCAAAGAGAATCCTTATGGAATCACCTTCTGAGTTTATCTATCTTCACAGCTGAGAATATCATCCTAGGGGGTGACCTAAATTTTTCCCTGGGATATTGCGAATCTTGGGGGTCTATGGCATAGATTGACTCGATCACCGGATTTATGACCGACCTCCTGGAACGCCATGACCTGATCGATGTTCCCATGAATAAACCTCTCCCCACCTGGAGAAACAGAAGAATTGGAGAAGCCGCCCTGGCGCGCAGGCTAGATAGATTCATCATGAAAGGTACTTTGTTCCAACAGCTTCATCATTACAAACAATGGGTCGGTACCGGAGGAATATCTGATCACTATCCTATCTACCTAGAGATTTCGGGGCCAAACAAAAAACCAAAAGCCCCCTTCAAGTTCAACCACGGCTGGTTACAGGACCCCTCCTACATCAAACTGGTAAAGGACTTCTGGCTACACAATCCGATTGACAGAACAGACTCACTGGCAAAAGGCTTCTGCATGAATCTGTCGCAGCTCAAACATCATACTATCGAATGGGCCAGAGAAAAAAACCAAAAGGAGAATTCAGCTCTTATGCACATAGAATCCGAGCTATCCTCACTTACAGATGAAAGAGGATTGGGCTTTACCTCAGCTGAAGACAAAGCCCACCTGGTGGAACTTGAAAATCAAAAGCAAAAAATCTTAAGGGAGCGAGAAGAATCTATTCGACTTCGTAGTAGAGCAACATGGCTAAAAGCCGGAGATGACAATACTCACTTCTTTCATACTTATGCAAAAGGCAGGAAGGTAAAAAATACCATATGGAGTCTCCCTATGCCAGATGGTGGTGTAGCAGACACTTTCTCAAAGCTCTCACAGCTGGGATCATCCCACTTCAGGCACCTTTACAAGCAGCCACCAGGTTCAACTATTGCAGACATCATCAACATTGCTGGTCACTTCCCCAGGTTTGTAAATGAAGAAGAAGCGGAGAACCTCTTCGATCCAGTGACACCTGAGGAACTTGAAAGCACCATTAAGTGGTTCAAGAAGGATCGAAGCCCGGGGCTGGATGGATGGACCATTGAGTTTTACATTACCTTCTATGAGCTAATCAACAATGATTTACTGAGGGTTGTAGAGGAATGTAGGGTATCCGGGTCGTTGTACAATGCTATCAATTCAACTTTCATAGCTCTGATCCCCAAATCTGATTCCCCTTCCTCTTTTGATGATTATCGCCCCATCTCCCTCTGCAACGTGCTCTACAAGATCATCTCCAAAATCATAGCAAATCGCATCCGTCCCATACTGTCTCGCCATATCGCTCCTCAACAATTTGCCTTCCTGGAACACCGTCAGATTCATGAAGCCATTGGAGCGGCTCAAGAAGCCCTTCACTCTATCTGGACCAAGCATCACAAAGCCATTATCTTAAAGATTGATTTAGCCAAGGCATTTGACCGGGTCAGTTGGCTCTACCTCAAGATGCTTCTCATCCATCTGGGGTTCCCTAATAACTTCATCACTTGGATTATGGCTTGTATCACCACTCCCACCTTCAGTGTACTGATAAATGGATCTGCATCCCAGTTCTTTCACTCTGAACGTGGTCTTAGACAGGGTTGTCCTCTGTCTCCCCTTCTTTTCCTGATCGTCATGGATGGCCTGAGTCGCCTTATTGAATCGGCTAAGAGAAATGGGGATCTTTGTGGTCTCAAAATTACAGATGATTGCTTCCTCACACACCTTCTTTTTGTGGACGACGTTATGATCTTCCTTGATGGCAGCATTCGAGACTCCTGCTCCTTCTCGAACATTATCTCTCTTTTCTCATCCGCCACAGGGATGCTTGCCAACCACACAAAATCCTCCATTATTCTCTCCAGAACTTCTATCCATGAATCACAACTGGCCCATCATCTGTTTCCTTATAGCGTCCATCCCTTAGACAATGGCCTCAAATATCTGGGTTTCTGGATCAAGCCTATCAACTCAAAGATCATGGACTGGGTCTGGCTAGTCGCAAAATTGGAGAAACGCCTCAATATCTGGAGCCATCGATATCTCTCTCGAGCAGGCAGACTTGTACTGGTTAAAGTTGTCCTGGAAGCGACCCCGGTCTTCTGGATGGCTCTAGCCTGGATCCCGCGTAGCATTCTGGCTAGGTTACAACAAACTTGCAATAGATACTTGTGGAACGGGAATCAGGATAAGCACATATATGCTTGGGTCGGATGGAAGAAGATCACAACTCCAAAAAAATGGGGAGGATGGGGCCTAAAAGATCTTCCTACATTCGCTCAAGCCCTCGCGGAAAAAATGGGATGGACCTTACTCACTGGCAACAATCTATGGACCAACATTACATATCACAAATATATTTGGCCTCTCCATATCTTGGATTGGATTCGCCTCCCAACCTAGCCAAAATCTGGCATATCATCTGTATGGAAAGCTCTTCTCAACTCTATGCCACTTATCAGGGATAATCTGGTATGGAAAATCAATGACGGAACACTGGCTCGTATTGGTCAAGACCCATGGAATGGTAGTGGCGGTAGGCATATTCTACCTGAAGCACTCATCCGTCATCTTCACTCACAGGATATTAAAGTTTTGGCTGACATTGCAGATCCACAAAACTCTTCCATATTTGACCAGCGCTGGAAATCAGCAATTCAGATCAATATCCCTCCCCTCTGGCACCAGGATTGGTCTGCATATATCAATGCATTATCAGAATCGCATATCAGGATCAAACAAGGGCAGGACGAGCTCATATGGTATCACTCGGAAAACGGAGTATACACTCCAAAGTCTGGCTATCTCACTCTGATATCGCACAAGGTTCCGGATACAATCTCTTTTTGGTGGAACTCAGTTTGGAAACTCACCGCTCCCCCCAGGCAGAAACTTTTCTTCTGGTGCATACTAAAAGGTGTTGTCCCCACTAGGGAATATCTCATGCGTCGTGCAGTCCATGGACCGACCTGGTGCACCCTGTGCAAACTTACCTCCGAATCGAGCATTCATTTGTTCATAAACTGCTCTTCATTAAAGTCATTATGGCAAGCTCTATCAACCTCTATCCAACACACAGGAAAATGGGAGGGAGATGATATAATTCGAACTTGGGAATCTTGGTATTACAACCACAAAAACTCCAAGCTTCAAAGCCTGCCTGTCGTTATTTGCTGGTACCTATGGCTTGCTCGAAATCGAACGATTTTCGAAGACAAACCTGTAAACTGGCCGCATCTTACTGCCCTCATCACATCGGCCTATAATGAGCTTCTTGAACCACCTCAGCCTAGAGCTAGAATACCGCATGACCCTCCGCATATAGATCAAAAAACTCCATGGGCATTCTTTGACGGTGCAGCCCAACAGCAGGGTTGTGGGGGAGGCTTCCTATTATTCATCAATGAACAACATTTCTACAAAGCAAAACTGGGGTTGGGAACTGGCACAAATAATTTTGCTGAGATTATCACCCTCCGACACCTCCTGCATTTTGCATTGGGACACAACTGCATGCATATTCATATATATGGAGATTCAAAGATAGTCATTGATTGGTTCAACAATATTATAGTTTGCCACACACACACTCTCAGCAACATATTGGATGATATAAATTTACTAAAGGCACAATTCATTGATATCTCTTGTCAACATATCTACAGGGAATACAACAGCAGTGCCGACCAACTATCCAAGGAGGCCACGACATTACCCAGAGGAGAGTGGATGATCCAGGAGCAGCGAGGAACCAATGCATACCACTACTACCATCGTCCGTATATAGATACACACTATCACAGGGCAGCCAGCCCATGAGATACAGATCTGAAAAATGATACTTTTTGAACTTATTGTACATAGCTGATAATATTATCTACTTGCAGCCCTGCGTGGCAATATGTATATATATAACAGATCAACAATGAACATCCTGCGTGATGATTTTTGCTTTTGAACAGAATAGATATATAGCTATACCCACATGTGGCAGAAGAACTTACAGCATATGCAAAATGCATCTACAATATGTAATTTTTCAAAGTTAATGAAAGATTACGATTTTTCCAATGGAAAAAATACCCTTAAACTACTCTATATTTTTTAACTTTTATAAATTAATTATTATTCTAAAATTAAACTAGTTTATAATTGATTTATTTTAATATTTGTTTATAAATAAGGGTATGAAACAACCCTTTGACTTATATTTTTTATATATTTAATTACTTTTATAACTAATACTCTAATTTTTAAATATAAAATCTTTATTAACTAGCTATTAAATTAAGTTAATTTATTTTAATACATATTTAAAATGGTAAAATAATAATAATAATAATAATAATAATCATAAATAAATAAATAAATAAATAAAGAGGTCCATTTTATAACTAACAGGGGTAACTTATCTTATTAATAATGGTTATTTCTTGTCCTAACTAACTGGTCAAATCTAGCCGTTGTCAGAATATAGTCGTTGGAGGTATACTCTATCTATTTAACTTGCTTTGCCTAATTTGTTCATTCAACTTGTCCTGAGGATGAACCACACTGGTTGGTTCGCATTGACAAATGAAATATCATGTGATTTACATGGAAGAATCTCTCATAAAATAATGAAACTTATTTTACAAAAATCAAGGTGAGTGTAATCAATGGTTTATGGTATTTTTATAAGTGAAATTATGGAAAAATACTTTTCAACTTATTGAATTGAGGCTTTTGTAATCCATATCTAATTTTTGAGACAGGTTTTTCGGCCATAATTACATCAAAATTCATTTGTCGACGCGTTTCAAACCAACAAATGTGGTTCATCATCAAGACAAGATGAAGAACCAGATCCATGCATAGGTTAAATAGAGAGATCCTTCAAACCGACAAGTGTGGTTCATTGTCAGGACAAGATGAAGAGTTAGTTAATTCATTAATTAATTTGTTAGATATAACCATTTTTAATTGAAACGAACCTAAATAAATCTAGTTTAAAAATATTTTTTAACCTAGGAAGTAGAATCATAATATTTGTTAAATATAATCATTTTTAATTCATATGAACCTAGATAAATTTAATTTAAATTTAATTTTTTAACCTCAGAACTATAATCATAATATTTTGATTACCCTCATCATCTTTACTAATAAAAAGAATTAAATAACTCATAATAATATAGTATATTATGTTTATTCTATATTGCTCAGATCTTCCTGAAAAATCACATTGAGAACAAAGGGTCCACGTGTTTCGAACCTAAATCTAGATTCATCATTAGGACCAGAATGAGGGGAAAACCAAGATGAGGGGAAAGATTAACTGATAGAAATTTATAGATCACAGAGATGAAACGGTAAATTCCAATAGTTAAATAAAACATGTGAACATTACAAGATCAAAATCAAATTAGATAATTTTGATTTTATTTTATTTTAAACTAAACTAAAATTTTATTTTAAATTTTAAATTTTAAAATAAAATAAACTAAAATAAAATCAAAATGATCTAATTTGACTGTGATCCTGTAATGTTCACATGTTTTATTTAATCGTTGGAATTTACCGTTTCATCTGTGTGATCTATCAGCAATATATCATGAATCAAAGAAGCATAAAATGTTTATTCTAATTAGTTAATTTTATTACTCAACCTATTTTTATATAACTAAATATGAACAATTTTTATTAAAAATATAAAATCATAATAATTCCAACCTATAAGGTAATATGGTATTAACTAGAATAAATTTATAAATAAAGGATTATTAATTACTAAATAAATTGGTTAACTCTTTTAGTCAAATTATTAATTGAAAGAAAAATATATTAAGGGAACAAATATTACTAATGAATATTAAAATTACATATATAATTTCAAAAATATAGTTTAATTGTTTTACGTTTTTAGGTATATTTTCCAACTAGTTGTGTCTTAATCAAAAAATTATTTGTTGAAATTGTATTGTTAAATTAAGTCATCTAATCAATCACTCCCATGCATTGCCTTTTTCAAACTCTATCATTCCTGTTGTGACCTCGAACTTCCATCTCCTACCCTAATCATGTTAGAAGGGATCTCATTGGGACGTTGAGAAGGCTATGTTCACACAACATTCAATACCCTTGTTCGAGGATGGGGGGGAATGACAAAACTAGCTCAATCCACTTCAAAGTTCGTGAAGAGAGTTGAAAGCGCTCCTATAGTGGAGCTAACTTCCAAAAACTTCCAAGTCAAAACTCTCATTCTTGTTGAAAGAGGTTTGATTGGTCAGTGCACAAGTATGTGGTGTTCTCCTCAAGAAGTTGAAGATTAGATTGAAAAATCGTGGGCTAGGCTTGTCTCTAGTCCCATAAAATTTTTCGCCATTGGCAGAGGGTATTTTATCGTTTTCAATTCTAAGGTAGACAAAGACTTGACTTTTAGAAATTGTCATACTTTATGCGCCCAAGGTGTCTCTATTTAAAGAAATGGACACTTGATTTTGAACTGGAGGCATATATCCCATCAGTTATTCATGTCTGGGTCCACCTTCTCTACCTTTCTCTTCCTTGTTGGGAGGCTGACAGCGTCATCTCCATAGGAAACTCCCTAAGAAAGTTTATGGATAGTTATGAACCTAAGGGTAATCAATTTACATGTGATTGAATCTGTGTGGAGGTTGATTTAGAAAACGAACATCTAGATAAAATAACCCTAAAAACTGGAGACTGGATCCATAAACATATTTTGGTTTATGAAAAGATCTCGTATAAGTGAAAATTATGCCACGAATATGGCCATTTTGCTAAGGATTGCAAGATTAAACCCCTTCCTTTGGGAGTAATGCATTCCTTTGAAGAAAAATGATCACCTAAGAAATCTACTACAAGGATCATTAAAGATGGTCCATCTAGAAAAGTGGTTATGAATGATCCTTCAATCAATCCTTTTGAACCTTTGCCTTCCATTCCTGATACTGATATCCCTTCAGCTAATTGTGAATGTCTTGAGTCTAATAACCGTTTAGTTGTTGTAGTTTTCTCTCAGACCTCTCTTGTCCTTCCTTCCTCTCCTCTAAAAAAGAGAAAACCTAAAGAGGCAAGGGATATCCCTCCTGTTCAAAATCTTGCTAGCTCCATTGATATTGAATGTGTCTCTTCTGCTGCAACTTGAGTCTTCATCCCTCTCCCTTATCAACCTCTGCTCAAAGACTTTCAGGAGTCTTCACTTTCTGAACCCCTCCCTATTGAAGGGTCCCCATTCTTCATCCTAACAGGTATGACAATCTGGTCAACAAAAGCACAAAAACATCTTTCGAGATAGAGTAATATGATTTGGAACAATCTAAAAATGCCATAAAAAATATGGGAGAAAACCTAACAACGATAAATGAGATGAAGTCACAACCATGGAGAAAATATTATGAAAACATAAAAAAATAAAACAACAATACAAGAGTCAACAAAATGCAAGGAAAAATAAAAGAAATATAAGGACAATGAGGAGGAGGAGGTGCCTTTACCCAATTCTCAGTGAAAATAATTTCTTGGAACAGAAGAGGCTTATGGAATCTTATCAAAACCTTAGAAGTTAAGGAGAATCAAGAGTGAAAATGCAGACATACTATTCCTATAGGAATAAAAATGGATGCAACTTATTTTGAGAAAGCCAATATCAGTTTTGGGCACACAAGAAAAGTGTTGGAGTCAGTGCGAGAGGGGCCTCAGGAGGGCTTGCCACCCTATGGAATCCAAATAAATATCAAGGATTAGAAATAATAACCAACTGGTTTTGGATACAAATTGTTTTTAAAGACCTATCCTCCAGTAAGATCTATAAAATCTTCGATGTGTATTCCCTAATCTTGTATGCAGAGAAGGAAGATTTTTGGAATACACTAGACAGTCAAAGAGGCTCAAACACTTATCAAGAAGTCATAATTGGAGGAGATTTTAATACCACAATCTCCGCCAAGGAGAAAAAAGGAGGCATCCTAATAAGGGACCCTTATGGGGAAAATATGGAATATCTTATGACTAAGTGGGACTTGATGGATATTGTGCCAAAGAAAGGTTTATTCACTTGGTTCAATAGGAGAACAGGGAAACACAACATACTAGTCAGCCTTGACATATTTTTTCTATCAGGAAACTTATTATTGGAAGATGAAGATATAAGTTCTGAGATAATAGATAATGGGTCTTAGATCACAAACCCATCTCTTTATCTCTCACAGAGAAAGAGAATATGGGCCCAATCCCCTTCATATTTAATCCATTATGGTTGGAAGATGAAAGAGCAGTAGAAATAATCTAAAGGAAATGGGGCAATTGTGTTAAAGGGTCACCATCTTTTGCGTTGGATACATAATTAAAAATGTTTATTTTTTTTGAAAGATTGGGCAAAAGAAAATATGTTGAACCAAATCATGGAAAAACAGATCTAAAATCTTAGCTAGAGGTGCGTTATCAGCAAATGAAAAATAACTCATTTGAAGAGAAACATATAGCTCTCAAAAAGCATCTAACAATGAAAATTCATAACATCAATAGGAGGGAAGAAGAAAAATGGAAGCTAAAATCAAGAAGTCTTTGGTTAAAATTCATTGACAAGAATAAAAATACTTTCAAAAACATACCAAAGCAAGAAAAATGAAGAATATGATCAAGGTAATTCAATATTCATAAGGGAAAACAATCGAGGGATACGAGGAAATAAAACATGCATCTTATCAATACTTCAAAAAGCAGTATGAGAAGGAGCAATGGGACAACGATCAAAGTGTACACAGGATGCTCAGTGTTATAGACATTTTTGTGCCTTACAGCATTGAGCATGAAATGTCCATAATCCAAGGGATCCAAAGTCCCTAGAAGTGTTGTTCCTACCCCTAAAGGAACAAGGTCAACCAATGACAGCTTCTCCCAGAAGTTCTCCACCAAAAACTACTCAGAATCAGTCAATTCAGGATCAATTCAGATGCTCCACTAGCTGCCTGCATTGCAAAGCACCCCAGTACACTAGCTAGGTGCGTTGCAACGCACCTAAATGCACTACCAGGGTGCGCTGAGCGAAAAATTCCAAATGGCAGTGTCATTCCGCGAGGTGTACAGACAATGGAAGCTTCCAGAATCTTCCTCAATGACACTTGCCTCACTGAGTTCGACCAAGGATGAGTAAGAGGCTCTCAGCCTCCAAGTGGAAGCAAGAACTGACAGAGAGAAGCCACAAGTCAAAACATAAGCTGTCTCATCCTCTCTGTTTACATCTATATATGGATCCCTCATCCCAGAGATCAGGAGGCTGGAATTTTGTACTTTGCAGGGAATTGCTGTTGGTTTGAGATTGAGATTAGTGCATTGGGTGATTTATGCTTTGTTGGAGGAGAGGAAGGGATTCCTTTGCTGGGACGTAGATGCTGGATCAGGACTCACTTGGTTGTATCTCCTCTTGGAATTTCTTATCATATCAATAAAACTATTTGAGTTTCTCCTACATGCTGTGTATCAATGATGCTTTGTTATATTTGCATGTTTAGCTTAAATCTGATCCTAAGCTAGTTATGAATGTAAATCTATGTCTTTTGTGTAGTTTTCCTCTTCTGTGATCTTGCAGGAACTTGGTGAAGCTGGACCAGTAAGGGAGCAAGCAGCGGGAAGTGAACAAAGAGGAGAGCAATTGGATCAACAAACTAGCGAAAGACACAGGTTAGTTACATCCTTCCTCTTCGTTTACATTTAATAAAGAAGAATACGAAAATAGTTTTTCCTTGTTTGTTGCTAAGGCACTATCACACCTTAGAGTGGGATAGGGGCGTTCTGAATAGATACTTTTCCCAAAAAAAAATTGGCGACTCCACTGGGGATCGTATCTAGTTAGTTTATTTGTGTTTCTATTGTTGTTCTTCTCATAAACTTAGGAGTGGCGAATCGAACTGCATTTGCCATTTACAAATGCAAAGTAGAGAGCTGCTACTCTAGTCCATTCACTGGGCCTGTTTATGATCTGAACAGCTGATCCACAAATGCTCTAATTGCCCTTTGTGATAGCTCTTAGTCCTCCTTTAAATCATCCCTCTAATTGTACCTTATTGATAGCTTTTATCCGGCCAAAAACCATAGATTAAACTGCAAACCGTGACCCAGAACCCAGAGACAATTCTCGTTTCTGCTTCAGCGCAGGCTCTGTGAAGAGGTTCTGCATTTCAACGCAGGTCCCGAGAGGGCTACCTGCGCTGCAATTCAGTTTCTCTGTGCAACAGGTGCGTTGATCAGCCTTTGCCCTGTGCAGCTGTGGTTCTTTGCTTCATTTTGTTCAGTTTTATCTCTGATTTTTGCAGCCTGTTATCAGTGTGTGTACCTATCTAAAAACCCCTTTTCTTTGCCTTAATTCCGCCTCAGTTGTATAAAAGAAACTGTATTTGTTTTTGTGTATTTGTTACATCATTTGCAGTTTCCCATTACAAAAGTAAACTAGTCATACTGTCGCCCTTAGATCTAGACCTGTCGTAAGTGTCGTTTTAATCTTAGGAGTAAGTTTGTTTGCTGTTGACAGTTGATTACGCTTTTACTTTTGTCTTTTGGTTTGAATTTGTGAATTTCTAGTGTCGAAACAAGTGTTTACTTCAAAATCATAAAGTGTCGTAATCGTCTTTGTTGATTTCGAAAAAGAAGCTTGTTTGTGTTTTTCACTTGAAATCGAATTCAAATTTGTACAACTTTCTTTTTAGGCATCAATATTAAGAAAGTGAAAACAAACACATGCATATGTGCATTTGCATTTTGACAGTTTGTATAATTTGATTTAGGAAAAGTGCATTTACAGTGTGCTCTATGCTCTTTGAGAAAAGATTGTGTCTTTCTTTTCCCCTTGTAGCTAAGATTTTCATTATTGAAAAGAGATAAAAGCTTGCTTATCATCTTTAGACTGCATTTAGGAATTGTATCTACATCTCGTGGTGATCCAAAAAGGCAAACTTCTAAGAAAGATCAACCTAAAATAAATTGAATGAACTTAACAACACTTTGTAACTTAACGCACAACATAGAGGTCTAGGCTAGAGACGTGTTCCGACGTCGTAAAACCTGGTAACTGTTGGCCTCACTGATGGTTGGGTGATTCCTCCTGAGAGACGATAAGTGCCAGTACGGATTGTGCTCCCACGTACCGTCGAGTATATATTGGGAGACCCCTATAGGCATAAAACCTTTATCCATAGGAAGCCATGTCGGCCGCCCTACTGATCACAATGCACTGAACACAGCATTCGAGAAGATTGACCGCCCGTACCCTAAAAAGTATTTTGCGGTTTTGCGATTGGTTTGGCACACCCTCTACCTAGAACTCCAGAGCAGTCCCTTTCGTTCCTTTTCAGATTTCTTAACGGAAAAGGTCCATCTGAGCACTTGTCACTTCAAGCTCATTAAAAATCGAAGGAGACTAGAGTCATCTTTTGCTTTTTCTCGACTCTTTAAAATTGAAAAAGCAAGTTGTGTCCAAGCGTCGTTAAAATTTATTTTAAACGGAATATTCATACCCTTTTTCCTGCGTTGATCTTTAGGTTGAGAAAATGGAGCCCACCAACCAAGGAATTCCCCTTGGTGGAAATCCTAGTCCCTTCTCCTCTTGGGGAGATGTTGGTGCCCCCCATATGGCCACATTGTCTCTTCCAGGACTGAAAATTGGCTTGTCGGTTTGGCTCTTCTCAACCAATGTCGTTCAGAACACCACTATTCCTGAACAGTCGAATTAGCAGTTAGACGAGTCCAGAATTTCCCACCAACCTTCTACTTCCTCTCATTCTTCCTCTCTTCCTTCCTCTTCGCGTGACGGGACTGGTAAAGCTAAAAACCAAGTTCCTAAGGAGAAAAAGGAAAAGAAGAAGAAAGAGAAAAAGAAGAAGGA
This sequence comes from Pinus tabuliformis, assembly GCA_031772625.1. NCBI lineage: Eukaryota > Viridiplantae > Streptophyta > Pinopsida > Pinales > Pinaceae > Pinus > Pinus tabuliformis. The sequence continues at coordinate 243,853,702 of CM062818.1, read as the reverse complement.
GCCAAAGGCAAATAAGGGAAAACAAGTGTCGTCTAATGAAAATCCACACACAGCACTGACTAGGCCTAAATCGCCATGTGTCATTTGCAAGGGAGACCACTTTCACAGAGATTGTCCTTGCATCCCTCGGATACTAAGGGACTGGTCTCCCCGTTTGCACAATCCGGTGTCGTCAACCTCTGATGGCCATGTTGAAAGCACACCGTCAACTAGCGAAAGTGAAGTCCCAGGACAAAAAGGGAGGGCTAGACCTCCCTGTAGACTGTGCGAAGGCGACCATGCCCTCCACCGTTGTCCCTTCTTAGACGAGGCTAAAAGAGTCTTGGATGATCGTCTGGTTTCACCGTTACGACTTCCTCCTGGATATAAAAAACTCTCGCCGAGTCCTTCGTTAGTTGAAGATCCAGCTGGCCCGCTCAAGTGGTCAGCTGAAGCGTCTGTCATTGAAGATAAAACAACTGAATCCATACCCGACGAAAGTCAAAAGGTCGAGGCGGCAGTTGACCCGGTTTTGCCTTCAGAGGTTTTATCTTCGAATGATAAAGTCACTGAAGAAGATAAGGATGACACCGTCCAAATTCTCTTCATCAACACAGACTCCGATGAACACAGGGGCAATCCGCCCATTCCTTTATCGCAGGAAGGAAGTTTGTCAGAGCCATACCCGGCGTCTACTCGGTCCCACCACCAAGCAACCTAGTTGTATCCTTCGACTGGAATCAACTAGGCAGACCTCGTTTGCCAGCAAGCATACCATTCAGAATTATCGTCCAAATATACAGAATGGTCATGGCTGGTACCATCATTGATGAGGGGGCATCTGTGAGTATCCTTTTCTCTATTGCTTGGAAAGCGCTTGGTTCGCCATCGCTTTTGCCTGAAATGAGAAATCTGACAGGCTTTGATAAAGGAACCAGTTGACCTTTAGGGATCCTCCCCAATGTTCCCATAACATTGAAAGGGAAGACCGTTCAAATGAATGTAATGGTCGTTCAAGGACCCTTGGATTATAACCTACTCCTTGGACGAGACTATATATATTGCATGGGAGCCATCATCTCCTCACTCTTTAGAGTAATGTGTTTTCCACACGAAGGAAGAGTGGTCAAGCTCGTGGACCAACTTTCATTCCCCGGATCACGCATCGCAAATAGTCATATACCATCCCTAAATGGTCTCTTCACGCAAGAAATGTCTCAACCCACGGTCCGTCCTCCCGATGAGCGCGAGTAATTCAGAGGGATATGACTGGAACCCAGGGGGCATGCGTCCTGGTCTGTTTCGGCAGGAAAACTTTGGGTATAGGGTAGGTTTCCGCGGGAGAATATGACTAGTCTGTACCCCGTCCGTGATTGGAAGAGGGTTATTCTAGAATAAGATTCTCTTGTCAAAGTTATGTGGGTCGGCGGGCGTCGTCACTCACCTTTGTTCATCTCGGTGGACATTGCCGAGGAAATGTTTTGTTTGCTGCGCAAATGAGACAATCTTTGGTAACCTGAAAGAGGTAGGCCTCTCTCGGTAAAACAAATGTTTTGGCGGAAGTGAAGTAGGGGTAACCTTGAAATCGTACTTTATACCTGGGGGCATGCAAACCTTTTGGAGTGCAAGCAAGGGGCGGCTATTTATTTTTTTAAATTTTTAGGACCTCTAACCCTTTAAACTCGTAGGATTAGTCGTTTCCGAACTTGCATAAAGAAAGGATTCCGGGGCAAAGCTTTGTAAGGTGCAAGCTCCATTAAAAATGGCATCTTCGAGACATTTCTTATCATATGACTGGGTTAATCGAGCAGTTTTAGCACATAGTTCATGCTCGTTAAAAAATAAACATAAGACCGAGCAAGTGTTTCAACCCGCGTTTAAGCTCGTTAAAAAATGAACTACCCTCTGGTAAATAACCACCGTGAATGTAACATTATCAGCCATTAAAGCCTTGGTCGTGTTTTCATCGTCACCTCCACTTTTCCATTGGCCGATCATTCACCTCCATTTGATTGTTTACCCATTTTGAGGAATAGCTGCGAAGAGTGATTTCACTAGCCATCCTTGTGACACTGCCATGATTGGAAAATTCCAACCCTTACTTGGAATCAGCTGCTACCCGTTTTATCACTCGTTCCTCAAAAGACAAGTCTTCTTTAAGCTCTTTTCATCTGACTCGTAAAATATGAAAAGATTGCCGAGTTTTGGCCTTCCAGCTCGTTAAAGCGACAGGAAGTGCTATCCCTCCTCTAGATTTTAATCTTTTTGGACCCGAGGGATTATTGCACAAAAAGATCGAGCGCTTGCTTAGTTCGGCTCGTTAAAACGATCGAAAATTCATCCCTTCTGTATTGTTTTATACTTTTTCGGACTTAAGGGATTAGATGACGAAAAAGAACTTCTGGAGTTATCTTTACGTACCTTTTCAGACTCTCTAAAGATGAAAAGGACCGAGTTATCTTTGTCGTTAGACTCGTTAAAAAGATTAATAGCGACAAACTTGTCTTTAGGCGAGAACGAGCTTCACTATCGCTAGGCTCGTTAAAACATAGCGATGGGTTTGCCCGAAGGGAAAATTATAGAACAAGCATATGTTATCCTCCTCAAGCTTGACAAAAATAAAGAGGTACTGGTCAGCAATGACTTGGGAAAAATTGGGAAGAAACTCAAAGAACCTTTATTGGTAGCAAGTCGCTCTTGAACATGACACTTCCACTCCGCGCCTGAGTCAGGTTGGGTTGTTTCATTCACCGGTCACATCACCATGGTCTCGCCATACCATCCACCTTTGGGGTAAATGCTACCAATCCATCATACAAGTGTCGCCGATATGTTCAAGAGAAGTCATCCAGAGAAGTCACCCGTGTCCCATCCACTACCATACATTATACTTCATTCTTTCATGACCGCCACCTTGAACCATATATCATCAAATCATTTTCACCTCCATCAAAATCATTTGCTCCGTTCCGTGTCACTGATGTGGGATACATTAAGGCCCTCCTTTGATGGATTGCTTCTTGTCGACATCAGCTCATTATCCAAGAAGTTGATCTAGGAACACCCCCTTCAGTACTTTGAAGCTTGCATGCCTCAATGGCAAGTTTCTCACTTCCGGCGACAGGTATACATCAATGACCTTCGACCGAAAGATTTTGCATGGTGTTCGACGCCAAGTCCTTTATTCACACCACGTGAATTGTACTGCAGTACCTTGAGGGTCATTATCATTATCGGTGATTCCTCTCGCGCTTGTTAACAGTTTACATCATTGACTGGTAATCAAGCGATGTTTTTCCATTTTCGACTTCAAAACATTTCTCACATGGATCGACTTGTACTTAGAGTGAAGATCGGACAAGATTGAAGACCCCGGATCTAGTTTCATCCATCCAGGCTGCGATATATATTCAAGAAAAATAAAAACATTGACATGTACAACATTGCAGCACAGATAATCATCCTACCAAAAGGATGATGATTTCATCAGAATCATCAGTCTACCATCAGACGATTGTCTGTCCTATGTACATAAAAATGAATTTATAAAGCTGAGCATGGGAATGCCCGCCTCAGCTAGATCATGAAAACAGTATGAAAATAATGTATTGTATTGTATCTTATTACAGGTCTCCTCCTAGCATTGAAAGAACTTCGGATCCTCCTAATAAAGCATTTCACCCGATAAACGGCCTCATACTTTAGGGGGCAACTGTTATAGACATTTTTGTGCCTTACAACATTGAGCATGAAATGTCCATAATCCAAGGGATCCAAAGTCCCTAGAAGTGTTTTTCCTACCCCTAAAGGAACAAGGTCAACCAATGACAGCTTCTCCCAGAAGTTCTCCACCAAAAACTACTCAGAATCAGTCAATTCAGGATCAATTCAGATGCTCCACTAGCTGCCTGCGTTGCAAAGCACCCCAGTACACTAGCTAGGTGCATTGCAACGCACCTAAATGCACTACCAGGGTGCGCTGAGCGAGAAATGCCAAATGGCAGTGTCATTCCGCGAGGTGTACAGACAATGGAAGCTTCCAGAATCTTCCTCAATGACACTTGCCTCACTGAGTTCGACCAAGGATGAGTAAGAGGCTCTCAGCCTCCAAGTGGAAGCAAGAACTGACAGAGAGAAGCCACAAGTCAAAACATAAGTTGACTCATCCTCTCTGCTTAAATCTATATATGGATCCCGCATCCCAGAGATCAGGAGGCTGGAATTTTGTACTTTGCAGAGAATTGCTGTTGGTTTGAGATTGAGATTAGTGCATTGGGTGATTTATGCTTTGTTGGAGGAGAGGAAGGGATTCCTTTGCTGGGAGGTAGATGCTGGATCGGGACTCACTTGGTTGTATCTCCTCTTGGACTTTCTTATCATATCAATAAAACTATTTGAGTTTCTCCTACATGCTGTGTATCAATGATGCTTTGTTATATTTGCATGTTTAGCTTAAATCTGATCCTAAGCTAGTTATGAATGTAAATCTATGTCTTTTGTGTAGTTTTCCTCTTCTGTGATCTTGCAGGAACTTGGTGAAGCTGGACCAGTAAGGGAGCAGGCAGCGGGAAGCGAACAAAGAGGAGAGCGATTGGATCAACAAACTAGCGAAAGACACAGGTTAGTTACATCCTTCCTCTTCGTTTACATTTCATAAAGAAGAATACGAAAATAGTTTTTCCTTGTTTGTTGCTAAGGCACTATCACACCTTAGAGTGGGATAGGGGCGTTCTGAATAGATACTTTTCCCAACAACACTAAGGAAAATTCATTTCTTCAAAGCCTTTTGGCCCTTAATAAAGTATGATTTATGAAAAATTCTAGAATCGATAAGAAGGAAGAAGAAAGTTGGGGGAGAAACCAATTCCACATTCCTGACCTTGATCCATAAAGAGGTCAATTCAATCTATTTTACCATATTCAGGCCAATAATTTTATGGAATGCTTCCTATAAACTCCTCTTAAAAGTTATAGCCACCAGATTGAAAAAAGTCTTAAGTAAATTTATATCAAATAATCAAAGTGGAGTTGTAGCCAAATGACATATTATAGATAATATAATCTTAATCCAAGAAGAAATTCACACCAACAACCCTTATAATTTCTAAGGTATGATAATAAAGCTTGATATGGCCTCAACTTTTGACAAAGTTGATCATGACTTCCTTCTTAAAGTCTTGGAAAATTTTGATTTTATCTCTCCATCTATTGAATGGATTAAGTCTTGCATAAGCTCATAGTGGATAGCTTCTCTAGTCAATGGACGATCCACACAACTCTTTCAAGCTTCAAGAGGATTTGTTAGAAATACAACAAGGGGGGTGAATCATTATTTCATGCCAGATCGAATTATACTTAGTTTATGGTTCCATTTTTAAAATTATTTGAACCTCTATTTCATTAGCAACACATCATGTTGTAGATATAGGCATATTCAGTATACCATGAGCAACATTAAACATAAGGGAATATAAACCATAAGAATGCAACACATCATCAACACATCAACACATAGGGACACCAAATTTTTAGGTGGAAAACCCAACTAGGAAAAACCACCATTGCTGTTATCTTTATCTTCTTCTTATTATTAATAAAATCTCTTTTTACATTTTGCACTAGCACAAACTCTTACCAGTGCATAAGCTCCTACCTGTTGGAGGCTACCACCTCCTCTTGTTTCTCTAGCTATCACTGGAAGGAAGCTACTACTTCCTGATCAAGTTTACCGACCACCACCAAAAGGAAGCTATTATTCCCCCATTGAGAGCTCCAACCCTCAGGGCCTCTATGGACCATGTTTCAAAATATTTCATACTAGACCCACCTAATTCAAACATAAATATTGTAGGTTGTGTTTCATCCAATTTTCAAACTGAACCCACCTAAACCATTATGCTCAATCTGAATAACTGAATACCAAAATCTCTCTACAATAAATCACTAATCAACAAATAAATCTGCTCAATAAATCATCAATCCCTAGCTCATCAACTTCGTCAAATATAAAGCCAAACTCTTTTCTCATCAATATTTTCAAATACCAATCCAAATTATCATGGGGACTTAACTGGTGGAGCAATGCCATACCATGTGGGTTCATATTGGGTATATATATTGAGGTAAAATGGCATAATATATTGGGGGATAAAATAGGGGGTAAAGGGTTTTTATATTGGAAGGTATAAAAAATGGAGCTCAAAGTTAATAAAAAAATATAAAGGGGTATAAAAAATGTTAATAAAAAAACAGATACCTAAAATATCTAGTGAAAGTAGGGGTTTTTCAAATTGGGAAGGTGTATTGGGTTTTTATTGGTAGGGCGTTAAATTATGTTATTTTTAGAGGTATTTTCCAATATGTAGTTAAATTGGGGCTATTGTTTAGTATGTCATGAATGCATCTGATATGTCAAAGGTTCATTGTGTGAATCCCCCGTGCAAATTCTTTGCCCATCAACATGTTGTGGTAAAACACAACCCCCCCATTTTTTATTTGTTCACTTCAAATAATGGGGTCCCTTTTTATAAAATTTTTGGCTAAACACATTTTAAGATTTTTATTAAGTTGATTATCCTACGATTTTGTTAATTTTTCATTTTCTTTAGATTCTTTTTTTGATTGCCTTGTTAAAATTGATTTTTTATAAGCTTCCTATTGATGTTTGTTTTACCTCACTTGGTCAACTGGTTTATAAATGACACTCCTTTGAAGTATAATCATTTATGTAGCCTAGGTTGAAAGGCATAAAATGTATAAATTCCATTTTTGTAATTAAATTAGCTCAATAATGCATTTATTTTAAATATTAACCTCTAGTTAGTTATTAATAACATTTTTCATTTCTTTTACTCATACAGCCAAATCATAAAGCATCAAGATTTCAGTCATTTATTCCAATTTTCTATTTTCAAATAAATTACTAATCTCAAAAACTCAAAATGTTAAAGTGGCTATAGTTTATATATATATTTTTTATTTTTTATCAAAGTGGCTGTAGTTTAGATAAGAAAGTACACTTTGGATATTTTCATAATTTAATTAAACATCATTAAAATAAAACCAAAACAAAAAATTGATATTTAACATTAAATTTTAAAATTAATTAAATTAATTAATATATAAAATATAATTAAATTAAAATTTAATACATATATATAGTTTCACTGCATCGGAATATTGCATTTCCCAAGTTTTCATGGTGATACATTTTTGAAATCCCCGATGGCTTCCATTCCCTAATCGCCAATATGCGATGGCTAAAAGTCAAAGGGCATGTGGTATTACTTAAGCCTCCTTATGTTCTGTTTTTGAATTTCAAGTCACTCATACGTATGAGTGAAATGGTGAGTGTTCTAATATAATATTAGATTTAATATTATATATTTAAAATAGCTAATTTTAAATTAATTAATATTTAAAATATAATTAATTAAATTAAATTATAATTAATTATTAGATAGATTAATATTAATCAATTTATAAAGAAGTTAATTATATATTAGTTAGTTAGATTAATATTAATTAATAAATAGTTTATTAAATAATTAGTTTAAATTATGATTAATCATTAAATTAGAATTAACTATTTGATAATTAAAATCTAATTTAGGATTAGAATTTAATTAAAATTATGATTTTTTAGCTCAACAACAGAATTTTCAGAATTATGTCAAATTTGACCCATCAAATTTGGAAGCTCATAGATTGAGTTATACTTGGCCAAATGAGGCCCAGAATGGCTCATTGGAAAGATAAAATCAAGGAAAACATTTCTAATGAGGTTTTACTAACAGATTTGGTCATTTATTGGGTCAAAAATTAGGTAGAAGATCAAACTACGAATTTTTAAAACAAAATCAATTTTTTGAATTTTATTTTATGCATTTTCATTTGTCCAAACTTTTTCTGAATGTAGATCTATTCGTCAATTATATCCTTGGCTAATTAAAGTATCCCATATATCAATAGAAAGCTTATATCCTATTTTCAATTATTTAATTAATTGCATTTGATTGGATTTGTTTTAATGTCAGAAATAACATTTTGATTTTATTATTGCATCTTAATTTATTTTGATTTCTTTTTGCAGGAAAACAATAGAAGAGATATGAAGAAAAAGATCTTAATCAATGAGAATGCTTCAACAATTAAAGATGACAATTTTGAGCAAATAAAATTGATTGGACAGATTTTTCTTCAACAAACTTTCCTCTTAAAAATACCTTTGGAAATATTATAAATGGCAGATTGCAGAATGTAAAAGGGGCTGCTCTCCTTTGCAATTCTTGAAGTCTAAAAGCACTTATGTAATAGGGATTTAGAGTTGTAGGTGAGAGGAGTGGAATCTCAAATCTGGAGATTATTGAGGTTTTTCTTTTACATTCTGAGTTATGTATAATAAACAGATTTCGCACTATTGTAGCTCTGGTTTTGAAAGCAGAAGCTCAGGCATTGTAAAGGACTATTAGAGACCAGAGCTGGAGAAATATATTTAATAAATCAGTATTTCGAATACTATTGTTTTAAATGCTGATTTCATTTTATGATGACAGAATTGTGTCAATTTACTTACATATTTGTACACTTTTTTCAGTATGGGTAATTTGTCTCTATTTTATGTTATTATTTATCTCTACTCTTATGGGATGAATTCTAATTTCTGAGTAACTATTTACTCATAAATATCTCTTTTAAAAATGATTTTTTGAATAGTGATATGTTGAGAACTTCTTCCACATATTATTGTTTAATAATTCAAGTCACTAATTAAATGATCAAAAATCATTTTGAGAACTTCTTGAGTTTTGTTGATTGATTATTTCAGTTAAGATGTCTCAATAGGATGTGTTTTGATATCCATAAGTCAATGAATTGAACTACTTCATTATCTTGATTTTCATTATAAACAAGACATATTTAAATCTCAATATTTTAAATATCTTGCTCTTGGTTAGGTTAGATTTATATCTGCCTAATTGAGATAGGATTAAGATAGTTCTTTTTGCTTGCATCTTAGAATAAGTTTTCATTTAGATTAATTTCTACATTCTTTTAAGTCCTCTTTCCAAAGAGGTAAACTCTAGTAGTGGATTAGTTGAGCCCTAAATCATCTTAATGATTACTTTCTTCTCTCATCAGCAAGAGGGTTGATCTGATGTTTCTTCTTCATTGGTGAATGAAAGTCATATTTTAAAGCCATTGGAGATTGAGAGAAGGTAACTAGACATAGTTGAGCCAGTCAGAACCACCATCCCAAATGGAAAAACAAGTTTTAAGGTCCAGATCGGGTGGTCATCCCCCATGTTGTTGCAGTGATTTTCGAGGCTTCAATATTTTGGCAATAAAAGGAGGGTCTAAAACTTATTGTCTATTGGAATCTTTTAATTTTAACATTTTATTTAATCATGATGGCTCCTCTTAAACTTCCTATTTAGAGTTGCATCCATAAATGAGCATCTTCCAATACTCCACCCGAAGTGGTAAGACTCTTGTCTTAAGTAAAGTTTAATGGTAAGCAAAATTCTACTGCTTTTAATCATGTCTTTCAATTTATTCAATATGTTTCAAATTATGATTTTCAAAGAATTGATGAAGGCATCTTATGATGAATTTTTACTCTCACATTCGCGACAAAAGCCAAAAACTAGTGTAGAACACATTTGGTTGCCACAATTCACAACTGGGATCAATTTGTTACAATTTTCATTCGTAAATTTGACGGCTATGATTATGAACATGTATGTAATGAAATCGAATATTTTCGAAGATTTGAAAATGAATCTGTTAGAGATTTTAATATTCGATTTCATTTGAATTGTTTAAGATTTAAAATTGAAGATAAACCCACAGAAGAAGAATCACTAGATTGGTTTGAATATATTTATTATCTTCCTCTCATTCCCAATCCATATGAAATTAGTTCAAGTTTTGTTTCATCCACTTCCAACATAAATGAGAAGTCCAATATGGATGTGAAAATAAATTATGATGAAGTGGTCTCACAAAGCTTGGAAAATATTTCTATCCACATGAAAGAAGACAACATCAACAATTTTGGAGAAAGAACTTCCTTGAATTCTGAAAATTACTCTGTATTAAATTCATAAAATCAGATCGCAAATCAACAAGTGCAAGCAGCAATCAAAGTAAATAGTAAAATGCAAATTGCTGTATAAATGAATTTTTCTATAATGAACAAATGCCGAAATCAGAAAGGAATGATCTAGAATCTGAAATTTATAGTGAACAGAATGCACAAGAGTTCTCAAATAGAAACATTTTTAAATACATTATTTCAGATTCACATTTTTCCCTTTATCCTAATATTTTAGTGATAGTAATGTTTCCCCTCTTGATATAAATGATATTTCAGAAAATAAAGAGGTTGATCTAAATGAATTACTAGTAAGTTTTTATCAAGATAGAAAAACAATTATTGATCATTCTTTTGCCATTAATGAACATGAAATTTTTATTCCTCCTTGTTTTCATATATTGGAAGAAATCAAAGGGAATTTTAGAGAATATTGTGAAGTCATTTATGATAATTACTCTGACATTGAGGATGTTGATTTCTATTCTTCTCAAGTGCATCTTCATGAGAAAATTCAAATAACATTTCAGAATGAGGAACATTTTAATTTAGAAATTATTCCAACCAATCCTCATTCTAGAGCAGAAAATTATCTTCATAATCTCATTATTCGAGAAAACATTCCAATTTATGATTCATATCATGATCAAGCTCTCATTCCTACTCATAATCATAATTCTTTTTCTAATTCACAAGTTAGAATTGACAATTACTCAAGTTCCATAATTCTGGTCAATCCTTGTGAAAAAGAAATTATTTCAAAACAATCCCAATTGTGTTTAACATTAGTTGTACCAATAGTGATTTCATTTTATTTTTTATTTTTCACTTATTTTGTTTAAATTTAGAATTATTTTCTGATTTTATTCCTGATATATTTTTTGACACTTTACGCTAACATATTGAGCACTTTAACAGTGAACACTCAATTGATACATTGCCCTATTGGGAAATTGAAGTTTCATATTATAATCATGAACATCAAAAGCTATTAATATTTAAATTTCAAACAATGATAATATTTTATTGAAAGCTTCTATCTTCTCAAAGGCAGTATCAACAAGAGAATGTATTTTTACAATCTGGCCAACAATCTAATCCAATTAATAATTTTCCATTTTATTTGATAGATTTCCATCCATTTCTCATTAGCCTATTTGAAAATTGTTTGGAAAGTTTTCCTTCATGGAAGATTGTTAATAGTTTAACACTTACACATAACACTAACAATTTTTTCTAGGGCTGAGCCCTAAATTAGTTTAAGGATCACTTTCTTCCCTGATTAGCAAGAGGGTTGATCTGATGTCTCTTCTCCATTGGTGAATGAACGTCATATTTTAAAGCCATTGGAGATTAAGAGAAGGTAATTGGACCTAGTTGAACCAGTGGGAACCACCATCCCAAACAGAAAAAGAGCTTTTTTAAGGTCTAGACTGGGTGGTCATCCCCCATGTTGTTGCAGTGATTTTCGAGGCTTCAACATTTTGGCGCTATAAGGAGGGCCTGAAACTTGTTGTCTATTGGAATCTTTTCAATTTTAACATTTTATTTAATCACGATGGCTCCTCTTAAACTTCCAATTTAGAGTTGCATCCATGGATGAGCATCTTCCAATACTCCACCCAAAGTGGTAAGACTCTTGTCTTAGGTAAAGTTTAATAGTAAGAAAAATTCAGCTGCTTTTAATCATGTCTTTCAATTTATTCAATATGTTTCAAATTATGACTTTCAAGGAATTGATGAAGGCATTTTATGCTGAACTTTTACTCTCACATTCGTGGCAAAAGCCAAAAATTGGTGTAGAACTCTTTCAGTTGCCTCAATCCACAGATGGGATCAATTTGTTACAATTTTCATTTGTAAATTTGACGGCTATGATTATGAGCAGGTATGTAACGAAATTGAATATTTTCGAAGATTTGAAAATGAATCTGTTAGAGATTTTAATATTCGATTTCATTTGAATTGTTTAAGATTTAAAATCAAAGATAAACATACAGAATAAGAATCATTAGATTGTTTTGAATATATTTGTTCTCTTCATCCCATTCCCAATCCATATGAAATTAGTTCAAGTTTTGTTTCATCCCCTTCCAACATAAATGAGAATTCCAATATGGATGTGCAAATAAATTATGATGAAGTGGTCTCACAAAGCTTGGAAAATATTTCTATCCAAATGCAAGAAGACAACAACAACAATTTTGGAGAAAGAGTTGCCTTGAAATCTGAAAATTACTCTGTATTAAATTCAGAAAATCAGATTGCAAATCAACAAGTGCAAGCAGCAATCAAAGTAAATAATAAAATGGAAACTGTTGTATAAATTTCTGAATTTTGCCATGATGAACAAATATCGAAATCAGAGTAGCAAAACAACATTCTTTAAGAAAGCATGAGTACACAAAGGAATGATCTAGAATCTGAAATTCATAGTGAACAGAACGCACAAGAGTTCTCAAGCAGGGACATTTTTAAATGCATTATTTCAAATTTACATTTTCCCCTTTGTCCTAATATTTTTAGTGATGGTAACTTTTCCCCTCTTGGTATAAATGATATTTTAGAAAATAAAGAGGTTGATCTAAATGAATTACCAATAATTTTTTATCAAGATAGAAAAACAATTATTGATCATTATTTTTCCATTAATGAACATGAAATTTTTATTCCTCTTTGTTTTGATATATTAGACAAAATCGCCCACGGAGCTTTGGATTGATGGTGAATGGGTGTGCTGTTAAGGCACTCCTTGCGATAGGTCACTGGTTCAAATCCCCCATAGGTACTTAGGTTAGTCTTAACTAGAAAAAAAAAGAAAGATATATTAGACAAAATCAAAGGGAATTCTAGAGAATATTGTGAATTCGTTTATGATAATTACTCTGAAATTGAAGATGTTGATTTCTATTCTTCTCAAGTGAATCTTCATAAGAAAATTCAAATAACATTTCAGAATGAGGAACATTTCAATTTAGAAGTTATTCCAACCAATCATCATTCTAGAGCAACAAATTATCTTCATAATTTCACTATTCGAGAAAACATTCCAATTTATGATTCATATCATGATCAAGCTCTCATTCCTACTCATAATCATAATTCGCTTTCTAATTCACAAGTTGAAATTGGCAATTACTCAAGTTCCATAATTCTGGTCAATCCTTGTGAAAAAGAAATTATTTCAAAACAATCTCAATTGTGTTGTAACATTAGTTGTACCAATAATGATTTCGTTTTATTTTTTCTTTTTTCACTTATTTTGTTTAAATTTAGAATTATTTTCTGATTTTATTTCTGATATAGTTTTTGACACTTTACGCTGACATATTGAGCACTTTAATAGTGAACACTCAATTGATACATTTCCCTATTGGGAAATATAAGTTTCATATTATAATCATGAACATAAAAAGTTATTAATATTTCAATTTCAATCAATGCTAATGTTTTATCAAAAGCTTCTATTTTCTCAAAAGTAGTGTCAACAAGAGAATGTATTTTTACAATCTGGTCAACAATATAATCCAATTAATACTTTTCCATTTTATTTGAGAGATTTCCATTCATTTCTCATTAGCCTATTTGAAAATTATTTAGAAAGTTTTCCTTCATGGAAGATTGTTAATAGTTTAACACTTACACATAACACTAACAATTTTTTTCAGGGTTGAGCCCTAAATCAGTTTAAAGATCACTTTCTTCTCTGATTAGCAAGAGGGTTGATTTGACGTCTCTTCTCCATTGGTGAATGAAAGTCATATTTTAAAGCCATTGGAAATTGAGAGAGGGTCACTGGACCTAGTTGAACCAGTTAGAACCACCATCCCAAATGGAAAAAGAGTTGTTTTAAAGTTCGGACCGGGTGGTTATCCCCCATGTTGTTGCAGCAATTTTTGAGGCTTCAACATTTTGGCGTTAGAAGGAGAGCCTAAAAATTGTTGTCTATTGTAATCTTTTCAATTTTAACATTTTATTTAATCATGATGACTCCTCTTAAACTTCTAATTTGGAGTTGCATCCATGGATGAGCATCTTCTAATACTCCACCCAAAGTGGTAAGACTCTTGTCTCAGGTAAATTTTAATGGTAAGAAAAATTCTGCTGCATTTAATCAAGTCTTTCAATTTATTCAATATGTTTCAAATTATGATTTTCAAGGAATTGATGAAGGCATATTATGCTGAATTTTTACTCTCACATTCGCGGCAAAGGCCAGAAATTGGTGTAGAACTCTTCCGGTTGCCTCAATCCACAGTTGGGATCAATTTGTTACAATTTTCATTTGTAAATTTGATGGCTATGATTGTGAACAAGTATGTAATGAAATTGAATATTTTTGAAGATTTGAAAATGAATCTATTAGAGATTTTAATATTCGATTTCATTTGAATTGTTTAAGATTTAAAATTGAAGATAAACCTACAGAAGAAGAATCACTAGATTGGTTTGAATATATTTATTCTCTTCCTCACATTCCCAATCCATATTATATTAGTTCAAGTTTTGTTTCATTCCCTTCCAACATAAATGAGAATTCCAATATAGCTGTGCAAATAAATTATGATGAAGTGGTCTCACAAAGCTTGGAAAATATTTCTATTCAAATGCAAGAAGGCAACAAGAGAAATTTTGGAAAAAGAGTTGCCTTGAAATCTAAAAATTACTCTGTATTAAATTTAGAAGATCAGATCGAAAATCAACAAGTGCAGGCAGCAATCAAAGTAAATAATAAAATGCAAACTGCTGTACAAATTTATGAATTTTTCCATGATGAACAAATGCCGAAATCAGAGCAGCAAAGCAACCTTCTTCAAGAAAGCATGAGTACACAAAGGAATGATCTAAAATCTGAAATTTATAGTGAATAGAACACACAAGAGTTCTCAAGCAGAGACATTTTTAAATGCATTATTTCAGATTCACATTTTTCCCTTTATCCTGGTATTTTTAGTGATGGTAATTTTTCCCCTCTTATATAAATGATATTTCAGAAAATAAAGAGGTTGATCTAAATGAATTACCAATAAGTTTTTATCAAGATAAAGAAACAATTATTGATCATTATTTTGCCATTAATGAACATGAAATTTTTATCCCTCTTTGTTTTGATATATTGGACAAAATCAAAGGGAATTCTAGAGAATATTGTGAAGTCGTTTATGATAATTACTCTGACATTGAGGATGTTGATTTCTATTCTTCTCAAGTGAATCTTCATGAGAAAATTCAAATCACATCTCAGAATGAGGAACATTTCAATTTAGAAATTATTCCAACTAATCCTCATTCTAGAGCAGCAAATTATCTTCATAATTTCATTATTCGAGAAAACATTCCAATTTATGATTCATATCATGATCAAGCTCTCATTCTTACTCATAATCATAATTCTCTTTCTAATTCACAAGTTAGAATTGAAAATTACTCAAGTTCCATAATTCTGGTCAATCCTTGCGAAAAAGAAATTATTTCAAAACAATCCTAATTGTGTTTAACATTAGTTATACCAATAGTGATTTCATTTTATTTTTTATTTTTCACTTATTTTGTTTAAATTTAGAATTATTTTTTGATTTTATTCCTGATATATTTTTTGACACTTTACGATGACATATTGAGCACTTTAATAGTGAACACTCAATTGATACATTGCCCTATTGGGAAATTGAAGTTTCATATTATAATCATGAACATCAAAAGCTATTAATATTTAAATTTCAATAAATGATAATGTTTTATTGAAAGCTTCTATCTTCTCAAAGGCAGTGTCAACAAGAGAATGTATTTTTACAATCTAGCCAATAATCTAATCCAATTAATAATTTTCCATTTTATTTGATAGATTTCCATCCATTTCTCATTAGCCTATTTGAAAATTGTTTGGCAAGTTTTCCTTCATGGAATATTGTTAATAGTTTAACACTTACACATAACACTAACAATTTTTTCCAGGGCTAAGCCCTAAATTAGGTTAAGGATTACTTTCTTCCCTAATTAGCAAGAGGGTTGATCTGATGTCTCTTCTCCATTGGTGAATGAAAGTCATATTTTAAAGCCATTGGAGATTGAGAGAACGTAATTGGACCTAGTTGAACCAGTGGGAACCACCATCTCACACAAAAAAGGAGTTGTTTTAAGGTCCGGAACAGGTGGTCATCCCCCATGTTGTTGCAGCGATTTTCAAGGCTTCAAAATTTTGGCACTAGAAGGAGGGCCTGAAACTTGTTGTCTATTGAAATCTTTTCAATTTTAACATTTTATTTAATCATGATGGCTTCTCTTAAACTTTCAATTTAGAGTTGCTTCCATGGATGAGCATCTTCCAATACTCCACTCGAAGTGGTAAGACTCTTTTCTTAGGTAAATTTTAATGGTAAGAAAAATTCAGCTGCTTTTAATCATGTATTTTAATTTATTCAATATGTTTCAAATTATGATTTTCAAGGAATTGATGAAGGCATTTTATGCTGAATTTTTACTCTCACATTCGTGGCAAAAACCAAAAACTGGTGTAGAACTCTTCTGGTTGCCTCAATCCACAGATGAGATCAATTTGTTTACAATTTTTATTTGTAAATTTGACGGCTATGATTATGAACATGTATGTAACGAAATTGAATATTTTCGAAGATTTGAAAATGAATCTGTTAGAGATTTTAATATTCATTTTTATTTGAATTGTTTAAGATTTAAAATCGAAGATAAACCTACAGAAGAAGAATCACTAGATTGGTTTGAATATATTGTTCTCTTCCTCTCATTCCCAATCCATATGAAATTAGTTCAAGTTTTGTTTCATACCCTTCCAACATAAATGAGAATTCCAATGTGGAATAAATTATGATGAAGTGGTCTCACAAAGCTTGGAAAATATTTCTATCCAAATGCAAAAAGACAACATCATCAATTTTGGAGAAACAATTGGCTTGAAATCTGAAAATTACTGTGTATTAAATTCAGAAAATCAGATCGCAAATCAACAAGTGCAAGCAGCAATCAAAGTAAATAATAAAATGCGAACTGTTGTACAAATTTCTGAATTTTTCTAAGATGAACAAATACCGAAATCAGAGCAGCAAATCAACCTTCTTTAAGAAAGCATGAGTACGCAAAGGAATGATCTAGAATCTAAAATTTATAGTGAACAGAATGCAAAAGAGTTCTCAAGCAGAGACATTTTTAAATGCATTATTTTAGATTCACATTTTTCCCTTTATTCTGATATTTTTAGTTACGGTAATTTTTCTCCTCTTGGTATAAATGATATTTCAGAAAATAAAGAGGTTGATCTAAATGAATTACCAATAAGTTTTTATCAAGATAGAGAAACAATTATTGATCATTCTTTTGCCATTAATGAACATGAAATTTTTATTCTTCCTTGTTTTGATATATTGGATGAAATCAAAGGGAATTCTAGAGAATATTGTGAAGTCGTTTATGATAATTACTCTGACATTAAGGATGTTGATTTCTATTCTTCTCAAGTGAATCTTCATGAGAAAATTCAAGTAACATCTCAGAATGAGTAACATTTCAATTTAGAAATTATTCCAACCAATCCTCATTATAGAGCAGCCAATTATCTTCATAATTTTACTATTGGAGAAAACATTCCAATTTATGATTCTTATCATGATCAAGCTCTCATTCCTACTCATAATCATAATTCTCTTTCTAATTCACAAGTTGGAGTTGGCAATTACTCAAGTTTCATAATTCTAGTCAATCCTTGTAAAAAAGAAATTATTTCAAAACAATCCCAATTGTGTTGTAATATTAGTTGTACCAATAGTGATTTCAATTTATTTTTTCCTTTTCACTTATTTTGTTTAAATTTAAAATTATTTTCTGATATTTTTTTGACACTTTATGCTGGCATATTGAACACTTTAATAGTGAACACTTAATTGATACA
The DNA here is from genome assembly GCA_031772625.1 of Pinus tabuliformis. Classification (NCBI taxonomy): domain Eukaryota; kingdom Viridiplantae; phylum Streptophyta; class Pinopsida; order Pinales; family Pinaceae; genus Pinus; species Pinus tabuliformis. Next base: position 243,835,706 of record CM062818.1, on the reverse strand, counting down.
TTGCCCTATCGGGAAATTGAAGTTTCATATTATAATCATGAACAACAAAAGCTATTAATATTTCAATTTCAATCAATACTAATGTTTTATCAAAAGCTTCTATCTTCTCAAATGCAATGTCAACAAGAGAATGTATTTTTACAATCTGGCCAAAAGTCTAATCCAATTAATAATTTTCCATTTTATTTGACAGATTTTCATCCATTTTTCATTAGCCTATTTGAAAATTGTTTGGAAAGTTTTCCTTCATGAAAGATTGTTAATAGTCTAACAATTACACATAGCACTAGCAATTTTGTCCAGGGCTTTGAATTTAAAAGCTCATATCCACAATCTGGTCTGTCATCTCCTCTTTTAAACATTTTTCAATTTTTAATTGGAAACCCATCTAGGTTTTGATGATCTAATTGGAATTCAGTTGGAAAAGACATTTCAAAAGAAGATGATTGTAAATAAGCTACTAATAATAACTGTACATTTTGATTACAGATTTAATTTTCTTAATTCAATTAGATTTGTATTTCTATTACTAATATTTGAATTATATCTATATGCAGAGATTAAAATAAGAGAATGGTTACACTGGATATGACTATACCTATTCATTTTCATGTATATGGTTAGAATAGAAGTAGAATTAATTTAGTTATTTTGTTTTATGTAGTTAATTTATTCTTAATAATTCTACAGACAAAAAATAAAACAAGAAATCAGCTCTTCTCATATCATATACATGTTCAAGGAAATATTTGCCTCTCATCAGAAAATTTCTAATTCTTACTTCCCATTTTTAAATCAAAATTTATTGCAGCAATACCTCTACTCTGCCTATTTTGAATAATGTCTTGACTAAATTCAATTGAGTTTGCACTTGGCACCAATCACCTCAAAGCCACTTTTCTCCATTTCAAAATATCCTTATAAGATTTTCTTCTGAAATTTATTTGTTAAAGGTTTTGAGGATATAAAGCTTCATGATCTCATTATCCCATGAAATGTATGACTATCTATTATAAGCTTAGTTCCAATTCAATCATTATTAGTCAGTTTAACCTTTCGCTATAATCACATGAAGTTCATATTATATTCCTCGAAATTTTGTTAAAATGACCTTAAGGATGTCCATTTTGTGGTGTGCACACATTCAAATCTGTGTTGATATTTTTCAACAATTAGTGGTTTTATCCCATTATGATCTCTAGTTTATTATTTGATGCTGCAATACGCATCATATTTATTTACTAAAGGCATTATTGAACAGTCACTATAACAATACAAATTTTTCTCAAGTTAATTCGGAATGACCAGAGGTAATAAGTCACTGTTACAATTCAAAAGGGAACATATTCTCATTTTTGTTTATGATGGATTCTATGAATTTCAATTTTCTGAACATGAATAATTGATTTCCTTCGGCTTGATTGCCCACTCTAATTTAGAATAAATAATGAAATGATTTTGAACAAAGTTAGAGTTTTGATAACTCGAAGGAAGAATTTGAAGATTCATGAGGTAAAAGCTACAGAAAATTTCCTTCCAGGTACGCATTTACAAGTTTATTTTCATCTATTATTAGTTTATCTTTTCCTTAGTTCATTTTTATTCTTGTTCTGTTTTATTTTTAGGTTTTCATTTGTTTTCAAAACCTGAAGTAAACAACAAACCCAGTTCAAATTTGCAACAGGTTCAGAGAATTTTTATTTGTGATTCATTAGAATTTGAGAATTTTTTAACTTTGCTTTTATTCATTAGAGAACCCAATTGAAATTTAAAATGGTATCACAGGATTCACATTAGAAACATTTCAACTTGATTTTCATATCGCTGATACTACAGTGAATATATATTCGCAATATTCTCATCCCGCTCATCTTCGTCAATTATTTCATTCCGATATCACATCATCCATATCACAACCATTTGTATCGTAATATTTCATCAGAAGTAGCTCTTAGCATTTTCTGATAACAAATTGCTGATGCAAAACCTCCGATGTGTTACCTCACTCATTCTTTCATAAAATGCCATATCGCATTTCGCATATCAAAGGTTTTTAGTTGAATATACTTCTATTATCTTGAATCACCGATCTCCGATAAAATGAATTTTCCAATATTGTGATGTCCACATAATTCAGGATCCGATATGAAATTTAAATCAAGTTCATAATAAATATCGTGTTTATTCAATCGCAATAATGGTAGGGGCATAATTTTAAAAGTACCGATGTTTCGAATCCGATGTGATATTAAAATATTGTAATAAATTTATCGGGTCCATTCTTCATCGCATATCGACATATCAAGAATATTATATTCTGTACTTAAGATTGCCGATTGCTGATTTCTTTTGAGGTCCAAAGTCGGTCCCACCTAAAAGCCACGTCATCCATCGCATTCTCACTATCGCAAGAATCATATTGGCATTTTCGACATGACTATTTTCCGATATTCCGATATGCCGATATCGCAATTGCTTCATCGCATTTTTATTCATGGTCATATCACTATTCTGAATCTGCGATGCGTGATGTGCGATGTACGATGTGCGAAGTATAAAGCACGATGTGACTATTCCTCGATCCTTGATATAACAATTATTCAATATTATGATCGCTCCATCTCAATGCATATATTCTCATCGCATATTCTCATATCGACAATTTTCCATTGCAACTTCCTATGAGATAGACTCCACTGCATGCCTCTATGCCATTAACAAAAAAGTCAATATATGGCATATCAACAAAGGTGAAATTTTGCAGATTGAACTTTAAGTATGGTGAAAAAACATGCAATGAAAATCATGTAATAAGGCATTGTGTTGTATACAATATTTTAAAGAAATTTTGGGTGACCGCTACGATACTAAAGCAATTGATGACAAATTTGCAGCATATTTAAATTATTTCTATTTTTCATATATTTCAGTTTTAAATATATAATTCCATAATTAAATATGAAATTCAAGACCTCTCTATCTTCACATTTAAATTTCATTATGTTGGATTTGGTCTTAATTCTAGACAATTTATAAAAATCATGGAGTTTATATGAAACTTATAATATTTTGACAACATTCATTACTACAAATTCTCATTCTCATTTCTGATACATTTGTTTTAATTTCGATTCCTCAGAACATAAAGCATTCCCTTTTTTACATTTTACTGTTTGCTTTAGTTTAAATAAAATAAATAATGATTTTGGGTTATAAGATTTTGGTTAGTTTGACTTCATTTTTTAATGTTAACTAAAAGAAGAAGTTAGTTAGTATTGGAGAAATTAATACCTTTTAGGTAAGATCAAATGCAATCATCCAATGGTAAGATTCATGTACCCATATTCATTAATTTCCATTTTGTTACTTTAGTTTCAGTTTTGTTGCTAAATTCTATTGATATATAAATTTGTTTTGCAGCTCTTCATAAAAGCTTTCAATCATCCGCTAGATCATATTTTGGAAATCCTATACTCTTTTTTTAGTTTGCTTATAAGAAGCAGTGATAATCTTTATTGAAACAACTACACTAGAAAGTTTATGAACCTTTAATCTATTTTTTTAAAGCATTACTTTTATTAGAAAATGATTAAGATGATGCTTTGAAACAAGAAGATTGACATCAGATAGAATTTTTTCATTGTGGCTGAATTTTATCATCACTGCTATCTAAAATGCCTAAAACATTTACAACCCTGCAAGGTATAATTTATCTGAATCTCGACATAAGAAGTAATGATTACATGATTATTTTCTTTTACTTCATTTTGTTGAGACATTGGTATAAACATTCTTGTTAGAGTTTATCTTTCAAAAACTTGGATTTTCCTTTCCACTTTCAAATTTCTTCATTTTTATTTTTTTTTGCTGATTTTTTTTTCACTTTAGCTTAAGAATTCTTTTCCTTTGGTTTTCAGTTTTAATTTTGGTGACTCTGCCATGATTTATATGGAATATCTTCTTGTTATCTAACAAAGGTCGACATACATAAGAAAAAATTGTTAACAGTCACCTATTAGCTTTTTCTTAAAATATTTTAATAAAGTTTGTTTTTTCTTATTATAAAGGTATACATACTTAAGGAAGAGATTATCAATTAAGAGAAGTTGACAAAGTATCATAAAATCTGAAAAAATTCTTTTTTATCAAAATTGTAATCATTTTGAGATTTCAATATTTTATTAAGATCTTTCAAAGTTCTATTATCAGTCAAGAAAAGTTATTTTTAACCAAGTAAAGACACTTTATAGCCAAACACATTTAACTCTGAAATTGTCATTCTTAACTCTTAAGGAGTCAATGATTATCTTAGTCCCAAAGAGTCTTATTTTTTTATAGTGTAATCTAGAAATATATTTAAATATAAAATATAGGAGGTCTCATCATGAGCCTGCTTACCATGATCATAGGGGAAAAATACGCTGACATTATGAACACTGCTAAACAAATCAGGGTAATGGCTTATGATTGAAAACAATTATAACACAAGGGGTCTCATCACGAGCCAGTTTGTTCAATCCAATTATGACCAGTGAATGGCATTGTCAATTATCTAGCTACTAAACCAGGATAATTACTTTTAAGAACTAAAAAAATAAAAAAACAAATACAAAGAGAATAAACATATATAAATGGATTTATCTCTAGGTCAATAATTCTCAAATAGATGAGATTCTGAATCATTGATGATGAAAAGGTAACCCTGTCGAGAATATAGATATTTGTTGGTAGCAGTGGCTCTACCTGTGACAAATGAGTATATTTTAAAAGCTAAGTTATAAAGTGATCCCTTGCTTTATCTCTACAACTAATTAAGGACTTATATAGAATTTTGAAATATTTTAATATATGAGGAATTTTAAGAAAAATTACAGTAAGATGATTCTTGCTTTTATTTAGATTAATGAACCTAGTCAAGCATTCCAAAAAATAATTTTCTCTTCCTTAATCATTTTTACTTTGATTTTAGGAAAATCTCATTCATATCAAATAGAAATAATCGGTTCTTCTCCCGTGTGTCGCCATTGTTGTGGTAAAACACAACCCCTCCATTTTTTATTTGTTCACCTCAAATAATGGGGACCCTTTCTATAAAATTTTTGGCTAAACACCTTTTAGGATTTTTATTAAGTTGATTATCCTACGATTTTGTTAATTTTTCATTTTCTTTAGATTCTTGTTTTGATTGCTTTGTTAAAATCGATTTTTTATAAGCTTCCCATTGATGCTTGTTTTACCTCACTTGGTCAACTAGTTTATAAATGGCATTCCTTTGAATTCTAATCATCTATGTAGCCTGGATTGAAATGCGTATAATGTACAATATTCCATTTTTGTAATTAAATTAGTTCAATAATACATTTATTTTAAATATTAACCCCTAGTTAGTTATTACTAACATTTTTCATTTTTTTCACTCATACAATCAAATCATAAAGCATCAAGATTTCAGTCATTTATTCCAATTTTCTTTTCTTCTTTCAAAGGAAAAAATCGAACTTTTCATTAAACATAAAAAGTTACAAGTATATGCCAAAGGCATTCCGTTTGCTGTATGACGAAGTCATAGAGCTGCTTCAAAAAGAAACAAACCTTTCTGTGTCTCAAAATCTGGCTTAAGGTTAGCTGAAAGGACGAATTATCAGTTTCTTTTTCAGCCCATTATGCACTCAGTACAAGCCAAAATAATGTGATCCAATTGTGTATGTCCATTTACTATTTCCTGGGCTTCCTCTTAAGAGGAAAACAGCCCAAAACGAAAATAGCAAACGACATATTTCAAAAACTGTGACAATGTTTCACAAACAAGTAGTTCAGAACATAATACCATAGGTTCCAATTGTTTATGCTAAAACATATGAAAAAAAACAAAATATTTAATTGAAAGGATGATAGACATTAAGTGCATGGAGGTTGATCCGACACATGGATCTGTCCCTGATCTTCTTCCACTACTTTCCAACTGCCCATAGCTTGCTGTAAACCTTCTTTAGAAAGGGTATCCGCTGTAACGTTTCACTCCCTGTAGATATGACAGATTGAAAATACATTAAAAGAGATCTTTAAGGACATAATTTCTTCAAGCAAAGGTCTAAGCATATAACTGTGACATCTACTTTGTCCATTGACCCAATTAACAACAGATAGAGAGTCTCCAAAGATCTGAACTGTAAGTATGTTCCTGTGAATAAGCCAGCATAGGAGGAGTTGAAAGGCTGAAAGTTCTGCATAGTTATTTGTCCCTGTGCCTAGCCCTACAGATGCTTTTAAAGACTTGGTTTTTCTTAAATGTATGATCATTCCTTCTCCTGTTGTGTTGTTCTGTGAGGCCCCGTCGAAATATGCCCATGGAATCCCTTCTCGTATCTGCTCCTCCCTAATCTGCCTGGTATTGCTTCCTTCCTCTGAATCTGGGATACTTTCAAGGATAACAGTACTTTGAATTACAATTGATTCAGCTGTGGTTTCCTTCTCCATGAAAATACTCTGGTTTCTTGCAATCCAAATTCCCCAGCATATGATAGGAGGAAGATTCCTCATTTTCCAACTAGGATAGTTGCACCACCATTTATCCCAAACCTCCTGAATATTTCCCCCTTCCCATTCAATCCTTTTCCCTATGAGTTTCCCGACCTCTGTCCAGACTGTTTTGACGAAAGGGCATGCGAGGAATATATGGCTTATATTCTTGGAGTTCGACTTGCATAGAGAACATCTCCCCGGCCCTTGCTTGTACCTAGCTTGAAGCAAGTCCCAAGTAGGAATTTTTCTTTTTAAAATGCACCAAAAGAATAGTCTAGCTTTTGCTGGGCATTTTAGTTTCCAAATCAGCTTGTCCCACCATTCTGGGTCTCCCCATCCTTTTCTGTTCATTAGATATTTATATCCGAATTTTGGGGAGTACGATCCATTTTCCGCGTGTGCCCAGACCAGCTGATCCTGTCTGTCCCTTAACCTTACATTGGACCGAGTTAATTCCTCGGTGTATACCTTCCATTCGTTCCACCAGGCAGGGCGAAGACCTAGCTCTTCACCAGATTTCCAGACTTGCCCCCAAATCGTTGAGAAACCAATTTTCTCAACTTGACTTACATGCCTGATACCTCTGGATTCTAGATGTCTGATTAGACCTAGAGAAAGAGCATATTTTCATTACATCCAACCCAAGGATCTTTCCCTACCTTCAGGTTTTCCCCATTCTCAATCTGCCATGCCAGCCCTTGTTCTATCACCTTGAAAGCCTCCACAGTGGCTTTCCACACCACCAAACCATTTTTCTCCTTCTTACTTTCCTTCCTTATCCATTCTTCTAGTGGGGTGGGGTCAATATATTTCCTTTTTACCACTTTTGTCCAGAGGTTCTCCATTTTGATTATTCTCCATCCTGATTTTGCTGCCATAGAAGTACTGAAATCTGTAAGGTTTTTTATCCCCCATCCACCCCATTCTTTTGGTCTTGCTATTTTTTCCCAGGCTACCCATGGAAGAACAGATTCCTCCTTTGAGCCTGCCCAGAGGAACCTACTGCAAATCCTATTTATTTTCCTTAGAATCCCCTTTGGAACCCATGTTAGTGCAGCCCAATAGACTGGCATGGCTAGGAGCACTGATTTGATTAAAGTCAGTCTTCCTGCTCAGGAGATCCATTGGTAACTCTATTGAGATATTCTAGACTCAGTTTTGGCCACCAGCCAGTTCCAGTCTTGGTTCCTATATGCATTAGGCTTCAGCCAAAATCCTAAATATTTGAAAGGATTCTCCATGCTGTGCACTTCAAAGGGAAGAAGGGCGGAAATCTGATTTTTCTCATTTCTGTTTAAGCCTTCAGCGATAAGCTGGGACTTTCTATAATTTATTTGCATTCCAGTCGCTTTCATGAACAGATCCAGAATATTTTTTAATTCCTTAATTTCATTCAGAATTCCATTTGTGAACAGTAAGATGTCGTCCACAAACAAGAGGTGTGTGATAAACATGTTGACTGCTACTTCCAATCCTTTTACTGCTCCCTCTCTTTTGGCTGATCGAATCAGGTGACTCAGGCCTTCTGCCACCAAAAGGAAAAGCAGGGGCGATAAGGGGCACCCTTGTCTTAACCCCCTGAAGCTTTTGAAGAAAGGAGTGGCTGCACCATTTATTAGAATTGCAAAGTTTACATTGGAGATGCATCCCATTATCCATATGATGAATTCATATTTAAATCCTAAATGGGTGAGTAGCATCCTTATATAAACCCAATTTATTCTATCATATGCTTTTGATAAGTCAATTTTTATCACTGCTCCCTTTCTTTTCATTTGCTTGACACTATGGATAGTTTCCTGTGCCACTCCTATAGCTTCATGTATCTACCGACCATCCAAAAAACCAAACTGCTCATTTGTAATGCATCTTGAAAGAATTGGTTTTATCCTTACTACTATCAATTTGGCAATGATTTTGTAAATACAGTTGCATAAAGATATAGGCCTGAAGTCTTCAAATGAGTCCGGATTCTCCTTCTTCGGGATAAGTGCTATAAAAGTTGCGTTGAAGGGGCTGTATACCTCTCCTTTCCTCCTAGACTCTTCCACTACCTCTGTTAGTTTTGTCCCAATTTGTTCAAAAAAATGTTGGAATAGCTCTATGGTCCATTCGTCTGGACTTGGGTTCTTATCTTTTGCCATTGATTTTATAACACTTTCTACTTCCTCCTTTGAGACTTCATACATTAGACTCTCTACCTCCTCGTCCTCTACATATCTGGGGAAGCATTGGGCAGTCCTGATAATTTCTGCTAATGTGATTTCCCCTTGATCCACAAACAGGCTCTGAAAGTGATTCCTCCCCAGGAGAGAAAGTTCCTCAAAAGTGTTAGCCTCTTCACCCTCCTCGTTTTTTAGCTTCCATATTGTATTTGCATTTTTTTGCCCTTTTGCATAGTTGTGAAAAAAACTTCGTGTTTTCATCCCCAGCCTTCAGCCATATTGCCCTGCTCTTTAGCCTCCATTCCTCTTCTTTTTCCAGTAGAATTTGGTCCCTTTGTTTTTCTAGCAGTAAAATTTTCTCTTTTGACTCCTGTGATCTGTAGCCGTCTGTCTCTGTACATTCCATCCTTTGGAGCTCTCCATTAATGAGGACTAAATCCTCTTTCTGTCTCTCCCTCCTTGACTTTGCCCATTCAATAGTTGCTTTTTTTAACTTTTTAAAATTTTCCATGAACTGAAAACCTTTCCCCTCCTGGGAGCTTCCATCTGGATGGATCCAAGTTTCCTTGAATAGCTTTTCATAGGATTCCTCTTGCAACCATGTTGCATTGAATTTAAAAGGTGTTGCTGGTTTCCTAGGTAATTTGGATAACTCTAGGAAGATCGGGAAATGGTCCGAGTTTCCCCCCTCTCCCACCCACTGCCGAAACATGGGAATATTGGCAGTCAAGTCTTCGCTCAACAGAAATCGATCCAGCCTCTTTGCAATTCTGGCCTCTCTCACTCTTCGGTTCCTCCATGTGGGTTTCATTTTAATGAGATTTATGTCTATTAGATTATGAGAGGTTATGGAGCTTTGAAAGAATTCTTATAGCATATCTTCTCTAGCCACCGGACCCCAGGTTTCGGCCCTCCCTAAAGAGAAGTTCATGTCTCCACCCAGAACCATGTTGCTTCTTCCCATTATATCTTTTGACAGAAGGTCGTTCCAGAACTCCATCCTTCCCTGACAGGGCCCATATATATTTACAATTGTAAGAGGAACATCAAGATCTGTAGATTGAATCTCTGCTCCCATAGCACGTTCCAAACCCCACTGATTTAAAATTCTCACTCTTCCTTCTTTGTACCCTATAGCCAACCCTCCCGAGTGGCCGATAGAGTCCATAGCACAAAACCGCCACCCCGGAAGTAGAGCCGTAAGAGCTTTTTCTACTTCAACACTGTTGCCTAAAGTTTCTTGCAGAAGGATATAGTCCGGTTTCGAAATCAGTACCAGCTCCATTAAGGCCAGTTTTTTGGGTTTACTGGCTAACCCCCTACAATTCCAGTATAACAGGATCATTTTATTACTGTCTCTTGGGGGTTCACAGCTCTAAGCGCCCCATGAATTGTCATTTGTTTCCCATCTGCAACATCAATATTTGCTCTAACCTTGGCATTAGATAAACTCGATTTCCTACCCCTCACTTTCTTTATTTGAGGAGAGGTTCGACCTATTCCTCCGAACGATCCTAGACGCTCAGGCTTTTTATCTAGGGATCTAAGGTTATAATGGCAGGTAAGGGAGGCCGAAACCGATTTAGCTTCCTCGGGAGGTTCATCCTCACAATTCAGATCAATGGAGGGGATGGCAGCCGTGATATTTTCAACAAAATTTTCAATATGTAACTGATCATCAAGCGAGCGTTTTTTAGTATTCAAACTAGTAATCAAGCAATCATCTTTAGATTCAGAAAGAGTTAAAGATGGGTTACTTGAGTCTAGTCTCATACCCGAAAGGTCTTCAGTTGGAGTTGTACTCATGGAAGCTGGAAATTCATTGATAGGCTTCTGAATCGGGCTTTCATTGACAGGCTCTGAACCAGGCGTTCTTTCTTTATCGGGTTCTGTTCCATTCCTTCCATCCCTGCCTGGAGAGCTGACTGGGATCTGTTCTAATTCCTTCTCCCCCAGCTGATAGTCCACCTCCATCGACTCTGTCACTGGCTTCTTCTTTATTTCCATTTCCTGTACATGATGTTCCTGATCCGCGTACATGCCTTCTTCCTCCGACGGTTTCTGGTTCCTTCTTCTGCGTTTCCCCATGGGACAGTCTCTTGCTAGATGTCCATAGACATGGCATCCATGGCATCTGAAAGGGAGATGCTCATAGTCAAGAATTTGCTCGAAAACATATTCTCTGTACTGGATGTTTATCTCTTCCACCAGTCCTCCCCTGGGGTTTAGATTTACCAGTATCCGGGCCATCGCCATATTTTGGGTTTGAAGAAACGACATATCCACCTCTAGAAAGGTGCCCAACCTATTCCCAATAGACCTAAAAACCGATTCTACCCAGAGAAATGAGGGAAATCCTAGGGCTCGCACCCAAACTAGAAATACATCTGTCCTTTCATGCATAGCATCAAACATTGGGCTCCATCTCTTGAATAATATCAGATAATTGCCAAAAGCCCAGTTTCTCGCCATCACCCAGTCCGCCGCTTCTTTATTTTCAAATCTCACCCTGAACCATCCTTTTGCCAGAGCCGCGACCTTGAATTCTTTGACTAGGTCCGTCTACCATACCTGCTCTCCCCATTTTTTAATGAATTGAGTTGTATGCTTCTTCCCTCTTGCTCTTCCAACTAAGGTACATTCGGCCACTTCTATAGCCTCCTCCACCTGAACATCCATCCCCAACACTAAATTGTCTTCAATGTCCTTCTTCTTAATGGGTTTCGATTTTTTCCTTTTTTCCCCTGACTTATTTACCACCAAACCCTCCTCCACGGCCTGAGTGTTTATAGTCTTCTGGGGTACCCCTTCTTGCTGGTTTGAGGACATCCTCTACGTGCTAATTTCTGGATCTGCATCGCCTCCTGAAATTTTCTTTAACCCATCTATAGGTTCATGCACCTCTTCGTGTCTCTCATTGCCGGATCTAATGAGACTGGGCCTCGGATCCACATACTCTCCAGGTTCAGTAATAACCACAGCTGGGATCCGGCTAGGGTTTACTAGATTCTCGGCATTAACGGATCTGATAACTGTCGGGCCTCGTTCATTATCTGCATTGGTTCGGATCCCTCAGACTGCCCCAAAGTTTACAATATCCTCAAGTCCCCCTGAAAGTATCGGGCTCGAGATCAAACCCTTCCCTTTCCTTCCTTGAATCAGCCGAGGGATAGCGCATTGACTGTATTCATTCCTTAAGCTCTCCTCCTGAAGCCCCTTTGTGTCGGGTTTGCCTTGAACCTCCGGATCGAGTCTTTCTTCCAACGAAATTCTAGGGCTTATATTGTAAACAGTTCCTTCCACAAAAGGCTTCACACACCCCTGGCTGCCTACTGCCCCGAAATACCATTCCACATTTTGAGCTGTAAGCTCCTTCCCCCAGACAGATAGTATGTCCTCCGGCGATGGTTCCAGGTCGAGAGCCTCCCAATGTTTAACCATGGTTAAAACCTGCATGCAAACCCTAGAAACCGCCAGCGGCTTGTTCCTCGCTAAACGAAATAGATCATGACTTCCGGTTCCGGTGCCAGCACATGGGTATCAGACCTTTTGGATGGAAACCCTTTTCCCACCTAGAAACCCTATTAAAAAAACCCCGCCTGTCACAGTCTCGTCTTCCTTCTGTCTTTCGTTCCACGGCTTCCACGTTGTCTTCGTTCGTACTGACACCTTCCCACATCATTCCTTCCAGCTCCTGCTAGGTTCTACACCCTTGGCCAGGGTGGCCATGCCTACGCCTACCCTGGCATCAACCTGTGATCTCCTTTCGGCCCCATACGCTCTTCCTCCCCGTCTTCCAGCTACTTGGATTAGTTTACTAGTTCACAAATCTAAAATTTCTCATTTATTCCAATTTTCTATTTTCAAATAAATTACTAATCTCGAAAACTCAAAATGTCAAAATGGTTGTAGTTTATATATTTTTTATTTTTATCAAAATGGATATAGTTTAGATAAGAAATTACACTTTCGATAATTTCATAATTTAATTAAACATCATTAAAATAAAATCAAAACAAAAAAGTGATATTTAACATTAAATTTTAAAATTAATTAATATATAAAATATAATTAAATTAAAATTTAATATAAAAAAATATATAAAATAAATAATTTTTTTTACATTGCATCGGAATATCGTATCTCGCAATTTTTCATGGCGATACATTTTTGAAATCCCGATGATGTCCATTCCCTGATCGCTTATATGTGATGGCTAAAAGTCAAAGGGCATGTGATATTACTTAAGCCTCCTTATGTTTTGTTTTTGAATTTCAAGTCACTCATACGTATGACTGAAATGGTGATGAGTGTTGTAATATAAAATTTAATTTAATATTATATATTTAAAATAGTTAATTTTAAATTAATTAAATTAATTAATATATAAAATATAATTAATTATTAAATAGATTAATATTAATAAGTTTATAAATAAGTTGATTATATATTAGTTAGTTAGATTAATATTAAATAATAAATAGTTTATTAAATAATTAGTTTAAATTATGATTAACCATTTTTTTTTGGTAGGTAAGCACCCAGGGGGAATTTGAACCAATGACCTTATTGCAAGGAGTGCTTTAACAGTGCAACCATTCACCGTCAATCCAAAGCCTCATCAGTTAAATTATGATTAACCATTAAATTAGAATTAATTATTAGATAATCAAAATCTAATTTAGGTTTAGAATTTAATTAAAATTCTTATTTTTTAGCCCAACAACAGAATTTCCAGAATTATGCTAGATTTGCCCATCAACTTCGGATGCTCATAGATTGAGTTATACTTGGCCAAATGACGCCCAAGATGGTTCATTGGAAAGATAAAGTCAAGAAGAACATTTTTGAAGATCAAGCTCCAAATTTTTAAAACAAAATCAATTCTCTAAGTTTTATTTCTGCATTTTCATTTGTCAAAGTCTCTTCTGAATGTTGATCCATTTGTCAATGATATCTTTGGCCAATTAAACCATCTTAGGCATCAATAGAAAGCTTATATTTTATTTTTAATTATTTAATTAATTGCATTTGATTAGATTTGTTTTAATGCTAGAAATGACGTTTTGATTTTAGTATTGCATCTTAATTTATTTTGATTTCTTTTTGTAGGAAAATAGTAGAAGAGATATGGACAAAAAGATCTCAATAAATGAGAATACTCTAGCAATTAAAGATAGGAATTTTGAGCAAATAAAATTGATTGGATAGATTTCTCTTCAACAAACTTTCCTTTCAAAAATACTTTTGAAAATATTATAAAAGATAGATTCTAGAATGTAAAAGGGGCTACTCTCCTCTGCAATTCTAAAAGCACTTATGTAATAGGGATTTAGAGTTGTATGTGGGAGGAGTGGAATCTCAGATCTAGAGATTATTGAGGTTTTTCTTTTACATTCCGAGTTATGTATAATAAACAGAGTTTGTACTATTATAGCTCTGGTTTTGAAAGCAGAAGCTCAGGCATTGTAAAGGAATATTAGAGACCGGAGCTAGAGAAATGGATTCAATAAATCGATATTTCAAATACTATTGTTTTAAATGTTGGTTTCATTTTACGATGACTTAATTGTGTCAATTTACTTACATATTTATGCACTTTAGTTGGTATGGGTAATTTTTCTCTATTTTATGTTATTATTTATCTCTGCTCTTATGGGATGAATTCTGATTTCTGAGTAACTATTCACTCATAAATCTATTTTTTAAAATTGATTTGTTGAATAGTGATATGTTGAGAACTTCTTCCGCATATTATTGTTTAATAATTCAAGTTACTAATTAAATAATCAAAAATCATTTTGAGAATTTCTTATTGAGTGTTGTTGATTGATTATTTCAGTTAAGAGGTCTCAATAGAATATGTTTTGGTATCCATAATGTCAGTTAATTTAACTACTTCATTAATTTGATATGCATTATAAACAAGAAATATTTAAATCCCAATATTTTAAATATCTTGCTCTTAGTTGGGTTATATCTATATCTACCTAATTGAGATAGGATTAAGATAGTTCATTTTGCTTGCATCTTAGAATAAGTTTGCATTTAGATTAATTTCTACATTCTTTTAAGTCCTCTTCCCAAAGAGGCAAACTCTAGTAGTGGATTGGCTGAGCCTTGAATCAGCTTAAGAATCACTTTCTTCCCTGATCAGCAAGAGGGTTGATTTGATGTCTCTTCTCCATTGGTGAATGAAAGTCATATTTTAAAGCCATTGAAGATTGAGAGAAGGTAATTGGACCTAGTTGAATGAGTCGAAACCACTATCCCAAACGGAAAAGTAGTTTTTTTAAGGTCCGAACCAAGTGGTCATCCCCCATGTTGTTGCAACAATTTTCGAGGCTTCAACATTTTGGCGCTAGAAGGAGGGCTTGAAAATTCTTGTCTGTTGGAGTCTTTTCAATTTTAACATTTTATTTAATTATGATGGCTCCTCTTAAACTTCCAATTTGGAGTTGTATCCATGGATGAGCATCTTCCGATACTCCACCCGAAGTGGTAAGACTCTTGTCTGAGGTAAAATTTAATGGTAAGAAAAATTCTGTTACTTTTAATCATGTTTTTCAATTTATTTAAAATGTTTTAAATTATGATTTTCAAGGAATTGATGAAGGCATTTTATGTTGAATTTTTACTTTCACATTAAAAGCCAGAAACTAGTGTAGAACTCTTCAGGTTGCCTCAATCCACAGCTGGGATCAATTTGTTACACTATTCATTTGTAAATTTAATGACTATGATTATGAACAAGTATGTAATGAAATTAAATATTTGTGAAGATTTGAAATTGAATCTAGTAGAGATTTTAATATTTGATTTCATTTAAATTGTTTAAGATTTAAAAACAAAGATAAACCTACAGAAGAAGAATCACTAGATTGGTTTGAATATATTTGTTCTCTTCCTCCATTCTCAATTCATATGAAATCAGTTCAATTTTTTTCATCCCCTTCTAATATAAATAAGAATTCCAATATGGATGTGCAAATAAATTATGATGAACTCGTCTCACAAAGCTTGGAAAATATTTCTATCCAAATGCAAAAAGACGACCGCTGGAATTTTGAAGAAATAGCTGCCTTGAAATCTGAAAATTACTCTATATTATATTCAAAAAATGAGATCGCAAATCAACAAGTGCAAACAACAATCAAAGTAAATAATAAAATGCAAACTGTTGTACAAATTTTTTTTTCCGTGATGAACAAATGTCGAAATCAGAGCAGCAAAGCAACTTTCTTCAAGAAAGCATGAGTACACAAAGGAATGATCTAGAATTTGAAATTTATAGTGAAAAGAACACACAAGAGTTCTCAAACAGAGACATTTTTAAATGCATTATTTCAGATTCACATTTTTCCCTTTATCTTGATATTTTTAGTGATGATAATTTCCCCCCTATTGGTATAAATGATATTTCAGAAAATAAAGAGGGTGATCTAAATGAATTACCAATAAGTTTTTATCAAGATAGAGAAACAATTATTGGTCATTCTTTTGCTATTAATGAACATGAAATTTTTTATTCATCTTTGTTTTGATATATTGGATAAAATTAAAGGGAATTCTAGAGAATATTGTGAAGTCGTTTATGATAATTACTCTGACATTGAGGATGTTGATTTTTATTCTTTTCAAGTGAATCTTCATGAAAAATTCAAATAACATCCAAGAATAAGGAACATTTAAATTTAGAAATTATTCCAACCAATCCTCATTCTAGAGCAGCAAATTATCTTTATAATTTCACTATTCGAGAAAAAATTCCAATTTATGTTTAATATCATGATCAAGCTCTCATTCCTACTCATAATCATAATTCTCTTTCTAATTCACAAGTTGGAATTGGCAATTACTCAAGTTCCATAATTCTGGTCATTCCTTGTGAAAAGAAATTATTTCAAAACAATCCCAATTGTACTATAACATTAGTTGTACTAATAGTGATTTCATTTTATTTTTTATTTTTCACTTATTTTGTTTAAATTTAGAATTATTTTTCTGACTTTATTTCTGATATATTTTTTGACACTTTACGCTGGCATATTGAGCACTTTAATAGTGAACACTCAATTGTTGCATTATCCTATTGGGAAATTGAAGTTTCATATTATAATCATGAACATCAAAAGCTATTAATATTTCAATTTTAATCAATGCTAATGTTTTATCAAAAGCTTCTATCTTCTCAAAGGAAGTGTCAACGAAAGAATGTATTGTTACAATCTCGCCAGAAATCTAATCCAATTAATAATTTTC
This sequence comes from Pinus tabuliformis, assembly GCA_031772625.1. Classification (NCBI taxonomy): domain Eukaryota; kingdom Viridiplantae; phylum Streptophyta; class Pinopsida; order Pinales; family Pinaceae; genus Pinus; species Pinus tabuliformis. The sequence continues at coordinate 243,818,757 of CM062818.1, read as the reverse complement.
CATTTTATTTGATAGATTTCCATCTATTTCTCATTAGCCTATTCGAAAATTGTTTGGAAAGTTTTCCTTCATGGAAGATTGTTAATAGTTTAACACTTACACATAACACTAACAATTTTTTCTAGGCCTTTCAATTTAAAACCTTATATCCACAATCTGGCCTGTCATCTATTCTTTTAAATATTTTTCAATCATTAATGGAAACCCATCCAGGTTTTGATGATCCAATTGGTATTCAGTTGGAAAAGAGATTTCAAAAGAAGGTGATTGTAAATAAGCTGTTAATAATAATTGTACATTCTGACTACATATTTAATTTTCTTAGTTTAATTAGATTTGTATTTCTATTACTAATATTTGAACTATACCTATATGCAGAAATTAAAATAAGAGAATGGTTACACTGGAAATATTACTATACCTAGTCATTTTCATGTATATGGTTAGAATAGAAGTAAAATTAATTTAGTTTGTTTGTTTTATGTAGTTAATTTATTCTTAATAGTTCTACAGATAATAAATAAAGTAAGCAATCAGCCCTCTTCATATCATATACATGTACAGAGAAATATTTGCCTCTCATTAGAAAATTTCTAATTTTTTCTTCCCATTTTTAAATCAAAATTTATTGTAGCAATACCTCTACTCTGCCTATTTTGAATAATGTCTTGACTATATTCAATTGATTTTGCACTTGGCACCAATCACCTCAAAGCCACTTTTCTCCATTTCGAAATATCCTTATAAGATTTTTTTCTAAAATTTATTTGTTAAAGGTTTTGAGGATATAAAGCTTCGTGATCTCATTATCCCATGAAATGTATGACTGCCTATTATAAGTTTAATTCTAATTCAATCATTATTAGTCATTCTAACCTTTCATTGTAATCACATGAAGTTCATATTATCTTCCTCGAAACTTGTTAAAATGACCTTAAGGGTGTCCATTTTGCTGTGCGCACACATTCAAATCTGTGTTGATATTTTTCCACAATTAGTGGCTTTATCCCATTCTGATCTTTAGTTTATTATCTAATGCTACAATACGCATCATATTTATTTACTAAAGGCATTATCGAACAGTCACTATAAAAATACAGATTTTTCTCAAGTTAATTCAAAATGAGCAGAGGTAATAAATTGCTATTGCAATTCAAAAGGGAGCATATTCTCATTTTTGTTTCTCATTGATTCTATGAATTTCAATTTTTTGAACATGAATAATTGATTTCCTTCAGCATGATTTCCACTCTAGTTTAGAATAAATAATGAGATGATTTTGAACAAAGTCGGAATTTTGATAAATAGAAGGAAGAATTTGAATATTCATGAGGTAAAAGCCACAGAGAATTTCCTTCCAGGTACGCATTTACAAGTTCATTTTCATCTGTTATTAGTTTCTCTTTTCCTTAGTTTAATTTTTTTCTTGTTCTTTTTTATTTGCAGGTTTTCATTTGTTTTCAAAACTTGAAGTAAGCAACAAACCCAGTTCAAATTTGCAACAGGTTCAGGAAAATTTTATTTGTGATTATTAGAATTTGAACATTCTTTAACTTTTCTTTCATTCATTAGAGAACCTAATTGAAATTTAAAATGGTATCACAAGGTTCATATCAGAAACATTTCAACTTGATTTTCATATTGTTGATACTGTAGTGAATATATATTCGCAATATTCTCATCCCGCTCATCTTCGTTAATTATTTCATTCCGATATCACATCATCCATATCACAACCATTTGTATCATAATATTTCATCGGAAGTAGCTCTTAGCATTTTTTGATAATAAATCACTGATGCAAAACCTCCGCCGTGTTACCTCACTCATTCGTTCATAAAATGCTATATCACATTTCGCATATTAGAGGTTTTCAGTTGAATATACTTTCATTATCTTGAATCACCGATATCCAATAAAATGAATTTGCTAATATTGTGATGTCCACATAATTTGGGACCCGACATGAAATTTAAATCAAGCTCATAAGAAATATCGCATCCATTCAATCGCAATAATGGTAGGGGCATAATTTTAAAAGCACTGATGTCTCGGATCTGATATGATATTAAAATCTCATAATAAATTTACTGGGTCCATTCTTCATCACTTATCGGCGTATCAACAATATTATATCATGTACTTAAGATTGTCGATCGTCGATTTCTTTTGAGGTCCAAAGCCGGTCCCACCTAAAAGCCACGTCATCCATCACATTTTCACTATTGCAAGAATCGTATTGGCATTTCCGACATGACTATTTTTGGATATTTCAATTGCTTCATCGCATTTCTATTCATCGTCATATCACTATTCTGGATCTGCGATGCACGATGTGCGGTGTACGATGTGCGAAGTATAAAACACAATGTGACTATTCCCTGATCCTTGATATAACAATTATTCAATATTATGATCACTCCATCTCAATGCATATATTCTCATCGCATGTTCTCATAGCGCGAATTTGCCATTGCAACTTCCGATGAGATAGACTCCATTGCATGCCTCTATGCCATTAACAGTTAAATCAATATATGGCATATCAACAAAGGTGAACTTTTGCAGATTCAACTTTAACTATGGTGAAGAAACATGCAATGCGAATCATCCTATAAGGCATTCTGTTGTATGCAATAATTTAAAGCAATTTTGAGTAACTGCTATGATACTAAAACAATTGTTGACAAATTTGCAGCATATTTAAATCATTTCGATTTCTCATATATTTCAGTTTTAAATATATAATTCCATAATTAAATATGAAATTCAAGACCTCTCTATCTTCACATTTAAATTTCATTATCTTGGATTTGGTCTTAATTCTGGACAATTTATAAAAATCATGGAGTTTATATAAAACTTATAATATTTTGAGAACATTCATTACTGCAAATTCTCATTCTCATTTCTAATGCATTTGTTTTAGTTTCGATTCCCCTGAACACAAAGCATTCCCTTTTTTACATTTTACTGTTTGCTTTAGTTTAAATAAAATAAATAATTATTTTGGATTATAAGATTTTGGTTAGTTTGACTTCATGTTTTAATGTTAACTAAAAGAAGAAGTCAGCTAGTATTGGAGAAACTGATACCTTTCAGGTAAGATCAAATGCAATCATCCAATGGTAAGATTCATGTACCCACTTTCATTAATTTCCATTTTGTTACTTTAGTTTCAATTTTTTTTTTAAATTCTATTGATATATAAATATGTTTTGCAGCTCTTCATAAAAGCTTTCAATCATCCGCCAGATCATATTTTGGAAGTCCTATACTCTTTTCTTGGTTTTCTTTTGAGAAACAACGATAATCTTCGTTGAAACAGCTACACTAAGAAGTTTCTAAACCTTTAATCTATTTCTTTAAAGCATTCATTTTATTAGAAAATTATTAAGATGATGCTTTGAAATAAGAAGATTGATATCAGACAGAAAACTTTCATTGTGGCTGAATTTTATCATCACTGCTATTTAAAAAGCCTAAAACATTTACAACCACACAATGTATAATTTATTTGAATCTCGACATAAGAAGGAATGATTACATGATTATTTTCTTTTACTTCATTTTTTTGAGACATTGGTATAAACATTCTTGTTAGAGTTTATCTTTCAAAAACTTGGATTTTCCTTTCCACTTTCAAATTTCTTCACTTTTATTTTTGTTTGCTGATTTCTTTTATCACTTTAGCTTAAGAATTCTTTTCCTTTGGTTTTCAGTTTTAATTTTGGTGACTTTGCTATGATTTATATGGAAGGCCTTCTTGTTACCTAACAATGGTCGGCATACATAAGAAAAAATTGTTAATAGTCACCTATTAGCATTTTCTTAAAATCTCTTAATAAAGTTCATTTTTTCTTATTATAAAGGTAGATATACTTAAGGAATAGATTACCAATCAAGAGAAGTTGACAAAGTATCTTAAAATCTGAAAAAATTCTTTTTCATCAAAATTGTAATCATTTTGAGATTTCAATATTTTATTAAGATCTTTTAAAGTTTTATTATCTGTCAAGAAAAAATATTTTTAACCAAATAAAGGCACTTTACAGCAAAGCACCTTTAACTTTGAAATCGTCATTCTTAACTCTTAAAGAGTCAATGATTCTCCTTGTCCCAAAGAGTCTTATTTTTTTAGATTGTAATCTAGAAATATATTTAAAATTAAAAGATAAGAGGTCTCATTATGAGTTTGCTTTCCACGATCATAGGGGAAAAATAGACTAACATTACCAACATTGCTAAACAAACCAGGGTAATGGCTTATGATTGCAAACAATTATAGACAAGGGGTCACATCACGAGCCAGCTTGTTTAGTCCAATTATGACTAGTGAATGGCATTGTCAACTGTTTGGCTACCAAACTAGGACAATGGCTTTTAAGAACTAAAAAAATAAAGAAAATATAAAGAAAATAAACATATATAAATGGATTTATCTTTAAGTCAATAATTCTTAAACAGATGGGATTCTGAATCATTGATGATTAAAATGTAACCCTGTCGAGAATATAGATGTTTGCTGGCAGCAGTGGCTCTACCTGTGACAAATGAGTATATTTTAAAAGCTAAGTTGTAAAGTGACTCCTTGCTTTATATCTACAACTAACTAAGGACTTATATAGAGTTCTGAAATATTTTAATTTATGAGGAATTTTAAGAAAAATTACAGTAAGATGATTCTTGCTTTTATTCAGATTAATGAACCTAGTCAAGCATTCCAAAAAATAATTTTCTCTTCTTTAATTATTTTTACTTTGATTTTAGGAAAATATCATTCATATCAAATAGAGATAATTTGTTTTTCTTCCGTGTGTTGCCATTGTTATGGTAAAACACAACCCCCCATTTCTTGATTTGTTCACTTCAAATAATGGTGACCCTTTTTATAAAATTTTTGGCTAAACGCCTTTTAGGATTTTTTTAAGTTGATTATTCTATGATTTTGTTAATTTTTCATTTTCTTTAGATTCTTGTTTTGATTGCCTTATTAAAATCAATTTTTTATAAGCTTCCCATTGATGCTTGTTTTACATCACTTGGTCAACTGGTTTATAAATGACACTTCTTTGAAGTCTAATCATTTATGTAGTCTGGGTTGAAATGCGTAAAATGTACAATATTTCATTTTTGTAATTAAATTAGTTCAATAATACATTTATTTTAAATATTAACCCTTAGTTAGTTATTACTAATATTTTTCATTTCTTTTAATCGTATAGCGAAATCATAATGCATCAGGATTTCAATCATTTATTCCAATTTTCTATTTTCAAATAAATTACTAATTTCGAAAACTCAATATGTCTAAGTGGCTGTATTATATATATATATATATATATATTTTTTTTTTATCAAAGTGGTTGTAGTTTAGATTAAAAAAAGTACACTTTGGATAATTTCATAATTTAATTAAACATCATTAAAATAAAACTAAAACAAAAAATTGATATTTAACATTAAATTTTAAAATTAATTGATATATAAAATATAATTAAATTAAAATTATATATATATATATATATATATATATATATATATACATTGTATCAGAATATCGCATCTCGCAAGTTTTCATGGTGATACATATTTGAAATCCCTGATGACCTCCATTCCCTGATCGCGGATATGCGATGGCTAAAAGTCAAAGGGCATGTGGTATTACTTAGGCGTATTTATGTTTTGTTTTTGAGTTTCAAGTCACTCATACGTATGATTGAAATGGTGATGAGTGTTGTAATATAATATTAGATTTAATATTATATATTTAAAATAGTTAATTTTAAATTAATTAATATATAAAATATAATTAATTAAATTAAATTATAATTAATTATTAAATAGATTAATATTAATCAGTTTATAAATAAGTTAATTATATATTAGTTAGTTAGATTAATATTAAATAATAAATAGTTTCTTAAATAATTAGTTTAAATTATGATTAACCATTTTTTTTTTTGGTAGGTAAGCACCTACGGGGGATTTGAACCAGTGACCTTATTCCAAGGTATGCCTTAACAGTGCACCCATTCACCGTCAATCCAAAGCTCCATGAGGTAAATTATGATTAACTATTAAATTAGAATTAATCATTAGACAATTAAAATCTAATTTAAGATTAGAATTTAATTAAAATTCTGATTTTTTAACCTAGCAACAGAATTTCCAGAATTATGCTAGATTTGACCCATCAACTTTGGAAGCTCATAAATTGAGTTATACTTGGCCAAATGAAGCCCAAGATGGCTCATTGGAAAGATAAAGTCAAGGAGAACATTTTTTAAGAGTTCTCATTAACAGATTTGGTCATTTATTAGGTCGAAAATCACGTAAAAGATCAAGCTCCAAATTTTTAAAACAATATCAATTTTCTGAGTTTTATTTTCTGCATTTTCATTTGTCTAAGTCTCTTCTGGATGTAGATTCATTCGTCAATGATATCCTTAACCAATTAAATCATCCCAGACATCAATAGAAAACTTATATTTTATTTTCAATTATTTAATTAATTGTATTTGATTGGATTTGTTTTAATGTCAGAAATGACATTTTGATTTTATTATTGCATCTTAATTTATTTTGATTTCTTTTTGTAGGAAAACAATAGAAGAAATATGGAGAAAAAGATATCAATCAATGAAAATACTCTAGCATTTAAAGATGAGAATTTTGAGCAAATAAAATTGATTGACATATTTTTCTTCAATAAACTTTCCTCTCAAAAATACCTTTGGAAATATTATAAATGGCAGATTATGGAATGTAAAAGGGGCTATTCTCCTCTGCAATTCTAGAATTCTAAAAGCACTTATGTAATAGGGATTTAGAGTTGTAGGTGGGAGGAGTGGAATCTCAAATCTGTAGATTATTGAGTTTTTTTGTTTTACATTCCGAATTATGTATAATAAACAGAGTTTGCACTATTGTAGCTTTGGTTTTGAAAACAGAAGCTCAGGCATTGTAAAGGACTATTAGAGACTGGAGCTGGAGAAATGGATTCAATAAATCGATATTTTGAATACTATTGTTTTAAATGCTGGTTTCATTTTATGATGACAGAATTGTGTCAATTTACTTACATATTTGTGCACTTATGTCAGTATGTATAATTTGTCTCTATTTTATGTTATTATCTATCTCTGTTCTTATGGGCTGAATTCTGGTTTCTGAATAACTATTTACTCATAAATCTGTCTTTTAAAACTGATTTGTTGAATAGTGATATGTTGAGAACTTCTTCCGCATATTATTGTTTAATAATTCAAGTCACTGATTAAATGATCAAAAATCATTCTGAGAACTTCTTCTTGAGTGTTGTTGATTGATTATTTCAGTTAAGAGGTCTCAATAGGATGTGTTTTGGTATCCATAATGTCAGTTAATTGAACTACTTTATTAACTAGATATTCATTATAAACAAGACATATTTAAATTCCAATATTGGTTGGGTTAGATATATATCTGTCTAATTGAGATATGATCAATATAGTTTCTTTTCCTTGCATCTTAGAATAAGTTTGCATTTAGATTAATTTCTACATTCTTCTAAGTCCTCTTCCTAAATAGGCAAACACTAGTAGTGGATTAGCTGAGCCCTAAATCAGCTTAAGGATCACTTTCTTCCCTGATCAGCAAGAGGGTTGATCTGATGTCTCTTCTATTTTGGTGAATGAAAGTCATATTTTAAAGCCATTGGAGATTGAGAGAAGGTAAATGGACCTAGTTGAACTAGTCGGAACTACTGTCTTAAATGGAAAAGGAGCTGTTTTAAGTTTCGGATTGGGTGGTCATCCCCCATGTTGTTGCAATGATTTTTGAGGCTTCAACGTTTTGGCGCTAGAAGGAGAGCCTGAAACTTGTCTATTCGAATCTTTTCAATTTTAACATTTTATTTAATTATGATGGCTCCTCTTAAACTACCAATTTGGGGTTGTATCCATGGATGAGCATATTCCAATAATCCACTCGAAGTGGTAAGACTCTTGTCTCAGGTAAAGTTTAATGGTAAGAAAAATTCTGCTGCTTTTAATCATGTCTTTCAATTTATTCAAAATGTTTCAAATTATGATTTTAAAGAATTGATGAAGGCATCTTATGCTGAATTTTTACTTTCACATTTGCGGCAAAAGCCAGAAACTGGTGTAGAACTCTTTCGATTGCCTCAATCTACAGCTGGGATCAATTTGTTATAATTTTCATTTGTAAATTTGACGTCTATGATTATGAACAAGTGTGTAATGAAATTGAATATTTGCGAAGATTTGAAAATGAATCTGTTAGAGATTTTAATATTCGATTTCATTTGAATTGTTTAAAATTTAAAATCGAATATAAACTTACAGAAGAAGAATCACTAGATTGGTTTGAATATATTTGTTCTCTTCCTTCCATTCCCAATCCATATGAAATTAGTTCAAGTTTTGTTTCATCTCCTTTCAACATAAATGAGAATTCTAATATGGATGTGCAAATAAATTATGATGAACTCGTCTCACAAAGCTTGGAAAATATTTCTATCCAAATGCAAGAAGTCAACAACAGCAATTTTGGAGAAAGAGCTGCCTTGAAATTTGAAAATTACTCTGTATTAAATTCAAAAAATCAAATCATAAATCAACAAGTGCACCCAGTAATCAAAGTAAATAATAAAATGCAATCTACTGGACAAATTTATGAATTTTTCCATGATGAACAAATACCAAAATCAGAGCAGCAAATTAGCCTTCTTCAAGAAAGTATGAGTACACAAAGGAATGATTTAGAATATGAAATTTATAGTGAACAGAACGCACAAGAGTTCTCAAACAGAGACATTTTTAAATGCATTATTTCATATTCACATTTTTCCCTTTATCCTAATATTTTTAGTGATGGTAATTTTTCCCCTCTTGGTATAAATGATATTTTAAAAAATAAATAGGGTGATCTAAATGAATTACCAATAAGTTTTTATCAAGATAGAGAAACAATTATTGATCATTCTTTTGCCATTAATAAACATGAATTTTTTATTCCTCGTTTTGATATATTGGACGAAATCAAAGGGAATTCTAGAGAATAATGCAAATTCATTTGTGATAATTACTCTGACATTGAGGGTGTTCTTTTCTATTCTTCTCAAGTGAATCCTCATGAGAAAATTCAAATAACATCTCAGAATGAGGAACATTTCAATCTAGAAATTATTCCAACCAATCCTCATTTTAGAGCAGAAAATTATCTTCATAATTTCACTATTCGAGAAAACATTCCAATTTATGATTCATATCATGATCAAGCTCTTATTCCTACTCATAATCATAATTCTCTTTCTAATTCATAAGTTGGAATTGGCAAGTACTCAAGTTCCATAATTCTGGTCAATCCTTGTGAAAAAGAAATTATTTCAAAACAATCCCAATTGTGCTGTAACGTTAGTTGTACCAATAGTGATTTCAATTTATTTTTTATTTTTCACTTATTTTGTTTAAATTTAGAATTATTTTCTGATATATTTTTTGACACTTTATGCTGACATCTTGAGCACTTTAATAGTGAACAGTCAATTGATGCATTGCCCTATTGGGAAATTGAAGTTTCATATTATAATCATGAACATCAAAAGCTATTAATATTTCAATTTCAATCAATGCTAATGTTTTATCAAAAGCTTCTATCTTCTCAAAGGTAGTGTCAACAAGAGAATGTATTTTTACAATCTGGCCAGCAATCTAATCCAATTAATAATTTTCCATTTTATTTGACAGATTTCCATCCATTTCTCATTAGTCTATTTGAAAATTGTTTGAAACGTTTTTCTTCATGGAAGATTGTTAATAGTTTAACACTTACACATAACACTAACAATTTTTTCTAGGCCTTTCAATTTAAAAGCTCATATCCACAATCTAGCATGTCATCTCCTCTTTTAAATATTTTTCAATCCTTAATGAAAACCCATCTAGGTTTTGATGATCCAATTGGATTTTAGTTGGAAAAGAGATTTCAAAAGAAGGTGATTATAAATAAGTTGCTAAAAATAACCATACATTCTGATTATAGATTTAATTTTCTTAGTTCAATTAGATTTGTATTTCTATTACTAATATTTGTACTATACCTATATGCAGAAATTAAAATAAGAGAATGGTTACACTGGAAATATGACTATACTTAGTCATTTTCATGTATATGGTTAAAAGAGAAGTAGAATTAATTTTGTTTGTTTGTTTTATGTATTTAATTTAATCTTAATAGTTCTATAGATAAAAATAAAGCAAGCAATCAACCCTTCTCATATCATATACATGTTCAGGGAAATATTTATCTTTCATCAGAAAATTTCTAATTCTTGCTGCCCATTTTTAAATCAAAATTTATTGCAGCAATACCTCTACTCTGCCTATTTTGAATAATGTCTTAACTAAATTAAATTGAGTTTGGACTTGGCACCAATCACTTCAAAGCTAATTTTCTCCATTTCGAAATATCCTTATAATATTGTCTTCTGAAATTTATTTGTTAAAGGTTTTGAGGATATAAAGCTTCATGATCTCATTATCCCATGAAATGTATGACTGTCTATTATAAGGTTAATTCCAATTCAATCATTATTAGTCAGTCTAACATTTCACTGTAATCACATGAAGTTCATATTATCTTCCTCGAAATTTGTTAAAATGACCTTAAGGGTGATCATTTTGCTGTATGCACACATTCAAATTTTTGTTGATATTTTTCCACAATTAGTGGCTTTATCTCATTCTGATCTTTAGTTTATTATCTAATGCTGTAATATGCATCATATTTATTTACTAAAGACATTATTGAACAGTCACTATAACAATACAATTTTTTTTCTCAAGTTAATTCAGAATGAGCAGAGGTAATAAATTGCTGTTGCAATTCAAAATGGAGCATATTCTCATTTTTCGTTTTTTTAAGATTCTATGAATTTCAATTTTCTGAACATGAATAATTGATTTTCTTCAGCTTGATTTCCCACTCTAATTTAGAATAAATAATGAGATTGTTTTGAACAAAGTCAGAATTTTGATAAATCGAAGGAAGAATTTGAAGATTCATGAGGTAAAAGCTACAGAGAATTTCCTTCCAGGTACGCATTTACAAGTTCATTTTCATCTATTATTAGTTTCTCTTAATTTATTTTTATTCTTGTTCTGTTTTATTTGCAGGTTTTCATTTGTTTTCAAAACTTGAAGTACGCAGCAACTCCAGTTCAAATTTGCAACAGGTTCAGGGAAATTTTATTTGTGATTCATTAGAATTTGAGCATTCTTTAACTTTTCTTTCATTCATTAGAGAACCCAATTGAAATTTAAAATGGTATCACAGGATTCATATCATAAACATTTCAACTTGATTTTTATATTGTTGATACTACAGTGAATATATATTCACAATATTCCCATCCCACTCATCTTCGTCAATTATTTCATTCTGATATCACATCATCCATATCACAACCATTGTATCGTAATATTTCATTGGAAGTAGCTCCTAGCATTTTCTGATAACAAATCGCTAATGCAAAACCTTTGATGTGTTACCTCACTCATTCTTTCATAAAATGCTATATCAAATTTCACACATCAGAGGGTTTCAGTTGAATATATTTCCATTATCTTGAATCACCGATCTCCGATAAAATGACTTTGCCAATATTGTGATGTCCACATAATTCGGAACCCGATATGAAATTTAAATCAAGTTCATAGGAAATATCGCGTCCATTCAATTGAAATAATGGTAGGGGAATAATTTTAAAAGTACTGATGTCTCGGATCCGATATGATAATAAAATCTCGTAATAAATTTATCGGTTACATTCTTTATCGCATATCAGCGTATCAAGAATATTACATCGTGTACTTAAGATTTCCGATCACCGATTTCTTTTGAGGTCTAACGCTGGTCCAACCTAGTGACATCATCTATCGCATTCTCGCTATCGCTAGAATCATATTGGCATTTCCGACATGACTATTTTCTGATATTCCGATATGCCGATATCGCAATCGCTTCATCGCATTTTTATTCATAGTCATATCACTATTCCGGATATGGGATGTACGATGTGCGAATTATAAAACACAATGTGACTATTCCCCGATCCTTGATATAACAATTATTCAATATTATGATCTCTCCATCTCAACACATATATTCTCATCGCATGTTCTCATATCGCCAATTTGCCATTGCAACTTCCGATGAGATACACTCCACTGCATGTCTCTATGCCATCAACATTTAAATTGATACATGGCATATCAACAAAGGTGAAATTTTGTAGATTGAACTTTAAGTATGGTGAAAAAACATGCAATGCAAATCATCCAATAAGGCATTCTGTTGTATGCAATATTTTAAAGTAATTTTGGGTGACCACAATGATACTAAAGCAATTGATGACAAATTTGTAGCATATTTAAATCATTTCGATTTCTCATATATTTCAGTTTTAAATATATAATTCCATAATCAAATATGAAATTCAAGACCTCTCTATCTTCACATTTAAATTTCATTATCTTGGATTTGGTCTTAATTCTGGACAATTTACAAAAATCATAGAGTTTATATGAAACTTATAATATTTTGAGAACATTCATTACTACAAATTGTCATTCTCATTTCTGATGCATTTGTTTAAATTTCGATTCCCCTGAATACAAAGCATTCCCTTTTTTACATTTTACTGTTTGCTTTAGTTTAAATAAAATAAATAATGATTTTGGGTTATAATATTTTGGATAGTTTGACTTCATGTTTTAATATTAACTAAAAGAAGAAGTCAGCTAGTATTGGAGAAATTGATACCTTTCAAGTAAGATCAAATGCAATCATCCAATGGTAAGATTCATATACCCACTTTCATTAATTTCCATTTCGTTACTTTAGTTTCAGTTTTGTTTTTAAATTCTATTGATATATAAATCTGTTTTGCAGCTCTTCATAAAATCTTTTAATCATTCACTAGATCATATTTTGGAAGTCCTATACTCTTTTCTTGGTTTGTTTCTAAGAAGCAACGATAATCTTCGTTGAAACAACTACACTAGGAAGTTTCTAAACCTTTAATCTATTTCTTCAAAACATTTCTTTTATTAAAAAATGATTAATATGATGCTTTGAAACAAAAATAATGACATCTAACAGAAAGTTTTCATTGTGGCTAAATTTTATCATCACTGCTATCTAAAAAGCTTAAAACATTTACAACCCTGCAAGGTATAATTTATCTGAATCTCGACATAATAAGAAATGATTACATGATTATTTTCCTTTACTTCATTTTGTTGAGACATTGACATAAACATTCTTGTTAGAGTTTATCTTTCAAAAACTTGGATTTTCCTTTCCACTTTCAAATTTCTTCATTTTTATTTTTGTTCGCTGGTTTCTTTTTTCACTCCAGCTTAAGAATTCTTTTCCTTTGGTTTTGAGTTTTAATTTTGGTGACTCTGCCATGATTTATATGGAAGCCCTTTTTGTTACCTAACAATAGTCGGAATACATAAGAAAAAATTGTTAATAGTCACCTATTAGTTTTTTCTTATTATAAAGGTAGACATACTTAAAGAAAAGATTACAAATCAAGAGAAGTTAACAAAGTATCATAAAATCTGAAAAAAAATATTTTTCATCAAAATTGTAATCATTTTGAGATTTCAATATTTTATTAAGATCTCTCAAAGTTCTATTATCAGTCAAGAAAAGTTATTTTTAACGAAGTAAAGACGCTTATAGCAAAACACTTTTAACTCTGAAATTGTCATTCTTAACTCTTAAGGAGTCAATGATTCTCCATGTCCCGAAGAGTCTTATTTGTCTAGAGGGTAATCCAGAAATATATTTAAAGTTAAATGATAAGAGATTTCATCATGAGTCTGTTTACCATAATCATAGGGTAAAAATAGGCTGACATTACCAGCATTACTAAACAAACCAGGGTAATGGCTTATGATTGCAAACAATTATAAGACAAGGAGTCCATCACGAGTCAGCTTGTTCAATCCAATTATGACCAGTGAATGGCATTGTCAACTATCTGGCTACCAAACCAGGACAATGGCTTTTAAGAACTAAAAAAATAAAAAAACAAATACAAAGAAAATAAACATATATAAATGGATTTATCTCTAGGTCAATAATTCTTAAATAGATGAGATTCTGAATCATTGATGATTAAAAGGTAACCCTGTCGAGACTATAGATGTTTTCTAGCAGCAGTGGCTCTACCTGTGACAAATGAGTATATTTTAAAAGCTAAGCTGTAAAGTGATCCCTTGCTTTATCTCTACAACTAATTAAGGACTTATATAGAGTTCTGAAATATTTTAATTTATGAGGAATTTTAAGAAAAATTACAGTGAGATGATTCTTACTTTGATTCAAATTAATGGACTTTGTCAAGCATTCCAAAAAATAATTTTCTCTTCTTTAATTATTTTTACTTTGATTTCAGGAAAATTTCATTCATATCAAATAGAGATAAATGGTTCTTCTCCCGTGTGTTGCCATTGTTGTGGTAAAATACAACCTCCCATTTTTTATTTGTTCACTTCAAATAATGGGGACCCTTTCTATAAAATTTTTGGCTAAACACTTTTTAGGATTTTTATTAAGTTGATTATCCTACGATTTTGTTAATTTTTCATTTTCTTTAGATTCTTGTTTTGATTGCTTTGTTAAAATTAAATTTTTATAAGTTTCCCTTTGATGTTTGTTTTACCTCACTTGGTCAACTGGTTTATAAATGGCACTCCTTTGAAGTCTAATAATTTATGTAGCCTGGGTTAAAATGCGTAAAATGTACAATATTCCATTTTTGTAATTAAATTAGTTCAATAATGCATTTATTTTAAATATTAACCCCTTGTTAGTTATTACTAACATTTTTCTTTTTTTTTACCCGTAGAACCAAATCATAAACCATCGGGATTTCAGTTATTTATTTCAATTTTCTATTTTCTAATAAATTACTAATCTTGAAAACTCAAAATGGTTGTAGTATATATATATATATATATATATATATATATATATCATCTAAGTGACTATAGTTTAGATAAGAAAGTACACTTTTGATAATTTCATAATTTAATTAAACATCATTAAAATAAAACAAAAACAAAAAACTGATATTTAACATTAAAATTTAAAATTAATTAATATATAAAATATAATTAAATTAGAATATAATATAATATATATATTAAATAAATAAATTTTTTTACATTGCATCGAAATATCACATCTCGCAAGTTTTTATGGTAATACATTTTTGAAATTTTCGATGAACCCCATTCCCCGATCCCCCGATCGCCGATGTGCAATAACTAAAAGTCAAAAGGAATGTGGTATTACTTAAGCCTCTTTATGTTTTGTTTTTGAGTTTCAAGTCACTCATAAGTATGAGTGAAATGGTGAGGAGTGTTGTAATATAATATTAGATTTAATATTATATATTTAAAATAGTTAATTTTAAATTAATTAACATATAAAATATAATTAATTAAATTAAATTATAATTAATTATTAAATAGATTAATATCAATCAGTTTATAAATAAGTTAATTATATATTAGTTAGTAAAATTAATATTAATTAATAAATAGTTTATTAAATAATTAGTTTAAATTATGATTAACAATTTATTTTTTTGGTAGAGAAGCACCCACGAGGGTTTTGAACTAGTGACCTAATTGTAAGTAGTGCTTTAACAGTGTACTCATTCACTATCAATCCAAAGCCTCATGAGCTAAATTATGATTAATCATTAAATTAGAATTGATTATTAGATAATTAAAATCTAATTTAGGTCTAGAATTTAATTAAAATTCTGATTTTTTAGCCTAGCAATAGAATTTCCAGAATTATATCAGATTTGACCCATCAACTTTGGAAGTTCATAGATTGAGTTATACTTGGCCAAATGAGGCCCAGGACGGCTCATTAGAAAGATAAAGTCAATGAGAACATTTCTGAAGAGGTTTCATTAACATATTTGGTAATTTATTGGGTCGAAAATTAGACAAAAAATCAGGCTCCAAATTTTTAAAACAATATCAATTTTCTGAGTTTTATTTTCTTCATTTTCATTTGTCAAAGCTTCTTCTGAATGTAGATCCATTCGTCAATGATATCTTTGGTCAATTAAACTATCCCAGGCATCAATAGAAAGCTTATATTTTATTTTTAATTATTTAATTAATCAAATTTGATTGGATTTGTTTTAATGCCAGAAATGGAATTTAGATTTTATTATTGCATCTTAATTTATTTTGATTTATTTTTGCAGGGAAACAGTAAAAGAGATATGGAGAAAAATATCTCAATCAATGAGAATGCTCCATCAATTAAAGATGAGAATTTTGAGCAAATAAATTTGATTGGACAGATTTTTCTTCAACAAACTTTCCTCTCAAAAATAACTTTGGAAATATTATAAATGGCAGATTGTAGAATGTAAAAGGGGCTACTCTTCTATGCAATTCTAGAATTCTAAAAGCACTTACATAATAAGGATTTAGAGTTTTAGGTGGGAGGAGTGGAACATCAGATTTGGAGATTATTGAGGTTTTTCTTTTACATTTTGAGATATGTATAATAAACAGAGTTTGCACTGTTATAGCTTTGCTTTTGAAAACAGAAGCTAAAGGATTGTAAAGGAATATTGGAGACCGACGCTGGAGAAATGGGTTCAATAAATTGGTATTTCGAATACTATTGTTTTAAATGCTGGTTTCATTTTATGATGACAGAATTGTGTCAATTTACTTACATATTTGTGCACTTTTGTTGGTATGGGTAATTTGTCTCTATTTTATGTTATTATTTATCTCTGCTCTTATGGGATAAATTCTGATTTCTAAGTAACTATTTACTCATACATCTATCTTTTGCAATTGATTTGTTGAATAGTGATATGTTGAGAACTTCTTCCGCATATTATTGTTTAATAATTCAAGTCACTGATTAAATGATCAAAATCATTCTGAGAACTTCTTCTTGAGTGTTGTTGATTGATTATTTCAGTTAAAAGATCTCAATAGGATGTGTTTTGGTATCCATAATGTCAGTTAATTAAACTAATTCATTAACTTGATATTCGTTATAAACAAGACATATTTAAATCCCAATATTTTAAATATCTTGCTCTTGGTTGGGTTAGATCTATATCTGTCTAATTGAGAAACGATTAAGATAGTTCCTTTTGCTTACATCTTAGAATAAGTTTGCATTAAGATTAATTTCTACATTCTTTTAAGTCCTCTTCCCAAAGAGGAAAACTTTAGTAGTGGATTCGCTGAGCCCTAAATCAGCTTAAGGATCACTTTCTTCCCTGATCAGCAAGGATTGATCTAATGTCTCTTCTCCATTGGTGAATGAAAGTCATATTTTAAAGCCATTGGATATTGAGAGAATATAACTGGACCTAGTTGAACCAGTCGGAACCACCATCCCAAACAGAAAATGAGTTGTTTTAAGGTCAGGACCGGGTGGTCATCCCCCATGTTGTTGCAGTGATTTTCGAGGCTTCAACATTTTGGCGCTAAAAGAAGGGCCTGGAACTTGTTGTCTATTGGAGACTTTTCAATTTTAACATTTTATTTAATCATGATGGCTCTTCTTAAACTTCCAACTTGGAGTTGTATCCATAGACGAGCATTTTCCAATACTCCACCCGAAGTGGTAAGACTCTTGTCTCAGCGAAAGTTTAATGGTAAGAAAAATTCTGCTACTTTTAATCATGTCTTTCAATTTATTCAAAATATTTCAAATTATTATTTTCAAGGAATTGATGAAGGCATCTTATGCTGAATTTTTACTTTCACATTCGCGGCAAAAGCCATAAACTGGTGTAGAAATCTTCCAGTTGCTTCAATTCATAGCTATGATCAATTTGTTACAATTTTCATTTGTAAATCTAACAACTATGATTATGAACATGTATGTAATTAAATTCAATATTTGCGAAGATTTGAAAATGAATCTGTTAGAGATTTTAATATTCGATTTCATTTGAATTGTTTAAGATTTAAAATCAAATATAAACCTACAGAAGAAGAATCACTAGATTGGTTTGAATATATTTTTTCTTTTCCTCCCATTTTCAATCCATATGAAATTAGTTCAAGTTTTGTTTCATCCCTTTCCAACATAAATGAGAATTCCAATATGGATGTGCAAATAAATTATAATAAAGTGGTCTCACAAAGCTTGGAAAATATTTCTATCTAAATGTAAGAAGACAACAACAATAATTTTGAAGAAAAAGCTACCTTGAAATCTAAAAATCACTCTATATTAAATTCAAAAAATCAGATCACAAATCAACAAGTGCAACCAATAATCAAAGTAAATAATAAAATGCAAACTGTTGTACAAATTTATGAATTTTTCCATGATAAACAAATGCCGAAATCAGAGCAGCAAAACAACGTTCTTTAAGAAAGCATGAGTACACAAAAGAATGATTTAGAATCTAAAATTTATGATGAACATAACGCACAAGAATTCTCAAACAGAAACATTTTTAAATGCATTATTTCAAATTCACAGTTTTCCTTTTATCCTGATATTTTTAGTGATGGTAATTTCCCCTCTTGGTATAAATGATATTTCAGAAAATAAAGAGAGTGATCTAAATGAATTACCAATAAGTTTTTATCAAGATAGAGAAACAATTATTGATCATTCTTTTGTCATTAATGAACATGAAATTTTTATTCCTCCTTGTTTTGATATATTGGAAGAAATCAAAGGGAATTCTAGAGAATATTGTGAAGTAGTTTATGATAATTACTCTGATATTGAGGATGTTGATTTATATTCTTCTCAAGTGAATCTTCATGAGAAAATTCAAATAACATTTGAAAATGAGGAACATTTCAATTTAGAAATTATTCCAACCAATCCTCATTCTAGAGCAGTGAATTATCTTCATAATTTCACTATTCGAGAAAACATTTCAATTTATGATTCATATCATGATCAAGCTCTCATTCCTACTCATAATCATAATTCTCTTTCTAATTCACAAGTTGGAATTGGCAAGTACTCAAGTTCCATAATTTTGGTCAATCTTTGTGAAAAAGAAATTATTTCAAAACAATTCCAATTGTGTTGTAACATTAGTTGTACCAATAGTGATTTCATTTTTTTCACTTATTTTGTTTAAATTTAAAATTATTTTCTGATTTTATTCTGATATATTTTTGACACTTTGCACTGGCATATTGAGCACTTTAATAGTGAACACTCAATTGATGCATTTCCCTATTGGGAACTTGAAGTTTCATATTATAATCATGAACATCAAAAGCTATTAATATTTCAATTTCAATTAATGCTAATGTTTTATCAAAAGCTTCTATCTTCTCGAAGGCAGTGCCGACAAGAGAATGTATTTTTACAATCTAGCCAGCAATCTAATCCAATTAATAATTTTCCATTTTATTTGACAGATTTCTATCCATTTCTCATTAGCCTATTTGAAAATTGTTTAAAAGGTTTTCTTTCATGGAAGATTGTTAATAGTTTAACACTTACACATAACACTAACAATTTTTTCCAGGCTTTTGAATTTAAAAGATCATATCTATAATCTGACCTGTCATCTCCTCTTTTAAACATTTTTCAATCCTTAATGGAAACCCATCCAGGTTTTGATAATCCAATTGGAATTCAGTTGGAAAAGACATTTTAAAAGAAGGTGATTGTAAATAAGCTGCTAATAATACATGTACATTATGATTATAGATTTAATTTTCTTAGTTCAATTACATTTGTATTTCTATTACTAATATTTGAACTATACCTATATGCAGAAATTAAAATAAGAAAATGGTTACATTGGAAATATGACTATACCTAGACATTTTCATGTATATGGTTAGAACAGAATTAGAATTAATTTAGTTTGTTTGTTTTATGTAGTTAATTTATTCTTAATAGTTCTGCAGATAAAAAATAAAGCAAGCAATCAACCTTTCTCATATCATATACATGTTCAGGGAAATATTTGCCTCTCATCAGAAAATTTCTAATTTTTGCTTCCCATTTTTAAATCAAAATTTATTGTAGCAATACCTCTACTCTGCATATTTTGAATAATGTCTTGACTAAATTCAATTGAGTTTGCACTTGGCACCAATCACCTCAAAGCCACTTTTCTCCATTTCGAAATATCCTTGTAAGATTTTCTTTTGAAATTTATTTGTTAAAGGTTTTGAAGATATAAAGTTTCATGATCTCATTATCCCGTGAAATGTATGACTGTCTATTATAAGATTAATTCTAATTCACTCATTATTAGTCAGTGTAAGCTTTCACTATAATCACATGAAGTTCATATTATATTCCTCGAAATTTGTTTAAATGACCTTAAGGGTATCCATTTTGCTGTGTGCACACATTTAAATCTGTGTTGATATTTTTCCACAACTAGTGGCTTTATCCCATTTTGATATTTAGTTTATTATCTGATGCTACAATACGCATCATATTTATTTACTAAAGGCATTATTGAACAATTACTATAAGAATACAGATTTTTCTCAAGTGAATTTAGAATGAGCGGAGGTAATAAATTGCTGTTGCAATTCAAAAGGGAGCATATTCTCATTTTCGTTTCTGATGGATTCTATGAATTCCAATTTTCTGAACATGAATAATTGATTTCCATTAGCTTGATTTCCCACACTAATTTAGAATAAATAATGAGATGATTTTGAACAAAGTTAGCATTTTGATAAATCGAAGAAAGAATTTGAAGATTCATAAGGTAAAAGCTACAGAGAATTTCCTTCCAGGTACGGATTTACAAGTTCATTTTCATCTATTATTAGTTTTTCTTTTCCTTAGTTTATTTTTATTCTTGTTCCGTTTTATTTGCAGGTTTTTATTTGTTTTCAAAACTTAAAGTAAGCAGGAAACCCAGTGAAAATTTGCAATAGGTTCAGAGAAATTTTATTTGTGATTCATTAGAATTTGAGCATTCTTTAACTTTGCTTTCATTCATTAGAGAACCCAATTGAAATTTAAAATGGTATCACAAGATTCATATAAGAAACATTTCAACTTGATTTTCATATTGCTGGTACTATAGTGAATATATATTTGCAATATTCCCATCGCGCTCATCTTCGTCAATTACTTCATTGGGATATCACATCATCCATATCACAACCATTTGTATCGTAATATTTCATCGGAAGTAGCTCTTAGCATTTTCTGATAACAAATTGCTGATGAAAAACCTCCGATGTGTTACCTTACTCATTCTTTCATAAAATGATATATCGCATTTTGCATATCAGAGGTTTTTAGTTGAATATACTTCCATTATCTTAAATCACCAATCTCCAATAAAATGACTTTGCCAATATTGTGATGTCCACATAATTCGGGACCCAATATGAAATTTAAATCAAATTCATAAGAAATATCGTGTCCATTCAATCGCAATAATGGTAGGGGCATAATTTTAAAAGTCTCGATATCTCGGATCTGATATTTTATTAAAATCTCGCAATAAATTTATCGGGTCCATTTCTCATTGCATATTGGCATATCAAGAATATTACATTGCGTACTTAAGATTTCCGATCGCTGATTTCTTTTGAGGTCCAAATTCGATCCCACCTAAAAGCCACGTCACCCATCGCATTCTCGCTATTGCAAGAATTATATTGGCATTTCCGACATGACTATTTTCCGATATTCCGATATGTTGATATCACAATCACTTCATCGCATTTTTATTCATGGTCATATCACTATTCCGGATCTACGATGCGCGATGTGAAATGTACGATGTGTGAAGTATAAAGCACAATGTGACTATTCCCCGATCCTTGCTATAGCAATTATTCAATATTATGATCGCTTCATCTCAACGCATGTTCTCATATCGCCAATTTTCCATTGCAACTTTTCATGAGATAGACTCCATTGCATGCCTCTATGCTATTAACATTTAAATCAATATATGGCATATCAACAAAGGTGAAATTTTGCAGATTGAGCTATATAGATAGTGATAGGTCGAGCATCTAACAATGCCTCTCCTGCAACCATGGAAGGGAGGGCTGGGGTGAGTCAATCGTTTTCTAAAGCATATGGTTCAGGCCTAATATATCCATAGATAGAATAGATGGTCCATCCAGTGTATCACTACTGCTCACTCTTCGCGGTCACCATCTATAGACGTAGATATAGTTGAACTCCTCACCCTCATCCGATAAGGCATTGTGCTGTATGCAATATTTTAAAGCAGTTTTAGGTAACCGCTATGATACTAAAGCAATTGATGAAAATTTTGCAGCGTATTTAAATCATTTCAATTTCTCATATATTCGAATTTTAAATATATAATTCCATAATTAAATATGAAATTCAAGACCTCTCTATCTTCATATTTAAATTTTATTATCTTGGATTTGGTCTTAATTCTAGACAATTTATAAAAATCATGGAGTTTATATGAAACTTATAATATTTTGAGAACATTCATTACTGCAAATTCGCATTCTCATTTCTGATGTATTTTTTTTTTAATTTCGATTCCCCCGAACACAAAGCATTCCCTTTTTTACATTTTACTGCTTGCTTTAGTTTAAATAAAATAAATAATGATTTTGGGTTATAAGATTTTAGTTAGTTTGACTTCATTTTTTAATGTTAACTAAAAGAAGAAGTCAGATAGTATTGGAGAAACTGATACCTTTCAGGTAAGATCAAATGCAATCATCCAATGTTAAGATTAATGTACCCACTTTCATTAATTTCAATTTTGTTAATTTAGTTTCAGTTTTGTTTTTAAATTCTATTGACATATAAATTTGTTTTGCAGCTCTTCATAAAAGTTTTCAATCATCTACCAAATCATATTTTGGAAGTCCTGTACTATTTTCTTTCTTTGCTTCCGAAAAACAACAATACTTTTTGTTGAAACAGCTACACTAGGAAGTTTCTGAACCTTTAATTTATTTCTTTAAAGCATTCATTTTATTAGAAAATGATTAAGATGGTGGTTTGAAACAAGAAGATTGACATCAGACAGAAAGTTTTCATTGTGGTTGAATTTTATCATCACTACTATCTAAAATGCCTAAAACATTTACAACCCTGCAAGGTATAATTTATCTGAATCTCGACATAAGAAGGAATGGTTACATGATTATTTTCCTTTACTTCATTTTGTTAAAACATTAGTATAAACATTCTTGTTAGAGTTTATCTTTCAAAAACTTGGATTTTCCTTTCCACTTTCAGATTTCTTTATTTTTATTTTTGTTTGCTGATTTCTTTTCTCACTTTAGCTTAAGAATTCTTTTGCTTTGGTTTTCAGTTTTAATTTTGGTGACTCTGCCATGATTTATATGGAAGGTCTTTTTGCTACCTAATAATGGTCGGCATACATAAAAAAAAAAGGTTAATAGTCACCTATTAGCTTTTTCTTAAAATATTTTAATAAAGTTTGTTTTTTCTTATTATAAAGGTAGGCATACTTAAGGAAGAGATTACAAATCAAGAGAAGTTGACAAAGTATCATAAAATTTGAAAAATTTAATTTTCATCAAAATTGTAATCATTTTGAGATTTCAATATTTTATTAAGATCTTTCAAAGTTCTATTTTCAGTCAAGAAAAGTTATTTTTAACCAAGTAAAGACACTTAATAGCAAAGCACCTTTAACTGTGAAATTGTCATTCTTAACTCTTAAGGAGTCAATGATTTTCCCTGTCCCAAAGAGTCTTATTTTTCTAGAGTGTAATTAAGAAATATATTTAAACTTAAAAGATAAACGATCTCATCATGAGCCTGCTTACCATGATCATAGGGGAAAAATAAGCTGATATTATCAACACTGCTAAACAAACCAGGGTAATGGCTTCTGATTGCAAACAATTATAAGACAAGGAGTCTCATCACGAGCCAGCTTGTTCACTCCAATTATGACTAGTGAATGGCATTGTCAACTATCTAGTTACCAAACTAGGACAATGGATTTTAAGAACTAAAAATATAAAAAAACAAATACAAAGAAAACAAACATATATAAATGGATTTATCTCTAGGTCAATAATTCTTAAATAGATGAGATTCTGAATCATTGATGATTAAAAGGTAACTCTCTCGAAACTATAGATGTTTGCTGGCAGCAGTGGCTCTCCTTGTGACAAATGAGTATATTTTAAAAGCTAAGCTGTAAAGTGACCCTTTGCTTTATCTCTACGACTAATTAAAGACTTATATAGAGTTCTAAAATATTTGTATTTATGAGGAATTTTAAGAAAAATTATAGTAAGAAGATTCTTGCTTTTATTCATATTAATGAACATAGTCAAGCATTTCAAAAAATAATTCTATTCTTTAATTATTTTTACTTTGATTTTAGGAAAATCTCATTCATATCAAACAAAGATAATTGGTTCTTCTCCCATGTGTCACCATTTTTGTGGTAAAACACAACCCTCCCTATTTTTTATTTGTTCGCTTCAAATAATGGGGACTCTTTCTATAAAATTTTTGACTAAACGTCTTTTAGGATTTTTATTAAGTTGATTATCTTACGATTTTGTTAATTTTTCATTTTCTTTAGATTCTTGTTTTGATTGCCTTGTTAAAATCAATTTTTTATAAGCCTCCCATTGATGCTTGTTTTACCTCATTTGGTCAACTGGTTTATAAATAGCACTCATTTGAAGTCTAATAATTTATGTAACTTGGGTTGAAATGCATAAAATGTACAATATTCCATTTTTGTAATTAAATTAGTTCAATAATGCATTTACTTTAAATATTAACCCCTAGAATTATTACTAACATTTTTCATTTTTTTATTCGTACAGCCAAATCATAAAGCATCGGGATTTCAGTCATTTATTCCAATTTTCTATTTTTAGATAAATTACTAACCTGAAAAACGCAAAATGTCAAAGTGACTGTAGTTTAGATAAGAAAATACACTTGGGATAATTTCATAATTTAACTAAACATCATTAAAATAAAACCAAAACAAAAAACCGATATTTAACATTAAATTTTAAAATTAATTAATATATAAAGTATAATTAAATTAAAGTTTAATATATATATATATATATATATATATATATATATATATATAAAATAAATAATTTTTTTTTACATTGCATCCGAATATTGCATCTTTTGCATCTTGCAAGTTTTCATGGTGATTAATTTTTGAAATCCCCAATGACCTCCATTCCCCCATCGCCGATATGCAATGATGAAAAGTCAAAGAGCATGTGGTATTATTTAAGCCTCCTTGTGTTTTGTCTTTGAGTTTGAAGTCACTCATACGTATGAGTGAGATGGTGAGGAGGGTTGTAATATAATATTATATTTAATATTATAGGTTTAAAATAGTTAATTTTAAATTAATTAAATTAATTAATATATACAATATAATTAATCAAATTAAATTATAATTAATTTTTAAATAGATTAATATTAATCAGTTTATAAATAAGTTAATTATATATTAGTTAGTTAGATTAATAATAATTAATAAATAGTTTATTAAATAATTAGTTTAAATTTTGATTAATCACTAAATTAGAATTAATTATTAGATAATTAAAATTTAATTTAGGATTATTAATTAAAATTTTGATTTTTTAGCCCCATCAACTTTGGAAGCTCATAGAATGAGTTGTACTTCGTCAAATGAAGCCCATGATGGCTCATTGGAAAGATAAAAGCAAGAAGAACATTTCTAAAGAGGTTTCACTAAAAGATTTGGTCATTTATTGGGTTGAAAATCAGACAAAAGATCAAGCTCCGAATTTTTAAAACAAAATCAATTTTTTGAGTTTTATTTTCTGCATTTTCATTTGTCCAAGCTACTTCTGAATGTAGATCCATTCGTCAATGATATCCTTGGTCAATTAAACCATCCCAGGCATCAATGGAAAGCTTATATTTTATTTTCAATTATTTAATTAATTGCATTTGATTGGATTTGTTTTAAAGCCAGAAATGACATTTTGATTTTATTATTGCATCTTAATTTATTTTGATTTCTTTTTGCAGGAAAATAGTAGAAGAGATATGGAGAAAAAGATCTCAATCATTGAGAATACTGCAGCAATTAAAGATGAGAATTTTGAGCAAATAAATTTGATTGGACAAGTTTTTTTCAACAAACTTTCCTCTCAAAAATACCTTTGGAAATATTATAAATGACAGATTGCAGAATGTAAAAGGGGCTGCTCTCCTCTGCAATTTTAGAATTCTAAAAGCACTTATGTAATAGGGATTTAGAGTTGTAGGTGGGAGGAGTGGAATCTCAGATCTGGAGATTATTGAGGTTTTTCTTTTACATTCTGAGTTATGTATAATAAACAGAGTTTGCACTATTGTAGCTCTAGTTTTGAAAGCAGAAGCTCAAACATTGTAAAGGACTATTAGAGACCGGAGCTAGAGAAATAGATTCAATAAATCGGTATTTTGAATACCATTATTTTAAATGCTGGTTTCATTTTATGATGAGAGAATTGTGTCAATTTACTTACATATTCGTGCACTTTTGTTGGTATGGGTAATTTGTTTCTATTTTATGTTATTATTTATCTCTGCTCTTATGGAATACATTCTGATTTCTTAGTAACTATTTACTCATAAATCTGTCTTTTAAAACTGATTTGTTGAATAGTGATATGTTGAGAACTTCTTTTGCATATTATTGTTTAATAATTCAAGTTACTGATTAAATGATCAAAAATCATTCTGAGAATTTCTTCTTGAGTGTTGTTGATTGATTATTTCTGTTAAGAGGTCTCAATAGGATGTGTTTTGGTATCCATAATGTTAGTTAATTGAATTACTTCATTAACTTGATATTCATTATAAACAAGACATATTTAAATCCCAATATTTTAAATATCTTGCTCTTGGTTGGGTTAGATCTATATTTGCCTAATTGAGATAGGATTAAGATAGTTCCTTTTGCTTGCATCTTAGAATAAGTTTGCATTTAGATTAATTTCTACATTCTTTTAAGTCCTCTTCCCAAAGAGGCAAACTCTAATAGTGGATTGGTTGAGCCCTAAATCAACTTAAAGATCACTTTCTTCCCTGATCAGTAAGAGGGTTGATCTGATGTCTCTTCTCCATTGTGAATGAAAGTCATATTTTAAAGCCGTTGGAGATTGAGAGAAGGTAACTGGACCTAGTTGAACCAGTCGGAACCACCATCCCATATGGAAAAGGAGATGCTTTAAGGTCCGGACCGGCTGGTCATCCCCCATATTGTTGCATCAATTTTTGAGGCTTCAACACAACACTATAAAATACCAAGGCAAATCCTTTCCTCATGAACATTGTCAAATACCAAGCTAAATAATTTGCTCAAAACAAATCTCATACTCATAAAAACATTCCTTGACACTCAAAAATCCCTCTTTACAATAAGCATAACATGTTCCCTGATAAACTCGTCGTTAAATCAATAACATAATACATCCCAACAAACATGTGATAATTTTGCAACATCTCTATCGAAACTATCTCTGTATAATATTGATGGCTTTCATTCATCATACATCAATATCATCATCAATGTAATTTTCTAACAAACCCTAATGCAAGAACCAACACACTGCTCCTATCTCAATTCAATAATATCTCAGAGAATCATATCTCTTCATAATATTAACATCAATGAAATCAAACAATATTGATAATGGCAATTCTTAACCTCAACAATAAAAAAAAATCTCAGAGGACAAACAACAATATCAAATTCATTGGCTTCAATAAAACACAAGTAACAACATTATTCACATTAGACTCATAAGTCTTTGTCCTTTGTCGTGCATCCTGCATACAACCATTGTCATACTTAAAACACTAAGCCTCCGCCACTATAAATATAAAACTCGAAGGGAAGTAGAAAAATTTGAATTCAATCCTTCAGTGGATCAAATATTTAGTGAAACTAAAATTCAACAAGCTACGTTACTTCAAACCCACTTCAATAGATTCATATCATTAAGCTCTATGCACAATGAGATCATAAACCACTTCCAAACCTTTGTCACAATACTATGCAAAAAACTAAGCATAAGCATCACAAACTATATCACCAATCCAACATACAAGCTCCGAAGAGTCAAGCAAACTTATCCATAAAAAATATGCATATATATCTCAACATTGATCCTCGCTTTCAATCAAACATTAGAGGACAATCAACATACAAGAACCTCTGTCATTTTATATCTATGTTATTCAAAGCACACAATGTTCTTTGCACACATTGATCTCTGGATACACTGTCAAAGCAACACAATGATCTTTGCATACACACTAATAGTCTTTGCAAAACCTCTGCATAAGATCCCCCCCTGCAAAACAATAAGTGTGGTTCTACAAATGCAGCGTGCATTAGTGTAGGGAAATTTCAACAATTAGTAAACCTTAGCAAACAATAGTGGTACGAGAAATAAGGATTTTTCTTTCAAATCAATGCATCTATTACACAATGATAAAGAGTGCATAATGAAACAATATCCTTCTATGTATACTTAGTTCTATTGGTGCACTTTGTTAACACTCCTTAGTTTTCCCAAGGCTGAGAAAGGAGACCAAAGGAGGTAACTTCAGACTATCTTTTGACTTGGTAGCTAGCCCTACCAAATTAGAGAGGGCACTCTCTAGAATCTCACAACCAATGAAATGACTAGAGAGGAAAATAGATCTTAGGCTAGATATTTAGTTCCCCAGGGTTTGATTTTTAGGGTTTGCTAGATCAGGGTCATAGGTCTAGGAACTAGGTCAGGGTTTCGAAAGATCAGTTGCAGAGATACAATGGGGAAAGGTAGGTATGATCAGTGACATATTTGAGTTGTCATTATGGTATAGGGTTGTGTTGATGCCTCGAAAATCACTGTAACAACATCGAGGAAAACCACCCGGTCCGGACCTTAAAGGCAACTCCTTTTTTGTTTGGTGTGGTGGCTCCAACTGGAAATAATGGGACCAGTTTCCCAATAATTTGTAGATAGGATGGATAAGTGGTTGATTCTCCAATATATAATGATAATGGATGAATGATTTAATCTAAAAAGTAAAATTATAAACAACTATCCTATCCTGGGAAATTTCTGTTTTAGTGTAACATTTGATGATCTTTATCTACAAACAGGCATATAGATGGCTCTATTGGTAAACATACATTTATTCATATGATAATTACTTTGTTCAACTAGTTGAAAAAAGTAATCATGAAAACATTATTACACTATTCTTCATATATCATTGACATAAATATGATTGAAAGAATAACACTCCTTAGACATTCAATAGTGATAAGTATAAGGACTGCTGTTAAAACACATACATATATCCAATGATAGCAAGATTAAATAAATGTTGATTCACATGAAAGAATGAAGCAAAAGCATAGATAATAGTACCATATGTTATTTGGATCACTCCCGATATCAATCGCATTCAGATTCCTTTTTCTAACTTAGAAACACTTCCACAACAAAGCAATAGTGCACATCTCATCAAAGCCTTTTTTGTTAAAATTCAGAATATTGGCCCAGTCTTCATAAAAACATATCAGACGCACAATAGTGTGACTTCCTGATTTGAGTTTATAGAAAAACTGAAGACCCCTTCCAAAATAATGAAAGGGTCTATAAATACTATCTAAGCTACCTAATTATGAAATAAAAATGCTATTAGGTGGTATAACTAAATCATGAGAATCTCCTCGAAATAGGCTTGTTTGTAGTCGGCAGCATGATTCATTGTTTTGGCCGATCTTCCTTTGGCTTGAGCTGACAGATAGCAATCATTGGTTGCAATTCTAGAGGGTGACTTAGACGAGAATGCAGTTGGGCTGAATATGTGGCATCATGGATTTCGGGAATCATGTAACCGATTACATCGGTTAAACATTTGAGTGCTGCCCTTTGACTGTATGGTTTAACTAGGAAAAACCAAAAGGTATCCCAAGTTAAACTTTGGATGCCGGCGATTAATCTTTCGTTCTTCTCCAATTCTTGATTGCATGTTTGTTCCAATATTTTGGCTAACGACAATTTACCTGGAGTGCACTATGAAATCAAGTTAGACAGATAAAGAGTATCATTGATTAACTCAATTAAATTACTGGTTGCTGATCTGCATCTTGAGTTTTCTCTTTCTGCTTTCATCAATTGTGACTGCCATTCTAGGAAAAGAATCTCTTTGTGTGACTTTAGAATTTTAGGCAGCTTTGTGGCTTGCCCTTCATTGGTTTCTTGCCAAGCAAGAAAGTTGGTTAAATTCTCATCGGCCTATTCCAAATCCTACCTGGCGTCGACTAATTTGTCAATTATTGATGAAGTAATCTCATAGAGGGGTTCAACTAGTGAAATATTATGACATAAAAAAATTAGTTGTTTAACCAATGCTTTATTGATCTGGAGAGCTTCGGACTTGAAGTCTGCTGGTTGAGGAAGACTCTTGAACTTTTCTACTTGATGTGATAGTTGAGTGATTTACTCATCTTTTGTCTTACTTATTTGTTCATTCATTGTCTTTAGCTTGGTCAATGCTGCAGATAATTATTTTTGTTTCTATACTGCGCTTTCGTCTGTCCTATGCTTCTCCTTCAGCAATTTCTCATTTAGTTGGTTGTTTATCTACTGCTATGTTGATAGTTGCTGTTCCAGCTGTTCTATTTTTTGTTGTCTTTCGGATACCTGTGACTATAATGAAACAATTGTTTGGTCTTTTTCCTTAAGTAAATTGCTTACTTTTGATGCTTTGTCCATAGTAGATGTCGAGTAGGCTCAGGCATACTGAGAAAGTTTTGTGAGGTCTTCGGAAGGATTGAATTCTTCTTTCCATACCACATTAGCCATCGCTTTTTGTGCTGGTAAAAGGGAAGATTGATCAAGTCTTCTCATTTTCCTTTGTCTTTTTACTACAACCCTATGTGTGGGACTATAAAAGACATCTAATGGTGGTATGTCTTGTATCTGCAAAATAATTTGATCAGATGGATCCTTAGGAATTATTTCTACATCTTTGCTGGTGGGTAGGTCGCTCGTTCCTTTAATTGGAACCATAGTTGTTGCTGTCTCCTGACCAACTGTTACTTGAGGTGTGCTGAAACCTTGTGAACTTTCAAGATTGCATATAATGGAATCAAATTGTTGCCATTCTTTAAGGAGTTCAGGATCAATCTGAGTATCTATATCGATATGTTCACTGTCCTGTTCCTGTTCTTTCTCCTGTTCTGGCTCTTTTCCTTTCTCAGGAATCTTCTCCATAGTAGGAGGTTTGTCAACAATTTGCTGTTCAGGCTCGCTTGACTGGATTGCTGGGGTAGTAGCTAATAAGTCCAGAGGCAGAGTTTGCAACCTCTATTCTTTGAGCTTATTGAATTCTACCAGCCCTTCATCTTTATATCTCATCTTGGCCAATGTTTTTACCTGAAATAATTATTCTGCTGAGGAAAATAGGTTATCAAATTCATCTTTTCATGATCAAACTTTGTGAGTTTGGCTTGTTCAAGAACATTAGAGGAAACTTTCCTTGGATCATATTTCCTGTTAGGAATGGTTGCAAGATTGAACATGTTTATTTTTCCTGCCTCCTTTACTGCATGTTTGTAATCATGTAGAGTGTAAACACCACATCTCAAAGGGAATGTAGGCCATACCTACTTTTTAGAAGTTCTAAGAGTTTTGGATGTTCCTGGTGTTGTTATCTGGTAGGCCAATTCTCGAGCTAACAGCTTATCAGGTACAAACAGAGGAAGGACATGGGGTCTTACAAGGCTACCATAAAGCCTTATATATGTGAACTTGTGTTCTCCGAACCAATTTCCTACAGTAGTCAAGTCGATCCCTGCTTCCTCGGAAATCCTTGGGGTGGGCTTATCAAAAATAGCATAATAGATAGGCAACATGAAACCATTATAGATTTGGTACAAATGGTCTTTATAGTGAGCCTTCCATAACATATGATGATAAATGTGGATTGGCTTAGGGTCTTGGAGAGTCCATCTCCACCCGAGTACTAGATATTCAGAATTAAAACAAAGAATATCCATAATATAAGCACTGTAATAAAAAGAGGGAATGGTCCTAGTGGTTTTGCGTTAATTTGATCTAAATTCCAGAATTGCAGTGGCTAATTTGTTGGACAATATGTTTGCCCAATCCATCACATAACTATTGACCGCTGCTTGCATTAAAGGAACCATTTCAATAGTGAACTTTGTAGAGTCATGTATTCCCCACATTTTACACATCATTGCCCCAACATAACAGTAAGGAGAAGACAATGATTCCACAGAGTACTTACCTAATGATTCATGTTTGTGCTTTGCGGGATTCTGTCTCCACTACTTAATTGGGGCCGATTCAGTCTCATTCTCATCTGCGAAATTTTCAAGGAAGGCATTGTTGTATTTCTTTTTAGGTTCGGGTAAGTGATACATCTTCCTTAAGTCATCATGCTAAAATGAGCCAAAAATCCTTCCGTCAACTGTACAAAACGTTCTATTTGAAACTGGAATTTCTTCTACCACCCATCTCACTACATCAGTGTATGGAAGAATTTTCTCACGCGCAGCTATTCTGTGCAAATATGAAGCAGCTAAATCTTTGAGGGAAGCTTCCGATTTATTATTTGAATCTACAGTAGCTTCTTCCGATACTTCCTCAGGCTCCTCTGCTTCAATTAAATTGTAGATGCTTTTCCAACTAGTATTTCCAAAGCCTAGACACATAGTGTCTAAGATTAACCCTTTTTTGCTTGGTCCTGGATCATTGGCTGGCTGCACTGTTGCTGTAGGAGCCACTGCTGCTACGGATTTCTTTGATCTCTTTCCCATTTGTTTCAAATTTGTTATTTCGGCGGAGTTCTGCACAAGCAATGAAACCAACGTGATACAGAGAATAGCTAGTATGAACCAATATGAAAGAATTATGTCAATCAGTGGATAATAATGGATTATAATGAAATTGCTGTAGATACAATATAAAGGAAAATCTTACCATAACTGCTTCATTAATTAGCCGTTTAACCTGTCAATCATGGTAAAGGAGTTTTTAAATACCCATTATGTCATTTATATGACGAATGATCCATTCAAGCGTGGCTTAGATTCTTTGGCGGATAATCAGAAGTAAATCGCAATCGGCGATTAGTAATGTGAATGGAAAGGCTTTTATATTTGTCCAAAATATCTTTTGATCGCCGAAAGGTGATACAATGCATGCAAGCCTTTTAATTACATTTTCGAAACACGTGCCTTATGTTATGAAACCAGCTCACAAAAAGATAGAAAAGAGAGATCCACGCCTTAGAATTCAGCCTCTTCGAGGGGGCAACCTCCTTTACATTACATAAATGAACAATTCTTGGATGATACAAATGACAAAACCTCCTTTCTATATATAGGAGTCTAAGGAGACACAATATAATCCAGCCGACCTAACAATAATAATATAAAGCCACAAAAATAACAATAGAGGGATTCTATGGGGCACAGAAATAACAATATGGGGGTAATAGGGGCACAACAATATAAATAAGGGGTATAACTACAATAGTAATGGGGTAATCACTAGTATTATAGGGACCCAACATGCCCCTCTCCTTCAAAAAAGTGTTGTCCTCAACGCTTGAGTAGTTCTGGATACTTCTGCATAAAATTCTCATCCTCCCATGTGGAATCTTCAGCGGATAAGTTCTTCCACTTGATAAGATACTCTGAAATTGATCGATTTCGTAGCTGTCGAGTTCTTGTTTCTGTGACTGCTTCCGGTTCCAATATAATTTTTCCTTCCTCGTCAAGTTCTGGCAATATTGTTTGAATTGGGAGCTTGTCACCTATAACCTTCTTTAAACATGAAACATGGAAAACTGGGTGCAATCGAGAAGCTGCAGGAAGCTCCAATTTGTATGCCATAGTACCAATCTTTTCCAACACCTTGTACGGACCATAATACTTTGGTGATAATTTATTATCCTTCTTAGCTTGCTTTAGGGACATTTGCTTATATGGTTGTAGCCGTAGGAATACCCAATCACCTACATCAAAACTTCTTTCACTGCGATGTTGATCTGCCTGTTGTTTCATTCTATTTTGTGCCAACACGAGGTTATCCTTTAAGAGTTGGAGGACTTGTTGTTGATGTTCGATGTGATGTTCCACTGCCTGAACCTTAGAATTTTCTCTTAAATATGATGTGATGGATGGTGGTTGATACCCATAAAGTGCCATAAATGGGGTCATTTTTGTTGCTGTATGGAAGGAAGTGTTATACCACCATTCAGCCAGAGGCAACCATTTGACCCATTGTGTCTGTTTATCAGATACAAAGCAACGAAGATATCCTTCCAAACATTTGTTTACTATCTCAGTTTGCCCATCAGATTGAGGATGATAAGATGAGCTATGAGCTAACTGAGTACCAAGACAAGAAAATAATTCTGTCCAAAAATTTCCAGTGAAAATGGGATCTCTGTCACTTACAATAATCTTTGGGTTTCCATGTAGCTTTTGAACTGTTTCCATAAATGCAGTAGAAACTGTACTGGCTTTAAATGGATGTGATAATGCACAAAAGTGTGCATACTTGGTAAGTCTGTCAACTACCACCA
Organism: Pinus tabuliformis; assembly: GCA_031772625.1. NCBI lineage: Eukaryota > Viridiplantae > Streptophyta > Pinopsida > Pinales > Pinaceae > Pinus > Pinus tabuliformis. Next base: position 243,784,092 of record CM062818.1, on the reverse strand, counting down.
TGATGACACTCTTTCCCTCAGACTTGGGTAAACCTGTGATAAAATCCATTGAAACCTCCTCCCAACGTTGGCTTGGAATGGATAAAGGTTGTAATAGACCTGGTGTCTTAATTGTTTCAACTTTATTTTGCTGGCAAACCAAACATTCCGCCACAAACTTTTGAATATCTGATTTAAGGCCATCCCAAAAAAATTCCTTCTTAACCCTGTGGTAAGTTTTTAAAAATCCTGAGTGCCCTCCTAAGGGAGAAGTGTGCAATTCCATAAGAATCTTTTGTTTTAGCTGGGAATTCTTACAGAGGTATAAGCGATCTTTGTACCATAACGAATCATTTTGCCAGCTAAATGTATCAGAAGTACTGGAATCTTGTTGTAGCTTTCGAATAAGTGCCCACACTTCTTCGTCATTCTTCCATTCCTCCCTTGCTTCGTTTATCCAATCTGGTTGGATAATAGAAATGGCACACAACAATGCTTCCACATCCTCATCCTTTCTTGAGAGTGCATCTGCCACCACATTTTGCTTCCCTTTTTTGTAGATGATTTCAAAGTCATAACCCAACATCTTTGTGACCCACTTTTGTTGCTCTTCAGAGGATAATCTTTGTTCTAAAAAGTATTTAAGGCTATCATGATCCGTTTTTACCTTGAAGTGTCTTCCCATTAGGTAGGGTCGCCATTTCTTAAGTGCATGGAGTATTGCCAACATTTCCTTCTCATAAATAGCTTTGCTTAAAAACTTTCCCTTGATTGGACGACTTTCAAAAGCAATGGGTCTTTCATCTTGCATTAGAACAGCACCAATTCCATTTCCTGAAGCATCACATTCCACAATAAAGGTTTTTGTGAAGTCCGGTGTAGCTAAGACCGGTGCTTGGCACATTGCCTCTTTAAGATGTTCAAAGGCCTTTGTTGCTTCCGAAGTCCATGAAAATGAATCTTTCTTCAATAATGTTGTTAGAGGTGCTGCTATTCTCCCATAATTCTTAACAAACTTGCGATAATACCCTGTCAACCCAAGAAATCCTCGCAGATGCTTTATGGATGTGGGGATTTTCCATTCCTTAATGGCTTTAATTTTGCTAGGGTCTACCTTAACTCCTTCATGAGATACAATATGACCCAAATATTCCACCTCCTGGACTCCAAAGAAACATTTGGATCTTTTTGCATATAATTGTTTCTCCTCCAATAGTTGTAGCACCCTTTCAACATGTTCAAAATACTAACACAAATTTTCTAAGGAATGGTTTGAAAATTGAATTCATCAAACCTTGAAATGTTGAAGGTGCATTGGTAAGGCCAAAAGGCATGACCAAAAATTCATAATGACCCTCATGAGTTCTAAATGCTGTTTTTGAAATGTCTTCAATCTTCATTCTGATTTGATGATATCCCGAACGAAGATCCAACTTGGTGAAGTAAATTGATCCATGCAATTCATCCAGTAATTCATCAATAACAGGAATGGGGAACTTATCTTTAATAGTGAGCTTGTTGAGCTCCCTATAATCTGGACACATGCGCCATGATCCATCCTTCTTGTGCACCAATACTACTGGAGCTGAGAAAGAACTTTGACTCGGTTGAATTATACCAGCCTCTAGCATTTCTGCAACCATACGTTCAATTTCACTTTTTTGGACATATGGATATCTGTACGGCCTGATGTTTGGAGGAACACTTCCTGGAATCAGATGAATAGCATGATCATGATCACGCATAGGTGGGAGACCTTTGGGAGTCTCAAATACCTTGGAATGATTGTCCAAGACTTTTTGGAGATCTGGAGAAATAGATGATTCCAATGTGGAAACATCTAGCGAACATAATTGTGCAATTACACCTCTTTGCTCCTTTTTTAGAAGCTTTGTCATGCCATTAGAGCTGATTATCTTTCCTGGTTTCCCTGCAATACCCCTTAATTCAACTTCCTTTCCTTCCACAGAAAATTTCATGAAAAGTTCTTGAAAATTAAAAGCTATTGTACCCAAGGATTGTAGCCATTGGACTCCTAGTACAACATCAGCACCTCCCATTGGAATGGAAAGCATTGGGCTAGTCAATACATATTCTCCCATGGATAGCTTGATATTATGGCACTTTCCAGAACAATTTATTGTTCCTCCATTTGCAATCATCACTTGACACTCTGGTGCTGGATATAGGAAGCAATTCAATTCTTTTGCTACCCTACAATGAATAAAATTGTGGGTGCTTCCTGAATCAATCAACACTATTACCTTTTTCTTCTTGATTTGTCCTTCTATCTTGATGGTTTGAGGAGTGGTAATTCCCGCCAATGCATTACAAGATATGGTCGGATTTATTTGTTCTTCATCTAGGCTTTGTTCCTGGAATATATCCTCTTCTTTTGACCTTTCTTGCTCCTTTTCTTCTTCCTCTTCACAATCTATGTAGAATAATTTCTTCTCAGCACACTTATGACCTTTTGTGTATTTGCTATCACAATTGTAACAAAGCCCTTTTGCTCTTTTTTCTTCCAATTGTTGTGGTGTCAACCTTGTAGGTTGTGGAAGACTATGGGCAACAACACTTCCGTCTTTATAGTTGTGAATGGTATGCTTCCTAGTTGCCATAATTTTGCTTTCCATTTTTCTTGCTAACCTGAATGCCTTCTCTAATGAATCAGGTTCCCAAAGGCGCACATCATGTTGGATATTATCCTTTAAAGACCCTATGAACACATCAATCCTATGCTCCTCTGGAATATCTTTTACCCTTATGTTCAATTTTTGGAACTCCTCAATGTGCTCCATTATTGAACCCTTTTGTTTGAGACTTATCAATTGGCTAAAAAAAGTGTTGCTTTTTGTATCCTCATAATGTGCTATCAATTCTTCCGTAAAAATTGCCCAAGTGATAAATTGTTTACGAGAACAAAGCCATTGATACCATACAAACTGATTTGGTTCCAAATATAAAGTTGCCATACGTACCTTTTGTGTGTTTTGCACATTATTGAGATCGAAGAATTGCTCCATCTGTAATATCCATGTGGCGGGATCCTTGCCATCAAACTTCCTCATATCGATTTTTGGAACATGGTGAGTCTTCGATCCAACATTAGAGTCTATGGAATCATGATTAACATTTCTTTTGTTCTCATCATGAGTTTCCTTTACTACCTTTTCACCATTAGTGACCCTTTCTTGTAGCAACTTCTTCAATTCATCCATCTTATCATCCATGCCATCAATTTTAGCGTCCATGTCATTCACCTTAGCTTCCATGCCATCCATCTTAGATTCCATGCCCTTTATCTTAGATTCCACGCCATTTACCTTAGATTCCACGCCATTTATCTTATATTCCACGCCACTTATCTTAGCTTCTGTTAGCTTTTGTGAGCGTGACATTTGTTGCACTTGTTCTTGTAATTTTGATATATCATGTAGCATTTCTTCCTCTTCTTCATGAGTCATGCTAGAGCTTTCAGGTTCCTTACTAGGTGTTTGCATTTTCTTTCCTCGGGGCATCAGTTACCGATAATAATGTTTTACTATGCCCTTTGAATTCCGTTAAACCAAGCTTACACAAAAATAAAAAAAAAAACTACACACCTTTTTTCACTTTATAGAAGCCTGATATTGAATCTGATGTATCTCTGTAATTTCGGATCATCCAATTCTGAAATTGCTACCTGTAGTAGCCTTTTGTGTCCTCTTTCCAATGCCACAAGTCTGAGCCAAATTGGATTCTCCAAGGAAGAGTTATGTGAAATCTCCCACAGTGACTTGCTTTTAGACTAGTTCAGTAGAGCGAACTTGTACGACGTGCCACGAGTCACTGTTTCAACCTTTGAATCTAAAACACACATATAAAAAACTACAGTCCGTCCTCTTTCTGTACCTTCTTACGAAATTTCAATCCGATCCCCAGAGAGAAAGTTATGACGATTTTCCCCAGGTCACCTGTTTTGAATGTAATTCAGGAGTCTGCAAAAAGACCAACTTCCTCAGATCATATCTCCGGAAATATCCAGCGAAAAGCTCTGAAATTCGGACCCAAGGTTCAGCGCGATTTCTTCTCAAATGGTTTTTTTTTGCGACTTCTGAAACGTCACAGAAAAAAAGTTATAGCGAAAATGCCACGATGACCTGTTTGGAGCAGCGAAACCCTAGAATCCAAAGCTCTGATACCAAATGTTATGAAACCAGCTCACAAAAAGATAGAAAAGAGAGATCCACGCCTTAGAATTCAGCCTCTTCGAGGGGGCAACCTCCTTTACATTACATAAATGAACAATTCTTGGATGATACAAATGACAAAACCTCCTTTCTATATATAGGAGTCTAAGGAGACACAATATAATCCAGCCGACCTAACAATAATAATATAAAGCCACAAAAATAACAATAGAGGGATTCTATGGGGCACAGAAATAACAATATGGGGGTAATAGGGGCACAACAATATAAATAGGGGGTATAACTACAATAGTAATGGGGTAATCACTAGTATTATAGGGACCCAACACCTTGATTTAACGCATCGCAATCGGGGATGGATTCAGGTCTTATTACTTATTCCATTGTAACTTCGCCGATTGTTGATTGCGATATGCCTTATCGCATCAGGGAATTTGAATGTGTCATTAATCATGTGTTGGGTTGTTACCGCCGATTGCCGATGGCGATATCACATCGGAGAGATGAGGGAGGCTCTTTCATTATATTTTGTGATTTGCCTTTCTCAATATCCGATAGTTATTTTCTTTTTGGATTGGAGTGAGTTATTGGGTCTTTATATATGTTTTCCTTATCATTGTGATATGCAATCTTGCGATCGCTTTATCGCAATAACAAAGAACTTTATATTCATTTAAAAGACCGTCTTTATTTTTATTCAAAAGGTTTATTTTAAAATATATCATTTCCATTGAACCTTTTGATGAGGGTTTTTCTAATGATGGGTTAATACCAATTTATTCACACGTCTAAGTTTAGAAGGGACCCATTTCATATTATGATTTTTTAAGTAAAAATTTTATGAAATGGGGGGGGGGGGGGGGGTGTTGTTCAGCACAACAATTGGCGATTCACTAGGAGAAATAGTTATCTCTGAGAAATTAATTAAAATATTTAAACTTTCTTAATCTAGAAATCTTATCTAATAGAAGAATTCTAACATAACTAGGTAATCATAAATCCTGAATATAATAATAATTATTTCTGCTATTTTCTTCTCTTGTTAAAATTAAATACATTCTAGGTTTTAAATTAGCCTTAATTGGTTGATAATGATAAAACAAAAGACTTTTCCAACTTAGCTTTATAATGACTCCTTTGTCATAGGTAGAGCCTTTGCTGCCAGAAAATGTCTATAGTCTCGACAAGGATACCTTTTAACCATTTGATCATTCATTATTCCATCCATTTCAGAGTATAATAAAAAAGAATGAATCCAAAAATTTCTCCATATTTTGTATCACTTTTCCTTTTTTCTTATTTTGTAAGATAAAAATTCGTTGTCCTGGTTTGGTGGCCAACTGTTTAGACAATGCCATTCACTGGTTGTAATTTAACTGAACAAGTTGGCTCGTGATGAGACCCATTGTCTTATAATTATAAGCCATTACCCTGTTTTGGTATGCAGTATTGGTAATGCCAGTTGAACTATTCCCCTTATGATCATGGTAAGTAGGCTTGTAATAAGACCTCTTATCTTTTATATCATATATATTTTAAAATTACACTCTGAGTAATTATAAACTTTGATGAATGGGATGAACAATTTTCTCCTTAAGATAACATGGATGACAGGGTAAGAGTTGAAGATGCTAAGATTGAATCAATTTCTGTTTTGTATTGATAACCGTTTGCAGGCTAGCTGAAAACATTAAAATGATTTACATTACTTATAAATCTTGAGAAGATTTCACAAAAATAAAATAGGGTTTTCAGAATCTAAATATACCTAATTCCATATAAATTTTCCTTTCATTTAAAGCTTCCATTTCTCAAAAGTAAATATCAAAACTATTTCTTTTGAGAAACTTTTTCAATATAGTAAAGACCAATGGGAGGCTTCTTAAAACTTTATTTTCCTAAGATTCTAAAAATAAGCTATGTACACAAATTTGCTGAAAATTGAATATTTACAAGGGAGAAGGGGTTACCTCCTTAATTGAAGAATTTTTTCAAGATAAGGCCGTTAACAGGAAGAGAATCTCTCTTTCCTAATAGATCTTGCAATATGAATGTAGAAGGGCCTATCTTCTCATTGATTTGAAATGGTCCAAGCCACATTTTCTGGAACTTAGTATGTTTTCCTTTGTCATCATGTGCTTTGTCCCATTTCAAAACTAGACAATCGACTTGTAATTGTTTTGAACTGGTCGAAGTTGTATCAAATGATGACTTGATAATTTGTTGATGTTTTGCATGTATGATTCTGGATTTTTCCCTTTCTTCTTCTAATTTCAAGATTTGATCATATCTTAGTTGAATAGAAGATGAGGGACTTTCTTCAATAAACTGCACTAAAGCTAGCGATGGAAGTACTAAATTTGCTGGTATGACAGCTTCCTTTCCATATACTAGATTAAATGGAGAAGTTCCTATGGAGGGCTTCTATGTTATTCTGTCAGCCCATAGTGCAAATATCAAAGATTTATGCCAGTTTTTATGATTCTGCTCAATAGTCCTCTTAATGATTTTGATAAGATTTTTATTGGTGGATTCTGCTAAACCATTTCCTTGAGGGTAGTAATTTGCAAAATACGTCAATTTAAATCCCCTTTTGATAGCAAAGTCAAATATAGAATTTCCAGAGAAATAAGATACATTATAAAAAACAAGAGCGTTTGGGACACCAAACCTGGTAATAATGAATTGGTCTATGAATTCCATGATTGCCTTAGAGTTTACTGTCTTCAAAGGAATTGCTTCAACCCACTTAGTGAAGTAATCAATGGTTGTAAGGATGTACCTATGCTGTTTGGATGAATGTGGAGTGATTTCCCCAATGATGTCCAATCCCCATTGCTCAAAAGGTTGTTCAATGTTAACTGGTTGCAAAGGGAAAGCTGGTTTCCTTTGTCTTCCACTAGTGATTTGACAACTTTGGAATTTCCTTACATATTCATGAGTATCTCTGAACAGGGTGGGCCAATAATATCCAGCATGAATGATTTTATGAGTTGTTGTGTCAGCTCCAAAATGTCCTCTTGTTGGTACGTCATGTAGCTCTTGCAAAACCTTTTGCGCTTCAGGTTTTTCTAAATATCTTAATAAAATTGAATCATAATTTCGCCTAAACAATACATCATTTACAATTATGAAGTTTTTCGCTTTCAATCTAATGGCACGTTTGTTTTTATAGGAAATATTAGAAGGAGCGTATCCATTTTTTAAATAGAAAATCAGATCTGCATATTGCGATTCAGGATCTGTGATACTTATTTGATTGATTTCTTCAGTATCTTTTGTACCTTCAGGTTCCTGAATATTGGATGCTCCTGCTAACAACTCGCAAAAACCTTGGCCTTTAACAATATTTGCTGGCTTGATTTCTAAGTCATATTCTTGTAATGTTGTGACCCAATTTGCTCTCTTTTCTCCTAATTCCCTTTGAACTTGTAATTGTCTTACTGCTGAAAAAGGAACTATAAATTTTTTGTGAGCTTTTAAGAGAAAGGGTCTGTAGTGTTTAATGGCTTTGTACGCAACAAAGGCTTGTTTTTCAACTTCCGAGTAATTAAGTTCAGCACCTTGAAGATTTGAGCTGTAAAATGAGATTGGTGCTTCCAAGTTTTGATCATTATTTCAAGTCAGCACTGCTACATAAGACGAAGCGGATGCGATGGTATATAGCATGAAATAACTTGAAAAATTGGGAGTGTTTAAAGCAGGGGCATAAATGATTGATTGTTTGATGGAATCAAATGCCTCTTTTTTTTGTAGATCCCCATTTAAACACTGAATTTTTCTTGATCATCGTTTGCAATGGTAAAATAATCTGGGAAAAATCTGGAACAAATATTTTTACAAAGTTAATTTGACCCAAAAATGACTGCATGGATTTTTTATTATGAGGGAATGGAATATTAGAAATCTCTTTGATTCTATCTGGATCAATATAAATACCATCTTTTGAAACAATGAAGCCCAAAAGCTTTCTTTGATTAAGAGCAAAAAATGACTTCTTTGGATTGAGTGAGATACCATATCTTTTGCAACGTTCAAAGATTTGTTTCAAATCATGTAAATGATTAGATCCTTTCTTGGAAAATACAGTAATATCATATAAATTGACACCTACTGATTTATTGATCAATCCTTTGAATGCTATGTCCATTTCTCTCTGGAATGTAGCCCCAGCATTGATAAGTCCAAAAGGCATTTTTTGGTAAGCATAAATTCCCCACTTAGTTCTGAAGGTAGTTTTAACCTGTCATCAGGATGGACCAAAATCTGGTTATATCCTGAAAAACCATCTAAAAAGGACATTAACTTAGAACCAACTACCGAATGGAGTGTCTGCTCCATGATAGGTAAAGGGAAGTTATCCTTTTGTCTTGCCTTGTTAAGATTTCTAAAATTGATACAAATCCTAATGTCGCCATTTTTCTTTCTTACTGGCACCATATTGGATACCTAGTTTGAATGTCTAACAGGAAAAATTATCTTAGCCTTCAAGAGTTTATTTAGTTTAGCCTTTATTTGACTCTCTAGGTTAGGATGAATCTTCCTTAACTTCTATTGCACTGGCTTCTGTTTAGAAAGCATTGGAATAATATGTTGAATGATCAATGCATCGTATGTTTTCAAATCATCATATTTCCAAGTGAAGACATATTTATTTTTTTGCAATAATCTGATGAATGCAATTCTTTCTTTTGAAGAAATTCCTAATCCCAAATTGATGTTTTGAGGATTTTCCTCAGTACCTAGGTTTATCAATTCAAATTGTAAAGTCGAACTCTGGAGCTTTGAATTGGTCACCTATTTAAACCTGTCTTTAATATCATAAAGATCTTCAAGCTTGACCACTGGTTTAGGTATTGAGTTTTCTTCTTGCTTTTCCTTCATTTAAAGGCCATGATCACTTTCATCAATGATTTGATCATCGTAGGACTTGTCAAAAGTCAAGAAATTTAAAATGTCTTCATCATGATTGAATACTCACCAATTGGTGACATTATCGAGAATTGATGGTCTAAAAATTAACTCTACTAAAAATATGTCTGTGCTGTAATCTTTGGATGGAAGGAGTTTGGAAGCAACATTAGCTAGTAGGTCTGCTGCTACATTCTAGGACCTAGGGATGGGAGAAATATTAAATGCTAAAAATTAAGATATGAGTTCCTGCACCAAAGACTGATAGTGTTTGAGATGACTAGAAAGGCAATGAATTGTATTTCTAACTTGTTTTATAACGATTTCTGAATCACCAAACACTTTCAAATATTGAACTTTAAGACCAATTGCTTTGTAGAGTCCTTGAACTAAGGCCTCATATTCAATTGTATTGTTTGTGCATCCAAATTCCAATCTGCATGATAACATGGTTTTTTCTCCCTCAGGACTATCTAAAATACATCCTACTCCTACACCTTCACTAGATTTAGACCCATCAAAGTATAGTGACCAAAATAAGGAATTATCAACAATTTTATTTACAGTTTCTTTAGCAATATTAACACATCTTGATCTATCTATTTGTGAAATTTTTTTAATTTGAGATGTGAAATTATTATCTGAGAAAGGAGATGGTTGGGCAGTGAAATTGCCAAAGAATGATTCGGATGAATAATTTCCCAAAATATTTTTATTGAATGCTATTGGTTGATTTTCTTGTTCAAATTCAGTAACAGTATGGGTCATGTGTTTCTCCCGGTCGATCTTGATCTGATTTGGCTTTCCTTTATAAGGTAGCCACATATGGGACTAGTCGGTGGAAATATAACCATGGAGTTTCTCGAACCAGTCTCTACTCAAAATCAAACCATAGAATTCAGGTATGTCAACGATTAAAATATCAATTCTGTGAACCACTCTTGGATCAGCTGATAACCTGATAGTCACTGAGTTGATTTCCCCTAAAACCTGGACCTTAGTTCTATCCAACTGTACAATATGAACTGCAAACTTTTGGGGTTCAATGTTTAGTTTTGAACAAACTGAAGCTGGAATTATATTAGAGGAAGCCCCTGAGTCAATCAAACAGTTGTGTAGATTTCTATTATAGATCTCATAGGTTAAGAGGAAAGGAGGAGTATGAGAATTCGATCTATCCCCAATTAAAACAGCATCAATAGCTTCTACTCTACCAGGAGGTGGTTGGCCTGAGTCATTAGCAGCTTTGGACAATACAACATTAGGAAGAGGAGAAGAAGGTACATCATTTAACTCTTTAAGAAGTAATTTCTGTTGATGTTTGAGTTTACTAAGCTCAAACATAGTAATATTTGCCTTTGTCTTCTTCATGTCTTTGATAATATTGTAGTCCATAGAATCTATAACTACTAATGTCTTAGATGTTGAAGGTAGATTTGAAGATGATGGCTGATTTTGGGATGGTATCGCTGCAGCTTTCTTTGTGGGAACCTTTTCTTTGGTAGTAGTGGTACTTGCATTCCTTTTCTTCGAAGTTGCTTGCACAGGTTCAGAAGTACCCTTACTCCTGGTAGTCACAGGGAAAGCTTCTTTTTCATTTTCTGTATCGGAATTAGGTAAAATAAAGTCCCACATTCCATGGCGTTCAACAGTCTTCTCTTCTTCGGGTTCTGCGGATGATAAGACTGTTTCATCTTCTTCTTCCTCTTCAGGATTTGAATCTGCATTGGATATAGCATTTGGTGGTTTTGATCCAGTTTTCTTAAAATTTCTGAATGGCCTTTTTGTTGAAGTCTCAGCTACTTGCTTTTTGATTTCTACCATTTCATTTGACATAGTCTTGAGAAATTTTTGGAGACCCTCCATATCATAAGGATCTTTAGGGGTTTTCTTCTTTGAATCGTCTTTGAATGAAACTTTTTTGGATTTTCTATCTTCAAGAGAAGCTTTCTTTTCTAAAGCAATAATGAGTTTCTCTACAGCAAATGCCTCTTTTATATTTTCAGCTAAAGTTGGTTTTGCAGCTCTATCTACAAAAATAGCTATATTTGAAGGTAGGGTCGTTATATACCATTCGCTTCTAATTTGCTCACTTGGTTTAGAGGCGGTTGGAATCTTATTCAAGAGTTTATTAATTCGTGAGTTGAACTCCTTTATAGGTTCTTTAGATTCTATCCTAAGATTGGAGAGATCATTAATTAACGTTGCTAAAGATATGTCATTGCCATACTTAGTTAGAAATTGTTCTTGAAAAATGTTCCAACTAGTAATGGATCTAGAGGGTAGGGAAAAATACCAAGACCCAGCTAATCCTTGTAAGGTATAAGGGAAAAGCCTAACAACAACATCTTCCTCTATCACTCCTTTTTAATTAACTGATAACATGAAATTGTTAATATGTTCATCAGCTTGTATTCCTACATCTGGATTAAATTTCGGTAACCATTTTTCAGGATGTGCTGGGAATGGATGTAATGGTGCAGGCATAGTGACTGCACCAGGATTACTCCATGGATTCTGAGCCATTGTAAAATTAATTGTAGATGATATTGCCGATGAAATTCCAGATGTTTGGGAAGGAGTTAATATTGAGGTTTGAGGTGGTTGGGATGTTGAAGTTCTTGATCCCTGTTGAACAACAATGTGTAATGGAGAAGTGGATGGTTGACTTCCCACTGGAGAAGATGAGATGGAGGATGATGATGAGAAATTCTCACTATCAGATCCTTCAGTGTTTCTTTTTTGCCCTTTTCCTTTTGAGTAAAGGCAATTCATTAGGTTCAATACCGAGCTTTCCACTCTGAAGTCTGGTGAGAGGGTGAGGTGGATTGAATTGAAAAGTCTCACTGCCTTGAGATACCTCAGATTTCTATGGTGATATCGAAAAGCCTTGAAGTTTATGGATAAGAGATTGAACTTCAAGAGACTCAGGACTTAATTGTTCTGGGGTATGATGGGTTTGAGCAGTGGTAGTTGACTCCTCTTCTTCTCATTTGAATACTGGTGTTCCAGCATGCAAACGGGAGGTCTGAGGTGAGGTGGAGGGAGATTTACTCTCAGAATGGGTTATAGGTTTGGGTTTTCTCACCATTCACAGTTCATGCCCTCCTTCTAGCGCCAAAAATGTTGATGCCTAGAAAATTGCTGCAACAACATCGAGGAAAACCACCCGGTCCGGACCTTAAAGGTAGCTCCTTTTCCGTTTGGTGTGGTGGCTCCGACTGGAAATAATGGGACCAGTTTCCCAATAATTTGTAGATAGGATGGATAAGTGGTTGATTCTCTAATATATAATGATAATGGATGAATGATTTAATCTAAAAAAGTAAAATTATAAACAACTATCCTATCCCGGGAAATTTCTGCTTTAGTGTAACATTTGATGATCTTTATCTACAAACAGGCATATAGATGAATCTATTGGTAAACAAAGACATTTATTCATATGATAATTACTTTGTTCAAGTAGTTGAACAAAGTAATCATGAAAAATTTATTACACTATTCTTCATATATCATTGACATAAATATGATTGAAAGAATAACACTCCTTAGACATTCAATAGTGATAAGTATAAGGACTGCTGTTAAAACACATACATATATCCAATGATAGCAAGATTAAATAAATGTTGATTCACATGAAAGAATGAAGCAAAAGCATAGATAATAGTACCATATGTTATTTGGATCATTCCCGATATCAATCGCATTCAGATTCCTTTTTCTAACTTAGAAACACTTCCACAACAAAGCAATAGTGCACATCTCATCAAAGCTTTCTTCACTAAAATTCAGAATATTAGCCCAGTCTTCATAAAAATATATCAAAAACACAATAGTGTGACTTCCTGATTTGAGTTTCTACAAAAACTGAAGACCCCTTCCAAAACAATGAAATGGTCTATAAATACTATCTAAGCTAACTAATTATGAAATAAAAATGCTATTAGGTGGTATAACTAAATCATGAGAATATCCTCGAAATAGGCATGTTTGCAGTTGGCAACATGATTCATTGTTTCAGCTGATCTTCCTTTGGCTTGAGCTGGCAGATAGCAATCATTGGTTGCAATTCTGGAGGGTGATTCAGACGAGAATGTAGTTGGGCTGAATATGTGGCATCATGTATTTCGAGAATCATGTAACCAATTGCATCGGTTAAACATTTGAGTGCTACCCTTTGACTATATGGTTTAACTAGGAAAAACCAAAAAGTATCCCAAGTTAAACTTTGGATGCCGACGATTAATCTTTCGTTCTTCTCCAATTCCTGATTGCATGTTTGTTACAATATTTTGGCTGACAGAAATTTACCTGGAGTGCACTGTGAAATCAAGTTAGACAGATAAAGAGTATCATTGATTAACTCAATTAAATTACTGGTTGTTGATCTGCATCTTGAGGTTTCTCTTTCTGCTTTCATCAATTGTGACTACCATTCTAGGAAAAGAATCTCTTTGTGTGACTCTAGAATTTTAGGCAAATTTGTGGCTTGCCCTTCACTGGTTTTTTGCCAAGCAAGAAAGATGGTTAAAGTCTCATCGACCTGTTCCAAATCCTGCCTGGCGTCGACTGATTTGTCAATTATTGATGAAGTAATCTCACAGAGGGACTCAACAAGGGAAATATTATGACATAAAAATTTAGTTGTTTAACCAATGCTTTATTGATCTGGAGAGCTTCGGACTTGAAGTTTGCTAGTTGAGGAAGACTCTTGAACTTTTCTACTTGGTGTGATAGTTGACCGATTTGCTCATCTTTTGTCTTACTCATTTTTTCATTCAATATCTTCAACTTGGTCAATTCTGCAGATAATTCCTTTTGTTTTTGTACTACGCTTTGGTCTATCCTCTGCTTCTCCTTGAGTAATTGCTCATTAATTGGTTGTTTATCTACTGCTGTGTTGATAGCTGCTATTCTAACTATTTTATTTTTTTCTGTCTTTCGGATATCTGTGACTGTAATGAAACAATTGTTTGGTCTTTTTCCTAAAGTAAATTTCTTACTTCTGATGCTTTGTCCATAGTAGTTGTCGAGCAGGCTCAGGCATACTGAGAAAGTTTTGTGAGGTCTTCAAAAGGATTGAATTCTTCTTTCCATACCACATTAGCCATCTCTGTTTTTGCTGGTAAAAGGGAAGATTGATCAAGTCTTCTGCTTTTCCTTTGTCTTTTTACTACAACCCTATGTTTGGGACTGTAAAATACATCTAATGGTGGTATGTCTTGTATCTGCAAAATAATTTGATCTGATGGATCCTTAGGAATTATTTCTACATCTTTACTGGTGGGTAGGCCACTCGTTCCTTCAATTGGAACCGTAGTTGTTGCTGTCTCCTGATCAACTGTTACTTGAGGTGTGCTAAAACCTTGCAAACTTTCAGGATCGCTTATAATGGAATCAAATTGTTGCCATTCTTTAAGGAGTTTGGGATCAATCTGAGTATCTATATTGATATGTTCACTGTCATGTTCCTGTTCTTTCTCCTGTTCTGGCTCTTTTCCTTTCTCGGGAATCTTCTCCATAGTAGGAGGTTTGTCAACAATTTGTTGTTCAGGCTCGCTTGACTGGATTGCTGGGGTAGTAGCTAATAAGTCCAGAGGCAGAGTTTGCAACCTCTATTATCTAAGCCCATTGAATTCTACCAAACCTTCATCTTTATATCTCATCTTGGCCAATGTTTTTACCTGAAATAATGATTCTGTTGAGGAAAACAGGTCATCAAATTCATCTTTTTCATGATCAAACTTTGTGAGTTTGGCTTGTTCAAGAACATTATAGGCAACTTTCCTTGGATCATATTTCCTGTTAGGAATGGTTGCAAGATTGAGCATGTTTATTTTTCCTGCCTCCTTTTCTCCATGTTTGTAATCATGTAGAGTGTAAACACCACATCTTAGAGGGAATGTAGGCCATACCCACTTTTTATAAGTTCTAAGAGTTTTGGATGTTCCTGCTATTGTTATCTGGTAGGCCAATTCTCGAGCTAACAGCTTATCAGGTACATACAGAGGAAGGACATGGGGTCTTGCAAGGCTACCATAAAGCCTTATATATGTGAACTTGTCTTCTCCGAACCAATTTCCTACAGCAGTCAAGTCGATCCCTGCTTCCTCGGAAATCCTTGGGGCGGGCTTATCAAAAATAGCATAATAGATAGGCAACATGAAACCATTACAGATTTGGTACAAATGGTCTTTATAGTGAGCCTTCCATAACATCTGATGATAAATGTGGATTGGCTTAGGGTCTTGGGGAGTCCATCTCCACCCGAGTACCGGATATTCAGAATTAAAGCAAAGAATATCCATAATATAAGCACTGTAATAAAAAGGGGGAATGGTCCTGGTGGTTTTGCATGAATTTGATCTAAATTCCAGAATTGTAGTGGCTAATTTGTCAGACAATATGTTTGCCCAATCCATCACATAACTATTGACCACTGCTTCCATTAAAGGAACCATTTCAATAGTGAACTTTGCAGAGTCATGCATTCCCCACATTCTACACATCATTGCCCCAGCATAACAGTAAGGAGAAGACAATGATTCCACAGAGTACTTACCTGATGATTCATGTTTGTGCTTTGCAGGATTCTGTCTCCATTGCTTAATTGGGGCCGATTCAGTCTCGTTTTCATCTGCAAACTTTTAAAGGAAGGATTTGTTGTATTTCTTTTCAGGTTTGGGTAAGTGATACATCTTCCTTAAGTCATCAGGTTGAAATGAGCCAAAAATCCTTCCTTCAACTGTACAAAACGTTCTATTTGAAACTGGAATTTCTTCTACCACCCATCTCACTACATCAGTGTATGGAAAATTTTTCTCACGCGCTGCTATTCTATGCAAATATGAATCAACTAAATCTTTCAGGGAAGCTTCCTATTTATTAGTTGAGTCTGCAGTAGCTGCTTCCGATACTTCCTCAAGCTCCTCTGCTTCAATTAAATTGTAGATGCTTTCCCAACTAGTATTTCCCAGACCGAGACACGTAGTGTTTGATATTAACCCTTTTTTTCTTGGTCCTTGATCATTGGCTGGCTACATTGTTGCTGTAGGAGCTGTTGTTGCTACGGATTTCTTTGATCTCTTTCCCATTTGTTTCAAATTTGTCATTTCGGCAAAGTTCTGCACAAGCAATGAAACCAACATGATACAGAGAATAGCTAGTATGAACCAATATGAAAGAATTATGTCAATCAACAGATAATAATGGATTATAGTGAAATTTCCGCAGATACAATCTGAAGGAAAATCTCGCCATAATTGCTTCATTGATTAACCGTTTAACCTGTCAATCATGGTAAAGGAGTTTTTAAATACCCATTATGTCATTTACATGACGAATGATCCATTCAAGCGTGGCTTAGATTCTTTGGTGGATAATCAGAAGTAAATCGCAATCAACGATTAGTAATGTGAATGGAAAGACTTTTATATTTGTCCAAAATATGTTTTGATCACCGAAAGGTGATACAATGCATGCAAGCATTTTAATTACGTTTTCGAAACATGCGCCTTGATTTAACGCATCGCAATTGGGGATGGATTCGGGTCTTATTACTTATGCCATTGTAACTTCGCCGATCGCCGATTGCGATATGTCTTATCGCATCGGGGAATTTGAATGTGTCATTAATCATGTGTTGGGTTGTTACCGCCGATTGCCGATGGTGATATCGCATCGGAGAGATGAGGGAGGCTCTTTCATTATACTTTGTGATTTGCCTTTCCTAATATCCGATAGTTATTTTCTTTTCGGATCAGAGTGAGTTAATGGGTCTTTATATATGTTTTCCTTATCATTGTGATATGCGATCTTGCGATCGCTTTATCGCAATAACAAAGAACTTTATATTCATTTAAAAGATCAACTTTATTTCAATTCAAAAGGTTTATTTTAAAATATATCATTTCCACTGAACCTTTTGATGTTGGTTTTTCTAATGATGGGTTAATACCAATTTATTCACATGTCTAAGTTTATAAGGGACCCATTTCATATTATGATTTTTTAAGTAAAAATTTTATGAAATTGGGGGGGTGTTCAGCACAACAGGTTGAAATAGGGGAGGATCAAAATGAGCTTAAACTTATGAATTCATTTATCATAGAAATGAAACATAAACATGAAGATCTCATCAAAACAAAGAATACAACTATGAAATCTTCTTAAAAACTCAAGAGATGATCACATGAAGGCATACATATGGTAGCAAAGATAATTAAATATTCAAATTGGTGATAAAGCTGAGAAAATATATTGTCACTAACCATAACACAAGAATCCCAAGATAATAGCTGCAACTGCCTGTATTGTTCCTGCAAAAATATGGTGTACACTAGCTCCAAGCTTCTGACTCTCAAATATCCAACCCTTCATTTGACTTAGGTCAAGCTACATATATATGAAAAACTATATTCCCCCCTCTCAGGGGTTGAATCTAGCATCATAGGAATGGTTTACATGAAAGTCTCCAACCATACCAAAAACTAGGGAAGTTAGAAACCAACTCCCTGTTTAGACCTAACTGACTTATTTGACTTTTAAAAGCATTAATTACCGTAAAATTTACATGAAAATGACCTTAAACATCATTATGCATTCAATTACATCATAAAAAAAGGCATGTGAAAGTGACTTTGCCTCAGAAAACTTTGAAATTTGATTTTTTGACAGAAGTACAATGTGCCTTTGTAGAGCCCTTTATGGCTACTTTTGTGCATCTTCACGCTGAATTGAGGGTTGGTGTAAATAGCCTAGGATGTCTATAATACCACTAAACCTTTAATCCTGCAAAAGTCCACCTCCATGACACCTAAAATTCAAATCTTGCAAGGCTACTCTAGAAGCGCAATGTGGGGTCCAAAAAGGAGGCAGAGACATGAAAAATGACCTGTTTATTGACTTTTCCTCCAAAACTGTGAGCTGACATGAAAGAGAGAGTACATATCTAGATGTAGGGGTCAATATATTGTATGTTTTAACATCGTACAAAAATTAACTGCATACGAATTCTAAAACAAAGAAAATAAACAATGCATGCGAGAGAATAAAACATAAAACACATATACACAGAGGATTTCCGCTAGATCCCAAAACCAGGAATACCAGATTTATTTTTCATTATATTCCTTTCAATGTCATAATACATATTTATACATGCCGAAGTGTCCAATACCATCGACCGAAAACCATTACGTCCAAAACCATGTGCGAAAATCATGCACAAAACCATAGGTAGGTCTACCCAACCTAATATAGGGTCCAAAAAACAAATTTTTCTAGGGTGTTGCCTCAGACCCCATAGAGGGGGGTTACCTGCACACCTCAATCCCCCTGTGACCCCCCCACTACACAATCAGCGCAGTGAAGGGGGGGCTCCGCCCCCCCTCTAACTCCCTGATTAACTACGTGGGCTAGTCATGGAAAGAATATAACACAACCCAACATTCTCCCAATTGTTGTTTTCTTTCCACAATGGGCCACAAGAGAGCTTAGTCATTTATCTAGCCCTGCAATGCCCATTATTTCTCTACACCAAGAGAACTTCTTAGAGCTCACAGATTTTGTCAATGCATCTACAATATTCCTAAAAGTGTCCACATTTACCAAGAACACCTTTTTGTCTTCTATCATATCCCTCATAAAGTGATACTCAACATCAATGTGCTTTGTCTTTGAATGATATGCAGGGTTCTTTGCCAAGAATATTACACTTTTTCTTTCACAATCTATTCTTATAGCTCCCTGTACTAATCCCATACTTGAACACAATCTCTGCAACCAAACTACTACCTTTCTTGCATGAGTGGCTACCATGTATTCTGCCTTTGTAGTTGATAGTGCCACTAAAGATTGTTTCTTACTCATCCAACTAACTGCACCTCCAAATATGTTAAACACATACCCACTTGTAGATCTTCTCTAATTCAGATCTCCAGCCTAGTTTTCATCAACAAAGCCATGAATATCCAACACTCTGTCCAATCCTGGTCTTCCTTGGTAGCACAAACCATAATCACTAGTGCCACGCAAATACCTGAAAACTCACTTCACTACTCCAATGCTCCTTCCCTGGTTTTGACATAAACCTGCTCAATACTCCCACTGCATGTGCAATGTCTAGTCTAATACAAACCATTGCATACATTAGGCTACCGACTACACTTGCAGATGGAACATGGGACATGTCCTCTTCCTCTTCTTGTGTCTTGGGACACTATTCAGCAGATAACTTCACACTTACAGGAATAGGAACCTTCACTAGTTTACTATCCTTCATATTAAACCTCTGTAGTATTGTCTCGACATACTTCCTCTGGTTTAACTAGAGCTTCCTCTTTGTCTGATCTCTTTTAATTTCCATGCCAAAAATATAGTTTGTAGCACCAAGATATTTCATGTCGAATTTGGAGGACAATTGGTCTTTAAATCCTGGATAATTTCTTTGTCATTTCCAACCAGCAACATGTCATTCACATACAACACTAGATAAATAACATGGTCTCCAATTAATTTAAAATACACACAATGATCTGCTTTAATTCTGGTGAAGCCAAGTCCCCGTATAAATGTATCAAATTTATAATACCACATCCTTGGTGATTGTTTTAACCCATACAAAGACTTCTTTAACTTGCATACCAGATCTTTCTTACCCTTCATTTTAAAGCCTTTAGGTTGCTTCATGTAGATTTCTTCTTCCAGATCCCCATGAATAAATGTTGTCTTCACATCCATCTATTCTACCTCAAAATCAAAAGCAGCAACAATAGATAAAAGTAATCTAATAGAAGTTACCTTGGCAACAAGAGAAAAAATATCACCAAAATCAATTCCCGGCACCTGAGAATAACCTTTTTCTACCAACCGGGCTTTGTATTTCTCCACCTTTCCTTCTACATTTGTTTTGTTCTTGAACACCCATTTGCTTCCAATGGGTTTCCTTCTAGCTGACAACTCCACCAGATTCCAAGCCTCATTTTTGTGCAAAGATGCCATTTCATCAACCATGGCCTCTTTCCAGAGTTTTCCATCCTCTGAATCTACTGCTTCCTTCATAGTTTTGGGATCATAGTCAGTAATAGATAACGAAAAATTTGAACAGAAAGCAGATGGACTATACCTTTCTAGCTCCCTTCCTTCTCGAACTGATCTTCTCACACTCGGAGTTTGTGGCTCTTCATCTTCTGATTCTTCCTCTGTTGTAGAGTCTAATTCTTCCTCCTAAGCTCAAACTCTATCTTCTCAGGTTCCTTTGCTTGGACTTCATGTTTAATAACATCTTTTACCTCTCTGAACACCACATCTTGGTTGTACACAACCTTCCTTGTTACTGGGTTCCAAAGCTTATAAACCTTTAGACCATACTTATACCCAATAAAGATGCACTTTTCAGATTTACTATCCAACTTGGTTCATTTCTCCTTTGGAACATGTACATATGCATCACATCCAAATACCCTCAGATGTGAAAGAGAGGATTTGTTACCAGTCCATACCTCTTGTGGAGTCTTATCCTCCAACGTTGATGAAATTGATTTATTGACCAGGCAACATGTTGTCTCCACCGCCTCTACCCAAAATTCTTGTCCTAACCTAACACCACTGAGCATGCTTCTTGCCCTTTCCATCAACGTCTTGATCATTCTTTCTACAACTCCATTTTTCTTAGGTGTGTATGGAGTAGTCTTCTGCCGTGCTATACCACACTTATTATAGAATTATTCAAATTCCTTACTGCAAAACTCTCCACGCTATCTATCCTCAACACCTTTATCTTCTTCTCTGTTTGGTTTTCCACCAAAGCTTTAAATTATTTAAACATGTCAAATACTTCAGATTTATTCTTAAGGAAATATATCGATATATTCCTTGAAAATTCATCTATAAATGATACATAGTACATAGACTTACCCAATGATGGAAGCTTCACAGGTCCAAACACATCACTGTGCACAAGTTCTAATATCTGTTTCGCCCTCTTACCACAAGAGGGGAAACTCACCCGATTCTGCTTCCCATATACACAATTTTCACATAAATCAAAATCCAGAGAGCTATTACTCATACCTTCTACCATACCTTTACCATGACGTATTTGGAGGCCCTTCTCTCTAATATGTCCAAGCCTCTGAGGACACAACATGGTCTTCTCTCCAATGACCACTAGATTTTTTGCTCCACTTTCAGGAACCACAGCGCTGTTGCACCCATCAACAATAGTGATACCTTTCAGCTTGTACAGAGTTCTAATCTGAACTCCCCACATTAATACTAGTGCTCCCCAAACCATCTTGTAGGTATCCTTCTCAAACACTGTTTTTACACCTGCATCATCCAACTTGCTTACAGAAATTATATTTCTGGCTAATGCAGGAATATGCAGAACACCCAGAAGTGTTCTAACCCTCCACCTTGCAACTTCAACTTTACTTTTCCGCAACCAATGATTCTAGCCTTCCCATCATCCCCTAAGAATACATCACCGCCATCGTATTTTTCATACTCGAAGAACCACTCTCTATGGGGAGTGAAATGAAAGGATTCACTTGAGTTAATCAACCATGCCTCATGATCTATATGTGTACTTGAAGAAGCCAAGTACACATCCCTACCTTCATCTGAGGTGGTTTTCGCCTTTGCAGAAGGAGCATTATCATATCCCTTTCCTTTATCAAGAGCTTTAGATTTACAGTCCCTTTTGTAATGCCCTTCCTTTCCACATTTCCAGCACACCACCTTTACAGGTTTTCTTGGAGATTTAGATCTCCCTCTAGATTTAGATCTCCCACTCAATGACTTAATTTTTTTCTGTTCTAGGACCGTCCTCGTATAGACAATGCATAACCATTCTGGCTCTCCATATTTTTCCATCTCATCTCCTTCGTCATCAAGGATGAAACTATTTCATCAAATTGCAAGGTAGTTGTATTGCTACCTATTACAATAACTAGACTATCCCTCGAATCTAGTAGAGAACACAATAAACTGATGCACTTATCTTCATTCGAAATTTTAATATCAACAGATAATAACTGATTTACCATAGTATTAAATGCATTCAGATGCTCTGTCATCGAGTCTCCATCTTTCATCCTCAGGTTATACAGCTTTTTCCGCAGGAACAGTTTATTCACTAGAGACTTAGATTGGTACAAAGTCCCTAACTTGTCCCACAAAGCCTTCGTCGTATCTTCCCCTGATACATTCAGCAATACTAAATCTGAGACACACATTCATATTGTGCTCTTTGCCTTCCAATCCAACTTCTTCCATCCTTCATCGGACACTCCCATTGGTTTAGTAACCAGATCTACCACAATCCACTGATCTTTATCCACCAACAGATCCTCCATCTTGAGTTTCCACAACTCAAAACTCTGACCATTAAATTTCTCGATCTCTATCTTTCCACTGCTCGCCATCTTCTTTCACCACCAGTATCGATCTCGTAGATTTCCCACTGAATAGGGTTTACCATAGGCCCGAGCGAAACCCCTCAGCAACAAAGGCATCCCCTTGAAGCCAAAACAACCCTGATACCAAATGTAGGTTTTAACCTCGTACAGAAATTGCCTTCATACGAATTCTAAAATACAGAAAATAAACAATGCGAGAAAATAACACATAAAACACATATACACAGAGATTTTCCCTTGGATCCCAAAACCTGGACTACCAGATTGATTTTTCATTATATCGCTTTCAATGTTATAATACATATTTATACATGCCAAATCATCCAATTCCATGGACCAAAAATCATCATGTCCAAAACCATGGACCGAAAACCATTGCGTCCAAAACCATGTGCGAAAATCATGCACAAAACCATAGGTAGGTTCGCCCAACCTAATATAGGGTCCAGAAAACAAAATTGTCCAAGGCGTTGCCCTGGACCCCATAGAAGGAGGTTACCTGCACCCCTCAAACCCCTTGTGACCCCCCCCCCCCCCCCCCCCCGGCTACGCAATCAGTGCAACGAAGGGGGGCCTCCGCCCCCCCTCTAACCCCCCGGTTAACTACGTGGGCTAGTCGTGGAAAGAATATAACACAACCCAACATAGACATCCATCCATTTGTCATTTGGGTGCTCTGAGAAGAAGCGCAACATGTCCACGTTGCGCTTCTGTGCAACTAAATTTCCAGAATTAACCAAAAATCCAAAATTGACCAAAAATTATGAAAATTTGTTGAAACTTAATTCTTAACATCTCTCAGTGATTCCCTAGAAAACTAGAGATGCATCAGCAAGAAAATCGAAGCTATCCCTCTTCTTTAGCTTGATTAGGGTTTTCTTAAGTCTCCTTTTCATGCTTCTAACCCTAATTTTGTAAATACAGTTCTTGATGTAATAATGTCTAGCCATGTGTCTCTAAAGGTTTGTGGCTTTGTTTTCCTTCTTTAATAGTTGTTATAGACATTTTTGTGCCCTACAACCCCAAGCATGAAATGTCCATAAACCAAGGGCTCCTAAGTCCCTAAAAGTGTTGTTCTAACCCCTAAAGGAACAGGTTCAATAGATTACAGCTTCTCCCAGAAGTTCTCCATGAAAAACTACTCAGAATTGGTCAAAACAGGATCCTTGCAGCTGCTCCACTGGCTAGGTGCATTGCATCTCACCCAAATGCACTGTGAGGGTGTGTTGAATTTCAAAAGTCCCTTTTGTGGAGTGCGATGGGCGATAAATGACAAATGGCAGTGTCATTCCGCGAGGTGGAGAGGCAATGGAAGCTTCCAGAATCTTCCCCTGTGACACTTGCCTCACTGAATTCGACCAAGGATAAGTAAGAGACCCTTAGTCTCCAAGTGGAAGCCAGAACTGTCAGAGAGAAGACACTAATCAAATCACAAGCTGACTCATCCCCCTTATAGATATCTATATATGGATCCCTCATCCCAGAGATCCAGAGGCTGGAATTTTGCATATTGTAAGGAATTGCTGTTGGTTTCTAGAGACAAACATCAGATTGTTGGGTGATCTAAGCTTTGTTTGAGGTGAAGAGGGGCTTCTATGCTGGGAGGTTGATGCTGGGTCGGAACAATTGGTTGTAACTCCTCCTGGATCTTTTCTTGTTAATCAATAAAAGCTATTTGAGTTTTCCTCCATGCTTTTGTATCATTGATGCTTGTTACATTTGTATGGTCAATTTACATCTGATCCTAGATTGTTTATGAATATAGATCCATGTCTTTGTATAGTGCTATGCTTCTGTGATCTGACAGGTACTTTGTGAAGTTGGGCGTGCAAGGAAGCAGGTAGCTGGGGACTATCAAAGAAGAGAGGGATCGAATCAAAAGATTAGCGCAAGACAGAGGTTGGTCTTTCTATTCCTCTCTATCTATAATTCATAAAGGAAAAACATAAGTATCTTTTCTCTGTTTGTTTCTAAGGCAGCTGTCACACCTTAGTGGGATAGAGCAGTTCTATATAGAAACTTTTCCCAGTAACAAAATGGCGACTCCGCTGGGGATATAATTAGTCTGTTTGTTTATCATTCTTTGTTGTCTATTTCATAAACTTACAAGTAGCATTCGAACTGCATTTGCCATAACAAATGCAAAGTAGACAACTGCTATTTCAATCCATCTACTGGATCTGTTTATGATTTAAACAACTGATTTACAAACTATCTGATTGCCCTTGTGATAGCTCTTAGATCCTCCTTAGATCTACCCCTGATTGTTGCATTACTGATTACTTTTTACTCGGCCAAAAACCAAGAACTGAACAGCAAACTGTGACCCGGAGACCGAACAGAGTCTCGTTTCTATCCCAGCGCAGGTACTGTTCAGAGATTCTAAATTTCAGTGCACTTCCCGAGTGGGTAACCTGCGTTGCATTTCAGATTCTCTGTGTTACAGGTGTGCTGATCAGACTGGCTCTGTGCAGTTGTGGTTTCTGTGGATCATTCTTTCCAGTTCTATTCTTGAATTTTGCTACCTGTGATCAGTATATGTCTATTTGAAACCCCTTTTCCTTGCTGTTATTCCGCCTCCTTTGTACAAAATAACTGTAGATGTCTTTTGTGTTTGTTGAGTCGTTTATAGTTCTCCTTTGCAAAAGTAACATAGTTGTACTGTCGCCCTTTGATTTGAAACTGTCGCAAGTGTCGATTTCAGTCCTAGGAAAGAGTTTGATTGCTGTCGATGGTCGATTATCCTGTTACTATTGTTTTTGGTCTGAATTTGTAATTTTCTAGTGTCAAGAACGAGTATTCATTTCAAAATCGTAAGGTGTCGTAATCATCTCCATTTTTTATTTCGAAAAGAAGCTTGTTTATATTTGTCGCTTGAAAAGAAATTCAGATTTGTGCACCAGCTTTCTTTTTAGCATCCATATACTAAGAAAGTCAAAAAACAAATACATGCATGTGCATTTGCATATAGACAGTCTGTTTGGCTTGATTTAGGAAAGTGCATTTACAGTGTGCTCTTTGCTCTTTGTGTAAAGATTCTGTCTTTCTTTTCCCTAGTAGCTAGGATTTTCATTGCATAAAAGAGATAAAAAGTTTGTTTATCATCTTAGATTGCATTTTAGGAATTACATCTACATCTCGTGGTGAACCCGAAAGGCAAACTTCATAAACAAGATCAACTTAAAATAAATTCAATGAATCTAACAACACTTTGGAACTTAACGCACAACATTTAGAGGTCTAGGCTAGAGATGTATTCCAGCGTTGTAAAGCCTGGTAACTGTTGTTCTCACTGATGGTTGGGTGATTCCTCCACTTTGATACGATAAGTGCCAGTACGGACTTGTGCTCCCACGTACCGTCGAGTATATTTTGGTAGACCCCTATAGGCTTAAATCATTTATCCATAGGAAGCCGTGTATGCTGCCCTATCGATCGCAATGCACTAAACACAGCATTCGGGAAGATTGACTGCCATACCGTAAAAAGTATTCTGTAGTTTTGCGATTGGTTTGGTACTCCCTCTACCTAGACTTCCAGAGTAGTGCCTTTCGTTCCTTTTCAGACTCCTTAACGGAAAAGGTCCATCTGAGCACTTGTCACTTCAGGCTCATTAAAAATTGAAGGTGACTAGAATCATCTTTTGTTTTTTCTCGACTCTTAAAAACTGAAAAAACAAGTTGTGTCCAAGCGTCTAAAATTCATTTAATTCGGAAACATACTTCCCCTTTATTTTAGTTGATCGAGTAATCCGCAATCGTGGAAGAAAGTCAATTGAAATCCCGTCGTTCGCGGAGGCTTGCGAGTCAACCATCTTTGTCTCCGGAATCGAAGCCAGTACGGACAAAGCGAACTCATTTAACTGGTTCCAAATCTCCTATTAAAGTTAGAACAAGTGTTCCAACAACATCAGAGACTCCGGCTACTCCAAACATTTCTGGAATCCCTGCCTCTACAGAAGAAGTTCAACAGCCATAGAAGGACAGTGATACTGATCCTAGTCTGAGAGTAAACACTTGTGTTACCGAACCAGTTCCATCTACAACCGGTTCGGAGAGTCTTGCTCTTCAAACATCTGTCGCTGCCGATTCCATACCTTCTTCGGCACCAGAAATATTCTACGGACCTGACGGTCTTCCCCTTCCACCTGGTTTGATTGCCATAGAAGAAATTGTAGAAGATCCTCAAACAAGTACTCCAACGCAATTTGGAGTCGGGATCACTCTATATCCTTCTTCGTCAGAAGTTAGTCTACCACCAGCGGAAGCTCCTATAGAATCGCTAGGTAATCTTTTGGATAGACTACAAATGTCTGAACAACTGTCAACATCTAGGACTATGTCGTCTGACACAGCGACGGCAGAACTCCCTGCTATCACTCCAACAATGTTCGCCGGTATACCATCTGTCCCGACTAGCTCTCAGCCGCTAGAAGGAGCCCACTCAGGGGCTATTTCGACAGTATGGTCTGTTCCTGTTTGTTCATCTGGAATAATATCCGGAAACTCTTATGTTGAGTCTCAACAAATTGATCCATTTGGAGGTCAATTTGGGCAGTCTGGTCCCCAAGGACAAACAATTCCCTTGAGTTCTGGATTACCACCGTATGGGGGGCAGTATACCCTTTCATTGTCCCCTCCGGGAGGATACCCATACGGGAATTCGCAACAACATTTAGGTTATACTGGAATTACCTCAAGCGGTTGGGTACCAATACTACCTCAACAACCAAGAGTTGTATATTCGATGCAACAATGCTTACCTATGTCAAATATCCCAACTACACCAGCTATTGTGACGGTATCGCAAGTTCAAGCACTGCTTGTTGTATGCCAACCTCAAGTTTCTAAGGTTGTAATGCAACAGCCCCTTGACCCTGCGACTCAACCATAATCGCCGACCGGTGGAACGACACAGGTTCAGATGGGTACAATTACCCCTCATCTTGGTCAAACTGTTAGTATCGGGCAACAACACATGGCTTCACAACCATGGCTGGTGCAATACCAACAACCGCAATTCCAACAAGTATACCAAGGTTCTGAGCAACAAATCTTTGCTAATAGTGGGCAACCGTACATTCAAAACGGTCAAAATCAACCATTTTACAATGGTCATGCCCACCAACCTTACCAAACATACTAGCATCAAATGCATTATGCCGGTATGCAAAGACCAACTGCTCAGGCAATCCCATATTATCCTGGGTATGCTTCGCCTAACTTGAATCATCAGTTACCCTTTGTGGCGACCTTAGAGTTACCTGATTTAAATAGGTTAACAAACGATCCAATTGCTTACGCCCCTTGGTGGCCGGCGATTCCGCATAAACTTCCATCGGATATTCCTAAATTTAATGGAAATCCGGGTGAAGATCCATCGAATCACGTGATGACCTTTCATCTATGGTGTTCATCAAACACCCTAAATGATGATTCGATAAGACTTCGCCTCTTTCAGAGGACGTTAACGGGTCCGACGGCAAAATGGTACATTGAATTACCTAGAGCTTCGTTCGACAACTTCAGTACCTTAGCCACAGCCTTTTTAACCCATTTTCAGTTACCAATAAGGTACGAAACGGGAACGAAACTTCTTATCAACTTCAAACAGACAACGGCCACTCACATATCTGATCATATACATGAGTGGCGATGTCGTCGTACAATGGTAAAGACATATGTCCCCAATCAGCTTTTAGCTGAATGGTTTATCAAGTCATTACTACCTTCCATCACGGAAGATGTGGCAAAGGGGGGAGTCGTAACAGAAGAGCAAGTTATCGCTTGTGTGCAATATCTGGACTTGATTTACACTCAGTCCAGCACGCTCTACGATAAAATACCTGATGCCCAAGACCGGAATTCTCAATTCCTCCTCCTCCTAAATCGAACAATGACTCTCATGCCGGCGATGGCGTGATTGGCACAACAGACACGAAATCGACAAAGGCTACATCCAAAAAGGCCCATAAGATTTCAAGTCAAAATGCAAAAGATGAACTTCTTGCTTCGGAAGTAAATGCTGTATCAACAGATAAAGGCAAAGAAACCAAACAACCAGGAAGCAAGAACAAAGGCAAAGGGAAGAAGAAGAAACAGGAGGAATCATCACCTGAAAAATCTTCCTCAAACCCTCCTGGAGATAGGAAACCAAAGAATCCATGCTTTATATGCGATGAGGATCATTGGACGGCGAATTTTCCACACAGAGCTGAGCTTAAAAAATTCTTCAAGAATTCAAAAACCTTCGCAGTGTTAACTGATCCGTTTCCGAATCCGGGAACAAATCTGGTTGAAAGTGAAAATGCTTCCCCGTCTCAAGTGCTAATGTTGTCGGTTTCAAAACAGCAAAATGATGCTTTGATATCGACAAGGAACAAAGATTATGGGAATCCACAGCTGTCGAACAACAAGGATAAAGATCAACCTAGTAGTTCGACAACAACTTCGACAGAAGTTCCGCCGCCCATCATCCCTGAATTGACAATAAAACCACCAAAGGGAGTAGTACACAAGTCGACGTTTAATCCCCGTGCTAGAGCGGCACAACATTATAATATAGTGGAAGATTTTTCCCAATCGCCATCCGCTATGTCGACTCTTGAAGTACTACAAAATTGCCCATCCCAAAGGCAGGCTTTATTATCAGCCATTGGTGGGATTGACCCAAAGGATTCCAATCTTGTATCTTTCGACCATAAAGGATACGATCCTCAATTACCAGCTCAACTAGCTTTCCTTGTTCAAGTGAAAGCCCTCAACAAAACTGTTCATCGAACAATTATTGATGAGGGAGCATCTACATGTATTATGTCGATGAGTTGCTGGAAAACTTTAGGATCTCCAACCTTGTCGAGATCTTCGACGACATTAAAAGCATTCGACGAAAGGACATATACCCCATATGGTATACTAAGTAACTTGAAAGTTGAACTAGGAGGGAAAATGGTAGAAATAGATGTTGAAGTCATCGATGGAAATCTTGATTACAACATCCTACTAGGAAGACCATGGATATATGCTATGGCAGCTGTTGTGTCGACCTATTTTAGGAAGATTGCATTTCCTTTTCAAGGAGGGATCACAATCGTCGATCAACAAAACTTCCTCCCCAACGGTTCTCAAGTTACAGGAAGCATTCCCATGATCCATGGAAGCCCCCATTCACTTCAGAATATCGGAGTAGGCCTACTAAAAGATCCTATACTAATGGGAACTTTCGCCTTTCCACCTCCAATCAACTTGGCGGAAGTGGCGTCGATAGGAACCTGCAATATGATATCTTCTAAAAAGATCTCAGAAAATGATATCGACATGGATCATGCAATGGTTTTGCCCCCAAGCCCAACGGAAGTATTGTAGCAATCAATTTTCCTAGCATGGGAGGCAAACCCAAATCAACGCTCATCAAGCATTTGGATAGATAGGTCTAAATAATATGGTACCCCTTCAGATCCTTGGTCGCAAGTGCATGTCACCGACGAAGGAATTATCCAATCAATGGTAATTGAAGGAGCACCATGGAATGATTCCCACCATCGTTCCCTTCTTCCGGATTGTGGAGAAGATACTAAAGATGACCTTTATCATCCTTCAGTCTTTGATTTCCTATCAAATACCGTAACCGCGGTGGATTCCAAGTGAAACTTGTCCAACATTGAAGAGACTATCGCCATAAATATCTCAACCAAAATAGATGTTGTAGAGAATATTTATGTCGGCAAATGTTGTTCTCCTTCAGAACTGGAAATATATAACGCTCTTTTTCACAAGTTCAGAGATGTCTTTGCTTGGTCATATAGTGAAATGTCAGGCATTGAGTTGAGTATTGTTGAACACGAAATTAAGATGTATCCAGATGTCAAACCAGTACGACAATGGCTAAGGCAGGTGCACCCCAAGAAGGCCGCTGCCATTAAGGCAGAAGTAGAAAAACTTCTCCATGCTGGTTTCATCTACCCGGTTCCTCTAACCGATTAGGTATCGAATATTTTCCCTGTGATGAAAATACAAGGAACAATTAGAGTGTGCGTCAATTATAGGGATGTAAATCAAGCTTGTCCAAAAGACAACTACCCTACACCCTTCATCGACCAGATAATTGATGAATGCGCCGGATGTGAAATCTTTTCATTCATGGATGGATTCTCCGAGTATAATCAAATAAATATCCGCCCACAGGACCAGTCAAAGACTGCATTTATTTGTCCGTGGGGCACGTTCGCATATCGAAAATTACCCTTTGGTTTGAAGAATGCAGGGGTGACATTTCAGAGGGCAATGAATTATGCCTTCCATGACATCAAGAACATCGTTCAACCATACCTCGATGACCTTCCGGATCATTCGCGAAAGCGGACTGATCATCCGCAGCATTTAAGAGCGATATTTCTACGTTGCCGACACTACAAGATACGACTCAATCCACACAAATGTGTATTTTGCATCAATTCTGGTCATTTGCTTGGCTTTGTAGTCTCGAAGGACGGGATTCATCTCGACCCATGTAAGGTCCAAGCAATCATAAATTTGCCTCCACCTTCGAATTTGCTTCAGATTCAGAAACTCCAAGGGAAAGCGAACTTTCTGAGGAGGTTCATTCCAAATTACGCCGAACTCGCTAAAGGTTATACACGTCTTTTGAAGAAGGAAGTACCCTTTGTCTGGGATCAGGTTGCGCAAGCTTCCTTTAATGCTTTAAAAGAATCACTAATGAAAGCATCATTAATGTACGCTCCTGATTATCAAAAATATTTTAACCTGTATCTGGCTGCAGCGGATACGACCATCGCAATGGTTTTAGTTCAAGAAGTCAATGGAATAGAACATCCCATATATTATTTAAGTAAAAACTTAAATGATACATAAAGAAAATATTCTTACATTGAAAAGCTAGCACTCGCAACTGTTCAAGCGATACAGAGATTTCGACACTATGTCCTCTTTCGAAAAACTACCATTCTGTCAGATTGCAACCCCATGACTTATATATTGTCGCGACAGTTGTTGGGGGGAAAATATTCAAAATGGATAGCAATCCTACAAGAGTTTGATCTGGAATTTGTAAAATCCAAGTCAAAGAAAGCTCTAGTTTTCGCAGAATTATTGTGCGATCTCCCATCGTCGTCCAACGATGACACATCCGAAGAAACAATCGTGGACGAAATCTTGTTTCTGATATCTGCAAGCAATGAGTGGTATGGAGATATAATCATTTATCTCCAAACCCAAAAATATAGGCCAAACACCTCACACTCTGAACAAAAACGTATTCGATACCAAGCAAAAGACTACATGATCGTCGGTGACACGCTTTACCGTCGTGGTATCAATACAGTTCTGAGAAGGTGCCTCACCCATGAGGAGGCCGAAAAAGTCCTGAATGATTGTCATTCAGGCGCGTGTGGGGGGCATCAGTCTGGATATGCTACAGCGCAAAAAATCTTACGAGCAGGATACTTCTGGCCAACAATGTTCAAAGATTGCATAACTGCAGTCAGAAGTTTCCATGCTTGTCAAATTTTCGATAGCAAAACCAGAAGACCACCCGCACCTCTGCAACCAATAGTTGCTATTGGGCCATTTTCCAAATGGGGCATCGATTTCATGACATGTAACCCCACCTCGACTGGGGGGCATGGGTATATCATAGTCGCAGTTGACTATTTTACCAAATGGGCCGAGGTGATGCCTACATTAGATAATACTTGTGAAACAGCTGCCCTCTTCTTTTTCAATCATGTAGTCGCCAGATTCGGCGTACCACAAGCTATAGTCATAGATCATGGATCACATTTTCGCAATCACATGATGGTCGAATTAGCTACCAAACTAGGGTTGTCTCACGACAGCTCCACTCCATATTATCCGCAAGCCAACAGACAAATTGAAGCAATCAACAAGGTCCTAAAGCGCATGCTGTAAAGGATGATTGGAGTTCACAAGAGAAAATGGCACCTAATCCTGTACTCAGCTTTGTGGGCTTACCGAACATCGATAAGGAATGCAACCGGGTTTACACCTTTCCAACTGGTATATGGCCTGGAAGTAGTCTTACCAATCCAGTGTGAAATCTCATCTCTCAAACTTGCAATTGATCTCCTCCCCGGAACTTTAGAAGAAGAAGCTCGTTTCTTGGAATTAATCCAATTGGATGAAACCCGTCGTGATGTCTCTTTGGCTAACGAAGCCCATAAGAAACGAGTCAAGGCACAGTTCGACAAAAATGTCAAACCCCGTGTCTTCTCAGAAGGTGACTTGGTCTTGCTTTATGACCAAGAATCCGATAAATTGGGAGCAGGTAAATTTAAGTCTTTATGGATGGGCCCCTATATTGTTAAACGAGTGTTAGCAAAAGGAGCCTACGAGTTAATGGATTATGATGGAATTCCACTGGCGCAACCTCGTAATGGGTTGTACCTCAAGCGTTACTATGCGTAATAGTAACCTGTATGCTTTTGTTATGTTTTTGTTTTCGCTAAAGTGTTTATTTTGGTCAAGTAATCCACTTTTTACATTTATTGCAGATGTCAAACCTATTGGAGTCATGTGTTGGATATGCCAATGGAGCGAGTCGTAGTTCGCGGAACCTATCTTCCGCAGCCTGGGCTATTTTTGATCCAAGCGGCGAGTTAGTAAGTTTCAGAGGGGTATGTATTGGTTGATCAAAAAATAACATTGCTGAATATAGCGCGTTGATAGAACTTCTCTCTGATGCCATCACACATGGTATACGCTGACTAATTGTCAGGCTAGACTCGCAGCTCGTAATACTACAACTCAATGGTATATATTCCGTCCGAAACCCAGCTATTTATCGCATGTTCCTAAGGGTTAAGATTTTGGAAAGACGATTTGATTTTATTCAATATCAACATATTTCCAGAAACTTAAACACATTAACTGACTCATTAGCAAATTATGTGTTAGATAGACATTTGCAACATTTATAAAAAGAAACATACCATCAATATTTGCATTTGGATCATGTAACTTAACCAAAGTAAAACTCCGAAAATCAAAAATATATATAACTGTTTATGGTTTACACATAATGTTCTGTAACCAAGACAAAATCGGTCAAATGACCCAAAGACTCAAAATGCTAGGGGGCACCCTAGTCTAATGATGCTTGTGATAGCAAGTCACAGCCTGTGCGATCATGCGTAAGAGACGAGTCCATCGTCTGGGCACACCAGTAGTATGCCGCTGTAACCTCAAAGGTAGCTCGTCAGTCCTCACATCTGGAATACCAAGAGTGAGGCCCTCAACCTGCTCCTGTAATGCTGTGAGAGTCTCGGCCACGTCGAGGTCACGAAGGATAGCCCTTCCGACGGCCTCTCCTGCTGGAGCAGTAGCTGGTACTCTCAGGCGAACTACTGGACAAACAGGACCAACATCTGCATGTACACATGAGTTTGATTAAAGTCTTGATAGAATAAAGCACAAGGACATTATAAACAAAAAACGATAAACAGGGATATGGTCAAAGATTTTACCAATGGCGCCCCACTGCTCGCCATCCGGCAGTACTAAATCTGGATCACCCCGGAAGTCCATGCCAGCGTATGGATACTCAGAATAAACCATCTTCTGACGATCAAACCACCTGAAGAAGGTATCAGAAAATAAAATCTGAGACTAGCCAGCATGCCTAGACATATGGTCGACCCATCTTTGCATACGTGGTTCCGTAGGAGAAGGTAAATCGAGTGCAATGTACTGCAGCTGCATTAGTGGTATCTTCTCCAAGGCAAAGGCGGTCAAAATAGAACCATACCCAAAGTTCTTCAACCTCCCGCTCTTTATCTTGGTCAACTGTTCTTTCATTACAAGAAGTACTGCGTCGCACCAGTTGAACACCTTCGGTTGGAGGCATTCCAAGGCATGTTGCATATAAGATCGGTTGGCTACATGAAGAGCCGCACCACCATCCATCCTACCAAAAGTAAACAGAATAGTCTTGAGGGACCTGTCAGTGACATCACGAATGATGATCTTGCCGTCTTTACTCGGCTGAGATCCTTCTCTGCAATACTGACGAACATAATCTCTCACAGAGTCGCCTCCTCAGGCCGAACCTGACAAGGAGATGGGGGCACCCCGCCTCGACAAGCCAGTCAAGAAATAGATGTCTACTACAGTCAAGGAGATAGATTTGCCCCTGATCTGGAAAACCTGATTGATAGGATCACAAGCATCGAGCAAATACTGCAGTAAGTTGATCTGCTGTCTCATGCTAGAAATGCGGAAGAACTTCAGCAAGCCACAGTTCCGCAGTGCGTTCACTGTAACCGGATCATGTAGGGAAAGCATGTCCTCTTCTTCATGCTCACATTCTCGCCATGTAATGGTCATCTTACTCCAAAGATCTCTGAAAAACAAACAAGAGAAGAGTTAGATCCTGATTTTGGTAAGAAACAGGCAAAATTTCCATCAAAATTTGTGCATCAAATTCCCTTTTTGCGCCCAACGCACCTATAGCAGTGTTCTAGGTGCGTTGAATGTCAGATAGCCTTTAGACATGCCAACATTCAACATAGTTTTCGATACACAGAGGGTGCGCTGAAGCTAGAACAAGTTCTTCAAACCCCAGGGGCTCAAAAAAGCTAGGAATCAAGCTCAAAATCCAAAATGGAAACCATGAAATGAAAGAGCTCAGGTTTAGCTCCTACCTGGTCCAGACGGCACCGAGAATCGTCCACAGAATCTCCCGAAATTAGCTGGTGAAAATCAAAGGGGAAAAGCACCTCCAAAGCTCCAACAAACCAGAGTTCAAATGAAATGGTAAAATGAGAGGTAAAAACACTTTTTCATTACTTTTTACGTAGTTCAAAGTAAAATATTTGTGTTCTAACTCATTTTCAAGCATATATTGTTCATTTCTGACTAGTTTGATGAAGCAGTTAAAGATACAGTACAATCTTTGAAAGAACAGAGCTATTTATGGTAAAATAAAAAAGGGACCATTCAATTGAGTAGTGTTACCGCAAGGTTCAAGCTCGTTAAAAAATAAACCCGCATCAAGCAGTTTTAGCACATAGTTCAAGCTCGTTAAAAAATAAACATAAGACATGAGAAAATGTTTCCACCCGCGTTTAAGCTCATTAAAAAATGAACTATTCCCCGGTAAATAACCATCGTGAATGTAGTACTTCAGCCGTTAAAGCCTTGGTCGTGTTTGCACCGTCACCTCCACTTTTCCATTGGCCGATCATTCACCTCCATTTGATTGTTTACCCATTTTGAGGAACAACTGTGAAGAGTGATTTCACTAGCCATCCTTGTGACACTGCCGTGATTGGAAAATTCCAAACCTTACCTGGAATCAGATGCTACCCGTTTTATCACTCGTTCCTCAAAAGACGAGTCTCCTTTAAGCTCTTTTCAACTGACTCGTAAAATATGAAAAGATTGCCGAGCCATTGGTCTCTCCAGCTCGTTAAAGGGACAGGAAGTGCTATCCCTCCTCTAGATTTTAATCTTTTTGGATCCGAGGGATTATTACACAAAAAGATCGAGCGCTTGTTTTGTTCGGCTCGTTAAAAGTATCGAAAATCCATCCCTTCTGTATTGTTTTATACTTTTTCGGACTTAAGGGATTAGTTGACGAAAAAGGAATTTTGGAGTTACCTTTACGTTCCTTTTCAGACTCTCTAAAATTGAAAAGGACCAAGTTATCTTTGTCGTTAAACTCGTTAAAAACATTAATAGCGACAAACTTGTCTATAGACGAGAACGAGTTTCACTATCGCTAGGCTCGTTAAAACATAGCGATGGGTTTGCTCGAAGGGCAAATTATAGAACAAGCATATGTTATTCTCCTCAAGCTTGACAAAAATAAAGAGGTACTAGTCAGCAATGACTGGGGAAAAATTGGGAAGAAAACTCAAAGAAACTTTGTTGGTAGCAAGTCGCTCTTGAACATGACACTTCCGCTCCGTGTCCGAGTCGGGTAGGGTTGTTTCATTCACCGGTCACATCACCATGGTCACACCATACCATCCGCATTTGGGGTTAATGCTACTGATCCATCACATCAGTGCTGCTGATATGTTCAAGAGAAGTCATTCAGAGAATTCACCTGTGTCTCACCCACTACCATATATTATACTCCATTCTTTCATGACCGCCACCCTGAACCTTATATCACCAGATCATCCTCACCTCCATTAAAATCATTTGCTCTGTTCCGTGTCATTGATGTGGGATTCATTAAGGCCCTCCTGTGATGGATCACTTCTTGTCGACATCAGCTCATTATCCAAGAAGTTGATCTAGGAACACCCCATTCAGTACTTTGAAGCTTGCATGCCTCAATGGCAAGTTTCTCACTTCCGGCGACAGATTTACATCAATGGCCTTCGACCAAAAGATTTTGCGTGGTGTTCGACGCCAAGTCCTTTATTCACACCATGTGAATTGTACTGCAGTACCTTGAGGGTCATTATCATTATCGGTGATTCCTCTCGCGCTTGTTAACAGTTTACATCATTGACTGGTAATCAAGCGATGTCTTTCCATGTTCGACTTCATAACGTTTCTCACATGGATCGACTTGTACTTCGAGTGAAGATCAGACGAGATTGAAGACCTCGGATCTAGTTTCATCCATCCAGGCTGCGATATATATTCATGGAAATAAAGACATTAAATGTACATCATTGTAGCACAGATAATCATCCTACCAAAAGGATGATGGCTCTACTAGAATCATCAGTCTACACTCAGACGATTGTCAGTCCTATGTACATGAAAATGAATTTATAAAGCTGAGCATGGGAATGCCCGCCTCAGCTAGATCATGAAAATATTATGAAGATAATGTATTGTATTGTATCTTATTACAGGTCTCCTCCCAGCATTGAAAGAACTTCGGATCCTCACAATAAAGCATTTCACCCGACACCAAAAGGTTAACGGCCTCATACTTTAGGGGGAAATTGTTATAGACATTTTTGCGCCCTACAACCCAAAGCATGAAATGTCCATAAACCAAGGGCTCCTAAGTCCCTAAAAGTGTTGTTCTAACCCCTAAAGGAACAAGGTCAACAGATTACAGCTTCTCCCAGAAGTTCTCCATGAAAAACTACTCAGAATTGGTCAAAACAGGATCATTGCAGCTGCTCCACTGGCTAGGTGCGTTGCATCTCACCCAAATGCACTGTGAGGGTGCGTTGCATTTCAAAAGTCCCTTCTGTGGGGTGCAATGGGCGAGAAATGACAAATGGCAGTGTCATTCCGCGAGGTGGAGAGGCAATGGAAGCTTCCAGAATCTTCCCCTGTGACACTTGCCTCACTAAATTCGACCAAGGATGAGTAAGAGACCCTCAGTCTCCAAGTGGAAGCCAGAACTGTCAGAGAGAAGACACTAATCAAATCACAAGCTGACTCATCCCCCTTACAGATATCTATATATGGATCCCTCATCCCAGAGATCCAGAGGCTGGAATTTTGCATATTGTAAGGAATTGCTGTTGGTTTCTAGAGACAAACATCATATTGTTGGGTGATCTAAGCTTTGTTTGAGGTGAAGAGGGGCTTCTATGCTGGGAGGTTGATGTTGGGTTAGAACAACTAGTTGTAACTCCTCCTGGATCTTTTCTTGTTTATCAATAAAAGCTATTTGAGTTTTCCTCCATGCTTTTGTATCATTGATGCTTGTTACATTTGTACGGTCAATTTACATCTGATCCTAGATTGTTTATGAATATAGATCCATGTCTTTGTATAGTGCTATGCTTCTGTGATCTTACAGGTACTTTGTGAA
This sequence comes from Pinus tabuliformis, assembly GCA_031772625.1. NCBI lineage: Eukaryota > Viridiplantae > Streptophyta > Pinopsida > Pinales > Pinaceae > Pinus > Pinus tabuliformis. The sequence continues at coordinate 243,745,811 of CM062818.1, read as the reverse complement.
TTTGGGCGTGTAAGGGAGCAGGTAGCTGGGGACTATCAAAGAAGAGAGGGATCGAATCAAAAGATTAGCGCAAGACAGAGGTTGGTCTTTCTATTCCTCTCTATCTATAATTCATAAAGGAAAAACATAAGTAGCTTTTCTCTGTTTGTTTCTAAGGGAGCTGTCACACCTTAGTGGGATAGAGCAGTTCTATACAGACACTTTTCCCTGTAACAATAGCTTCTCCAGGTGTTCATTGATTCTTCCAAGCCAATATTCTTTGTTCTCCTAAACCTCTGCTACTATGGTGTCATCTAGGTTTTGGTGGACTTGAGGAGGGGATGGCTCATTTTCCTATCCTTTCTTTCTTGCTACTACTATTTTCTTTGGCCTCCTAGGATGTACCTAATCATTCTTGTCCTCTATCTCTTCTACTTCTATGATATCCTTGCCACTATCCTTCTCAACCACACAATCTGCCTTGCTGGATGAGGGATGATCTCCTTTAGGTTTGCTTTGCAACAATAGATTCACCTTTAGTTGCTTATTCTCTTTCTGCAAAAAGGACACCATAAAGTTTTCCTTGGAAAAATCATATTTGAGCTCTCTGATCTCTGCCTGTTTTTCTTTGATTATGTCTTAAACTGATTTGTTTTCATTATGCTTTGCTAGGTTAGCCATGTCAAAATCTAAGGGTGCCTTCTCTTCACTGTGCAATGGTTCATCATCTTTACCCTCTGATGTCTCTTGTCTCATAGTGCCAAGTTGTGTTCCTTCTTCTCTAATAGTCTTCCTAAGCAGCATCTTAGCTTGAGCCCTAATTCTAGGTCTAGGCATCTCAGCTATTTCAGGGGAAAACACCAGTCTCTTACCCTTTTTGTATGTTTGTGAAATCTCTACCCTAGGCCATCTTTTGGTCATTGATGGTATGCTAGATGGCTCAGGTCTTTGTGGCCCAGATGATGTAGGAGTTTTGATGCTTTAGACTGGTGAGAGATAGGCAAGAGAGGAGATGCCTTCAAAAATGCATCCCAAGATATATTAACTTGTGTGAGCTAATGAATAACTATGACTTCGACCAAGGCATAATGGAATAAGCTAGAATTTATGACCTTGGATGAGTGGAGGGAGTAGTAATGAAACCTAGGACATGACTCAAGACTCATTTGACAATCAACAAGACACGTCAAATTTTATTTGCAAAATATAATAATTTGACCAAGGACCCTAACAATAAGCATGAAAGAGTATATTTGATCACTGAAACTTCTAGATGCTAACACACTTCATCCTGAAAATTAGAACATATCCATTTTCCCTCCATTAGACCTAAAATAAACAAATCAGAATGTTATCATGACCATCCTTACATTGTTAAATTAACCTTAGAAACTTGATGGATCAGGTCCATACTCAGATATCTCAATGCTAGACTAGATCCAACCCTTGTGCTTTGGTGTAGTCACTTGTTCCAAAACAAATCACAAAATAACTCATCAAATTGCATAAATAACTTATCCAATTCATTTCCATTTTATAGCCACTTTGTCTTGCCAATACCATAAGAAAATCCATTGGATTTGTTTATGGTAATCTTTAACGGGATCAAGTAGATGTTACTCAACCTTCCACATAAGAATACTTTTGGAAATTCAATGGTTTTGTCCTGAGTTTTTTATTTTTCTACACTTACAAGAAATAATGCTCCCTAGCCTTTCAGGAAGAGAATTATAATGCTCCTCTGGAACTGGAAACCTATGTTACCTTGATGTATAATGCTCCTTGCACACATTAAACCTATGTTACCTTGGTTTCAAGCCCAAGACTTAGTCAAACCTCAGTCAAACTTGCTTCCAACTTATGTCATGCCTTCTTCAATACCCATGCGACCTGCAAAAGATTTGACAAATCTCTATGAAACCTCATCAACCTTTGTTCACATCAGTAAACCTTCATTAATCAATTACCCGCGTTACCTTAGTTTTCTTCACTTTCAATCATCTACAAACTTTTTCCTCCTAAAATTGTTCTAGACCTTGTGCAACCTTTTACAGCTCCTATGCAATCATCAAGACTCCTGCAAATCCTCTATAATCATTAAGAGACATCATCCAACCATAACCTAGCTAGGAATAGGCATACTTGGTTTCAAATGGGAAACAATTTTGTCAACTTTCAACTACTTGGGATAACCCATTTCCGTTAAAGGACATAAACCTAAAGACTAGATAAGTATCATTAAAAAAATTAAGAATAAAATCAATTCTTGGGGTGAAAATTTGCTAATTATTACAGGAAGACTTATCCTGGTAAAATCCACCTTATCCACACTTCAAATATTCCAAGCTTGAACTCTACTGGCACTTAGAATTATTATTGATAGTATCAGCAAAAGCATCAAAAAATTCATATGGCAAAGGCATGAAACCACAGGGAAAAATTTCACGTGGCGAAAAAGGAAACAATCAAGCTAGGCATAAATGAAGGAGGTCACAATATCAAGGATTATGTTCTCTTGAATCATACATTAGGAGAAAAGCTAGTGTGGAGATTTCTAAAAGAGGATAATTCTTGGTGGACTCAAGTTTTGATAAGGGAATACTTTCTCAATATCAATGTGGAAAGGCCCGAGTTTCTAAATTGGAAAGACACTGGAACTTGTTTTTGGAGATTATGTCAAAAAGGTATAACCTTAATAATGAACCATATAAGATGTGCTCTAGGTAATGGAAAGAAAATAGATTTATGGGAGGACAATAAAAGTGTCAAAAAACTATTAGAAATAAGACAGGATGTCAAATCTTTAGAAATGTGGATGAAAGGTTGCAACCTTACACATCTTTGGTACATATCTAAGTGGGATGAAAGCATTGGTCTATGGAAAAATTGGACTAATCTCATAGTTCCTAAGGAGATAAAATCTATGTACCTTGACCTCCAGGGTGCGTTGACAGGTCATACTCCTGTAGGCAATCAGTTTGAAGATAAGAGAGGATGGACTAAAGAGAGTAATTTTTTCTCGGTAAGAAATTGTTATGATCTAAAAAAGACAACATTTGGAAATGTTCATGCAAGGAAATTCTGGAAATCAATTTGGAATAGAGATATAATACCCAAGGTAAACATATTTTATTGGTTACTAGTGCAAGGGAAAATTTCCATCTTTGAAAATTAAAAAAAAGGGAGAAATACAAGGGGCCCCTCAAGATGTGTATTATGTCAAAATTTAGAAGAGAACATCTTTCATTTATTTTTGGAATGAAATTACACAAAAAAAAAACCTGGGAGTCAACCTTGGAAGAATTTTAGATCTTCACTGACATACCCAAAGATTGGCCCTCCATGTTCCAGACATGGTATCTAGACTATAATCTAAAACTAACAAGGAAAAAGACTCTCAAAAGTGCAGTCAACACCCTTCCAAAATACATTTGTTGGAGAATTTTGTGGGCAAGAAAGAAAGCCACTTTTAATAACTGGTTCCTTCTAGCTCCTCTCTATGCTGCAAAACAAAAATATCTTATGTTTTAAGCCTTGTCTTCAATTGTAATACCAGGTGATTGGGAAGAGAAACTTAACACTAGAGAGCTCTTATGGCTTCAAGGGCTCAAACTTGGGAGCAATATCAGCACAGGAAGATATAATCCAAAAATCCCTCTATCCTGGGAATTAAGATTAAGCCAAACTGATTTAGAGAGATAGGAAAGACAAAAGGGATGCATCTTCCTATATTTTAATGGGGCTTCTAAAGGATACCATGACCCATCAAGAGAAGGAGGACTGATAAAAAATAGTAATGGATGCACCTTTTAACCTTTTTCTGGGGTCTAGGATACAACACCAACAATGGTGTGGAGGCCTTAGCTCTATGGAAGGGTCTGAAATTGCTCTCTAGGAAGGGCATCAAGGAAGCCATTATCATGGGAGATTTGAAATGGGAAATAAAACACTCCAATAATATCTATGTGTATGGATATTCTAGTTTGGTATGGAAGAGAATCAGGGTTATTAAAATATAATTTGAAAGACTAGAGGGATTCCATGTCCCAGGGGATACAAATCAACCAGTTGATCAAAAAACAAATGAAGGTACCATGTTAAGCCAGTGGACCATTCAAATTAAAGACCAAAAAATTAGTGAACATATTCCATAATCGTACACAAACTCAATTACACTAGGCCTCTTCAAAATGAATATTCTCCAACTCAAACACCAAACATTATGAGTTCTCATTATTCAAAGCTACATATATATAGAACTCAAACATCTTTGTGGAAAAAACATCCTTCAAGCATTTTAACCATCCTCAATCCATCTTAGAGAGCAAAGATACTTCATCATAATCAGATTTCACAATACTAGAAAACTAAATCCTGAGTTGTGCAAGCTTGCTTTGCAAAGATGCTACTGCTTTCCTAATAAGGATCAAGGAAGATGCTTCATGTGATGACTATGGCAAGGCTGATAAGTACCAACAACTCAATAAAGAGCCAAACTTTAGTGACATCAAAATTGTGTTTTTGTCCTATTAACAAATATTGTAGACATTGATATTCCTTTTGGTGACCTCACTAGATTCCCTACCTCAATGGTAGAAGGCTTTTGTTGGGAGGCCTCACTCTACGACTCTTCATCAACTTACAATAAAAATGGAACAATCCTTCAATATGATGGGGTTTATGTTTCTATTTTTCTCCCTAATTGAGACTTTGTTATGTTCTATAGGTTTTAACCTTGTACAAAAATTACCTGCATACAAATTTTAAAAACAAAAAATAAACAATGACGAGAGCATAAAACATAAAACCGATATACACATAGATTTTCCCATGGATCCCAAAACCGAGACTATCAGATTGATTTTTCATTATATTCTTTTCAATTTTATAATACATATATATATACATGTCGAAGCATCCATAAACCCCAATCCATTAGCCCTGAATTATAACATAACCGTAGTTCCCTTGACCGGATCTACCAAATACCATGGATAGAAAACTATCATGCCCAAAACCATGTGTGAAATCCATGCACAAAACCATAGGTAGATCTGCCCACCTAATATAGGGTCAAATTTTTTTTTCTTGGGCACTACCCTAGACCTCATGCAAGGGGGCTACTGCCCCCTGCATACCCCCAGCTACGCTCGATGCAACGTATAAGGGGGTCTACTGCACGTGGGGTAGTCGTACAAAGAATATAACACACACCTAACATGTTCGACCTCATCAATTAGGGGTTTCCATCCTGTTTTCGAAATATCTTTGAAAGACTTAAATCCATCCCCTCCAGAATACTTCAAAATTTGTTTCTCTCAGCTTAATAAGATGAAAAAACCTGCTTGCAGAAATAAAGGTTCAATAAGGAAAACATTTAGGCTTCTATGTTGCAAATTTCACCTAGATATTCGTCAAAGAAATTTCATCCCAATCAAATGAGTATTGGTACCACTTAATATAATGCCCTCCCATCCTCTAATATAGATTGGAAATCTTATAGCGTCATAATCAAAGTGCTTGACTAATGGGACCAGCCCGTACTTTGGTTTATGACTACTATCAATACTACTCCAGCGTTGTGATTAACAATGTATTATTAACAATAATTCAGGATCATTGCTTATATGATTAAACACTAATCAACAGATATTTTCTGGATGTTTGTTGGAAGCATTTATGGCAGTTCTTAAATGGTGATGGCTTAGCTGTACTCACCTCGGTTATTGTTTCCCGCTCGTTGAAGTTAGCAAAACCCTTGGCATTTGGTATTCGGTCATTTTGTTTCTTGCTCCACAAAGTGGTTACAGTGAGGGTTTGGTCTACGAAGAGGGTTTGTATGCAACAGTGTCTTGCTGTAGAATGGCACCTTGTCTGCCTCTGGTTGTGATTTCCTCTACCTGGTTAATACTCTGCTCCGTGGACGCTGTTGTCTCTGTCGTTTTTAACTGTCTTAATATTGTTCGCTGTGGTTGCATTCTGGATTTAACTTGTTGTCGATGTTCTTGGTTTCCAGGTCGCATTCACGACGGATCTTGGGCTTGGTTTCGACCGATTTTCAACCAGGTATGTCCTCTCCTCCTTGCTATGGTTATGCACTCAGTTTTTTGGTGGTGCTAATGTTTGCTGCTCCTTGTGAGCAGGGTTTCCATTTGTATTTGCGACCCAGGTTCGAGCCTGAGCCACCGGCGCTCACTATCCTTTGGTAAGGTCAATCAAAACCTCTATCTCCACTGTATACTGTTTCTTTATGCCCTCATTTTCTGGTAAACGTTCACTGACTTGATTCTATTATTATTGTTGCTGGTTGGGGTTGTGGCTCCAGGTCAATTCGTGGCCCAGACTCCGTCAATGGAACGGGTAGGGTCGTTCTCTGCTATGAATTCCCCAATTGTAGTCTTTCCTCTCTACTTATTGTTATAGTTTGCCAATAGGTTATCAAATGAGAGGGTTGGCTCCGCTAACTGCTATTTTGCATTCAATGGCCTCGGGTATATCTTGTAATTAGTCTTATTGTTTTTCTTGGAAACACTATAGTTCTATAGGGTCTCGGACCCTAGCCTTGCTGTTTGTCACTAAGGAAGATGTTTTGGTCTCTGGTTGTTGATCTTATACTTTTGAGGACTGTTAATTGTTACTATGTGCCAACATTGATTTTATTTTAGATAATGGAAATGAAGAAATATTGTTTACAATGACTACCTCTGTCATGGAGATTTACCACTGAATTCGCGGCCTGTTTGCTCTCTGCTTTTGTGGTTGTATGCGTCGTGATTCTGGAATTGGTGTTGATTGTTGGTTCCGTTGCCTCGTTCTTTGGTATACTCTGCTTTCTATTCGTCGTTCAAATGTGGACGACTTTGTCTCGACTTGTTAGGAGAAGTTTACTAGAAAACACAAGAATGCATCTCGTTGTTTAATTTATCACACTCAACATTTAATAGAAATAAAATGAAAAGGAAAGATTGCCTGTTACAGATGGATTCAGATTCAGGGTTTTGTTTAACAACATCTTCTGCTATATTATATTACTGTTCTCTTCTCGTCGAACCCCTTCAGAATGATTTACATTTCGTATTTGTATTGTTTGCCCACAGTTACCTGAACTGTGCACAGTTATGCTTCAGTTGTTTCTTTTATTAGTTACATAACTGTTAACTCATTCGGTTCTTCTTGCACTGCAAGATTTTACAATTGATATAGATGTCTTTTTTGTTCTAAATGGAAGAAACAGTTATAAGATGAATTACTCACTAAAAGACAGACAATGTTGACAGTGACCCTAACTAACTATACTGTTCCCTAACTAATAATGAAATTAAAAAAAACAAGTCCCTACATTCTGCTTTGACTAATTAAACATAAAGAAACCAAACAATGATAAATATTTCCACCTTGGTGGAGACTAACACCCGGTCATGGTGCCCTTAGCTAGATGCTCTTGCATCAGGTTCCTAGGGTAAGAAGAATTCATGACTCCAGTCCATGAGCTTCTCAACTGAATAACCTGCCTACTCTATCTGCTTCACATCAAGCCATGAAATTTCCTCAATAGGATAGTTCTTCCACTTGACCAGATATTGCAGATACTCTTTCCACCAAGTTCGTGTGGCCACCTGAGTGTCGAGGATCCTCTTGATCTCGGGGGGCTGAATGTAAGGCATTTGTCTCATCCAAGTCTCACTTCCATCCTGAGTGTCCCATGTAGGTCGTGTTGTACTATCTTCTTCTGGATCAACAGTGTATGGAAACAGGTCTACCACATTAAATATGGGTGAGATGCCTATTCCTGGTGGCAGCTGTATTTCATAAGCATTCATTGAAAATTTCTGGAGAACTTTGCAGGGACCTATCTTTTTGTACTTCAACTTGTTATACGTGCCTCTAGGAAAATGCTCCTTATGCAAATGCACGAGGACTTCATCCCCCACATTAAACTTCACTTCTCTTCGTTTCAAATCTGCTCATTTCTTATTTTTGACTGCTATCCTGCAACTTGATTTTCACCTGTTCATGTAAATCTTTCATCGCTTTAGTGAAATCTTCCCCATCAGCACTCCGTCTTTCCTGTTGTCCTAGATCTCGCAACTCATGCACTCCACGAGGATGCGTGCCATACAACATTTGGAAAGGACTACAACCTGTGCTGCAGTTAGATGAGTTGTTATAAGCAAATGCCGCCTGGGCAAGTACTCGATCCCACATTCGCAAATTTTCACTGATCAAACTTCGTAGCAGGTTCCCTAGACTCCTATTTACCACATCTATTTTCCCGTCAGTTTTCGGGTGATAAGCAAAGCTAAAACTTAACTGTGTCCATCTTCTTCCATAGGGTGCACGAAAAGTGCCCTGTAAATTTCACGTCCCTGTCAGAGAGGATGGACTTAGGTAGACCATGTAGCCTGATGATCTCTGTAAAGAAAAAGTGGGCTACGTGAGTGGCATCACTGGTTTTTCTGCAAGGATGAAATGTGCCATCTTCGAAAACCAGTCTACTACTACCATCACCGAATCATAACCCCGCTGCGTCCTTGGTAGACCCAAGACGAAGTCCAAGTTGGCTGAGTCCCACGGTCTACATGGAATGGGCAATGGCGTGTAGAGTCCTATGTTCTGACTGTGTCGTTTTTCCAACTGACACACTTTACATCTGGTCACAAATCTCTGCACATCCCTTCGCATTCTTGGCCAAAAATAAAAATGCTTTAGCTACTTTAATGTCTTTTCTATACCGAAATGTCTGGCTAGACCTCCACTGTGTTTCTCCCAAATGATATTCTCTCTCATTGAATAGTCAAGAATGCATAACTATCCCCCTTTAAACAATAGCTTCTCCTGCAAGTTATAGTCCAACCACGGACTATTGTCTCTCACCAATGGATTCTGACAGGCTTCATACACCTCCTTGAAATCCATATCAGTCTGATACAAGTATTTCAAATGCTCAAAGACCAACACTTGTATCATGCTCTCATGCAACAGTAGGGCTCTTCTGCTCAACGCATCCGCCACCTTGCTGGCCTGCCCGCTAACGTGATTCAACACAAAAGGTGAAACTCTGCAAATATTTAACCCACTTAGAATGCTTGTGATTCAGCTTGTGCTGTTGCATCACATATTGCAGTGTAGAATTATTTGAGAATAAAAAAAACTCATTCCCCAGCAGATAGTGTCTCCAATGTTTTAGTGCTTGGACGACAACATGGAATTCCTTGCTGTAGGATGAATACATATGCCTGCTTTCATTCAACTTCTCACTGAAAGATGCAACAAGTTTGTCTTCTTGGATAAGTATAGCTCCAATGGTTGTATTGCTTGCATCACAGCGAACTTGAAAAAGATTTTTAAAATATGGAAATCCCAGGATCGGTCTTTCTTTGATCTTCCTCTTTAGTAGCTGAAAACTCCTTTCTGCTACCTCGGTACAATGAAAAGGCTGACTTGCCTTCTTTATAGTGTCCAACATAGGTGCGCAGATTTCACTGAAATTTCTTATAAATTTTTGGTAAAAACTTGCCAGCCCATGAAAGCTATGTACTTCAAACAGACTTTTTGGGGATGGCTAATTAACAATTGCTTCAATCTTCTCTGGGTCCATCTTCAACTCATTTTCTGCAATCATGAAACCCAAATAAACAAATTCTTTTTGCAGAAAAGTACATTTTTTCAAATTTATCAGCAGCTTATTCTGCTGCAATTTTTTCAATATACTTCGAACATGTCGAAAGTGTTCCTCCCTCATCTTGCTAAAAATTAATATATCATCCAGGTACACTATTACGAACTTTCCAATGAATTCTTTCAGCATTTCATTCATTAATCGCATAAAGGTATTGGGTGCATTACTCAGTCCGAATGGCATTACTAGCCACTCATACAGTCCTTCATTGGTCTTGAAGGTTGTCTTCCACTCATCCCCTTCCCGGATTCGAATATGATGATACCAACTCTTTAAATCAATCTTTGAAAAATATGCTGCCCCACTCAGGTAGTCCATCATGTCATCCATCTATGGTAGTGGAAATATGTACCGGATGGTAATCTTGTTAATGGCCCTCGAATCTGTTTACATTCTCCATTCTCCTCCTTTCTTGGGAGCGAGAATTGTTGGAACTATGCAGGGGCTCAAGCTCTCCCTTATCAGCCCTTTATCTAACAATTCCTGCACCTGTTTCCTAATCTCCTCATTGTCTTTGGGGGTAATCCGATACGCTGCCTTATTCGGTAGACTTGTTTCAGGTATAAAGTCAATATGATGACTTATACTTGTCTTAGGGGGGTAATTTATCGGGTAAGTCATCCAACACTATATCATCAAATTCTTGTAGCATCTGCTGAATTTCCACAGGAAAATCTGACACCTCTGTGTGTAGCAGCACTGTCTTTGCTCTTCTTACAACAACATAGCTTAATTCACTGTCTTCAATCTACTTCAAAAACTATTTCTGCACATTAGTAACACTCTCGTCTCGCTTGTTCTGTCGTCTCTTTCTCCTTGATGGGCACAAACGTGTGCTTGATTCCATCTTTGACAAACTTATAATAGTTTGTCTTCCCGTCATGTACTACCTTCCTGTCATACTGCCATGGCCTGCCTAGCAGTATGTGACATAGATCCATCAACATTATATCATAAATGACCTTATCCTTATATCTGCTGATATGGAACTCCACTTCGCATTGCTCATCCACCAACAACTGATGGCCTTTTTTCAGCCATGATACCTTGTAAGGAGTGGGGTGCTTCAACCGCTTCAACCCAAACTTCTCCACCATCTCCGTGGCAACCAAATTGTATGTACTCCCATTATCGATAATCAGCTTACAACATTTGTCGTGTGACTTACAAACTGTTTGGAACAAAGCTTTCCTTTGAGTTTGTTCAGATGTTTCTTTGGCTGGTTTCAGAAACACCTTGTTCAAAACTAAGGCTTCCCGTGTTTCCAGCACATTTTCTACTTCTTGGGGAGGTGCCTCTGCTTCCTCTGGCTGTGTGACATACGCACCTCTCTGTCCAACTTGTTCCGCCTTAGGACACTCAAAATATCTGTGCCCTCACTTGTGGCACCTGTAGCACTGATAGTTAGCTCCTCTACATCGGCCATTTCCCCTGCCTCGCTGATATGGCCTGCCACCTCTCGTGTTGTCACCTTTTTCTGCTGTCCCAGAAGCTTTGGAACTGCTGCCTTCTTCATTATTACTGGCAGTTCGTCCTCTGCCATAAGACTGTCCTCTTCCTCTGCCAGTTCCCCGTCCTCTCCTAGCATTTTGTTTTCTGGCGATCTTCTCCTCTGCTTTCATAGCACTCTGGTATACTTCTTCTATATTTTTCAGGAAAAGAATACTGATTTCATCTAATATTTGTAATCTCAAACCATTTACATACCTGGTTGTTTTCTCCGAGGTGTCCTTTGTATAAACAACTCTTAAATTTACCCGGTAGAATTATTCAGTGTACTCTCTTACTGTCATCCCTTTCTGTTTCAAATTCTACACTTGCCAATGCAATGCAATCTGGTAATCCTTGGGCAGAAATCTGCCTTTCAATTTGGCCACCATTCTTGACCATTTCTTTATCAGCAACTTGTTCATCCTCCTTCTCTCCGCTTGGACACTGTCCCACCATAGGGCTGCATGTCCCTTCAGCTTTGTCACAGTGAACTTAACTCTCTGGTCTTCACTGACCTCTTCTTACTCAAAATATTTGTCCAGTTCGCTGATCCAGTCCAACAGGACTTCTGTGGACAAGTTGTCATCATAATTTAGGATTTCTGGTTTAGGCTTGCTACTTGCCAATAGGACTGACCTCAACAGTCTCATTTCCAGCCCTTCTTCATCCGATCCATCTGTTGTCACTATGGCTCCTTTTTCACTGTCATCACCTACCTCTAGATCCCTTCTCCTTCCTGCTTCAACTGCCTCCAAATGGGCAGTAAGGATCCTGATTTCTTCTTGCAATCCTTCATCTGCTACTCTCCGAGCACCTCCTCCATGTCCTCATCTTCCAACTTCCATTTCTCAGGAAAAAACACTAAATCCTGCTCTGATACCACTATGATGGGACCAACCCGTACTTTGGTTTATGACTACTATCAATACTACTCCAGCGTTGTGATTAACAATGTATTATTAACAATCATTCGGGATCATTACTTATATGATTAAACACTAATCAACAGATATTTTCTGGATGTTTTTTGGAAGAATTTATGGCAATTCTTAAATGGTGACGGCTTAGCTGTACTCACCTTGGTTATTGTTTCCCGCTGGTTGAAGTTAGCAAAACCCTTGGCATTTGGTATTCGGTCATTTTGTTTCTTGCTCTATAAAGTGGTTACAGTGAGGGTTTGGTTTGTGAAGAGGGTTTATATGCAACAATGTCTTGCTATAGAATGGCGCCTTGTCCACCTCTAGCTGTGATTTCCTTTGCCTGGTTAATACTCTGCTCTGTGGATGCTGCTTTCTATGTCATTTTTAACTATCTTAATACTATTCGCTATGGTTGCATTCCATATTTAACTTGATGTCAATGTTCTTGGTTTCCAGGTCACATTCACGATAGATCCTGGGCTTGGTTTCGACCGATTTTCAACCAAGTATGTCCTCTCCTCCTTGCTATGGTTATGCACTCAGTTTTTCAGTGGTGCTAATGTTTGCTGCTCCTTGTGAGCAGGGTTTCCATTTGTATTCGCGACCCAGGTTCGAGCCTAAGCCACCGACGCTCACTATCCTTTGGTAAGGTCAATCAACACTTCTGTCTCCACTGTATATTGTTGCTTTACGCCCTCATTTTCTGGTAAAGGTTCACTGACTTGCTTCTGTTGTTACTGTTGCAGGTTGGGGTTGTGGCTCCGGGTTGATTCGTGGCCCAAACTCTGTCAGTGGAATGGGTAGGGTCGTTCTCTGCTATGAATTCCCCAATTGTAGTCTTTCCTCTCTGCTTATTGTTATAGTTTTCCAATAGGTTAGCAAATGAGAGGGTTGGCTCCTCTGACTGCTATTTTGTGCTCAATGGCCTCAGCTATAGCTTGTAATTAGTCTTATTGTTTTTCTCGGCAACACTATAGTTCTACAGGGTCTCGAACCCTAGCCTTGTTGTTTGTCACTGAGGAAGACGTTCTGGTCTCTGGTTGTTGGTCTTATACTTTTGAGGATTGTTAATTGTTACTATGTGCCAACATTGATTTTATTTTAGATAATGGAAATGAAAAAATATTGTTTACAATGACTACCTTTGTCGTGGAGATTTACCACTGAATTTGCGGCCTGTTTTCTCTCTTCTTTTGTGGTTGTATGCGTCATGATTCTAGAATTGGTGTTGATTGCTGGTTCCGTTGCCTCGTTCTTTGGTATACTCTTCTTTCTGTTCATCATTCAAATGTGGACAACTTTGTCTCGGCCTGTTAGGAGAAGTTTACTAGAAAACACAAGAATGCATCTCATTGTTTAATTTATCACACTCAGCATTTAATAGAAATAAAATGAAAAGGAAATATTGCCTGTTATAGATGGATTCAGATTCTGGGTTTTGTTTAACAACGTTTTCTACTATATTATATTATTGTTCTCTTCTCGTTGAGCGAGCAGCGACGAGCAGGAGGGCGAGCGTGGAGAGAACCCTCACTACAGGCTGGACGTTTTGCAGCGTGTTTAAGTTCCGGTTCACAGAGGAAGCTCTTCCAGCAGAGCTGAATCTCTTCGGAGCAGGGGAGGAGCGTGAGTAGGAGCGACGAGCAGTGGAGGAACGTAGACGCGGAAGGGGCAGAGCAAGAAGGGGCGGAGCACGAGCACGAGCAGGAGAGAGAGTAGGGGTTTGAGTGCAAGAGGGCGAACAGCAGTGGCGAGCAGGGGAGGATCGTAGAAGTGGAAGGGGTGGAGCACGAACACGAGCAGGAGCACGAGCAGGAGGGTGAGCAGGGGTTTGAGCGCAGGAGGGTGAACAGCAGCAGCGAGCAGGGGAGGAGCGTAGAAGCGGAAGGGGCGAAGCACGAGCAGGAGGGTGAGCAGAGGTTTGAGTGCAGGAGGGCGAAAAGCAGCGGCGAGCAGGGGAGGAGCGTAGAAGCAGTAGGGGCAGAGTGCAGGAGCAGGAGCGATGAGCAGTGGCGAGCAGGGGAGGAGTGTGAGCAAGAGCGGCGAGCAGGGGAGGAGCGGCGAGCAACGGCGAGCGGCGAGGCGCGGCGAGGGGCGAGTGGGGGCGAGGTGGCTCCCCTTGCCACCTCTGCCCCCAGTGATGCCTCTGCTCCGGTGGGTCTTCTCCTTGTTGGCGGAAGTTAGGTCTGTTCTGGCCACGACATAGCCTTTGGAGCGTTGAGGGAATAGCGGTGCTTATGCCCTGTTTCGTGCCGCTTCCATGGAGGTCTCTGTTGGTCTTTTCTGCAGGCAGATGCGATGATTGTGGCAGCGTTCTTCCTCTATTTCTCGTCTGATTCGGGTGGAGACTTTGAGGGGGCGGGGAAGGAGTGGCTTCTTTCGCTGCTCTCTTCCTCATTTCGTGCCTCTCCATCCATATTGGGCGGATAGATCTTGTTGCTCTTTCTTCAGATGCTTGTCTGCTTGGTTTTCTAGTGCCTCTTCTGCACCTTATAGATGGGTTGCCTTGTCTGGGGGGCGATATTAGCCCTTCGGGGCTTTATTTGGGATCTGTTCTAGCAGATTTGCATGTGGCTCGGTCCACGTTTCTGCATATGCTTCATGCATTTTCTCTATGTAATTTTCTTATATGACTGTTTCTGCATATGCTTCTTGCATTTTCTCTATATAATCTTCTTATATGGATATATTACTCTTTTTCTTCTGAAAAAAGGAAAGTTATAAGAGAACTTGAAAAGAGATTTATTGATTTAAGATTGGTTGAGATGGTAAAAATCTTTTGTTTTTTCAAAATTATTTGAGTGTTTTCATTTTCAAGAGCTTTACGAATAATGCCACAGAGATGTGGAGGTAAATTTTATAATTTTATCAAAATATTTAAATTAAAAAATAATTAAATATTCAAATTTAAAAAAAAATGATTTAAAAACTACGTGCTGAAAGGAGGTTGGAATTTGTTTTGAGAGGATTAGTGATTTAAGATTAGCTTGGATTATAACGATTCTCTCTTCCCATCCGAAATTATTCATTTTCAAAGACTTCATTAGTAATGTCGTAGGGATTCGGAGGCCAAAATTTTTATTTCATCAAAGGATATTAAACAAAGAATGAACGTTAAATTCCAATGGTGTGGGGTCAAAAATTAATATACTTTATTTAAATGGAAGGCATTGGAATTTATTCTAAATTTGATGCGTATTCCATTACTATTAAATTATGGGTGTTTTTTTTGTATTTTTGGTTTCGGAAGGGAAGAATGTTGGTACTTTTTATTTAAATTGAATTGGTAGCCAGTTTTAAAAAGTAAAAAAGCAATGTCTTAACATGGTCATATAAATAGGACTAAACTATCTAGACATGCTAAAACATATTTATAATATCAAAATATTATGTTTAGATTGTTTTGATTTATTAGAAAACAATAATCAAAACTAGTATCATTAATGTAATATAGAGTGTCATATTTATGATATACAAAAAAACACGTTCTAGAAATCAGTTATGGTGCATCGAAATTTTCCTTTACCATCGGCTTGCCATCTATAAAAAAATTGTATTGAATTGAATGAGGAGCAGCTACCAAACCTTTCTTTGAGAGACTATCTGCCACTTGTGTTGCACTCCCTGTAGACATGAGAAAGGGTGATATGTTCAAAAGAGCAAGCTAGGAGTTTAATGTGTTCCATCCATTTTGCTAGGTAACGGGCAAAGAAGGTGGACTGCCCAACCACCGCTTCAATGGTAGAGCTAGAGTTCCCATACATAGAAATATTTCGCAACTAAAGGCATATGGATGAGACCAATAGACCCCAGAGTACAAGGATCTTGGGCTTTTGTTTGTACCAAAACCCCCAAACCAATAGACCCCATAGTACAAGTAACTCGGGCTTTGAGTCGCAGCTACCATTATGAGCCGCTTCATCGAAGAAACTTGCTAAAAAATTGTTAGCTCATGAGGAAATCACCCCTCTGATAACCAAGCCAAATATTTTGAGCAAATGTTGGAGATAATGGGAGGTTTGTTTTCAAAGATAGTAATATTTCTTGCTCTCGAGATCTCCCAAGTTATGTATAGAGGTAGAACTTTATATCTCCCTCTCCTGTTGAACCACCACCTGAACCAAGACTCCAGTGAGTCAAAAGAAACTTCTTGGGGTATCTGAACATGCTTCATAATGCACACACTAAATTCCACAGACATGGGGTAGTGAATAAAAAGATGTGTAACGCTTTCTTGTTCCTTATGACAAAAATCACACCACTCGGGCCTGAATATCCCCTTTTGGATCTATTATCCTAGGTGAGAATTTTGTTTTTCCTGGCTAGCCAACAATACATGATCACTTTAAAAGGAACATGCCACCTCCAAGCTTTCTTGTTTCAACAAATGTTAGTTATTTGGGTAACATTGTTCAAAATATGTTGGTAAATCTCTGAGAACATCACTAAACCCTACTTCAATTCACCGTTCCACACAAAGTATAACCTGAATCCTTCTTCATGAAACCAACAAACCTGAACTTTTGTATGAGGTGGTGCCAAGTAGACGCTATTGCGCTCGATAGACCAATATCCTTTGTGCTTTTCCAAGTAGGATAGGGAAAAGATAGTTGCCACCGAACTATAGCTTGGTCTATGAAAAAAATGCCTCTAGTATGTAAAGCAACAATAAAATCATTATTGTAAATGACAGATGGAGCAACACACCTAGAATGGAATCAAAACCGATCATAATTTGATTCCCCCTGCCAAAGGACCAGAGAATTTGACCAAGCAACCATTTTCTCACCTTTGTGAAACTCATCCATATGTAGGAGCCTTTTTTAATCCCAATATTTCCCCTTACATACCAATCAGAGAAGACTCTACCTTTTAAGTACTTCTCTGCAATAATTGCTTGCCAAATACCCTTGCCAAATATAGCCTGCCATAGAGATTTAGTCAATAGAGCCCAGCCAAACCTCTTCAAGTCAAGGATACCCCATCCTCCAACATCTTTCCCCTTAGATATAGCTTCAAAATTTACCAAGTGAAATTTCTTGTGTCCCTTATTCCCAGACCAAAGAAAGTGTGCCATGATAACTTTGATTCTATTAATAATAAATGAGGGAAGCCAAAAGAGATGCATCCAGTAAATAGACAACAGTTGTAAAACCGATTGGATCAAGATATACCAACCACCCAAATATAGCCAATGATGTGTCCATAGAGAAAGAAAATTTTGAAACTTCTCTACTATCCATCCCCAATCCGAGATCATATAGTTGTTAGGCTTCAATCTAAAACCTAGATAAGGAAAACCTCCCTCAATATGTGAGGCCTCAACATTAAACAATTTGGTAATACAAAGAACAACTTCCTAATCAGCAGAGGAATGTAACAGTATAGATTTGTTACCAATCATGGTCAAACCCGAGGTTGCTCAGAACCTAACCATAATGTGATAAAAGTCCAGCCATTCCTCACACGATACTATTCCAAAAGTTAATACATCACTAACAAAAAGGAGGTGTGTAACAGAGACAAAGTGAGATACTTGTAAACCCTAAATTATAGCCTATGTGTGTGCCTCCTTAAGTTTTAGACTGAGTCCATCCATGCCCAATATGAATAGTAAAGAAGACAATGAGCATCCCTGATGAAGACCCTTGCTAGCTTGAAAAAAGTTTGATGGATATCCATTAATTAACACCACAAAATTTGTTGAAGACACACATGCCATTATCCAAGCAATATTACCAATAAATAATCCAAATTTTAAGAGGATCATGTGCAAATATGCCCAATCAATACAGTCATATACCTTATGTAAGTCCAATTACATAATGATAGTCTCCTTCTTCTTGGAATGAATAGAGTGAAGACATGCCTACGTTGGGGCCACAACGTCATGAATCTGACGACTTGGTAGGAAGCTGAATTACCCCAACGAGATATAAGTTGATAATACTTCCTTAATCCTGCTTGCAATTTCTTTAGAGATCAGCTTATATATTATATTACGAAGAGAAATCAATCAAAAGTAAGAGAAATAGATAGGATGTGAGGACTTGGGGATAAGTGTGATAAAAGTCAAATTAATCACACTCAAAACCCTGCCACATGAATGGGATTCTTCAACCTTTTTGAGGAGGTCCAGATCCATAATAGCAAATAAGTGAAGAAAGAGCTCCACCATCCAATCATATAGACATGGATTCTTATCTTTGGAAAAATATTTGAATACAACCAATATTTCTTCCAATGTGACAGGTTTATACAGTGCAACGTTAGATTCCTCTGAGAACATACATGGGAAATTTTAAATACCCCACAATAGGTCAACATAGTCCACCCCATTACGGGACAAATATAAACCTTCAAATTATTTAACAACCTCCTTCTGAACATCTCCGTTGGACTATGCATGCCCCCCCACCCCTCCTACATCCTTTCCATTTCTCATATTGCATTTTTTTTCCTCCTTTGGTTAGAAAAATGATGAAAGTATTTTTTATTACGATCACCCTCTCGATCCAAATAGCATGACTATTGAGACGCTAGGAGGCATCCTAAAAATTAAGGATGTTTCTTTTTTCCTTTTTCCAGATCTGACATTTTATTCAATTGAGAAACTAATGAGGAGATAGGATCCATATCATGACCGAGAAGTTCCATTTCAACAACAATCTGATCTAAACCCTTTTTCATTTTGGCCTTCTATATTGTTTACAACTTGCAAACTTCCCTCTTAATAGTATTTAATTTCTTCATAAGAAAATCCATGGCAGATATAATAACCTGATAATCTCCAGTAGACAAAATTTCCTACATAAGAGAATTGAAGGAGTCCTCCTATAGCCACATCCTATTAAACTTGAAAGGAATACCCCTCTGTGTAGCCTCCCCTCTCCACTACAAAATAATTAGGAGATGATAAAAAATCTTAGTTTACAACACCCAAGATCTAATATTACCAAAAGACTCCATAATGTTCTTGTGTACCAAAATTTATTAAGCCTTTTTCCAATATGTTTCGAGCCGGGTCTATCATTATTCCAGGTAGGGACCAACAGATCTGGCCGAACATCCCATAGGTGATTTTATTCAAACAAAAGTTTAAGAAAATAGACAAGTGGTTCTAATCTACTGTGAGGTCTCCTACTTTAATCATATGAAAAAATAGCATTAAAGTCACCAACAATGAACATAGACTCAATCTTCATTATACCACAATCTACCATCCTGTCCCAAAAACCCCTTTTCTCCGAACAAGGAGCATATAGATTTAAGAAATGTAACTGGGATGGAAATCCCCTAATGTAACTGGTAAGTAAAATACCTATAAAATAGTTGAACACTATGACATTCACCCAATGAGGGTTCCAAAGAGCCACCAAACCACCAACAAGACCATAAGAATCAATAACAACAAGAAACCAACTCAGACAAATAGACAAAATATACTGTATGGACCTCTCCTTTGAGGCCATAATTCCTTGAATGAAGATCATAACAGGCTGAACATAATCGATCAAATGTTTAAGAGATGATTTTTTATAGGCGTCCCCTAATCCTCTTAAGTTGAGAGATAAAAATTTCATCTAGATACCATAGCCATGGGCACAGATTCTCTAAGGGCCCAAGGGTCAATAATAGATATAATAGGGATATCCCGGAGAGCGCCATCCAAAGCATCAAAGAATGATTTTGGGGAGGATTTCCCACAAAAATGTCTACTACCTTTACCCCCTTTTATATGGACAATGACATTCAGGGTAGATCTGGGACTGATGGAGGGAGATTGATGGGCATCATCCACTTTATGAATAAAAAGCATTGCAAGATCCATAACCATATTTTTCATTGAGAAATTAATCCAAACTTATACAGGAACGCCACAAAATACAGATATACACATAAACATAGAGATGCAACATAAATAAAACTCCATTTCATTAATGTCAAGAACTGAAATATGCTTACATACAGAAATGGAAATAAACTAGCTTGGGCGATGGTAGCTTATCTCTAAGAAGAGATGTTGTGGCTACATGCCTATGAACTATGTTACAATGAGGCTCAAAGGCCTATTTATTATTAAGAAATAATGTAAAACCCTAAACATCCAAAAACCTAACCCTAGGAGATGAAGCGCCAAAACCATGGGCCCTGTTTGGGTAAATTGGTACATCAAATTCCCGAGGTCATAACTTTGGCATACGATCTTTGTTTCAATATCATAACACCTCGTTTCAAATATCTCAAAGAGGAAGTTGAAAAAACTAGAGAAGCTATTTTGAGACTTTTCTAGTCTCAAAATGACTCCAGAAGTTTAAGACTCGAAAAACTACCAAAAATAGTAAGTTGTGCTACAATTAAGGAAACTAAAAAGAAACAACGGTGGAGGTCCAAGTGGAATAGGATGGTGGCCACCAATATCCACCTAGGTTAGTCCCCCCCCCTTAGGAAGAAATGGTCCCCATTGCCTTGAATGCCTCCATGTGGACCATTTTTTATGGATATCATTCCACAACTTCCCTTGTGTTTGTGTGAACTACATGGGTTGTTGGTATGTGTGGATGATTGTTTCCTTCCCCAGAATGTAATGCTTCCATTGTTGGCAGACCTGCACAATGGAATGCATCTCTTTGTCATAGGCGATATACTTTCAAACTGTGTCTGAAAGTGTCTCACTGTGATATGCCATTGGATGCTCCCGCTGAGTAAGAATTGCACCAATAACATAGTCAGAAGCATCTGTCTCGATCTCAAATGTTTGTTGCAGGTTTGGTAATTTGAGCACTGGTGCAGAGTAGAGGCAATGATTCAACTTGACAAGCACCTTCTATTAGGACTCAGAAAAAAAAAATAACTTTTCTTTCTCTCCTCCTTTGGTGACTTGACTCAAAGGCCAAATAATATGAGAGAACCCCAACATGAACATGCGGTAGAAGTTGGAAAGACACAGAAAGATACAGAGATTTGTTAGAGTGGTTGGGGCTGGAAAATCCTGAATGACTTATATCTCCGTTGGTTCCACATGCACACCCCTCTCATCAATAATGTACCCCAGATATTGAACATGGGTCATACCAAAAGTGCATTTCGCTAAATTGGCACACAAATTGTGTTACTGCAAGGTTTGGAGGACTTGTCGAATATGATGGAGGCATTATTCTAAACTCTAGCTAAAGATTAGAAAGTCAACCAGATACACCACCACAAATGAGTTGGTGAAGTGTCACAAGATTTCGTCCATCAACCTCATTAAGGTTGAGGGGGATTTCATCAACCCGAAATGCATGACTAACCATTAGAAAAGGCCCTCCTTGGATTTGAAGCCAGTCTTCCACACATCGGAGGGTTTGATCAATACCTGGTGATAACTAGACTTCAAGTCAATCTTGCTAAAATATTTGCCCCCCTTGAGCTCTTCCAAAAGGTCATCAATCTGTGGGATTGGATACCTATTCCAGATAGTGATCGTGTTTAATGCCCGATAGTCAATATAAAGTCTCCAAGTCCCGTCCTTCTTCTGTACCAACACGATCGAGCTCTCATAGGGTGATGAACTTTGCTTAATGTGCCCTTTTTGCAACAACTCATAAATCTGCCTCTTGATTTCATCATTCTCCAAAACAAAGCGTCAATAGATTGGTCCATTGGGTAGTGATGCGCCCACGTTAAATCGATGGAGTACTTGATCTGATAGTGTAGAGGTTCCCCTTTCGATATGGTGAAGATGTCACTGTACTCCTCTACAATCTTGTCCATCTGCTACTACCATACAGAGGAGCCCTATCTAGAGGTTGTGGCCAAAATATGCTTCTTGCCCAGAGGGAAAATCATAAGGAAAATAATTTTCCTGCTATCGGAAATGATCTTACTACATTGCTGCATAGTGATCAAAGAAACGATGGTAGGAGGCGCTACCTCCAGTATCCTATACAACTTATTTCCCAAAGTAATAATAATAGTGCGAGGCCTAGACTCATACTCAACATGTCACTTCCACAAGTATGGTTGGCCTAATAAAACATCATGAAATCCAAGAGGAGAAACATCACACAATACCTCATCTATGAAGGGATTGATTTCATCGGAAAGGCGACACTATTGGCTAATGCAAATATCTCTCCCTTGGTGAAGCCACCCCATGGTGTACAACTACAGGTGTGGTGTGGTTGTTAGGCCCAACCACTTCACAACCTCTGCTACAATGAGGCTATTTTGGCTCTCGTTGTCGACAATGAATTGCAGTGGTGAACCCTTCTCCCACATCTATGAGTAGAAGAGTCGCTCCCCCTCCTCTTGGCCTTAGGGCTCATCCTTCTGGATCTTGGTGGTGGAAATGGTGGCACCAGGCTCCGCATCAATAATCTGCTTCACTTTGTCATTGCCCTTCTTTGTTTCTAATTCCGATTCAGAACATACATCTGATTCGGAAGCCTTTAGCTTTGCCACTAGTGAATGCTTGGCTCGACACTCACTTGTGTTGTGAGTGGGACTCTTATGGAACTCACACCATTTCCCTATGTCTTTCTTTTTCTTCGTGGTGTTTTTCTTTCCTTGCAGCTTTGATGGGTTGTCTTGGGTCAGCTTGTCTTGGCTTTGTCCTTTGTTCTGTGGTTTGGGGGCACCTCTCCCTTGCTTCATATTCACAGATCCAAAGTCTCGCTTCTTTTGTTTAAATTTCTTCTTGATCTTGACAACATATCGATATGCCATCTCAAGTAAGGAGATGTCAAAGAACTCCGTCTCATCCTGGATATACTTAAACCACGATACTTGTGATTTGGATCTTAAGGGGAGACCCCCAAGATCTAAAAAATTGAAATGGATTTTGGGGGAGAGGCCCCCAAGATCTGAAAAATTGAAATCCCAGAAGAAAAAGAGGATAATGTCCAATAAACAAAACCACAAAGAATTTTTTTATTAAAATAGAGAATAACTGTGAGAGCTACATTGTGGCGGACAAACTGTCCTTTTACAAAATGTGACTTGTTACAACTTATAGTATTTTTCAGTTACAATACCACGGTTCAATTCCATCGGTGAATGAATACCATGGGTGGATGTCACAATACCATGGGAAAATACCATGGGTGAATGAATACCATGGGTGGATGTCATTTACAATACCATGGTTGGATGCCACTTACAATACCATGGTGGATGAATACCATGAGTTGATGCCATTTTCTATTCGGATCATTCCTCCCTCCTTAAGAAGCAATGGTCCCCATTGCGTGAAGTTCCCTCCTGCGAAGCCTTTGTTGAATATTAAGATCCGATGAAGAGAAGGGTTTTATGTGGTTAACCCATAACCATGATGAACGAAGATCCGAGAATAGAGATACCCTATAATGATTGTGACCAACTGTGATATTGACAATGTGTGGCCTAGCGAATGGACTTCGATGAATTGTGGGTTTGTGGATGACCCATAACCAAGATGAATGAATATTCGAGGATAAATATACCCTATAATGCTTGTGAAGGGAAGAGTGAATCCCCAAATATGAGGATCTGGGGAGGGATTGGGAAAAACAAGTGTATGGGGACACAAAGGATTACAATGATTAGATAACAAAGGAGACATAAAGATCAAAATCATGTCAAAGGATGAAGTCGAGATGGGAGTATGCGAAACAAATGTAAGTGAACGTGGATTACTACAGGGTTTGGAAATCATAAGAGGCTCAAAGATCCAAATATTGTAAGAGGATATAAGAGCTGATATGGGATCATGGGAGGTTGAAAAAATGTGAAGCTCATGTGCCAAGGGAGATACAGGGTCAGGAGAAACCACATTAGCCTAGACACCAAGATTCTCTGGGGGAGAGGGGAGGGGAGGATGAAGAAGGAATATTGTCCAATGATCCCACATCCAAAAAAAATTCAAGATAATGAAAATTACCTAGATACTCACAGGAAGAAAGAGGGACAAGGCCTTTCTCGGAGCAACATCTATGTACCAACCTCCAAATCAGACCACCCAACTAATGTCAATACTTACAGGGACAACAATCCATGAGATGGCTCATATGGTGCCATAGGAGATATCGTAAAGGGAATCCCCAGAAGTCTATTCGCTACCGGATTTTAGTAGGACCCCACTCTAGGTCAATGTTTTCAGGAAGGCCTCATGAGAATTTAACCTTAACCAACATCTAAGAAATATTCTTATTTCTAGCCCCCCCCAATGTTAGCATCTATATAAACAAAGTGCATGATAGATTTTTGAATCTCCTCGAAAACCTTGCATGTCCAAAATTTTGATTGGAAGACTTGAAAGCTTGACCGACACATATTTGGAACTTGGGGCATTAGAGAGGGGATTAAAGCCAATATACCACCCGTGAAGCTGTAAATATTTGCGACCATGAACCCGAGAGGCCTTAAGGATGTGATCCACGTTGTATTGATGGAGAAAATGTATGCCAAACCAAGAGTACGCATTTAGGAGATGGGGGGTTTGTGGTCCCCAAGGCTGCAATAAAGCTCAATAGTAGAGTCAGCAAGTTGTTGTTAACTACCATGCAACGATGCCCATAACACCAAGTATGAAATTCATAATTTGGAGGCTAGAGAAGTGCAAGAAAGATAAGACTTCTTGTATTCTGAGATCCTAGAAGACATAGCCACTTGGATTCTTGATTTGAGGCACAATTGGGGATGAAAGAATCACTATTATGGTGCACTAAGCTTATATTGGAAGATGAATACTCTGCTTGGTAGAGTAGCGATGGATAAACAAGATAATATATATAACATATTTTTTGGCTTGGAGGATGTAAAAGGATATCAGCGCAATCAAAACTATCATCTAGATAGGATTGGGGAGAGAATTTCACACATAGAACTTCATTTTCAATGCAAACCAGAGTCACATACTCCTCTAGTATCATTTGAGACACTTCACTGGTCACTTCTTTAAATACTTTTTTTTTATATAATTCACTCATAGATAACCTTGTTATGCTTGTGATGCAAAAACTTCTTAAATTTTGGACTAATTACTCTATAAGTAGGTGGTTGGTCAAATTGGTACCACATACCAAGGACATATTAGTTGATGATGCCTGATAGATGTACATGATTTGCTTGACTTTCTAAGGGAATACAATTTAAAATTACAAAAAAAAGTGAAAACAATGGGAAAAATCCTCCTTAATGTGTAACCTCAAATCAAACTAAAAATAAAAACCAAAGATTGTTAGAACTCTCCTCCTTATTCAATATATATAAAATAATGAAATGTGATTTAAATATTTGAAATGAAAAATTCATTATAAATAACTTTGACTATGTTATTACTTAGTATTTGAATTAATTGAAATTAAATCAAAAATAAAATCATAGAAATAGTGTTAGTGATTTAGATTGGATCATTATATATTTTCACATCTATTCTGATGTTTCCATCATGAAAAAATTAGAAGCATTATTTTATAGGAGTAGTTCTATCAATGGGACCTAGTTTGGAGAATTGGGGTTTGAAACCTTATGGCACCATCTTGAGGCCTTAAATGAAATTTTTTGTGGGAAAAAAATTCTCGCTAAATCATTGGACCACATGATGCTATTCTACACTTAGATACATTTCCAATGGTGCAAGAATCCATTAATGAGATTTCATAAGCAAAAATTATGCCACTTGGAATCTGACCTACCATGTTTGACCACCATGACATGAGTGGATGCCATATTAGCTCTTGCTACTCATGGAAAATGTCTTAGTGAGGTGAGTACTATGAAGAAGACTCCAAAAGGGTCAAATTTTTAAATCTTAGTGGAGAGGGCCTACTTTCTTTATTTCTATTGGGTGGGCAACTACCATCCATTATTGGATCGTAGCGTCAGAACTGCCTTTTTGAATTGGGGAAATAAGGCCCAGTCATCACTCCTCATTGTATGCCCATGATATCTCCTCATGATAGGTTGACTGTAAATATGAGGACCTCATGGCATAAATAATATCCTGCCCACCTACTTACCCTGACAAGGAAACCCTCCAAGTACTTATATTAGGGCAATGACTGAGCCTAACATTGACTTACACCTCTTTGTGTCAATTGGCAGGTTGTAGGGAGAGCTAAATGAGGACTACGAGGTAAATAAAGGAGCATCGTGGGCTTTATGTGTTCATTCGAAGAAACAACTTCCCTGGTTTGTCACCTTCTTGCCTTCTCACCAAAGCCAAATAATTCTCTGGTGGTGGAACTGCTTGCTAGCTGCTGCTTCCTCGACCCTTGATTATGGTGACCCAAATGAAACCTATGCCTCTGTGGGTGTCTTCAAACTGTAACTCTAAACCATTCATCTATATGAATCTCAAGGATGCAATAATAAGTTGGCATTGAGCACATAAGAAACTACCAAATCGGGGAGTGATGATGACTCCCGCTGACCTTGCGACCTGCCGGATTCAATTGCGATTCATTAACACCCATGAACTTTTGAGGGCTCTTAAAATATAAGGTACTCCCTCAAATAGGATCTATGGCAGGAAGATTCTTTCCCACACTAACCCTTGGATCCAGCTCTGGTGATTCTACTGCAGGAAGATTCTTGCCCTCAAAAGTAGACAATCTATCCAGCCAAGTGTCATAAATCTCCGTTCTTTGCCCTGGCTAGAGCATGTCAAAATGTGGCTCCTAATTTTCCAAAGTTGTAACTCTAGTTGAGAGTTGAAGGAGACAAACTTGATTGTTAGTTGGCTATCAAACTATGTTATAATTAGGCCACAAGGAGGAAAAGGGGTTCCATTTTATTCAATTATATATTTTTCCATAGTAGAGTAGAGCAAATAGAGATGAGAGTGGGAGAGCATAACAGAGGGAGTTGATGTTCTGTAGTATCATATCAACCCATAGGTCTCAAGTGACTCCATAAATAGTTCATTATCCTTTCTACTAGCACTATTTCCCTTTTAGACAAAAGAGAACATAGTGATATCACCTTCTAGTTGTGTTTTGTCCCATAAGGGTTTCTCAGAGCATATCTGTTGACGGTGTTGGACCCACCAACATGTCAAGGGGATCTCCCTGGTAAGAATTCCTAATTAAACCTCAGACAGTTTAGTTTAGGAGTCCTAGTTGTGGTTCGTATGGTAATGCCTTGACCACGATTTCGCATAGAGGCAAGTAAGATAACTCTGGTTGTAGCAAGGGTGTGACAACTTCAGTGAGTCAAGGAAGGTGCATGAGAGGTTCTAACACATGGGGGTTGAGATGAGTGCACCCCTTGGTAACCTGTAATAGTACTTAGATGGGAAGGGAACACACAAGCGAAGATACATCACAAGCTGGAAAGAAAATCAGCTAACAATCCAAAGTGATGGCTAAACCAACAACACATTTCAAAACGATTCTTACATACTCATACAGAATATTCCATACATGCATGCTAAGAAAGAAAATAAATATGCCATTTAGAGTAAACAAGATAGCTAGAATACAATACAACATATGAATGAAACATGTTGGATCTTATTATATAAATAACTGTAAGTTCTAGTCATACAATACATCCATTTCCAACCACTAGCTCCAATAGTGGAACGTTACAACCACATCCACCTGCTCCTGCAAAGAGATGTCCTAGCTCCATTTAGTGGAGAAGCCAAGGCATGTTACAATACTGTCCAAGATCTCTCCGAGATTGTCTTATTAGAAGCTTGGTTGACCAAAAGCCTATACAATGAGTTATGAGGGACTATTTATAGCAAAGGGTGGGGTGACCCTTGACATTCCCCATTGTGATTGTTCAACTACCCTCATGACTCTTCACCTACTCTATGACTATTACATCCAGCTATTGACACTTGACTTACACTTGACATGACTTATCATTACAATGCACATGTACCCATGTGAACAAAATGGCTTGAGCAAGCCATGCTAGACATCACTCTGACTTAGACAACCATGGAAGTACAACTCCTCAACATCCTCATGCTGATTAGTAGTAACTATTGGCTTGTTGGGGCTTGACTCAGGTTCAACGTTAATTAGCTAAACAAATCCCTACACTACCGGCCCTTTCGGCATCAGCCCGCAGAGTGCAGACCCAAGTCTCACTTGAAGAAGTATGGGGGGATGCTGGAACCAAGTTTCTGCACCCTGAGATGGCTGTGATGTCTGTTTATTCCTTCTTTTCCTGTCTTCATGCAGGTCTCTTAGCTCTAGAGATTTCCAGATGAGTACTTTATTTTTCCCTTCAATACCTCCACGAAAGGGTACAATTGACCTTCGCGCAGCCCTAACCTGCGGCTCAGGTACTCTCGTGTTGCTATGGCAGCATACCGTGTAGATTCCCAAAATAGTCTAATTGTCTTACTTATCTTATTAGATAATCATAGTTAGTACCACGTAAACATATTTTCTTACTTGCATTCACTTGACCAACGTAATTACATACATTCACGCATCATATAAGCATTATAAATGAAATTCATACATAACATGTCAAGATGCATTAACAAAACAAAGACACAAAAATTGTAGAATATTTCACTTTATTGATATCTTCCAAGTGATTACAGACTCTACCCACCCTGTACACACAGCTGCAGGGCTTCGTGCAAAAGCTGCAGACTTCCATCCTAAGCCTCTGTGCACTTAGCTGCAGAGCCTCTACCTACGCTACGACCTAAAACTTAGAATTCTTACTTCAGCGCTGTGGCTCTCTAATACTTATCTTCCTTCTATGACCCTTAAACTACCTAGAGCTTAGCTATTTTTATACAATCCCATGGTCCGTGGGCCATGGGTAGATCTCTTACAGCGGACTTTGCTTTACAAAAATAGCGGTGGACAACCCTTTATGATTCATAACACCTTCACACTCTGCAACCCTAAAATGCAGTCATGGGCTTTTGCTACGTCGCTTGCAGAGTCGCAAGCCTACCTTCAATAGATCCTATCACCATGTAAGCCTCATCCAGGCAAGGCTTTAGTCTTTCCTTCAACACCGCTTCCTTATGCAGTGTTGCTCCACCTATTCCTTCAGCTACTTGGCCTCCTGCAACTTCGCTAGTCTATGTGTCAGCACGACGGTTCACGCTATGCCCTTAACCTCATCATAGTGCTACTGTAGCTCATGCATATCTGTCTCTAGCTGCTGGACATTGGGGTCCTCCTGCAAACTGGTTAGGACCTCAAATGACTGATCAAAAAATTGCATGCAGTCTGCTACTGCACTTTCCACTGCTGCTACTACTTCTATGAAAGTGGTCGCCCGATATTCCTTCACTTCTGGCAGATTTTAAGGCTGGGTCTTCAACTGTAACTCCATAATTTTTAAGTTCAACTCCAAATGAACCCACACCATCTCAGTACAAGTGTCACGCACCCTTGTGGTCAGCTTGCAGATGCGTACCTTAACTAGATCCTCCGCCGGAATGGTCGACTCTAGGACCATTCAGCATGCCTCCTCGATGACCTGCAAAATGTGCTTGCTATGATTGGTCGTCTCGGTCTCAGCGGCAATGGTAGCGTTTCTCTGTAGTTCCATCTGCTCATTGCCGATCTGTTGTTCACTGATCACTTGGAGGGCGCGGTGCTCATGGGCCCTCAACTCTGCAATCACTCCATCCTACAAGAGGTGTAACACTTCACGCGGAAGTGCTGTCAGTGGGTCTGTCAGCCTCATTCTCTATGGCCAGTGCTGACAGTGGGTCTGTCAGCCTCATTCTCTATGGCCAGTGCTCCATCAAGTAGCACTATGGCACTGGAGGCCTTCCCGCGCAGCATATCGGCAACCTCTGAAGTGCCGATAGCTAGGCTGGTAAACACCATGCCAGCCTACAATGTGTGGGTCTACAGCTCCTGCAACTCTGTCTGGATATCCCCCAAGATGATCTACTGCTACTGCTCAAATTGTTGCAGGGCCTTTGCGGTGACATCCCTCACTATGTCACCGATATCATGCATATTTTTGTTGGGAAAAGTATCCAATTCGGAATGCCCCTATCCCACTCTAAGAGGTGATAGTGCCTTAGCAACAAACAAGGAAAACTATCTGAGTATTCTTCTTTATGAGATGTAAATAGAGAAAGAAGGATGTAACTAACCGGTGTCTTCCACTAGTTTGTTGATCCAATCACTCTCTCTTTTGTTCGCTTCCCGCTGCCTGCTCTTTCACTGGTCCAGCTTCACCCAGTGCCTGCAAGATCACAAGAGAGGAAAACTACACAAAAGACATAGATTCACATTCATAACTAGTTTAGGATCAGATGTAAACTAAATATGCAAATATAACAAAACATCATTGAAATACAAGCATATAGGAGAAACTCAAATAGCTTTATTGATATGATAACAAAGTT
The DNA here is from genome assembly GCA_031772625.1 of Pinus tabuliformis. Lineage (NCBI taxonomy): Eukaryota > Viridiplantae > Streptophyta > Pinopsida > Pinales > Pinaceae > Pinus > Pinus tabuliformis. The sequence continues at coordinate 243,715,426 of CM062818.1, read as the reverse complement.
CAAGAGGAGATACAACCAAATGAGTCCCAATCCAGCATCTACCTCCCAGCAAAGGAATCCCTTTCTCTCCTCCAACAAAGCATAAATCACCCAATGTACTAATCTCAATCTCAAACCAACAGCAATTCTCTGCAAAGTACAAAATTCCAGGCTCCTGAACCTCTGGGTGAGAGATCCATATATAGATGTAAGCAGAGAGGATGAGTCAGCTTATGTTTTGACTTGTGGCTTCTCTCTGTCAGTTCTTGCTTCCACTTGGAGGTTGAGAACCTCTTACTCATCATTTGGTCGAATTCATTGAGGCAAGTGTCATTGAGGAAGATTCTGGAAGCTTCCAGGGTCTTTCCACCTCGTTGAATGAACTTGCCATTTGTCATTTCCCGCTCAACGCACCATGGTAGTGCTTCTACCTGCGTTGCAGTGCACCTAGCCAGTGTAACCTTTACATTTCAACGCAGGCAGCTAGTGGAGCCACTGAATTGATCCTGATTTGACCATTTCTGAGTTGTTTTTGGTGGAGAACTTCTGGGAGAAGCTGTCATTGGTTGACCTTGTTCCTTTAGGGGCAGGAACAACTCTTTTAGGGACTTTGGATCCCTTGGATTATGGACATTTCATTCTCAATGCTGTAAGGCACAAAAATGTCTATAACAGTTGCCCCCTAAAGTATGAGGCCGTTTATCGGGTGAAATGCTTTATTAGGAGGATCCGAAGTTCTTCCAATGCTGGGAAGAGACCTGTAATAAGATACAATACAATACATTATTTTTCATACTGCTTTCATGATCTAGCTGAGGCGGGCATTCCCATGCTCAACTTTATAAATTCATTTTTCTGTACATAGAACAGACAATCGTCTGATGGTAGACTGATGATTTTGATGAAATAATCATCCTTTTGGTAGGATGATTATCTGTGTTGCAATGCTGTACATGTCAATGTCTTTATTTTTCCTGAATATATATCGCAGCCTGGATGGATGAAACTAGATCCGGGGTCTTCAATCTCATTCGATCTTCACTCTAAGTACAAGTCGATCCATGTGAGAAATGTTCTGAAGTCGAACATGGAAAGACATCGCTTGATTACCAGTCAATGATGTAAACTGTTAACAAGCGCGAGAGGAATCACCGATAATGATAATGACCCTCAAGGTACTGCATTACAATTCACGTGGTGTGAATAAAGGACTTGGCGTCGAACACCATGCAAAATCTTTCGGTCGAAGGTCATTGATGTATACCTATCGCCGGAAGTGAGAAACTTGCCATTAAGGCATGCAAGCTTCAAAGTACTGAAGGGGGTGTTCCTAGATCAACTTCTTGGATAATGAGCTGATGTCGACAAGAAGTGATTTGTCAAAGGAGGGCCTTAATGTATCCCACATCAGTGACACGGAACGGAGCAAATGATTTTGATGGAGGTGAAAACAATCTGATGATATATGGTTCAGGGTGGTGGTCATGAAAGGATGAAGGATAATGTATGGTAGTGGATGGGACACGGTTGATTTTTCTGGATGACTTCTCTTGAACATATCAGCGACACTTGTGTGATGGATTGGTAGCATTTACCCCAAAGGTGGATGGTATTGGCGAGACCATGGTGATGTGACCGGTGAATGAAACAGCCCAACCCGACTCAAGCACGAAGTGGAAGTGTCATGTTCAAGAGCGACTTGCTACCAATAAAAGTTCTTTGAGTTTCTTCCCAATTTTTCCCCAGTCATTTCTGACCAGTACCTCTTTATTTTTGTCAAGCTTGAGGAGGATAACATATGCTTGTTCTATAATTTGCCCTTCGGGCAAACCCATCGCTATGTTTTAACAAGCCTAGCGATAGTGAAACTCGTTCTTGTCTAAAGACAAGTTTGTCGCTATTAATGTTTTTTAACGAGTTTAACGACAAAGATAACTTGGTCCCTTTTCATTTTTAGAGAGTCTAAAAAGGCACGTAAAGATAACTCCAAAGTTCCTTTTTCGTCATCTAATCCCTTAAGTCCGAAAAAGTATAAAACAATACAGAAGGGATGAGTTTTCGATAGTTTTAACGAGCCGAACAAAACAAGCGCTCGATCTTTTTGTGCAATAATCCCTCAGGTCCAAAAAGATTAAAATCTAGAGGAGGGATAGCACTTCCGGTCGTTTTAACGAGCTGGAAGGCCAAAACTCGGCAATCTTTTCAATTTTTACGAGTCAGATGAAAAGAGCTTAAAGAAGACTCGTCTTTTGAGGAACGAGTGATAAAACGGGTAGCAGCTGATTCCAGGTAAGGGTCGGAATCTTCCAATCACGGCAGTGTTACAAGGATGGCTAAGTGAAATCACTCTTCGCAGCTGTTCCTCAAAATGGGTAAACAATCAAATGGAGGTGAATGATCGGCCAATGGAAAAGTGGAGGTGACGGTGCAAACACGACCAAGGCTTTAATGGCTGATAATGTTACATTCACGGTGGTTATTTACCGAAGGGTAGTTCATTTTTTAACGAGCTTAAATGTGGATTGAAACCCTTGCTCGATTTTATGTTTATTTTTTAACGAGCATGAACTATGCGCTAAAACTGCTCGATAACATGGTCTAATTTTGATTTTTTACCATAACTAGCTTTGCCCTTTTCAAAGATAGTACTGTACCCTCAATTGCTGCATCAAACTAGTTAGAAATGAATAACATTTGCTTGAAAATGAGATTAAAACCCTAATATTTTGCTTTGAACTACGTAAAAAGAAATTAAAAAGTGTTTTTACCTCTCATTTTACCATTTCTTTTGAACTTGGTTTGTTGGAGCTTTGGAGGTGCCTCTTCCCCCTTGATTTTCATCAGCTTATTTCGGGAGATTCTGTGGACGATTCTCGGCGCCGTCTGGACCAGGTAGGAGCTAAACTCGAGCTCTTTCATTTCATGGTTTCCTTTCTGCATTCTGTGCTTGATTTCCTATTTTTCTAAGCCCCCGGGGTTTGATGGGGTCGCTCTTCCATCAGCGCACCTAGTGCACTCGAAACCTGCGCTGAATGTCAAGCAGCATGAAGGCAGTTTGACCTTCAACGCAGGTGGAACACTGGGCAGGTGCGCTGGGCACAGAAAAAGAGTTTTGTTGCATAGTTTTTGATGAAAATTTTTGCCAGTTTCTCATCAAATCCAGGATCTAACTCCTCTCATGTTTGTTTTTCAGAGATATTGGAGCAAAATGACCCTTACATGGCGAGAATGAGAACATGAAGAAGAGGACGTGATTGCCCTACATGATCCTGTCACGGTGAACGCGCTGCAGAACTGTGGCCTGCTGAAGTTCTTCCGCATCTCTAGCATGAGACAGCAGATCAACCTACTGCAATATTTGCTCGATGCTTGGGATCCTATCAACCAAGTGTTCCAGATTAGGGGCAAATCTATCCCCTTGACCGCAGTAGACATTTACTTCTTGACTGGCTTGTCAAGGCGGGGTGCCCCCATTTCTTTGTCAGGTTCGGCCCGAGGGAGTTGGCCGGTAGTGCGTCTCTTCATGTAGCCAACAGATCCTATGTGCAGCATGCCTTGGAGTGCCTCCAACCGAAAATATTCAACTGGTGTGATGCAGCACTTCTTCAGATGAAAAGTGAGTTGACCAAGGTAAAGGACGGGAAGCTGAGGAACTTTGGGTTTGGTTCTATTTTGACTGCCTTCGCTTTGGAGAAGATACCACTGATGCAGCCACAGTACATTGCACTCGACTTTCCTTCTCCTACTGAACCACGCATGCAGAGATGGGTTGATCACATGTCTAGGCATGCTGGTCAATCTCAGATTTCTTTCTCTGATACCTTCTTCAGGTGGTTTGAGCGTCAGGAGATGGTCTATTCCGAGTATCCATATGTTGGCATGTACTTCCGGGGTGATCCGGATTTGGTACTGCTGGATGGCGAGCAGTGGGGCGCTATTGGTAAAATCTTCGACCATATCACTGTTTACTGTTTTTATTCATAATTTCCTTGTGCTTTATTCTATCAATACTTTAATCAAACTCATGTGTGCATGTAGATGTTGGTCCTGTTCGTCTAGTAGTTCGCCCGAGAGCGCCAGCCGCTGCCCCAGCAGGGGAGGCCGCCGGGAGGGTTATTCTTCGTGACCTTGATGTGGCCGAGACCCTCTCAGCTGTGCAGGAGCAGGTTGAGAGCCTTACTCTCGGCATTCCAGATGTGAGGATCGACGAGTTACCTCTACAGTTGCAGCGACATACTACTGGTGTGCCTAGACGATGGACTCGTCTCTTACGCATGATCGCACAGGCCGTGACGTGCTATCATGAGCATCACTAGACTAGGGTGCCGCCTAGCATTTTTGAGTTTTTGGGTCGTGTGACCGATTTTGTCTTGGTTACAGAACATTATATGTAAACCATAAACAACTTATATATATATTTTTTGATTTTCGGGGTTTTATTCTAGTTGAGTTATATGATCCATATGTACAACATTGATGATGTGTTTCTTTTTATAAATGTCACAAATGTCTATCTAACACATAGTTTGCTAATGAGTCGGTTAGTGTGTTTAAGTTTCTGGAAATATGTTGGTATTGAATTAAATCAAATTGTCTTTCCAAAATCTTAACCCTTAGGAACATGCGATAAATAGCTGGGTTGCGGACGGAATATATACCATTGAGTTGTAGTATTACGAGTTGTGAGTCTAGCCTGACGATTACTCGGCGTATACCATGGGTGATGGCATCAGAGAGCAGTTCTATCAACGCGCTATATTCAGCGATGTTATTCGTTGATTGACCAATACATACACCTCTGAAACTTACTAACTCACCGCTTGGATCAAAAAATGGCCCAGGCTGCGGAGGACAGGTTCCGCGAACTACGACTCGCTCCATCGGCATATCCCACACATGTCTCCAAAAGGTTTGACATCTGCAATAAATGTAAAAAGGTGGATTATTCGACCAAAATGACCACTTTAGTGAAAACAAAATACAACAAAAGCATATTGGTTACTATTTAAGCATAGTAACGCTTAAGGTACAACCCATTGCGAGGTTGCGCCAGTGGAATTCCGTCATAATCCATTAACTCGTAGGCTCCTTTTGCTAATACTCGTTTAACAATATAGGGGCCCATCCATAAAGAATTAAATTTACCTGCTCCCAATTTATCGGATTCTTGGTCGTAAAGCAAGATCAAGTCACCTTCTGAGAAGACACGGGGTTTGACATTTTTGTCAAACTGCGTCTTGACTCGTTTCTTATGGGCTTCGTTAGCCAAAGTGGCATCACGACGGGTTTCATCCAATTGGATTAATTCCAAGAAACGGGCCTCTTCTTCTGAAGTTCCGGGGAGGAGATCGATTGCGAGTTTAAGAGACGAGATTTCGCATTGGCCTGGTAAGACTGCTTCCAGGCCATATACCAGTTGGAAAGGTGTGAACCCGGTCGCATTCCTTACTGATGTTCGGTAAGCCCACAAGGCTGAGTACAGGATTAGGTGCCACCTTCTTTTGTGAACTCCGATCATCCTCTACAACATACGCTTCAGGACCTTGTTGATCGCTTCAACTTGTTCGTTGGCTTGCGGATAATACGGGGTAGAGCTGTCATGAGATAGCCCTAGCTTGGCAGCTAATTCAACCATCATGTGATTGCGAAAATGCGATCCATGATCCGTAACTATAGCTTGTGGTACGTCGAATCTGGCGACTACATGATTGAAAAAAAAAAGGGCAGCTGTTTCACCAGTGTTATCTAATGTAGGCATCGCCTCGACCCATTTGGTAAAATAGTCAACGGCGACTATAATATACCCATGCCCCTCGGTCGAGGTGGGGTTACATGTCATGAAATTGATGCCCCATTTGGCGAAAGGCCCAACAGCTACTATCGGCTGTAAAGGTGTGGGTGGTTTTCTGGTTTTGCTATCAAAAGTTTGACAAGCATGGCAACTTCTGACTGCGGTTATGCAATCTTTGAACATGGTTGGCCAGAAGTATCCTGCTCGTAAGATTTTTTGTGCTGTAGCATATCCAGATTGATGCCCCCCACATGCACCTGAATGACACTCATTCAGGGCTGTTTCGGCCTCCTCATGGGTGAGGCACCTCCTCAGAACCGTATCGATAACACGACGGTAAAGCATATCACCGACGATCATGTAGTCTTTTGCTTGGTATCGTATACGTTTTTGTTCAGAGTGAGAGGTGTTAGGCCTGAACTTTTGGGTTTGGAGATAAATTATTATATCTCCATACCACTCATTGCTTGTAGATATCAGAAACAAATTCTCGTCCACGATTGATTCTTTGAATGTTTCATCGTTGGACGACGATGGGAGATTGCACAATAATTCTGCGAAAACTAGAGCTTTCTTTGATTTGGATTTTACAAATTCCAGATCAAACTCTTGAAGGATCGCTATCCATTTTGAATATTTGCCCCCCAACAACTGTCGCGACAATATATAAGTCATGGGGTTGCAATCTGACAGAATGGTAGTTTTCCGAAAGAGGACATAGTGTCGAAATCTTTGCATCGCTTGAACAGCTGCAAGCGCTAGTTTTTCAACATAAGAATATTTGCTTTCTGTATCATTTAAGTTTCTACTTAAATAATATATGGGGTGTTCAATTCCGTCAACTTCTTGAACTAAAACCATTGCGATGGTTGTATCTGCTGCAGCCAGATACAGGTTAAGATCTCTTTGATAATCGAGAGCGTACATTAATGATGCTTTTATTAAGGAATCCTTTAAAGCATCAAAGGAAGCTTGCGCAACCTGATCCCAAACGAAGGGTACCTCCTTTTTCAAAAGACGTGTATAACCTTTAGCAAGTTCTGCGTAATTTGGAATGAACCTCCTCAGAAAGTTTGCTTTCCCTTGGAGTTTCTGAATCTGAAGCAAATTTGAAGGTGGAGGCAAATTGATGATTGCCTGAACCTTGCAAGGGTTGAGACGAATCCCATCCTTGGAGACTACAAAGCCAAGTAAATGACCAGAACTGATGCAAAATACACATTTGTGCGGATTGAGTCATATCTTGTAGTGTCGGCAACGTAGAAATATCGCTCTTAAATGTTGCGGATGATCAGTCCACTTTCGCGAATGAGCCGGAAGGTCGTCGAGGTATGGTTGAACGATGTTCTTGATGTCATGGAAGGCATAATTCATTGCCCTCTGAAATGTCGCCCCTGCGTTCTTTAAACCAAAGGGTAATTTTCGATATGCGAATGTGCCCCATGGACAGTCTTTGACTGGTCCTGTGGGCGGATATTTATTTGATTATACCCGGAAAATCCATCCATGAATGAAAAGATTTCACATCCGGCGCATTCATCAATTATCTGGTCGATGAAGGGTGTAGGGTAGTTGTCTTTTGGACAGGCTTGGTTTACGTCCCTATAATCGACACACACTCTAATTGTCCCTTGTTTCTTCATAACAGGGACAATATTTGATACCCAATCGGTTAGAGGAACCAGGTAGATGAAACCAGCATGGAGAAGTTTTTCAACTTCTGCCTTAATGGCAACGGCTTTCTTTGGGTGCACCTGCCTGAGCCGTTGTCTTACCGGTTTGACATCTGGATACATCTTAATTTCGTGTTCAACGATACTCGAGTCAATGCCTAGAATTTCATCATATGACCAAGCAAAGACATCTCTGAACTTGTGAAAAAGAGCGTTATATATTTCCAGTTCTGAAGGTGAACAACCTTTGCCGACATAAATATTCTCTACAACATTTGTTTTAGTCGAGATATTTATGGCTATAGTCTCTTCAATATTGGATAAGTTTCGCTCGGAATCCACCGTATTTACAGTATTTGATAGGAATTCAAAGACTGAAGGGTGATAAAGGTCGTCTTGAGTATCTTCTTCATATTCTGGAAGAAGGGAACGATGGTGGCAGTCATTCCATGGTGCCCCTTCAATCAACATTGATTGTAGAATTCCTTCGTCGGTTCCATGCACTCGCGACCAAGGATCTAAAGGGGTACCATATTCTCTAGACCTATCTACCCAAACGCTTGATGAGCGTTGATTCGGGTTTGCCTCCCATGCTAGAAACATTGATTGCTACAATACTTCTATTGGGCTTGGGGGCAAAACCATTGCATGATCCATGTTGATATCGTCTTCTGAGATCTTTGTGGAAGATATCATATTGCAGGTACCTACCGACGCTACTTCTGCCAAATCAATTGGAGGTGCAAGAGCGAAAGTTCCCATTAATATAGGATCTTTCAGTAGGCCTACTCCAATATTCTGAAGCGAATGGGGGCTTCCATGGATCATGGGAATGCTTCCTGTAACTTGTGAACCATTGGGGAGGAAGTTTTGTTGGTCGACGATCGTAATCCCCCCTTGAAAAGGGAATGCGATCTTTCTAAAATAGGTCGACACAACAGCTGCCATGGCATATATCCATGGTCTTCCTAGTAGGATGTTGTAATCAAGATTCCCATCGATGACTTCAACATCTATTTCTACTATTTTTCCCCCTAGTTCAACCTTTAAGTTATTTAGGATACCATAAGGGGTATATGTCCTTCCGTCGAATGCTTTTAATGTCGTCGAAGATCGCGACAAGATTGGAGATCCTAAAGTTTTCTAGCAACTCATCGACATAATACATGTAGATGCCCCCTCATCAATAATTGTTCAGTGAACAGTTTTGTTGAGGGCTTTCACTTGAATAAGGAAAGCTAGTTGAGCTGGTAACTGAGGATCGTATCCTTTGTGGTCGAAGGTTACAAGATTGGAATCCTTAGGATCAACCCCACCAATGGCCGATAACAAAGCTTGCCTTTGGGATGGACAATTTTGTAGTACTTCAAGAGTCGACATAGCGGATGGCGATTGGGCCAAATCTTCCACTATGTTATAATGTTGCGCTGCTCTGGCGCGAGGATTGAATGTTGACTTGTGTACTACTCCCTTTGGCGGTTTTATTGTTAATTCAGGAATGATGGGTGGTACAACTTCTGTCGAAGTTGTTGTCAAACTACTCGGTTGATCTTTAGCTTTGTCGTTCGACAGCTGCGGATTCCCGTAATCTTTTTTCCTTGTCGAAATCAAAGCATCATTTTGTTGCTTGGAAATCGACAACATTAGCACTTGCGACGGGGAAGCATTTCCACTATCAACCAGATTTGTGCCTGGATTTGGAAATGGATTAGTTAACACAGCTAAGGTTTGCGAACTCTTAAAGAATCTTTTAAGCTCAGCTTTGTATGGACATTGTGAGGTCCAATGATCCTCATCACATATGTGACATCCCGTGGAGGGTGGTTTCCTATTTCCAGGAGGGTTTGAAGAATTTTTTTCAGGAGATGACTCTCCTTGTTTCTTCTTCTTCCCTTTTCTTTGTTTCTTCTTGCTTCCTGGTTGTTTGGTTTCTTTGCCCTTATCTGCTGATATGGCATTTACTTCCGAAGCAAGAATTTCGTCTTTTGCATTTTGATCTGAAATCTTGCGGGCTTTCTTGGACGAAGCCTTTGTCGATTTCGCGTTTGTCGTGCCAATCACGCCATCGCCGGAATGAGAGTCATTATTTGATTTAGGAGGAGGAGGAATTGAGAATTCCGGTCTAGGGGCGTCAGGTATTTTGTCGTAGAGCATGCCAGACTGAGTATAGACCAAGTCTAGATATTGAGCACAAGCGATAACTTGATCTTCCGTTACGACTCCCCCCTTCGCCACATCTTCCGTTATGGCAGGAAGTAACGACTTGATAAACCATTCAGCTAATAGTTGATCGGGAACGTACGTTTTTACCATCCTATGACGACGTCGCCACTCATGTATATGATCAGATATGTGAGTGGCTGTTGTCTGTTTGAAGTTGGTTAAGATTTCCGTTCATGTCTCATACCTTATCGGTAATTGAAAATGGGTTAAGAAAGTCGTGGCTAAGGTGCTGAAATTGTCGAACGAAGCTCTAGGCAATTCAATATACCATTTTGCCGCTGGACCCATTAACGTCCTCTAAAAAAGGTGAAGCCTTATCGAATCATCGTTTAGGGTGTTTGATGAACACCATAGATGAAATGTCATCACATGATTCGATGGGTCCTCACCTGGATTTCCATTAAATTTAGGAATGTCTGATGGAAGTTTGTGAGGAATCGCTGGCCATCAAGGGGCGTAAGCGATTGGATCGTTTGTTAACCGGTGTAAATCGGGTAACTCTAAAGTTGCCACGAATGGTAACTGTTGATTCAGGTTAGGTGAAGCATACCCAGGGTACGATGGAATTGCCTGAGCAGTTGGCCTTTGCATACCAGCATAATGTAGTTGATGTTGGTATGACTGATACGGTTGGTGGACTTGACCACTGTAAAGTGGTTGATTTTGACCGTTTTGAATGTACGGTTGTCCACTGTTCACAAAGATCTGCTGCTCAGAACCTTGGTACACTTGTTGGAATTGTGGTTGTTGGTATTGCACCAGCCACGGTTGTGAAGCCATGCTCTGTTGTGCTATACTGACCGTCGGACCAAGATGTGGGGTAATTGTACCCGTTTGGACCTGTGTCGTCCCACCAGTTGGCGATTCTGGTTGAGTCACAGGGTCGAGGGGCTGTTGCATTACAACCTGAGAAATCTGAGGTTGACATACAACAGGCATCGTTTGAACTTGTGACACTGTTACAATAGCTGGTGTTGTCGGGATGTTCGACATAGGTACACATTGTTGCATAGAATACACAACTCTTGGTTGTTGGGGTAGTATAGGTACCCAACCACTTGTCGTAACTCCAGTATAACCTGAATACTGTTGAGAACTCCCGTATGGATATCCTCCCGGAGGGGGTAATGAAAGGGCATACTGCCCCCCATACAGTGGTAATCCGGAACTCAAGGGGATTGTTTGCCCTTGGGGACTGGATGGCCCAAATTGACCTCCAAATGGATCAATCTGTCGAGTCTCAACATAAGAGTTGCCGAATATTATTCCGGAGGAAAAAACAGGAACGGACCACACTGTCAAAATAGTTCCTGGATGGACTCCTTCTAGCGGTTGTGAGCTAGTCGGGACAGATGGTATGCCGGCAAACATTGTCGGAGTGACGGCAGGGAGTTCTGCTGTCATTGTGTCTTTCGACACAGTCCTAGATGTTGACGGTTGTTCAGACATTTTGAATCTATCCAAAAGATTACCTAGCGATTCTACAGGAACTTCCACTAGTGGTAGACTAAGTTCTGATGTCGCAGGAAATAGAGTGACCCCGACTCCAAAATGTGTTGGAGTACTTGCTTGCGGATCTTCTATAATTTCCTCTATCGCAATCAAACCAGGTGGAAGGGGAAGACCGTCAGGTTCGTAAAATATTTCTGGTGCCGAAGAAGGGGTTGAATCAACAGCGACAGATGTTTGATTAGCAAGACTCTCTGAACCGGTTGCAGATGGAACTGGTTCAGTAACGCAAGTGTTTGCTCTCAGACTAGGATCAGTATCACTGTCCCTCTGTGGCTGTTGAACTTCCTCTATAGGGGCAGGGTTTCCAGAAATTTTTGGAGTAACCAAAATCTCGGATGTTGTTGGAACACTTGTTCTAACTTTGATAGGAGATTTCGAACCGGTTAAACGAGTCCGCTTTGTCCGTACTTTTTTGATTCCGGAGACAAAGACGGTTGACTCGTAAGCCTCTGCGAACGACGGGGTTTCAATTGACTTTCTTCCACGATTGCGGATTACTCGATCAACCAAAATACAAAAGGGGAAAGTGTGTTTCCTAATTAAATGAATTTTTAGACGCTTTAGACACAACTTGCTTTTTCAATTTTAAAGAGTCGAGAAAAAGCTAAAGATGACTCTAGTCTCCTTTGATGTTTTAACGAGCCCGAAGTGACAAATGCTCGGATGGACTTTTTCCGTTATAGAGTTTGAAAAATGCCAAAAGGAACTGCTCTGGAGTTCTAGGTAGAGGGTGTGCCAAACTTTTTGCAAAACCGCAGAATACTTTTTAGGGTACGGGCGGTCAATCTTCCTGAATGCTGTGTTCAGTGCATTGCGATCAGTAGGGCGGCCGACACGGCTTCCTATGGATAAAGGTTATATTCCTATAGGGGTCTCCCGATATATACGCGACGGTACGTGGGAGCACAATCCGTATTGGCACTTATCGTCTCTCAGGAGGAATCACCCAACCATCAGCGAGGCGACCAGTGACCAGGTTTTACGACGCCGGAACACGTCTCTAGCCTAGACCTCTATGTTGTGTGTTATGTTACAAAGCGTTGTTAAGTTCATTCAATTTATTTTAGGTTGATCTTTCTTAGAAGTTTGCTTTTTTGGATCACCACGAGATGTATGATACAATTCCTAAATGCAGTCTAAAGATGATAAGCAAGCTTTTATATCTTTTCAACAATGAAAATCCTAGCTACAAGGGGAAAAGAAAGACACCATCTTTTCTCAAAGAGCATAGAGCACACAGTAATGCACTTTTCCCTAAATCAACATACAAACTGTCAAAATGCAAATGCACATATGCATGTATTTGTTTTCACTTTCTTAATATTGATGCCTAAAAAGAAAGTTGTTGTACAAATTTGAATTCGATTTCAAGTGAAAAACACAAACAAGTTCCTTTTTCGAAATCAAAGAGATGATTAGGACACTTTATGATTTACTTGTTTCGACACTTGAAATGCATAAATTCAAACCAAAAGACAAAAGTAGAAGCTAAATCAACTGTGAACAGCAAACAAACTCACTCCTAAGATCAAAACGACACTTACGACAGGTCTAGATCTAAGGGCGACAGTATGACTAGTTTACTTTTGTAATGGGAAACTGCAAATGATGTAACAAATACACAAAGAACAAATACAGTTTCTTTATACAACTGAGGCAGAATTGAGGCAAAGAAAAGGGGTTTCAGATAGGTACACTGACTGATAACAGGCTGCAAAAAACAGAGATAAAACTGAGCAAAAGGAAGCAGGGAACCACAGCTGCACAAGGCAAAGACTGATCAGCGCACCCTCAACACAGAGAAACTGAACTTCAGCGCAGGTAGCCTTCACGGGACCTGCGTTGAAATGCAGAACCTCTTCACAGAGTCTGCGCTGAAGCAGAAACGAGAGTTGTTTCTGGGTTCTGGGTTACGGTTTGCAGTTTAATCCATAGTTTTTGGCCGGATAAAAGCTATCAATTAGGTACAATTAGAAGGATGATTTATAGGAGGACTAAGATCTATCACAAAGGGCTATTAGAGCACTTGTGGATCAGCTGTTCAGATCATAAACAGGCCCAGTGAGTGGACTAGAGTAGCTGCTCTCTACTTTGCATTTGTAGATGGAAAATGCAGTTCGATTCGGCACTCTTGAGTTTATGAAATGAATAGCAATAGAAACACAAGTAAACTAACAAGATACTCTCCCCAGTGGAGTCGCCAATTTGTTGTTGGGAAAAGTATCCAATTCGGAATGCCCCTATCCCACTCTAAGAGGTGATAGTGCCTTAGCAACAAACAAGGAAAACTATCTGAGTATTCTTCTTTATGAGATGTAAATAGAGAAAGAAGGATGTAACTAACCGGTGTCTTTCGCTAGTTTTTTGATCCAATCACTCTCTCTTTTGTTCGCTTCCCGCTGCCTGCTCTTTCACTGGTCCAGCTTCACCCAGTTCCTGCAAGATCACAAGAGAGGAAAACTACACAAAAGACATAGATTCACATTCATAACTAGTTTAGGATCAGATGTAAACTAAATATGCAAATATAACAAAACATCATTGAAATACAAGCATATAGGAGAAACTCAAATAGCTTTATTGATATGATAACAAAGTTCAAGAGGAGATACAACCAAATGAGTCCCGATCCAGCATCTACCTCCCAACAAAGGAATCCCTTTCTCTCCTCCAACAAAGCATAAATCACCCAATGTACTAATCTCAATCTCAAACCAACAACAATTCTCTGCAAAGTACAAAATTCCAGCCTCCTGAACCTCTGGGTGAGAGATCCATATATAGATGTAAGCAGAGAGGATGAGTCAGCTTATGTTTTGACTTGTGGCTTCTCTCTGTTAGTTCTTGCTTCCACTTGGAGGTTGAGAACCTCTTACTCATCATTTGGTCAAATTCATTGAGGCAAGTGTCATTGAGGAAGATTCTGGAAGCTTCCAGGGTCTTTCCACATCGTTGAATGAACTTTCCATTTGTCATTTCCCGCTCAGCGCACCCTGGTAGTGCTTCTACCTACGTTGCAGTGCACCTAGCCAGTGTAACCTTTGCATTTCAACGCAGGCAGCTAGTGGAGCCACTGAATTGATCCTGATTTGACCATTTCTGAGTTGTTTTTGGTGGAGAACTTCTGGGAGAAGCTGTCATTGGTTGACCTTGTTCCTTTAGGGGCAGGAACAACTCTTTTAGGGACTTTGGATCCCTTGGATTATGGACATTTCATGCTCAATGCTGTAAGGCACAAAAATGTCTATAACACATATCACCTTCTGTTAGCGTGATCCGGTCCAGTGATGTCTTGGTAGCCTTTGATTTCTTCCTGGACCCTCCTTTCTCCTGCTCCCTTGGGTGCTTGATGTGGGCAGACGTCTCCTGAGGGTCTGCGCCATGTTGTTCTATCTCCTCCTTTGTCTCAGGTGAGGGCAACCTTGCGCCTTTGTCACAGCCCCGCTCTGTCCCACTTGTTTGCTTTACTATCTGGTGTGTGGCTTCCCGCTCCACCTGGGCCTTATCAACGACCTCCATTTTCCTCCTTTTGACCATCTGGTTCATCTTAATCTTGGCCTCCTCCTTCTTCTTCTACACGGAGGACTTGCTTCCTCCCAACGCCAAGTCTGTTGTAGTGCACCACTCTGTTAGGCATTGATTAACTACCGCATCAATCACATCATCCGTTGCTAGATAAGGTAAGTCATACCATTTCTGTGCAGGGTCCTTCCATGCCCTGATGGATACATGATGGAAGTCTACTTTAAATTTGGCATAGCCTTGCAAGTTGGTGTACATCGTTGGTGATAATCACGGTTTGTGATTAATGGCCATCTAAATGTTCATCTCCATCAAGATTCAAAAGATATTTTTGTCCCTGACTTACTAAGTGTCCTTGGTCACCCACAGTGAAGCGTACTTCGCTGCTTCTGGGAGGTCTGGCATGACCGAAGGGAACTGGCTATCCTTTAGTAGCTCCCATGCTACCAGCACAATTGAAAACAAGAGCCACGCATAGTGGAATGTCTTGCTGAGCTCCTACGCTTCGCGACAGTTTGCCAGGAACTCTCCGCAAAGGTAGTCTGACCAATTGAACTAGAATCCTTCAGTGCATTGGGCTGCTACTACGATGATAGGCATTGACACCTCATCAATGCGACACTTCCTCATCACTTTCCCTGCTAGGATCTACGTGGCTACCTTCACAACAGGGTCGCAGATGCTGGATATAGCATACCCACATGACTTCTTCACCAGTTTAAATTTTTCTTTCATAGACTCCATGAGGGCCTACTCACCACATTTTCCGCTAAATATCATGGCCAAATTCTCGCTTGTATATGGCAATCATGTTATCCTGTGAATCAATCTATTCGTGATGGGTATTGGCTCCTCTAGCCACAAACACCCATCATGCACCAAGCATAATAGTTGCTTGATGACCAATACTATCACCGGGGTGCGGTTGTAGTGTGGCACCCAAAGTAGGTTGAGAAACCCTGCCTTGTCTACTCCTTTGAGCCACCTTCACGGCTCCAATGTAGTCATTCCGGTATGGGTATCAATGGTGCGGCACATCAGTTTCTCAGTCGTCAGGTGTGGGAACTTCTCGTGATCCGCCAAGTCCCAGTCCTCAAGTTTCAGTAGTGACACTCATGCCAAGCGCGGTCCGTTGAAAACAATTTCGTTTGGCAGTAGAGGGGTTTGCAAGGGGGTCTTGTTCTCATCAATGTACATTGGTACCTTGGTCTTGGGCTTGCGCAAAGGGTCATACTATGACCATCAAGTAATAGGGTCTGCACCCTGGGCTTCAACCTCCTCCACTTCAACTCCCACATCCTCATCATCCATCAGGATGTCTTCAATGTCTTCCCCCTCTGGCTCCAAATTTATGGCCTTGTATTTCTCCTATGCAGTGGGGTTTGGTGGGTTTCTCCTTGGCAATGCATGCACCAATATGGTAGGCTACTTGCCCTTTTTATCCTTGGTGGTCTCTTTTGTTGGGGTCATCTTCGGTCTTGGTGTTCTCGGTGATTTAGGGACTTCGGCTAGCACCTTGGTAACCTTTGGAGCAGCTACTTTTGCCTCCATCTCAACTTCTGGCACCGATTCTTCTACTTCGGTATCTCTAACTTCTGTGGGTGCCGACATAATGCTTGCTAATAGTGCTCGTGACATCTATGCCAAGTTTGCAAATGCCAGAGTCTCTTTTAAAGACTCGAAGAATTCTTGGTTCATGGGTGCCTGAGAGCGCAACAACTCCATTCTCAAAATGCTAAGGGTTTTTCATTGGACATACACTTGTAATTTATAGGGCATTTTGAATTCAAATCTAACTGTCCCCCCAAAATTCGGTTCATTAGTGCCAGATTGGCAGCATATTTTCAAGGATCTGTGTGATAAATTTCATATTAAATGTCGACCGCCCACTCCAGTTGGCCGCACTTCTATGTCAAATCATTTACAATGACTTTAAGGGTCACTTTTCGATTGACTTGCACAATTTCTCCCTGGGTAGCACAACTCCCTTCACGCTCCCACGAACCCTGTGACACTTCCTTTCTTCGCATAATCATCAAATCACACAGCTCCCCAATCCGGGCTATGTAGTTTATAGTCCCATACCTCCTTTTAGCTTCCTAGAGTGCTAAGACTATGCTACCTTCATCTAGTCACATGGCCAGACCGCTGGTGTATGGCTTCAAGCAGCTGCCATTCACCTTTCCTAGTAAGGGCTCTCCATTCAATTTGACCAGCTGTACCACTCCTCCATCGGTAATTTCCTTAATGACATAGGTCCCTTACCAGTGAATTTTGAATTTCCCTAAAAATTTATCAAACTTATTGTCATATAAGAAAACCATATCATTTACCTTAAAGGTGCGCAACTTAATTTGTCGATCATGCCATGCGTTTTCATGCTGCTTTTGGACTTGTTGGTGAAATCCAACTAGAAATATTTCTTCCTCAAGCTCATCTAGCTATGTGAGCCTTTCATCCAGGGCTCTGTGATCCGTCATACCTGTGAGTGCTACTATGCACAAACTAGGCATAATATATTCCATAGGAATTACTACTTCAACACCATAGACAAGCCTAAAGGGGGTTTGTCCAGTCAGCTTCTTGCATGTCATTTGATAAGCCCATAGTATTGCAGGTATACGTAGTTCCCAATCACTTCACTGAGCATTTAAAACCTTGGTCAACGCGTTCTCCAACACTTTATTGAATGCTTCCATTTTTCCGTTAGCCTACAGGTGATAAGGCATGCTCTTCTAGTGATATACCTAAAATTCGTCCGTCAGCGCGCTAATCGTCTCATTCAGAAAGTGCATATTGTGATCACTCATCAAGATCTTTGGACAACCAAATTGCATTAGTACATACTCAAAGAGGAACTTTGCAACTGTCATGCTTGTGCAATCCTTTACAGGTTGTGCCTCTGCCCAACGAGTCAAATGCTCCATTGCATTGATAATGTACCTTGCTCCCATCTTTCCATGGGGATGAACAGGTCCCACAAAATATATTACCCATTTCTCAAAGGGTTGTGATGTCATCTATGGATTCAAAGGAATCTCATCTCTCCATGATGGCCTACTAGTCCTTTGACACACATCACATGCCTTACAATATGCTTTTGAGTCATGATGGAGAGTCAGCCACCACAACCCTGCACGTAGAATCTTTTGTGCAGTCACTCTCCCTGCATAATGTCCTCCCGCGACGCCCCCATGAGCTTCCATGAGGATACTGCTTCTCTCAAACTTAGGTACATATTCCCACAATATCACATCAGAGACCATTTTGTACATATGCGCAACAATGACAGAGAAATCTGCCACGCACACCATGAATTCCTTCTTCTGCTGGACAATGTATCCTTTTGGGGCAATTCTTGTCATTAGGAAGTGTATTATATCCTCAAAATAACCATCTGTGATGCGCATTGCAAATATTTGTCCGTCAGGCAATCCTTCCTCCAAATTAGTGGGTTCTAGTCCCGCATTCAGTCATCCAGGCTTCACAATAACTTCCAAATCATACTCCTGGAACAATAAGAGCCATCTGTAGATTCTCCCTCCCAACACAGGGTTATTGACCAGATACTTTAGTGCGGAGTGATCTGTATACATCTTAAAATGGCCACCCAACATGTAGTGCCTAAACTTTTGGAGCACATACACCATGGCTAACCCTTCGCGCTTGGTGGCGGAATAGTTCTTCTCCACTTTGGATAGATTTTGGTTTGCAAATGTGATAGGATGGTCCAACTCTCTTCTTCTAGCCTATGTCAGTACTACTCCTAGTGCTATACATGTCGTGTTGACATGTACATGAAACTCCTTCTTCCAGTTTGGGAAGACTAGAATCGACGCGGTGACCATCTTTTCTTTCAATACATCCAAGCTCTTCTTATAGTCCTCATTCTAGCAGAAGGTGACATCCCTTTTCAACAGCGTTTCCATAGGCACGGTGATTTTGGCATAACCTTCAATAAATTTTCTATAATATCCCGTGTGGCCTAAGGTAGCGCATAGCTATTTCACACTCCTGGGCATTTCCAAGTTTAGTATCACCTCTATCTTCACAGGATCTACCATCAATCCCTATCTGCAAACCACATGACCTAGCAAGGTCCCAAAAGAGACACATAATATAAACTTCTTCAGATTAAGTGTGATTTGGTATCTTCGAAAAGTATCTAGCATCAGGCGTAAACTAGTGACATGGCATTTCACCAGCCGAAACATAATCTAGTCATCAAAGTATACTTCTAGGAACTTATGAATAAATTACTTGAACGCAACAAGGACTATGTGCAAGAAAATCGTAGGTCCATTCTTCGATCCAAATGACATTACGGTGTACTGGAAACAACCCCACTTAGTTGTGAAGGTTGTCTTGCTCCTATCCTTTGGTGCGATTTTAATCTGGTGGTACCCAGAGAACGCATCAGTAAAGGAATATCTTTCCTGGCCACCTACATTGTCCAACACTTCATCAGTGAACAAAGTTGGGAAAGGATCATGTACGCAAGCATCATTCAGCTTTCTGAGATCCACACATATCCTTATTTCAACCTTCTGCTTCTTCTCCTATACCACCATTGGGCTTACCCAGTCAGAGTCTTCCACAGGCTCAATGATCCCTAGCACAAGCATCTTGTCTAGCTCTAAGCGGACCTTCTCCTTATACGTCAGATTGAGACGATAAGGCCTTTGCTTAATCGACTTCACTTCGGGCTTCAATGTGATCTTCATAACACCTAGGTCCCTAATTATCCCTTTCAGATCAATAAACTTGGTAGGGAATAAATCCTAGTATTCGCGGAGAAATTCAGTGACCTTATCCACCATCACATCATCCCAGTAATCTCCAATCTTTATGAATTTTGGTTCTGCCTCCATACCAATTTTTACTTGTTTTGTTTTCAATGACGCAGTTATATCAGGATTCTCAAACTGTGGTCCTTCAACATCGCAATGACCTTCTGTCTCAGGGATGTTAATATTTCATGGATCCTCATCCTCTTCTTCAACAGTTACATTATAACATTCCAGTGTGTGACTCAGCTGAGTAGCCCATTCAGGCTGAATCAGGTCCAAAGGATCCTACGGTATCCTAAATATTGCTACTTTCACCTCTTGTAGCACCTCATCGATACAGTCAAATCCATCTTCAAAACTGAACGTCATTATGAATCCCTCGCGTAGAATATCCCACTCACTTGTACCATGGAAAATCTTTGTTTCTATGTACTAGTTCATCGGGATGACATCTAGGGTGTGACAGAATAGGTGCACCCATTGAGGTTGGGGATTCTCTCCATAAGCTTGAGCCCATTTGGCCAAATGCATGCATGGATCATCCTACCCATCATCCTTGTCTATCATTCACACCTTCGGCTTCCCAAATCGTGTTCTCATCATCCTCCTACATTTGTGCCAATCATCAAAGCTTCCTTTATGCGTACCCCACCATCTTGCGAGCATAGCATGTAGTGCCCAGTCCAATGCCTGGAAGCGCTACTTTTCTGGTACCTCGCTTTCACATGGATCCAAAAAGATATCTACATCATTCAGGCCATCATAAGTAGGTAGATTTCTTACCTCTGAAGACACACAGCACAACGACCGAGTCATCATGTTGCAGCTCAGCGTAGTCACTTCACGTAACCGATCCTGCCAGCGCTGTAATTCTTCATCATAGTCCGAGGTGCAAGAACTCTTGTAGTCCCATGTAATCCATTCATCTGTTGTTGGATTCACCCAATCTTGGTCTTGCGTCGTTATCTTGTAGATACAATCCAGATCGTCGTTGCTCTCATCGCGGACTGGTTTAGTGTATCACAATCCTTCAGCAGGATCCAGGGGTACTATTACACGGAGCGATTTCTTCTCAAATATCATCTTTCTCTTCTTTAGGTTGAATACCCCATTCATATCAGTAGCCTAGTCAATTCCCAGGAGTGCAGGATAGGGGTTGCTGTCATCCACAATTTCTATTACTTCAAAGTCATTGAGTGCGCTCGCACCTTCAATATCCATAGTCACCCCCTGCAGCCACCCCATGGAGATGATATTTTGCTAGTTTTCCATCCTTAGCTGAATTAGAGACCATTGCAGCGTGGGTCTCCCCATCCATTCCCAAGTCTGCTTTGGTAGGACGTTCGCATCTGACCCCAGGTCCAAAATAACCTGATCCATCTCATACTCTCCTATCTGCGTGGTCAGTCTCATCTCTTGTCCCATCCTTGTTTTATTCTTGCTAATCTTTCATACTACTTGTGGCTCACTCGGAGTTTTTCCAACGCATTGGTTTATGATCTCTTGTAACCCCTTCATAGCTTTGCTATCACGTAGTAACTTCATGTAGGTCTCCAGGAAGGTTGTAAGCATAGACGGGTCCATCTCCTGATCAAGCTTGTCCTTGCTTCCTGAGGTGGAGGCCTCAATGAAGCTCTTCTTTGCTTCCATGAATGTTTCATCTGCGCAGTCCAAGTCGAACTCACTCTCCTTCGATGGAGCTTTGCAAACCCATGTATTGTCTTTGGGCTATTTCCCCTTGTCATTTGCTATTTTAATTCCATTTCGGAGCAATATATTCACGTTCAAGTCCTCTTCGTGCGGTTCAGACCTCATCATCTGCAGGTTTTGAGTCGGCTGAGGTGGTAGCACCCATTTGTCACATATCCTTGCTATCAACGTAGGAAAGTCTCCATTTCATGATCAAATAGAGTGCAATACTTGCACGATGAATGTGTTGGGCTAGTGCAATCATAGGCATAATGTCCTAGTCCTCCACAATTGTAGCAGATCAACTGTCCCCGACCTCTCCCAGGTCATCCTCCGCCCTGGCCTCGTCCATGCCTATGAAATCCTATTCGTGCCATCCTCGCGCTCTGGTCAGGGGGCTGAGTTTTTGCCTGAATCCTATAGGCAGGAGTTCTATCCATCATTAATTCATAACTCCTGCAATTACGCTCATCATGCCCTACCGACCTACAAAAGTTACAAAACAGTTGTTGTGGTGTCTACAAAATTTTCTGCAACAAATGAAAGTTATCTGTGGCATGTTTTCCTCCTACCAAACATATAGCGCACCACAATGCAGGCCGCACGCTCGGTCCTGCCTGAGCCTCTGGCTTCAAAGGCATCAGTCCTCCTCTTGCAATGTAGTTCGCAAAGACTGGGCAATGGTCTTTGTCATGTCCCTCACTCTTGCATTTAAAGCTGTTTTTGGCTTCAAGGGGATGCCTTTGTTGTTGAGGGGTTTCACTCGGGCCTGTGGTAGATCGTGTTCAGTGGGAGATCTGCAAGATCGATTCTGGTGGTCAAAGAAGATGGTGAGTAGAGGAAAGATAGAGATCGAGAAATTTAATGGTTAGAACTTTGAGTTATGGAAACTCAAGATGGAGGATCTGTTGGTGGATAAAGATCAGTGGATTGCGGTAGATCTAGGTACTAAACCAACAGGAGTGTCTGATGAAGAATGGAAGAAGTTGGATCGGAAGGCAAAGAGCACAATATGATTATGTGTCTCAAATTCAGTATTGTTGAATGTATTAGGGGAATCTATGGCGAAGCTTTGTGGGATAAGTTAGGGACTTTGTACCAATCTAAGTCTCTAGTGAATAAACTATTCCTATAGAAAAGTTGTATAACTTGAGGATGAAAGATGGAGACTCAGTGATAGAAAATTTGAATGAATTTAATACTGTGGTAAGTCAGTTGTTGTCTGTTGATATCAAAATTTTAGATGAAGATAAGTGCATTAGTTTGTTGTCCTCTATACCAGATTTGTGGGATAGTCTGGTTATTGAAATAGGTAGCAATGCAACTTCCTTGTAGCTTGATGAAATAGTTTCATCCTTGTTGACGGAGGAGATAAGACGGAAAAATATGGAGAGACAGAATGGTGATGTATTGTCTATACGAGGATGTTTCTAGAACATAAACAAAAATAATTCATCAAGTGGGAGATCTGAATCTGGAGGGAGATCTAAATCTCTAGGAAAACCTGTAAAGGTGGTGTGCTAGAAATGCGGAAAGGAAGGGCACTACAAAAGGGACTGTAAATCTAAAGCTCCTGACAAAGGAAATGGATCTGATGATTCTCCTTCTGCAGAGGCGAAAACCACCTCAGATGAAGGTGGGGATGTGTACTTGGCTTCTTCAAGTACACATGTATATCCTGAGGCACAGTTGATTGACTCAGGTGCATCTTTTCACTTCACTCCCCATAGAGAGTGGTTCTGCGAGTATGAGAAATACGATGGTGGTGATGTATTATTAGGGGATGATAGGAAGGCTAGAATCATTGATCATGGAAAAGTAAAGTTGAAGTTGCAAGGTGAAAGGGTTAGAACACTTCCGGGTGTTCTACATATTCCTGCATTGGTGAGAAATCTGATTTCTGTAAGCAAGCTAGATGATGCAGGTTTAAAAAGAGTGTTTGAGAAGGATACCTGCAAGATGGTTCAGGAAGCACGGGTATTGATGGGGGGAGTTCGGATTGGAACTTTGTACAAGCTACAAGGTAGCACTGTTGTTGATGGGTGCAACAGTTCTATGGTTCTTGAAAGTGGAGCAGAAAATCTAGTGGTCTCTGGAGAGAAGACCATGCTGTGCATCAAAGGCTTGGACATATTGGAGAAAAGGGCCTTTGAATACTTCATGGTAAAGGTATGGTAGAAGGTATGAGTAATAGCTCTCTGAATTTTGATTTCTGTGAAAATTGTGTATATGGGAAGCAACATCGGGTGAGTTTCCCCTCTAGTGGTAAGAGGGTAAAACAAAAATTAGAGCTTGTGCACGGTGATGTGTTTGGACCTGTGAAAGTTCCATCACTAGGTAAGTCTGTGTACTATGGATCATTTACAGATGAATTCTCAAGGAATACATGGATATATTTCCTTAAGAAGAAATTGAAGTCTTTGATAGGTTTAAAGAATTTAAGGCTCTGGTGGAAAACCAAAGAGAGAGGAAGATAAAGGTGTTGAGGACAGATAACGGCGGAGAGTTTTGTAGTAAGGAATTTGAAGATAGATCACTGGGCATGTTTTCCTGCTACCTGACATATAGCACACCACAATGCAGACCCCACGCTTGGTCCTGCCTGAGCCTCTGGCTTCAAAGGCATCGATCCTCCTCCTGTAATTTAGTTCACAAAGACCAGGGAATGGTCTTTGTCATGTCCCTCACTCTTGCATTTAGAGTTGTTTTTGGCTTTAAGGGGATGACTTTTTTGCTGAGGGGTTTCGCTCGGGCCTGTGGTAGACCCTGTTCAGTGGGAGATCTATGAGATTGATTCTATTGGTGAAAGAAGATGGTGGGTAATGGAAAGATAGAGATCGAGAAATTAATGGTCAGAGTTTTGAGTTATGGAAACTCAAGATGGAGGATCTGTTGGTGGATAAAGATCAGTTGATCGTGGTAGATCCAGGTACTAAACCAACGGGAGTGTCTGATGAAGAATGTAAGAAGTTGGATCGGAAAGCAAAGAGCACAATACGATTATGTGTCTTAGATTTAGTATTGCTGAATGTATCAGGGGAAGCTACAACAAAGGCTTTGTGGGACATGTTAGGGACTTTGTACCAAACTAAGTCATTGGTGAATAAATTGTTCCTGTAGAAAAAGCTGTATAACCTGAGGATGAAAGATGGATACTCGATGACAGAGCATCTGAATTCATTTAATACTGTGGTAAGACAGTTATCATCTGTTGATATCAGAATTTCAGATGAAGATAAGTGCATTAGTTTGTTGTGTTCTCTACCAAATTTGTGGGATAGTTTGTTTATTGCAATTGGTAGTAATGCAACTACCTTCTAGTTTGATGAAATAGTCTCATCTTTGCTGACAGAGGAGATGAGATGGAAAAATATGGAGAGCCGGAATGGTGATGCCTTTTCTGTACGAGGACGGTCCCATAACGAAAACAAAAATAAGTCATCGAGTGGGAGATATAAATCTCTAGGAAAACCTATAAAGGTGGTGTGCTGGAAATGCGGAAAGAAAGGGCACTACAAAAGGCACTGTAAATCTAAACCTCCTGACAAAGGAAAGAGATCTGATGATGCTCCTTCTGTAGAGGTGAAAACCACCACAGATGAAGGTGGGGATTTGTACTTGGCTTCTTCAAGTACACATGTATATCATGAGGCATGGTTGATTGACTCAGGTGCATCCTTTCACTTCACTTCCCATAGAGAGTGGTTCTGCAAGTATGAGAAATACGATGGTGGTGATGAATTCTTAGGAGATGATAAGAAGGCTAGAATCATTGGTTGCAGAAAAGTAAAGTTGAAGTTGCAAGGTGGAAGGGTTAGAACACTTCCGGGTGTTCTACGTATTCCTACATTGGCGAGAAATCTAATTTCTATAATCTGGCTGGATGATGCAGGTTTAAAAATAGTGTTTGAGAAGGATACCTGCAAGATGGTTCAGGGAGCACTGGTATTGATGTAGGGAGTTCAGATTGGAACTTTGTACAAGCTGCAAGGTAGCACTGTTGTTGATGGGTGTAATAGTTCTATGGTTCCTAAAAGTGGAGTAGAAAATCTAGTGGTCTCTATAGAGAAGACCAAGTTGTGGCATCAAAGGCTTGGACATATTGGAGAGAAGGGCTTTCGAATACTTCATGGTAAAGGTATGGTAGAAGGTATGAGTAATAGCCCTCTGGATTTTGATTTCTGTGAAAATTGTGTATATGGGAAGCAGAATTGGGTGAGTTTCAACTCTGGTGGTAAGAGGGCAAAACAGATATTAGAGCTTGCACATAGTGATGTGTTTGGACCTATGAAGGTTCCATCACTAGGTAAGTCTGTTCACTATGTATCATTTATAGATGAATTCTCAATGAATACATGGATATATTTCCTTAAGAAGAAATTTGAAGTCTTTGACAGGTTTGAAGAATTTAAGGCTCTGGTGGAAAACCAGAGAGAGAAGAAGACAAAGGTGTTGAGGACAGATAATGGTGGAGAGTTTTGCAGTAAGGAATTTGAAGACAGATCACTGGGCATGTTTTCCTGCTACCTGACATATAGCGCACCACAATGCAGGCCCCGTGCTCAGTCCTGCCTGAGCCTCTGGCTTCAAAGGAATCGATCCTTCTCCTGTAATGTAGTTCATAAATACCTGGGAATGGTCTTTGTCATGTCCCTCACTCTTGCATTTAGAGCTATTTATGGCTTCAAGGGGACACCTTTGCTGCTGAGGGGTTTCGCTTGGGCTTGTGGTAGACCCTGTTCAGTGGGAGATCTGCAAGATTGATTCTGGTGGTGAAAGAAGATGGTGAGTAGTGGAAAGATAGAGATCGAGAAATTTAATGGTTAGAGTTTTGAGTTATGGAAACTCAAGATGGAAGACCTGTTGGTGGATAAAGATCAATGGATCACGATAGATCCAGGTACTAAACCAACGGAAATGTCTGATGAAGAGTAAAGAAGTTGGATTGGAAGGCAAAGAGCACAATAAGATTATGTGTCTTAGAGTCAGTATTGCTGAATGTATCATGGGAATCTATGGTGAAGGCTTTGTGGGACAAGTTAGGGACTTTGTACCAATCTAAGTCTCTGGTGAATAAACTGTTCTTCTAGAAAAAACTGTATAACCTGAGGATGGAAGATGGAGACTCGGTGACAAAGCATCTGAATGCATTTAATACTGTGGTAAGTCAGTTATCGTCTATTGATATCAAAATTTCAGATGAAGATAAGTGCATTAGTTTGTTTTTTCTCTACCAGATTCGTGGGATAGTATGGTTATTGCAATAGGTAGGAATGCAACTGCCTTGCAGGTTGAAGAAATAGTCTCATCCTTGCTAAAGGAGGAGATGAGATGGAAAAATATGGAGATCCAGAATGGTGATGCCTTGTCTATACAAGGACGATCCCAGAACAGAAACAAAAATAAGTCATCGAGTGGGAGATCTAAATCTCTAGGAAAACCTGTAAATTTGGTATGCTGGAAATGTGGAAAGGAAGGGCACTATAAAAGGAACTATAAATCTAAAGCTCCTGACAAAGGAAAGGGATCTGATGATGCTCCTTCTGTAGAGGCAAAAACCACCTCAGATGAAGGTGGGGATGTGTACTTGGCTTCTTCAAGTACACATGTAGATCATGAGGCATGGTTGATTGACTTAGGTGCATCCTTTCACTTCACTCCCCATGGAGAGTGGTTCTGCAAGCGCGGCACTAATGATTATGGTTTGTGCTACCAAGGAAGACTAGGATTTGACAGAGTTTTGGAAATTCGTGGCTTTGTTGATGTAGACTGGGTTGGAGATATGGATCAAAGAAGATCTACAAGTGGGTATGTGTTTAACCTATTTGGAGGTGCAGTTAGTTGCATGAGTAGGAAACAATCTGTAGTGGCACTATCAAATACAAAGGCAAAATACATGGCAGCCACTCATGCAAGCAAGGAAGCAGTTTGGTTTCAGAGATTGTGTTCAAGTATGGGGTTAGTATAGGGAACTATAAGTATAGACTGTGACAGCCAAAGTGCAATTTTCTTGGCAAAGAACCCTGCTTACCATTCAAATACAAAGCACATTGATGTTCAATATCACTTTGTGAGGGATATGATAGAAGACTAAAAGGTGTTGCTGGTAAAGGTGGACACTTTGAAGAATACTGCAGATGCATTGACAAAATCTGTGAGCTCTGAGAAGTTCTCTTGGTGTAGAGAAACAATTGGCATTGCAGGCTTGGATAAATGACTTAGCTCTCTTGTGGTCCCCAACAACAAGTGGGAGAATGTTGGGTTGTGTTATTCTTTACATGACTAGCCCATATAGTGAACTGGGGGGACACCACCTCCAACTTCACCACCATCGCCTATGACTTCACCAGTACCACCTCCACGTTTGCCGCAGTTCAGTATGGAAAACTTAGTGAAGCTGCATTTGGTCAAAGGTATGGGGAATGAGGATCCGGACCAATTCTAGTTTGTCACGAAATCTGTATGGGAAGCTCAAGGCATTACAGATGATCACATGAAGTGTAGGTTTTAACCCCATACAGAAATTACCTGCATACGAATTCTAAAACACAGAAAATAAATAACGCAAGATCATAACACATAAAACACATATACACAAATATTTCCCCTGGATCCCAAAACCATATGTGAAAATCATGCACAAAACCATAGGTATGTCCCCTCAGACCCCCTGAATAGGGGGGGCTGCCACCCCCACGTGTGACCCCCCTGCTGCGTAATTGACGCAACAAAGGGGGGGCTCTGCCCCCCCTCTAAACCCCCAGTTCACTATATGGGCTAGTCATGTAAAGAATAACACAACCCAACATTCTCCCACTTGTTGTTGGGGACCACAAGAGAGCTAAGTCATTTATCCAACCCTGCAATGCCAATTGTTTCTCTACACCAAGAGAGCCCCCCCTTCGTTGTGCCGGTTACGCAGCAGGGGGGTCACACGTGGGGGTGGCAGCCCCCCCTATTCGGGGGGTCTGAGGGGACATACCTATGGTTTTGTGCATGATTTTCACACATGGTTTTGGGTGTGATGGTTTTCGGTCCATGGTATTAGATGCTTCGACATGTATAAATATGTATTGTAACATTGAAAGGAATATAATGAGAAATCAAGTTGGTAGTCCCGGTTTTGGGATCCAGGGGAAAATCTTTGTGTATATGTGTTTTATGTGTTATGCTCTTGCGTTATTTATTTTCTGTGTTTTAGAATTCATATGCAGGTAATTTCTGTATGGGGTTAAAACCTACACTTCATGTGATCATCTGTAATGCCTTGAGCTTCCCATACAGCTTTCATGAAAAACTAGAATTGGTCCGGATCCTCATTCCCCATGCCTTTGACCAAATGCAGCTTCACTAAGTTTTCCATACTGAACTGCAGCAAACGTGGAGGTGGTACTGGTGAAGTCATAGGCGATAGTGGTGAAGTTGGAGGTGGCAATCGTGGAAATCCTTGTCTTATTAACTAAATAACACTTCGCAGAGAAGCCTACACTGTAGGTTTTAACCCTGTACAGAAATTACTTGCATACAAATTCTAAACCACAGAAAATAAACAATGCGAGAGCATAACACATAAAACACATATACACAAATATTTTCCCCTGGATTGCAAAGGACTACCAGCTTGATTTTTCATTATATTCCTTTCAATGTTTCATTACATATTTATACATGCTGAAGCATCCAATACCATGGACTGAAAACCATCGTGTCCAAAACCATGGACCAAAAACCATAGGTAGGTTTTCCCAACCTAATATAGGGTCCAAAAAGAATTTCCTCGGGCGCTGTCCCGAACCCCGTAGAGGGGGGCTACCTGCCCCCCTCAAACCCCCCAGACAGGAGGGGTTAGTGCCTCAAACCCCGTAGAGGGAGCTACTTGCCCCCATCAAACCACCCAAACAGGGGGGGCTGCTGCCCCCCCTGTGACCCCCCTGTTCCGCAATCGATCCAATGAAGGGGGGGGCTCTGCCCCCCCTCTAACCCCCCGGTTAGTCATGGAAAGAATATAACACAACCCAAAATTCTCCCAATTGTTGTTTTCTTTCCATAGGGGGCCACAGGAGAGCTCAGTCATTTTTCCAGCCCTAAATTGCCCATTATTTCTCTACACCAGGAGAACTTCTCAGAGCTCACAGATTTAGTCAATATATTTGCAGTATTCTTCAAAGTGTCCACCTTTACCAGCAACACCTTTTTGTCTTCTATCATATCCCTCATAAAGTGATACTCAACATCAATGTGCTTTGTATTTGAATGATAAGTAGGGTTGTTTGCCAAGAAAATTTCACTTTTCCTGTCACATTCTATCCTTATAGATCCCTGTACTAACCCCATACTTAAACACAATCTCTGCAACCAAACTGCTTCCTTTCTTGCATGAGTGGCTGCCATGTATTCTGCCTCTGTAGTTGATAGTGCCACTACAGATTATTTCTTACTCATCCAACTAATTGCACCTCCAAATAAGTTAAACACATACCCACTTGTAGATCTTATTTGATCTAGATCTCCAGCCTAGTCTACATCAAAAAAGCCATGGATATCCAAAACTCTGTCCAATCCTGGTCTTCCTTGGTAGCACAAACCATAATCACTAGTGCCATGCAAATACCTGAAAACCCACTTCACTACTGTCCAATGCTCCTTCCCTGGTTTTGACATAAACCTGCTTAATACTCCCACTGCATGTGCAATGTCTGGTTTAGTATAGACCATTGCATACATCAGGTTACCAACTATAGTTTCATATGGAACATAGGACATATCCTCTTCCTCTTCTTGTGTCTTGGGACACTGTTCAGCAGATAACTTTAGACCTAGAGGAATAGGAACCATCACCAGTTTACTATCTTGCATATTAAACCTTTGCAGTATTGTATCGACATACTTCTTCTGGTTTAACGAGAGCGTCCTCTTTGCATGATCTCTTTTAATTTCCATGCCCAAAATATAGTTTGTAGCACCAAGATATTTCATGTCGAATTTGGAGGACAATTGGGTCTTCAAATCCTAGATAATTTCTTTGTCATTTCCAACCAGTAACATATCATCCACATACAAGACTAGATAAATAACATGGTCACCAATTAATTTAAAATACACACAGTGATCTGCTTTGCTTCTGGTGAAGCCAAGTCCTCGTATAAATGTATCAAATTTCTGATACCACATCCTTGGTGACTGTTTTAATCCATACAAAGACTTATTTAACTTACATACCAGTTATTTCTTACCCTTCACCGCAAAGTGTTCAGGTTGCTTCATGTAGATCTCCTCTTCGAGTTCCCCGTGAAGAAATGTTGTCTTCACATCCATCTGTTCTACTGCAAAATCAAAAGCAGTAGCAATAGAAAAAAGTAATCTAATAGAAGTTACCTTGGCAACATGAGAAAAAATATCACCAAAATCAATTCCTGGCACCTGGGAATAACCTTTTGCTACCAACCGAGCTTTGCATTTGGTGAGCTCCAGTATTGCAGCAATAATTCTGCAACTCTTGGGGCTTCCTTCTTTACTTTTATCAACTCGATAGTTTGTAACAAACTTGGAAGCGACGGTGTTGTATGCACAAGTACTAGCTCTTACTGCAGGTTGTCACTTGATCAGTTGGCGCAAGTTTGCTAGGAGCTTAAGCCAACTTCTATGAATTCTCAGAAGAAGCTTTTAACTATGATGAAAGAAATCTAACTCGAAAGAGGCTATTCTACTTGTAGAAAGAGAATGAAAACTGAAAGGAAACGTAAACCCTAACAAACCCTAGCAAACCCTAGTTTACCCACTAACCATACTTTTGCAAGAAAAGATATGGAAACTACTAAGATTGGTGCCATTGACTAGTGAAAAGGTAAAATGCATGTATTTAAGCTACCTCTGAAGAGAAATGAGAAGAAATCATCTTTTTGTACTTTTAAGCATCTTTATGTGGAATTATTATGCGCGTGTTTTGACTAGTTGTGGTTGTGCAGAGGTTTGGTGGCGAAGGGAGATGGAGTTAGCTTTTGCAAAAGGTGAGGAAGGTGTGGATGGGGCCTAAGAAGCCCCTAGTACCCTTCTGAAGACTTCCATTGCAATCAGACTTCGAAAAATCGCTCACAGGGATTTCTACAGGAGGCTGTAAGGGATCTACAGGAGGTTCTACAGGAGGATCTACAGGAGGAGGCCGAAAGTGGTTTTTGGAAGTTTGAAGGTGGAAAATGGTGGGAAAAGAGAAATTAAGTCTAGATGAAGTTGTTGAGGGGTCTAGAACTTTGCCAATGAAGATCATGAACGAAGGAGATGGTTTGATTTGTTTAAAGGGCAAGAAAGCAACTTTGTGGAAAAACACTGAAATTAGGGCAGATTGGTGAAATGTGGCAAAAGAGTGTGGAAATATTGAGAGATGAATTGGTATAGGCTGTGTTATGGAGGAATGATAAGCTGGAATGTTCTACAAGAGAGCTTCACGGTTACTTCTCAAAATTGACCAAAGCAAGAACCGAAAAATAGAGTTTTGTCTATTTTATCCTAATTCTGACCTAAAACCAAACAAATGCTGAACAGAAATTTATGAACAGAATATTATGCAAGAAAACCATGGTAAATGAACATGAAATGATCTAATCATGTGAATCCAAACTAATATCAGCGTCTCCAACTCGAAATATCATACTAGCAATTGCATTGGGAAAGCAAAAACAATGTTTTTGGTGGCAGCAATAGTGCCTTGACCTCAAATCATGGTCCCAAGGAGGGAGAAAGGAGATCAAGACCTAATGGTAGCCTTTTGGATCTTTTTCTGTCACTGCAACAATTTTCTCAAATAAATTGAAGCAAAAACAACTATTCTAACCATCAAAAGCAACCTAATTTAACGAAGCAAGATTAACCTAAACAACATTAATTATCTCATGAATGCAAGAAAAAGTATATAAATACACAAAGGAGGTGCTGGGAAGCTTGGGTTGGGCCCTAACCCAAGAGCTTCAGCCCTCTAGAGAAGATCATTGCTGGTTCAAAACTTGACTCATCTTCATTTATCGAAAAATAGCAGTCACATCATAAAACTATCTTCAAAAAGAGCTTGAAAATGAGCTGAGTACAAAGCTACACAAAAGTTCAAAAATATACTATGAAATGGCTAACCTACTGAGGCTTGAGGGCTTCTTATTTATACAAGTGGGGACTCCCAATAGTCCTCCTAAACTTAAGGAACTCGGTTGTCCATAACTGAAGATAACAGCATCCTTACTTTGACTTGCTTGGCTGCCCCTTAGAGTCATCAATGTGGGCCTTTGTATTCCGAGTTACTGATGGAGAACTCGAGGAAGGGGTCATTAATGAAGGATACACCCCTCCTAGAAGTCCTCAATAGCTTTTAATTTTCAAGAAATTTTCATCAAATTCTCTACGGAAGGAAAGGAAGTTGAATTAAGGGGTATTGTAGGTAAACCAGGAAAGATAATCAGCTCTAATGGTATGACAAAGCTTCTAAAAAAGGAGCAAAGAGGTGTAATTGCACAATTATGTTCGCTAGATGTTTCCACATCGGAATCATCTATTTCTCCAGATCTCCAAAAAGTCCTGGGCAATCATTCCAAGGTATTTGAGACTCCCAAAGGTCTCCCACCTATGCGTGAACATGATCATTCTATTCATCTGATTCCAGGAAGTGTTCCTCCAAACATCAAGCTGTACAAATATCCCTATGTCCAAAAGAGTGAAATTGAACGTATGGTTGTAGAAATTCTAGAGGCTGGTATAATTCAACCGAGTTAAAGTTCTTTCTCTGCTCCAGTAGTATTGGTGCACAAGAAGGATGGATCATGGCGCATGTGTTCGGATTATAGGGAGCTCAACAAGCTCATTATTAAGGATAAGTTCCCCATTCCTATCATTGATGAATTACTGGATGAATTGCATGGATCAATTTACTTCACCAAGTTGGATCTTCGTTCAAGATATCATCAAATCAGAATGAAGACTGAAGACATTCCAAAAATAGCATTTAGAACTCATGAGGGTCATTATGAATTTTTGGTCATGCCTTTTGGCCTTACCAATGCACCTTCAACATTTCAAGGTTTGATGAATTCAATTTTCAAACCATTCCTTAGAAAATTTGTGTTAGTATTTTTTGATGATATACTAATCTACAACAAGTCTTGGAAGGATCATGTTGAACATGTTGATAGGATGCTACAACTATTGGAGGAGAAACAATTATATGCAAAAAGATCCAAATGTTTCTTTGGAGTCCAGGAGGTGGAATATCTGGGTCATATTGTATCTCATGAAGGAGTTAAGGTAGACCCTAGCAAAATTAAATCCATTAAGGAATGGAAAATCCCCACATCCATAAAGAATCTGCGAGGATTTCTCAAGTTGACAGGGTATTATCGCAAGTTTGTTAAGAATTATGGGAGAATAGCAGCACCTCTAACAACATTATTGAAGAAAGATGCATTTTCATGGACTCCGGAAGCAACAAAGGCCTTTGAACATCTTAAAGAGGCAATGTGCCAAGCACCGGTCTTAACTACACCGGACTTCACAAAAACCTTTATTGTGGAATGTGATGCTTCAGGAAATGGAATTGGTGCTGTTCTAATGCAAGATGAAAGACCCATTGCTTTTGAAAGTCGTCCAATCAAGGGAAAGTTTTTAAGCAAAGCTATTTATGAGAAGGAAATGTTGGCAATACTCCATGCACTTAAGAAATGGCGACCCTACCTAATGGGAAGACACTTCAAGGTAAAAATAGATCATGATAGCCTTAAATACTTTTTAGAACAAAGATTATCCTCTGAAGAGCAACAAAAGTGGGTCACAAAGATGTTGGGTTATGACTTTTAAATCATCTACAAAAAAGGGAAGCAAAATGTGGTGGCAAATGCACTCTCAAGAAAGGATGAGGATGTGGAAGCATTGTTGTGCGCCATTTCTATTATCCAACCAGATTGGGTAAATGAAGCAAGGGAGGAATGGAAGAATGACGAAGAAGTGTGGGCACTTATTTGAAAGTTACAACAAGATTCCAGTACGTCTGATACATTTAGCTGGAAAAATGATTCGTTATGGTACAAAGATCGCTTATACCTCTGTAAGAATTCCCAGCTAAAACAAAAGATTCTTATGGAATTGCACACTTCTCCCTTAAGAGGGCACTCAGGATTTCTAAAAACTTACCACAGGGTTAAGAAAGAATTTTTTTGGGATGGCCTTAAATCAGATATTCAAAAGTTTGTGGCGTAATTCTTGGTTTGCCAACAAAATAAAGTTGAAACAATTAAGACACCGAGTCTATTACAACCTTTATCCATTCCAAGCCAATGTTGGGAGGAGGTTTCAATGGATTTTATCACAGGTTTACCCAAGTCTGAGGGAAAGAGTGTCATCATGGTGGTAGTTGACAGACTTACCAAGTATGCACACTTTTGTGCATTATCACATCCATTTAAATCCAGTACAGTTTCTACTGCATTTATGGAAACAATTCAAAAGCTACATGGAAACCCAAAGATTATTGTAAGTGACAAAGATCCTGTTTTCACTGGAAATTTTTGGACATAATTATTCTCTTGTCTTGGTACTCAGTTAGCTCATATCTCATCTTATCATCCTCAATCTGATGGGAAAACTGAGATAGTAAACAAATGTTTGGATGGATATCTTCGTTGCTTTGTATCTGATAAACAGACACAATGTGTCAAATGGTTGCCTCTGGCTGAATGGTGGTATAACACTTCCTTCCATACAGCAACAAAAATGACCCCATTTATGGCACTTTATGGGTATCAACTACCATCCATCACATCATATTTAAGAGAAAATTCTAAGGTTCAGGCAGTGGAACATCACATTGAACATCAACAACAAGTCCTCCAACTCTTAAAGGATAACCTCGTCTTGGCACAAAATAGAATGAAACAACAGGCAGATCAACATCGCAGTGAAAGAAGTTTTGATGTAGGTGATTGGGTATTCCTACAGCTACAACCATATAAGCAGATGTCCCTCAAGCAAGCTAAGAAGGATAATAAATTATCACCAAAGTATTATGGTCCATACAAGGTGTTGCAAAAGATTGGTACTATGGCATACAAATTGGAGCTTCCTGCAGCTTCTCGATTGCACCCAGTTTTCCATGTTTCATGTTTAAAGAAGGTTATAGGTGACAAGCTTCCAGTTCAAACAATATTGCCAGAACTTGACGAGGAAGGAAAAATTATATTGGAACCGGAAGCAGTCACAGAAACAAGAACTCAACAGCTACGAAATCGATCAATTTTAGAGTCTTATCAAGTGGAAGAACTTATCCATTGAAGATTCCACATGGGAGGATGAAAATTTTATGCAAAAGTATCTAGAACTACTCAAGCATTGAGGACAACACTTTTTTGAAGGAGAGGGGCATGTTGGGTCCCTATAATACTAGTGATTACCCCATTACTATTGTAGTTATACCCCTTATTAATATTGTTGTGCCCCTATTGCCCCCATATTTTTATTACTGTGCCCCATAGAATCCCTCTATTGTTATTTTTGTGGCTTTATATTATTATTGTTAGGTCGACTAGATTATATTGTGACTCCTTAGACTCCTATATATAGAAAGGAGGTTTTTTCATTTGAACCATCCAAGAATTGTTCATTTATGTAATGTAAAGGAGGTTGCCCCCTCGAAGAGGCTGAATTCTAAGGCGTTGATCTATCTTTTCTTTCTTTTCTTGAGCTGGTTTTATAACAGTACATGAGATTGACCACACTAGGACAAGAAAGGCATCAAGTAATGCCAGAGTTCAAAAATATATTTCATGCCTTGTGTACCATGTTGGGTATCAAAGAATCTAAGTGACATATGGTGCTCAAGTATCGTGGCTATCTGGAAAAATACTTCTAGATAAAAATGGAGCTCTTGAACATCTCCTCATTTGACATAACATATTGATATGATGTCAAAATTGAGAAAAATGTTTAACAAAAGAAGTAAGGATTTGGATTTGCAAATCCTTCATAGCAGAAATAGGGAAAGGGCATCCCCAAAACACAAAAAAAGGATAGAGCATGGACCACCCCAAGACATCTCATATAAGCCACAAATAAATAATGGTATTGGGAAGACAAAGAATGACATGGGAAAGTCATACAAGTTCCATAAGATCCCATCTCTTAACACTAATGAATGTCATGCAAGGTATTCATTGGTGGTCGAGCTAAAATCCTCAAAGACAAATACAAGTTTTAATTCTAAACCAAAGAAAGACAATGGAAAACAAATCAATGATGTAGAACCCAATTCCATTGTTTCCACCACCAAGGTCCAGTAAAGTGAGCTTGAATATCTGAAAGAACGCGAGCACCTCTTTCACTCACAAATGTGGGTGAAGGGTGCTCCACTTCATTTCAATGTTGATAGTGTGAGTCAAAAGAACCTCATATCAATAAAGGTCTTCAAGTTAATAGGATTGTTGACAACCCAAAAACTACATCCATACACCATCAGGTGCATCCACCAATGGGCATGATCTTCACATCAGCCAACAATGTCACCTTCCCTACAACATCAATCCTTTCATGGAAAAGGTATTTTGTGATGTTTCTCCCCTTAAATTTTGTGATGTTATCTTAGGAAAACAATACTTGTGGAACTGTCATATTATATATGAGTCTAGACCTTGTAGTTTTATTATTACTTTGGGTAGACAACTATATAGGATGCTAGAGGTAATATCTCGTACTTCAATTTCTTAGATCTCTGCTAAGAAATGTATTAGGGTCATCTCCC
Source organism: Pinus tabuliformis (assembly GCA_031772625.1). Taxonomy (NCBI): domain Eukaryota; kingdom Viridiplantae; phylum Streptophyta; class Pinopsida; order Pinales; family Pinaceae; genus Pinus; species Pinus tabuliformis. Next base: position 243,678,484 of record CM062818.1, on the reverse strand, counting down.
AAAATGGGATATTTTTCTTCTTAATGATTCACTCTCAAAGTAAGTAGAATATTGTGGCCACATTTATGGCCTCCACACAGGGCTTCTCCATGCATCAAAGGAAATTGGATAAGGCCATGGAATAATATAAAGACATCTTCTACTCACCCATTGGGGTACCTCTACACTATCCTGTCAAGCTTTCAATTGATCTAATACATGGCACACCTCTACCCAATGGGCCAATATACCACTCCTCTCTTATGAAAAATGAGGATATCAAGCGACATATCCAAGAGATACTCCAAAAATGGCACATCTTACCAAGTTCATCACCCTATGGAAGCATAATTGTACTGGTGCAAATGAAATATGTGACTCGCCATTAATTATTGGGCCACAAACAAAGTCACAGTCAAGAATTGATACATGATTCCCAATATTGAATAACTTCTTGACCATATCAAGGGAGCCAAGTACTTCATAAATATTAATTTGAAGTCTAGATACCACCAAGTCCCAATAGAACCAATTGATGTGTGGAAGAATACTTTCAAGTTCAAGGAATGTATTTTTGAATGGTTTGTCAAGCCATTTGGTTTGAAGAAAGCCCCAGCAAATCTCATGAGGCTAATTGATGATATCTTGTAGCCTTTCACCAACTCTTTCATGGTTGTATATCTATATGATATCCTCATCTTCAACAATAGTTGGGATGAAAACTTGCATCATATTCAATAGGTCATTCACACTATGTGGCAACATAAGCTATGTTATAACTTGGAAAAAATCTTCTTCAGCATGGACAAGATCCAATACCTAGGTTGTAGTATTTATGAGTAAGGTGTACATTTCGATCTAGCTAAGATCCAAGTCATTCAGGATTGGCCATCCCCAATGACTCTAATAGAGCTTTGTATCTTCTTAGGCCTTGCTCACTTCTAGCGTAGATTCGAGTTGGGGTACTCTTATATCACTTGGACATTAAGTCAAGTGACCAAGGACATAGAAAAATAATTTATTTTTTTTGGTCTAAGTCATAATAAATGGCATTCGATGAAATGAAATACCACCTTTTCTCTACACTAGTCCTCACTATACCAGAACTGTAACAACCATTTAAGATTGATATAGATGCCTCCAACTAGGTTATTGGTGCATTCATCATTCAACAAGGACATATAATGGCCTATCATAGTGAAGCACTCTCTCATACTATCTAGAGATACCCCACCTATGATAAGGAGAAGCATTCCATCTCGCAGGCCTGCCAGCAATGGAAACATTTTTTTCTAGGGAAGGATATGGTCATCCACCAAAAACACAAGCCTCTTCAATTTATGTAGACACAAGGGAAGTTATAGAATTACCACCATCAGAAATGGTCCACATGTCTACAACGATTCCATTTAAACATCAATACAAGAAGGGTAGCACCAATCATGTCACAAATTACCTCAACTGGTCACTATTGGTATGTAGGGGGTAAGCCTAGGGTTTAAGAGAAATTGCCAACAAATCCACAACAAACAATGGCCCTTTTGGAAACACCTACGAGCAGGTGAAGTCTCACTCAAGGAATTTATAGGGAAGTGCAGGAACCTAAACAATTTTGCAATGATGAAGGAGACGAGGACCTTGCACTAAAGTTACTTCAATTCAACATATTATTATAGTTATTAAAAAAAATAAGGAAGTATACCCCTATTTTTCATAGTAATCCATCATGCACATATTTAATATAACAATATCATGAAAATAATTAATCCATTAAACATTGTACAAATAGACAAAATAAACCAAATAAAACTTTCTATTAAAACTATAATTCTTCCATTATATTCACATCCATCACATCTCATCAGCCTAGTAAATCATTTACCATTATATCACAAGACTACATATCTCTATTTCAAGATGTAACAACAAATGCATAGAAAGTGTATCTTTTACCCCTCAACCTTTATCTATTTATAGGTTTACATTTCAACCAAATCTAACCAGAAGCCCTTTATTACTATAGGTAAGTAACCATCACTATGGGCTAGTAAGCATAAAAAATTAGCCCAATGGCTTTCCTTATTCTTTGCACTTATGCATGATAACCCTTGGATGGCCTTCTTACATGGTACCCTTTTTCTTGATGCTCCTCTATGTCCACAAAACATGTCACTCAAAACACTACTCCAATAGCTACTAGTTGTGGCATTGACCACAGTTATTAACTCTTGTGGGCATGATATCTCTAGATGGAAAAAAATATACAACAATGACTTAAAATTCACTACCACATACTAGATATTCATGGCAGGAAAGTGTTAGGTGTGGAGCCTGATTATCTTCTGTATTCAAAGGTTTCAGTCGGATGTATACCCTAGGAAGATTGTACACCCCTCCACGTGTGGGGCTGCGGGGGGCCTAATCCCCTCCGGCTGGGGGGTCCGAGGGCCAATGGTCCCTTGGCGGGGGTTTTGGGGTAGCGCCCCCGAAGCCAAAAATTAATGTAAAATTGCCTTGTAAAAGTCTAGTAATTTCTAGTCAATCTAGGCCATTCGTTAGGTGAATGATCTGACGGTAGAAGTTATGTTTAATTTAGGGGTTTTTTCCCTAGAAGGCAACCCCTCACTATATATGAAAGAATTGTATTGTGTCTATGGATATCTGTATTTTGAGTGAGGAAGAAGGAGGAGATTGAGAGTGAAGAGGGTGTTACAGTGGATCTACTATAGGTTGTATCTCTTCAATTTTCTGGATAATATAATAAAAGAAGGACTGGTTGTTTCTTCGTGGACGTAGCCTAAACTGGGTGAACCACGTATATTTCTGTCTCTCTTGTTTTATGTGTTTTCTGTGTTTATATTTTTGCAATATTTTATGTGTTCCATTGCTCCGTAACATATAATTTTCTAACAGAAAGAAAGTTCTAGAATTCCACCTCCAAGATGAATTGTTTTGCTACTTGGGACTCCTTTGTGTTCATTCAAGTGAGCATGCCAATATGATTAGGGAGGCACCTTATAGTTAGGTAGTAGGGCACTTTCGTGTGGAGAATATGGTCATAGTACTACAAAAGTAATTTTCTTGGCTAAAACTTCGACAAGATGTTTGTAAGTATATCAAGTCTATTACCGCCTGTGATTAAGAAGCAAGGCTTGTTGTTGTCACCAAAAAAATTGATCATCTAGCCTAATTTACTAGATGGATCAAAGTACACCATGTAAAGCCAATTTTACCATAGTAAAATTGCTTTCACTATGAGAAATTACTTAATAAACCACCTTTGTTAAATAATCTATAGTTAAACCCATGAGGAATAATTAAATAAATCACTATTTATTTGATTTTCTTCGAGGAATAATTAATTAAACCATTGTTCAATTATTATTCCTTGTCATACTTGACCCAATCATGAAAAATAAACAAATAAATCAGTAATTATCTTATTTTTCTCTAAGAAAAAATCATTAATCACTAATTAATTATTATTCTTTGTCAAATTTGACTAAATCCCTTAGGAATAATTAAATAAATCCTTATTTATTTATTATTCCTTAACCAATTCCTTGAGATGATAAATAGATTATTTATTCATTTATTATTTCTAAATAAAAGTTTAAATACTTTTTCTCTCCTAACCAAATATAATAAAATATTCCAAGTGGTTATTCCAAGAATGGGGTTAATAATATTTTATTATTTCTCATTATTCAAGGATAACTCAATATTTTGTTACAAATAGAAGGGGTTTCCATTCATTATTCACTTTTGATTATTTTCATTGTTACACTCACTTTTGTAACTCTGATTATTTTCATTGTCTTGCACCATTTTTACTGGGTTTACACATTATAGAGGAGAGAGACTCTACACAAGATGGAGACGTTTAAGGATAGCTAAGAGCCTATTCCATAGAGGGGGACTGGTAACATCTATTTGTTCCCTTCACAGGTGTTATAATAAAAACTATTCTTTGTATATCTGGTTTCCATTGGATAATTGGAGTTATTACTATTATTTTCTATTGTTTAACTATGATTGTGGCATAGATCATAATTTTGGCAGGTTTTGTTTCTATCAGTTGATGGAGATCTACAATTTTTAGCAACCATTTATATTGTTGAGATTGTTTGTCATCCACAATCATAAGAAGGTTCTTTTCCTACATATTTGAGAAGAAAACACTACAAAAAAATTGGCGACTGCGCTGGATTATACTTTAGATCCAAAAACCTGGGTGACCTTTGGTTTTCAGCTTAGGGCTTCTTCTTTTTTTCAATCTCTTAATGTTTCCTATATTTTGAACCCTAATTCTGTTAAATTTTTTACTTCTGCAAGTTTTCTAGTCTTTTCGCAGGTCACAGGAACCAGTCGTAACAGAGACAACAATTTTTCCTGAGATTTGCCAACTGAGAATCAAGGAGAAAAAATCATACCTTTTATCCCAAAAAGTGTGATCTGGAGTCTAGAGCACACCTTTTAGCCCAAAACGTGTGATCTCACCTGAAAACAGGTCATTACCGGTGATTTTAAGGTTTCCGGGTTTTTATCATATCTGTTTCTGTGTTTTTCCGAGAGTTGTCTACTGGGTTGTTTGACCTCTATCTCATCCTGCTTAGGCCTTGATCTACTCTAATTTACTTGTCGAAGTGGAATTTAGGCCCCCTAGGGCTTCTAGTATGCTTCCACCTTTATAGGAGGAGTTTAGCTGAGTGAGTAGTCTGAGTTTCTCTAACAATTTCAGCCAGATTTTCTAGACCTATAGCCTTCTATTTTAGATCTGTAAAGATAGGTTGTCACCATCCATAGTTTCATACTAAAACTTTTTTGGTCATTGGCCTTAGGGTCCCATCAGTTGCCCTAGGTTTTTCATTGATCTCCCTATCTTTTTGCACCAATCTTCCTCTCTGATTTTTTATTGTTGTTGCACCACTTTCCAGCAACCTGGTGTTATTTGATCCCAGTCACACCAACAATTAGATCTCTTGACCTTTTTAATGTGTTTTCCATCAATTTAACCACCAATTAGCAGAGTGTTTGCAAACCGAGTTTGGGTGCGGTTTAGTTAATTGTTTTTCTATTCATTTTCTGTTGTTAATTTCAATTTATTTTCCGCAAACCTTTTTATTTTTTACAAACATGATCTGGGCTTAATCAATAAATACATTCACACACAAAATCACACCTTAAGCGAAGGGCACTTGGTTTACATTGCTAAGCCAAGACTTAAAATAAAAGGCATATTGTTGATCTCCCTTCACTATTTCCACGTCACGTGTGTCATACCACCATTACACCACCAAGGCATTTGTTGCAGAAACTATTAGGCCTTAACCCCTAGTTTTTGCTTAGGCATATTGCCCCTCCCCATCCAGTTCGAGTTCATAGCCCTTCGAGTTCCCATACCAAATCTTCTCCTCGTTCATCTGATTCCAAGCCTCCTTCATTGCATATCATCACCATGTCCGGACCCACAACTAGTGTAGGAACCCAACCTGGTGTTGGCTCCGGTTCTATCCCAATAGTCACATAAAGTGGAATAGTCTCAAGAACTATTCTGGAAGCCCCCATGCTCCCCTTTATGGCTATGTTAAGTCTATCGGATTTTAGATAGTTGATAAATAACCCCAAACACCATGATGTTGGTTGGCCTTTTATGCCGACTAAGCTTCCCTCAGACATCCAAAAGTTTGAGGGTAATGCTAGAGAGGATCCTTCAACCTATGGTGTTCATCCAACTCCATTACCTATGACTCCATTCATCTCTGGCTCTTCTAACGCACACTCACTAGAGACACTGCAAAATCATATGTAAACCATCCCGCCACATCTCATTCCATTTTCATGACGCTTCCTAAAGTGTTTCTTTCATATTTCTAGTTACCTCTCTGGTACAACACTAGTGTGGAGCTATTGACCTCATTCCGTCAATCTTCCACCACTCGCCTTTCTGACCATGTTCAAGAGTGGCATCGAAGGAGGAGAACATATCGTGCCCCGCCCTTCAAAGGCCGTGTCTACCTAGATTGGTTTCTTAGGAGCCTTTTATCACCCATTAGAAAATATGTCATGTCCCATTTTCCTCATACAGAGGAAGAATCTCTCTAAACCGCTCTAAGATATGACCTTATTTATGCACAATCTGGTTATGTTTATACCGTCATTCCAGACCTCCTTCATCCTGGAAGTGCCAATGCACTCGGGGCATCTCATGTTGCCAACGATATCGTTGGAACCCATTCACACCCTTCAACATATACTCAAAAAAGTTATGGCTATTTGCAGGGGGCACCAGTTCCTCTAACACTCATGCCCCTTATGCTAGAAACATGTTTTCATGGCCCCAACCTATCTACCAAATTGTTGCTCCTCCTTATGCATAGCTGAGCACTCCAACCCCTCAAGCATTACCCTCATAGTCTCCCATGCATCATTAGCACCAACAACCACCACCCCCTCAGGGTCAAGTGTTTTCATAGCAGAGTGCGACCAATCCCCAAAATTCAAAGAAAAAGAACAAGGGGAAGGGTAAAAAGGGTAACCATGGTAATCAAGGTAATCAACATAGTGAACCCTAGGGGAACTAGCCTAACACTGACAACTACCAACAAGGCATCTAGCCCAAGCATACCAAGGTTATTTGTATGAAAAAACCTTGTGCATGTTGTGGTGTACATGGCCATTATACACATGAGTGTCTTCTCTTAGCCCAGATGCATCAAATGTGGGAAACTCAAGAAGCTTCTAGAGGTAAAAAAATCGCCTCAAAATCATGCCCCATCTCAACCAGTAGTGCTTACAAATCCTTTCCCTCAACAAGGACTTGTTGCTACTCAACCTCAATCAGGTCAAGAAGCCCATTCCCCCCAATCTTCTAATCCTGGTGACTACCAGATCCTTATGATGAATTATTATGAGGTTAATCCCTCTGATATCAACCTACAAACTTAGTTGTGTAAATATGACAAGCCATCGACTTAATCTGTCGCTGAGTCACAAATCAAAGCTTCTATTGAGCCTCTTACGGCACCAAATGGTCCACTATAGATCCCTCAACCTCAACTTGAGGCCATTCCTAAGATCCCCAAGGGACCATTACACTGTAATGCGACTTCTAACTGAGCTACCCATATATATAGTATAGTAGACGACTTGGCACAATCACCTATTGCCATGCCGATGTTGGAAGTCCCCCAATTGTGCCCATCTCAAAATAAATTTCTACTAACTGTCTTGGGTGCAATAGATCCTTCTAACGATTGTTTGGTTGTCTTCCCTGTTGATACATCAGAACATCCCCCATTGCCTTCATATGTTGCTTTCCAAATACCAGTTCAAGTATGTAATGCCATCATCTCCTGATGCATTATTAATGAAGGTGCATCCACCTCTGTGATGTTCATTATTGTTTGAAAATAACTTAAGTCACCTGAGTTGTCCCCCTCCACCATCACTTTGTGTGCTTGGGATGGAAAATATTCCCAACCTCTTGGCATGTACTGCAACTATCCAGTGACCCTAGAAAGAAAGACTATTCACATAAACATTGAGGATATTGATACCCGTTTGGATTACAACATTCTCATGGGTTGTAGTTGTTAGCCTCCTGTTGCAACAGGGTTTCATTTTTCATGATTGACATTTTTACATGCCAAATATGTCATACTTGGCAAGCTGCAGTGGTCCATATTTTCAGAAGATACCATGAGAGTGTGCTAGTCCAAATGCCACTGCTGAGATTCCATTTTGTTGAGTTGTCCCAGTTTTGGAAAGTTTTTCATTTAAGGGAGGTCCAAACAGTCTAATCTTGGTCTCCCTAGGTTTCAATTTCCTACTTTAGAATATAGAGAATGTATCTGTCCAAACAGTTTAATCTTGGCAGATTTGTAGATAGGTAGAGAAACAAAGGGACCCAACTGTTTAATCTGGGCCCTGGCAGAAATAAGTGCAGATCTAGATAGGAAAATTCAAAAGAAAAATTGTGAATCTGGGTCTGCAAGTCTAAGTGCACCCAAAACAAAAAGAAGAAAAAATGTTAGGACAGTAGGCTGGGTAGGTAGCTATTCAGTGGCAGAGTGATGATTGATGATAAATTTTGTATCTCACAATGTCTTATCTTTTCAGATCACAGTTATCAGGCAATTTTGCATTCAAAGGAGGTATTCAAGCTGGAATTCACTAACCTCCCCTTCTCCTCATCTCCCCAAGTCACTTACTAACATCCCCCAAGAGGTCAAGATCTTCTTGAGACTCTCAGTTTCATCATTTCCATGACATTCGCCTTGGTGAGGATCTGCTTCAGTCAAGGACTGATCACTCATCATCTGTGAGCCTTCTTTTCCCCAACAAAGCCTAAGGTCTCATACCTTAGTGCCCTCTTTTCATCTCCATATTAACTATTAACTTTATTATATAAATCCCTAACAATTTTCCCCTTCCCCTGTTAAAATCATGTATATAAAATTCCCCTATGTAAATAACCCTCCCTAGCAATATAGCCATATTTCCTATAAGTACCGGGAAATCACAGTCCATCTGGGGCTGTTTTTAGCCCATACGAGTCATAACAGGGATTAATCTGACACCTGGCCAGATTAATAACCTCCCCCCTAGCCCTAAAACCTTCAAAAACCCATTTTTTACACCTTTTTCCTACATTCTGTGCATAAAATATTAACCCGCGCAGTGTTTTCATATAAAAACCCCATTCCCTATGTTTAGCCCACCGCCGCGATACATTAGAAAAGGGAATATTCCCGCGAATATCCCCACCCACTAACCTGCCGTCGTTACCCATCTACCGCCAGTCGTTAGATCTGGCCCGCCATAGATCTACGGTGGGCGGGCTTTCCTATATGCAACACGCCCAGGCTTTAGCGTCCAGGAGTTCGGCGGTTTTGCTGTCGTACTCCTGCCACGCGTCAAACTCTAGGGTGTGGCGGAGCGCCCTCCCCCGAGACCGCCTTTACCCATAAGCGGTGCGCCACAAAATCGCTTACCGCCCGTGACATCACATCCCACGTCACCCTCTGCCCTGTCACTGCTTACGTCACCCCATTTGTCCAGTCACCTGATGAGTCACCTGCCTGCGTGGCCTCCTGCCACATCACTACCACGTGTCCCTGCCACCGTACCTGCCATGTCATCATCCGTACATGATGACGTCATGCTGACGTCATCCTGCCATGTCGTCCTGCTGACGTCATTCACCGTACAATGTCACATCATGCTGACGTCATACTGACGTCATCAGCACTTTTTGGGCGCAAAGGCGTGAAAGTCGCACTTCGGAGCCCCGGAATCCAATTCTGAGGCAGTTTTTGATGAGTGATTTGTGCCCGCTCATCGCAGGATTTTTTAGGCTGAAATGGAGAATCTTCAGGGAATCTTTAGGGAATCTTCACATCATGCAGCCCCAGGAAGCCTGAAAAGGCGCAAAAATGGCCCGTTTTCTTCACAGAGCATACCAAAGGGAGCAGAAGATAATTCTAGTTGATACAGAGGCCGAATAGCGGCCATTTACTGGTGATTAGACCCGCAGCACATCAGATCAGCAGTCCAGATTTTGTCAAAGAGTATCAGTGGAAGAAAAGACGCCAAAGAGTATCAGCAAAGATTTGTTTAGGGGCTCGAAGCACCTGCACATTAATGAAGCCCCCAAAAAGTCAAATCAAGAGGCATAAGCCCATCCTTGCCCTCAAATCACAATTAAAGCATTCAAAGCCACAGGACAGCAAAGAAGCAGAAACCCATGCGCATTTATTTCAGAAGCACCTGCACCAAGTCACCAAGGACTACATAAGTTATTCAGATTTGATACGGCCACCCTCAGCGCAGCCCGAGTTTTTTCATGCATTTATTTCTGGTAGAGTTAGGTCAGTTAATTATGACCTGATTAGGTCAAGATGTAATAAAGAAAACTCAGTAGATAGAAAGTTTTGCCCTATATATACCACCCTCTGTATAGTTTTAAGGGTTGGTAAATTGAGAATTCTTCACTAGAGACTCGCTGTGTATACCTGAATTTTTCTGTAATCAAAGATTGCCGAAAGCTTGGAGAGCAAACTGTCTGTTGTTGATAAATGCTTTGGAGACTGAAGATGGAATTCTTGTGCTACGGCCTGAAGCAATAAGTGCCTCTTATCTCTGTTTATGTGTTTGCCATTATCTAAATAGCAGGAAAAAAGAATAGCCTAGAATTAGTTTAAATACTCTCTATGCTCGATTTCTGCTGTTCTTTGATGTTTTCCTCTGAATGAATTGGTCATGAATATTGAATTCATTCTGGCTCATGTTTACCCCAATTCACCTGTGTTGGCCAATTATCTAGGGATTCTTAACTGCCCTTAGGTAGCACCCTGTTACTTTCTCTGCTAATCTGTTGGAGAGATTCTTAACTGCCTCTCTTTCTTTAGCATTCATTTCATCCTTTAAACCTGAAATTTGCTTCAACCTCAGCTATCTTGCTCCATGTTCCCTCACTGTTATTAAAGAGACGCACCTGCAGTTCCCCTCCTCGACTCCACGCCCAATGGTTTGAAACATTCAGACTATACTCTGCCTCTCTACCTGAAAGTGTCAATTTTCCCACCAAAACAAAACAAAAACCCTCTGGACCCAAGACCTAGCCTAAAATCCTTTCAAACAAAGCTAAATCTAAAAGAGAGAGCCCTCTCTGATTGCAGGTTGGCTGGAACCTGCAGTCCAAAGTTGGTTTGTGGTTACCTCGGCCGTATCCCTTTCTTAACCTTCAGGGACAACCTGAGTGATAACATAATGGCGACTCCACTGGGGACTTTCCTCAGTTAATTTTACAAAGTTTCACGAAGAAGGTTAAAAATCCCCTGTAGAAATCGATTTTCTAATTGTTGTATATTTCCTAAAACTACAGATGAAGCCTGAATGTCAGCCAGGAAGCCTTTGAAACTGTTTTTGTCTTACATTAACAGGTTTAGATAAAAGCTGCTTCAGTCAATCTTCATGCTAGTTTTAAGATATACACAGCCATTCCAAAATCTTATCTAGCCCTTGTAAATACAAAAAATATTCCAAAAAGTAAAAATAAAAACAATTCAGAAGCTGGCTCCCAAGAAAAATCCATGATATACAAGATCCAATCCAGATCCCAATCCCCCAGCTGTTTTTGAAAACCCTAACATAATCCCAAAAATCCTTAGGAGACAAGAAAGATAGGAAATTTTCGCTGACTTGAACCCTGAAACATCTTACCCTAGCTGTATTCCGACTCCTGTCAAAGTTTTGTTCCGTTCCACCCCTATTTCCCTTAGTTCATCATCTACATCCCCTGGTACTCCTTCCACACCTTCATCCACTGTGCGTGCTAACACTATTGTTGTTTCCATTGTTCTAGTTAATCCTATTGTCCCGGTAATCCCTGTTGTTCCTGTTATCCCCACCAATATGGCTAATAGATACGCACCCCTGCAATTACCTGCTAACGCTGCGGCTTTACCCCAAGATTACCAATCGAAAATTTCATATTTTGACTCCACTAGTCCCTTCACAGCCATTCAACATGCCAAAAAGATGCAAGACTATTTCGAGAACTATGAAATAGATGATGACAGTGTGAGAATGAGAATTTTCGTTCAGAGTCTAACAGGTGATGTAAGAACTTGGTTCAGATCACTTGCTGCAAATTCCATAACCACCCCTGATGAGCTTTACCTATCCTTTACCAACAGATGGGAGAAAAAGAAAGACCCCTTGCATATACTAGCTGAATATGATACAATTAAGCGGGGTCCTCAAGAGACTGTTTTGGAGTACTATGCTAGATTCAATAATGTATATAATGCAATACCACAGAACTTAAGACCTCCACCTGACTTGGCCTTGTACAAATTTCCCGATGGTTTTGACCCTGATATGGCATATCAGTTGAAAGAAAGAGCTCTTGAAACCCTTGAAGATGCGTAAAAGGTTGCTGTCACGGTAGAAGCCAACTTAATTGCCAAAAGAAATAGAGCCCGAATGGAAAAGAGAACCACCTTTAAGGAAGAACCCTCAGCCTTTGACCAGAAGCTTGATGCTATCATTAATGGCCTGCAAAGACTCGGAGAAAGAGTAGAATATGTTGAGAGAAAAGCATCATGGGAAGGACAGCAGTCCAACACTATAAGAAACCCAAACTTTAGGAAAACACAGAACATAAATGCTGGTAGGCCTAACCAAGACCATGACATTAGACCCCCTTTCCAAGACAACTATGTAGAAGGATCTACTTCTAGTCAACCCATAGAAGACGATCATATGAATTTAATGGATCTAAAGGGTGAGCATCAAACCTTCCTGACACAAGAAGATCAAAATGAACATGATTGCAGTCAATTTCAGACTAAAACTGGCGAGTCTTTTGATTTCAAACAGGGTTATGATACTGCTGTATATGAAGTACACAAACAGTATAAGCTCAGAACTAGGACCATTGACATCTCTGAGCCCAGCAAGACAAGGGAAAGTAAATAGCCCAACAAGATTAAAAACAAAGCTGTTGTAACAGAACCAGCTGATATGACTGTCCCAAACTCAAATCAAGTGACTGTAGAGGACATAACAGACACGCTGCCTGCTGTTGAGCAGCCTCAGCCACCTCCTTTCTCAAAACAAAATTCAAACACCGTCCCAAGAAGTACTCCTAAAGTTGCCAAACAGCAAGCAAATATTTCCAGTAACACTGATAAGCAAGGGCAAGTCGCTGAAAATTCAAATGAAAAGGAAAAAACCACCAATGCCAATACTAAGACTCCAGTGGAGAAGCCTTTTAATTTATAAACAGAGATCGGAAAACTCAAGATAGCCATTCCTCTTTCAGAATTGGCTAAACACGATGTATACAAGCAACAGATTCAAAGGTCACTTCAACTCCCAGAAAACAAAGATGATGTAAATATTTTGGATGATTCCCCTGAACTATTGTTTGGTCCAGAAGTTAATGGAAAGTCAACACAAGGACCTGTTCCACCCTTTTATGTCAGTCTGATACATGAAAAATTCTTACACAACGTTATGTTTGACTCAGGGGCATCGCACAATCTCATGCCCAAAGCAGTTATGGAAAAACTGAATCTCGACATCACAAGACCTTACAAAGATTTATACTCATTTGACTCTAGTCAAGTGAAATGTTTAGGCCTCATTAAAGATCTATGTGTCTCCTTAGTTCAATATCCCAACAAAACCATCCTCATGGATGTAGTGGTGGCTGATATCCCACCAAAGTATGGTATGCTCCTCTCGAGATCATGGGGAGCAAAGCTCCAAGGATCCCTTCAATTAGACCTTTCCTACGCTACTATTTCAGTCTTTGGGAAACCAAAGAGACTGTACAGAGAAACGCTCATGAAGTATGTAGTAAGTAGCGAGAGCAAACCGGAAAATTTTCCCATTTATTCAATTCATTCCGATATGGATTCCTTCATTTTATTTAATGATGAAATAAATCTACCCACTGATGATAAACCGCTGGTTTTAGAAACAAATACACCTATCAATGAGGAATTGGTTACCAACATGAGCGAAAATGTCACAATAGCAAATACAACCAGCAGGTTACAAGAACCTCCCCAAACAGAAATTTTGGATCTGCCCCGTCCTAAAACAGCTCAAACTCCTAGCGTTGTCAACAAGCAAGAAATCACATGGTTCTTAGAGTTTGATGGCTCTGTTACCAGGTTAGGAGCAGGGGCAGGTGTTTGGATTCACAATGCACACAATAACCATGCAGAAGGACATGCCTAGAGACTGAACTTTAAATGCACAAACAACATGGCAGAGTATGAGGCTCTGCTTTTAGGCTTTAAACTGTTAAAAACTCTAGGTGCTGTAAAAGTGTCTATCTTAGGTGACTCTGATCTAGTTATATAATAGATGAAAGGTAATTTTGTTACCAATGACAATAGAATGAGAGCCTACAGAACTACTGCTACTGACATACTCCAGTCATTCACTGAATTCAAGCTTGACAAGATTTCCAGAAATCACAACATCCATGCACACAGCCTAGCCACCTTCACTAGTACATGCAAGCTCCCTTTTGACCCCAGCCATCACTTCACGGCTGAAATAAAGAATAGGCCCACTGTCCCAAATAATGTCAGAGATTGGCAAGTGTTCGAGAACAATGCCCAGATTAATAATTTCCTTACCCTTGTGCACGAATTTTCAAACATCAACATTGATATGGATGCTATGACAGATCCACAACAGCAAACAGCTGAAAATCAGCAAGAAAATAAGCAAACTCTAAACGCTGCAACAGCCAAACAGATCCTCAAACCAACTATTTTTGACAATGAAAACATTGAACAGCTGAAACAAACGCAGGTAGAAGAAATAGACAAAACAGAGGCAGAAATCATTGACCTGAAAGATAATTTTTTGCCTGCTAGTCTAACCCCGCTAGAAGACATGTTTGACTCTAATGACATTCCCAGAAAACCAAAACTGCGACCAATAAACACCGAAATAGAAGAACACAACATCGGAACAGCAGAGAATCCAAAAATGATCAAACTGTCCAAAAATCTACCACCTGATCAAAAGCCCAAGTACATTGATCTATTCAAAGAATTCCAAGATGTATTTGCTTGGAGCTATGAGGATTTGAAATCCTACAACACATCGGTGATTCAGCACACCATTCCTTTAAAACCAAACCGGAAACCCTTCAAGCAGAAACTTAGAAGAATTAACCCCCTTCTTCTTCCCCCGATTGAGAAGGAAGTAAAAAGGATGTGGGAAGCAGGCATCATAGCACCTATCAGATTTTCTGAGTGGGTGTCCAATCTTGTTCCTACAAGAAAAAAGACAGGTGAAATCAGACTTTGTGTAGACCTCAGAAATTTAAACCAAGTCTCCTTAAAAGACCACTACCCTTTGCCCAAAATGGACCACATATTGCAGAGAGTAGTGGGATCATCTAGAATCTCTTTACTAGATGGATTTTCAGGTTTCAACCAAATACTTGTTCACCCAGATGACCAAGACAAAACAACTTTTACCACACCCTGGGGAACATTTAAGTATGTAAAGATGCCATTTGGACTTAAAAACGCTGGTGCTACTTTTCAACGAGCAATGGATATTGCTTTCGCCAAAGAAATACATGACTTCCTGGTTGTGTACCTTGATGATTTAACCCCATTTTCCAAATCTGATGAAGAACATCTCAAGCACCTCAGGCAAATTTTCATGACATGCAGAAAATATGGAATTTCCTTGAATCCTAAGAAGTCCTTATTTGGCCTTGAAGAAGGAAAATTACTTGGCCACATTATATCAAAGGATGGGATCAAAATTGATCCTGAGAGAATTGCCATCCTCCAAATTCCATACCCCAGAAACATAAAAGAGCTACAAGCATTCCTTGGAAAAATCAACTTTTTGAGAAGATTCATTCCAAATCTGGTTGAATTAATAAGACTGTTAAGCAGCATGTTAAAGAAGGATGCCAAGGTAAGACGGTCCCTGGAAGCTAAGCAAGCATTTGAGAGTATCAAATCTACCTTAACTCAAACCCCTGTCCTAACTAGTCCATAGTTCGATAAAGATTTTATCATATTTTCGTTTGCATTCGAGCATACAATAGCGGCTATCCTGCTGCAGAAGGATGAACAGGGAGCTGAAAAGCCAATTTCTTTTTTCAGCCGAGCCTTAAGAGACGCCCCATTGAAGTACCCGATAATGGAAAAACAGGCCTACGCACTTGTCAAGGCCATCAAGGATTTTAGAGTGTACATACTGTATTCACACGTGATTGCCTACGTCCCACACACTGCTGTAAAAGACATACTGACTCAAGACGGATTAGAAGGAAAAAGAGGTAAGTGGATTGCAAGTATCCTCGAATATGACATTGAAATAAAACCAACCAAGCTGATAAAGGGACAAGGTTTAGCTAAACTGATGTCTGAAACAAACTTTGAGGCCTTAGACATTAACCAGCTGGACAATGAACCGGAGCTGGCGACTCCACATATCAGTGAAATATTTCTGCAATGCCCCTGGTACACTGATATTTTCTTTGTATTGTTAAACCTGTGTGCTCCCCCAGGATTGTCCAGAACAAAAAAGAGATTTTTGAAAATGAAGGCTTTAAAGTTTTGTGTTATAGATGGTGCATTATTTTGGAGAAATCATGAAGGTATATTGTTAAATTGTTTAACCATGAATGAAACTAACAAGGTCATGAAAGAATTCCATGCAGGTGATTGTGGAGGACATCTCTACTGGAAGTCCACAGCTGACAAGATTCTGAGGGCTGGTTTCTACTGGCCCACTCTTTTTGCAGATGTAAAAACATTTTCCACGTCATGTCACAAATGCCAAATTTTTGAGGGCAAGAGAAAATTGTTGCCCTTGCCCCTTAAACCAATCTCCACCGAAAAACCTTTTCAACAATGGGGCTTGGACTTCATTGGAGAAATTCATCCCTCTTCCTCAGGCCAGCACAAATGGATCCTAACAGCCATCGACTATTTCACTAAGTGGGTTGAAGCCATTCCCTGTAGACAAGCCAATGATACCATCATTATCCAATTTCTTGAATGCAACATCCTTTCCAGATTTGGCTGCCCCGAGAAAATCATTACTGACAATGCCGCTGCCTTTAAGTCCAAAAAGCTGATCAATTTCTGCCACAGATTCCATATTACATTAGGCCACTCCACAGCGTATTACCCTCAAGGTAATGGATTGGCCGAATTATCTAACAAGAGCCTCATCAACATCATAAAGAAGGTACTAGAAGAAAACAAGAAGAATTGGCATAAGAAGCTAGTAAATGCCCTATGGGCAGACAGACTCTCAAACAAAAGATCCATTGGGATGAGCCCTTATGAGCTGGTATATGGCATGGAGGCTAGATTTCCTTCATCCCTGGGCATTCCTACAATCAAGCTGCTACAAGAGATTCAGGCTGAACCAAATGACATTCAAAGAAGGATTAATCAGACAATTCACCTTTAGCAAACCAGAGAACAAGTTTATGATAGAGCTCAAATCTTACAAGAAAAGCTCAAAAAGATGTTTGATAAGAGAGCTAAAGCTGAAGATTTCAGAATCGGTGACAAAGTTTTAAAGTGGGATTCACGAAGAGAAGACAAGGGCAAACATGCCAAGTTCGACTTTCTATGGAAAGGTCCATTTGAAATTTCTGCTGTTCAGGGAAACAACACTTATTTTCTCAGATTTATGGAGGACAGCACCTTTGAAGAAGGCCCTGTGAATGGCAGGATGTTGAAACATTATCATGATCCTTGTTGCTGAAACAATGCAAGTTCTGTAAATACCTTTTGTACAATATTATTTGTATATATCAGCATTCAGTTTAATTTGTGTAAACAAGCCGATTGTTAAGGAATAGCAGTAAATTTGAAAAGGACGCAGTCGATGCAAATTCTTCAAATCTCATAAGCATGAAAACAGAGTAAGAACTTTCAGTTTATATCAGCATAGTTGCTCAAGGATTATGCATAAAAATCAAGCACACAGAAGAAAGCAGGCGGTGTTGTACAGTTCACAGTAACTCAGATGAGAAGAGAAAGTGGTTCATATTTTCAAAGTTTCATACTTTAACAGCCAGAACAAAGAAGAATTTCCCAGTCCACAGCAACAAACAGAAGATCAAGGCAGTCTGACCTGCTGTTCTTGACTTTTCACAAGGAAAAGCCATCCCCAAGTGGAGCCACTGTTAGCCTCCTGTTGCAACAGGGTTTCATTTTTCATGATTGACATTTTTACATGCCAAATATGTCATACTTGGCAAGCTGCAGTGTTCCATATTTCCAGAAGATACCATGAGAGTGTGCTAGTCCAAATGCCACTGCTGAGATTCCATTTTTTCGAGTTGTCCCAGTTTTGGAAAGTTTTTCATTTAAGGAAGGTCCAAACAGTCTAATCTTGGTCTCCCTAGGTTTCAATTTCCTGCTTTAGAATATAGAGAATGTATTTGTCCAAACAGTTTAATCTTGGCAGATTTGTAGATAGGTAGAGAAACAAAGGGACCCAACTGTTTAATCTGGGCCCTGGTAGAAATAAGTGCAGATCTAGATAGGAAAATTCAAAAGAAAAATTGTGAATCTGGGTCTGCAAGTCTAAGTGCACCCAAAACAAAAAGAAGAAAAAATGTTAGGACAGTAGGCTGGGTAGGTAGCTATTCGGTGGCAGAGTGATGATTGATGATAAATTTTGTATCTCACAATGTCTTATCTTTTCAGATCACAGTTATCAGGCAGTTTTGCATTCAAAGGAGGTATTCAAGCTGGAATTCACTAACCTCCCCTTCTCCTCATCTCCCCAAGTCACTTACTAACATCCCCCAAGAGGTCAAGATCTGCTTGAGCCTCTCAGTTTCATCATTTCCATGACATTCGCCTTGGTGAGGATCTGCTTCACTCAAGGACTGCTCACTCATCATCTGTGAGCATTCTTTTCCCCAACAAAGCCTATGGTCTCATACCTTAGCGCCCTCTTTTCATCTCCATATTAACTATTAACTTTATTATATAAATCCCTAACAATTTTCCCCTTCCCCTATTAAAATCATGTATATAAAACTCCCCTATGTAAATACCCCTCCCTGGCAATATAGCCATATTTCCTATAAGTACCGGGAAATCACAGTCCATCTGGGGCTGTCTTTAGCCCATCCGAGTCATAACAGGGATTAATCTGACACCTGGCCAGATTAATAACCTCCCCCCTAGCCCTAAAACCTTCAAAAACCCATTTTTTGCACCTTTTTCCTATGTTCTGTGCATAAAATATTAACCCGCGCCGTTTTTTCATATAAAAACCCCATTCCCTATGTTTAACCCACCGCCGCGATACATTAAAAAAGGGAATATTCCCGTGAATATCCCCACCCACTAACCCGCCGTCGTTACCCATCTACCGCCAGCCGTTAGATCTGGCCCGCCACAGATCTACGGTGGGCGGGCTTTCCTATATGCAACATGCCCGGGCTTTAGCGTCCGGGAGTTCGGCGGTTTTGCCGTCGTACTCCCGCCACGCGTCAAGCTCTGGGGTGTGGCAGAGCCCCCTCCCCCGAGACCGCCTTTGCCCATAAGCGGTGCGCCACAAAACCGCTTACCGCCCGTGACGTCACATCCCACGTCACCCTCTGCCCTGTCACTGCTTACGTCACCCCCTTTGTCCAGTCACCCGATGAGTCACCTGCCTGCGTGGCCTCCTGCCACGTCACTGCCACGTGTCCCTGCCACCGTACCTACCACGTCATCATCCGTACATGATGACGTCATGCTGACGTCATCCCGCCATGTCATCCTGCTGACGTCATCTGCCGTACAATGTCACATCATGCTGATGTCATCAGCACTTTTTGGGCGCAAAGGCGCGAAAGTCGCACTTCAGAGCCCCGGAATCCAATTCTGAGGCAGTTTTTGATGAGTGCTCATCGCAGGATTTTTTAGGCCGAAATGGAGAATCTTTAGGGAATCTTTAGGGAATCTTCACATCATGCGGCCCCAGGAAGCCCGAAAAGGCGCAAAAATGGCCCGTTTTCTTCACAGAGCATACCAAAGGGAGCAGAAGACAATTCCAGTTGATACAGAGGCCGAACAGTGGCCATTTACTGGTGATTAGACCTGCAGCACATCAGATCAGCAGTCCAGATTTTGTCAAAGAGTATCAGTGGAAGAAAAGACGCCAAGGAGTATCAGCAAAGATTTGTTTAGGGACTCGAAGCACTTGCACATTAATGAAGCCCCCAAAAAGTCAAATCAAGAGGCATAAGCCCATCCTTGCCCTCAAATCACAATTAAAGCATTCAAAGCCACAGGACAGCAAAGAAGCAGAAACCCATGCGCATTTATTTCAGAAGCACCTGCACCAAGTCACCAAGGACTACATAAGTTATTCAGATTTGATACGGCCGCCCTCAGCGCAGCCCGAGTTATTTCATGCATTTATTTCTGGTAGAGTTAGGTCAGTTAATTATGACCTGATTAGGTCAAGATGTAATAAAGAAAACTCTGTAGATAGTTTTGCCCTATATATACCACCCTCTGTATAGTTTTAAGGGTTGGTAAATTGAGAATTCTTCACTAGAGACTCGCTGTGTATACCTGAATTTTTCTGTAATCAAAGATTGCCGAAAGCTTGGAGAGAAAACTGTTTGTTGTTGATAAATGCTTTGGAGACTGAAGATGGAATTCTTGTGCTGCGGCCTGAAGCAATAAGTGCCTCTTATCTCTGTTTATGTGTTTGCCATTATCTAAATAGCAGGAAAAAAGAATAGCCTAGAATTAGTTTAAATACTCTCTATGCTCGATTTCTGTTGTTTTTTGATGTTTTCCTCTGAATGAATTGGTCATGAATATTTAATTCCTTCTGGCTCATGTTTACCCCAATTCACCTGTGTTGGCCAATTATCTAAGGATTCTTAACTGCCCTTAGGTAGCGCCCTGTTACTTTCTCTGCTAATCTGTTGGAGAGATTCTTAACTGCCTCTCTTTCTTTAGCATTCATTTCATCCTTTAAACCTGAAAATTGTTTCAACCTCAGCTATCTTGCTCCATGTTCCCTCACTGTTATTAAAGAGACGCACCTGCAGTTCCCCTCCTCGACTCCACGCCCAATGGTTTGAAACATTCAGACTATACTCTGCCTCTCTACCCGAAAGTGTCAATTTTCCCACCAAAACAAAAAAAAAAAACCCTCTGGACCCAAGACCTAGCCTAAAATCCTTTCAAACAAAGCTAAATCTAAAAGAGAGAGCCCTCTCTGATTGCAGGTTGGCTGGAACCTACAGTCCAAAGTTGGTTTGTGGTTACCTCGACCGTATCCCTTTCTTAACCTTTAGGGACAACCTGAGTGATAACAGTAGTTACACATATGCCATGTCATTCGTCACATTTGTGGTGTTCTATGAGATGTTCTTCCCACCATGAACGGAAGATCGTTACCGTCGATCAGATGACTTACTACGGGCTGGAATCCATGACCTCCATTGAGTCCATTATCTCGTCGATGTTAGTTAAGAAGTCCTCACCTTGTCTCACTGGTGTCTCAACCAGAGTCTATAAATATTCCTCATTGTTGGGTGCTTTCCCTGGTCCTTCCCCTCCCATCTCAGAGCCTAACTCTATGAGTGTTTGCATGTTACAAGTTTCATAGGCCACTCTCAAGAAATTTGGTACATCTGATCAATAATCAGCTCCTCAGCACCATGTTGTTGCCATCGCAGCTAAGCCCTCTGGATCCACTCCCCCAGGACCTCCTCCGTTTTTTGGTGCCTCTCCTATGTTTCCACCATGAATTTTTCTTCCAGGTACCAACCGTCCAAGAGCCATTCTTCCGGGATGTTACCTTGCAAGCCAGATACCTTTCTTATTCCCCCCTCCGGGAGTATTTTCTATGCTTTTCATGGCTTTTTTGGTCCTTCTTGACATGACTTTGGGGATCCTAGGATGGTACATCAATCCCCTTGCAAGCATTCGGCCTAGTCAGCTAAGACCTTATCATTCTTTGACCCCAATTCAATAAGTCCCTATGGCCCCTGCCGCTGCTTCAATTCCATCAGAACCTCAATAGGAAGCCACTCCTATTGCGCAAGCATCTGACAGGGGGCCAAAGATAAAAGGAAAGAACCTAAGGGCAAGGCTCCCCAAGCTCCTCCGGCCCCTAAGGCCCCAAAGCTGTCACCTCCATTCGCTTTGTGTAAAGTTGTTGGGCACGCCACCAATAATTGTCCTGAGTTTCCTCATCTCAAATATTTGGTTCATGAAACGTTCCCTAAGTCAAATATCTCTAAAGTCCATGTTAAATTTATAGGTCTACCCAAGAAACTCATAACATTGTGCAGTAATCACCCTTGTGCCCTTTGTGATCAATCATGGTCACTATTCCCATTGCTCCCCTCGTTTTGATGTATTTTGTGATTGCCTTGAATTGCTTCACGAATACAAAGCCACTCCTCTACCTGTGGATTCTGGTGCCCCTAGTGAAAAAGAACAGGGGGAATCTGGTCCTGTTATGTTCCTATACCAATAGGTGTCATATATCATGATTGACTTGGTTTAGCTCTGAAATATGTACATACCTTTGCTTTCTGCAAATGTTTTCCATATTTGTAAAAGATTAAAAAATGTAAAGAGGGTATGCCCGAGAAAAAGAATAAAGGGACAAAAATAATGAAAAGGCCAGAAAAAATAAAAAATGAACCCCAAGAAAAATAAAAAGACCATGAAAGTGTGCAAGTCAAAAGGCCACTACTATTTCACTTTTTGTATAAATGATTGTGTGCAACTTGTTACTTTTGCCAAAATCCATGGTAACCAAATAGTTCAATCTTGGTTATTCCATGTTTTTAATTTCATGCTTAGAGATGGAGAATAAAGTCTGACCAACCTGTTTAATCTTGGCAGATAAGTAGATAGGTAGAGTGAATAAAGGAGCTCAACAGTTTAATCTAAGCCCTTGGATGTAATAAGGATAGACTTAGACAGATTTCCATTGTAAAAGAAAAGAAAAGGCTTGATAAGGGTTCGCCAGCTTAAGTGCACCCTAATAAAAGAAGAAAAAATGGTAGGTTAAGTAGGTAGGGTAAGTAGATGAATGGTTGCAGAATTATGTATGATGAACGATTATCCAGATATCAAGTCATATACTTTCATCATCAAAAGCACTTAAAGATATGGATGACAATGAAGACATTTACATCATAGACAAAAGTCAAACTAATTAACCTCCTCACTCATTTTTTCCCTAAATTTTACTAATTTCCCATAAGTATTAAAGGCACCAACAAACAGAAAGTTAAAGGGGCTCAGAGCATTTCTCTGACTTCTGGAGGGACTAGACCCTCGGCCCAATAACTTGTAAGGCCTAAGTGCTAAAGCCCCTTCATCAAAATTCACCCCCTCCATAATTCATTCATTCCCTTCAAATCCTTTTCCCACGGTAAAATCACTCTTTTACTTAGGAAAAATAAATGGTTCTTTATAAAACCCCCCCAAACACATTTTAGCCTAAGTCATAATGTTGGATGATGAATGCATTTTCGGAAACATTTACTTAGTGCATTTTCTTTTCCCATGGTCATATTAACTTTTAATTCTTATTATTTATTTAACTCCTGAAACAAATTACCCTTTCACGTATTATTAATAAAAATCCCAAAATAAATAAATATCCTATCTCGATGGTTTGGAAAATAAACCATAATAAAGTTAATTAAGTTGGATTAATTAATCAAACCGCGATTAATTAAGAGCCAAAACCCCCGACATGTTAAAAAGGGATTAATTAGTCACCTGGATTAATTAATAACCTCTCTGCCAATACAATCATCCCCGATATAATTAAAGTCATTTAATTATGTTGATTATGCCATCGGGCCCCCTCCATTAACTCCCTAACACTTTCCGCTGTCAACTACCATTCGATCTGCCCTCCCTCATCCAAAAACTCTCCCTCATATCGCTCATGCCTTTTGGTCGAATGTTAACCACCCGATACAAGCTGTTTTTACTTTTCGCCGATGCTACATGTCATTCAATTTGTGGCATCGCACGACCCTCTACCAAAACCACCAACTTCCCAAAAGCGGTGTGATCAATCTCACTTACCGCCTCCACTAAACAACAAAGTGTCCCATCGGTTAGTTGACACCAACTGTCATTTTCCCATTCACCCACCAAAATTCATTGACTTTGTGCATAAAACAAAAATACTTATTGTTCCGAGAAAAGAAACTTCTGCCTTCCATGCATGCATAGAATACATCCAGACCAGCAACTTGCTCCCAACCACCAACCACCATCAGTCACTGAACTCCAGGCCATAGCAGACTACTGTGTGCACCCAACAAAACATTCACCACAGCCATTTTTCCCTTCAGTCAACCATAACCAGGTATTTACCGCATTTCCTTCTCAAAAACCCTGTTTTTGTACTGAAACCTCCACCAAATTACTCCAAACTCAAGTAATCCAATACAATTAAGTTGTTTCTTATCTCCAAGGCTTCCCCAAGCACCGTTTTATCTAAAATCCTTGAAAACCCCATCTTTCTTCCTTGAATACATAAGAACCAAGGATGGAAGCTCCTGTCTCCCTAAATGTCATGCCAATTACTACTCCCCATAGGGATTTGGACCACCTTCCCTTGGCTGATAGAGATTTTCAAATCAAGGACCTTACTTTTGATGAAACCCCCTTGAAGCTACACTGCAAGTATCGGGACAATTATCTGAACAATGCTGATAAAATACATCTTTGGGAGTCAAACCTACATAAATATCAATTCCCTATTGTCCATATTTTCCCAGATATTGTCCACCAATGCCATGCAAACTATGACCCCAATATGAGAGCTGTAATGTCCCCTAACCAAAATGTCCTTTTCACCGTTACAGTTGAGTCTATAAATGAAATGTTGCAATTACAGCCTGGCCAGGATCTCACTCCCCTTTCCATTGCTGATTTACTTGAAAAATCTTCAAGGTTGTCCAGTTCTTAAATTCACCAAGTCAGTCAGACTTTCATTGAAGAAAAATACAAATCAAAAGACCTGCCTCCTTACATGTCATGCGCCTTTACTAGTCTGGGTAGGGATATTGTCACCATGCTTGCATGCATTCTGGGTTTTACCACTAATGAGTATGTAGATGAAATGACCTTTGCCTACATGACTATTTTCACCCCTGGCCAACCTCCTGCAGCCAAATTTGACTATGCTGCATTCATCGCTGATAAGATGCATGACCAATTCATGAGATTAGAAAATGAGATAGTATTTAAATATTCTTCAGTCTTGTATCATATTTTTCTCTACTACCAAACTGATAAATTCCCTTTCTTTGTACAAAAGCTTGACACAAGAGGGAACCCTAGGTCAGTCATCTTCTGGACTTCTATTTTTCACAATTTTCCTTCTTCTCCCTATCCTTATATAGATTTTATTGATAAATTTGTACATCCGGTAACTACCATGTTGATAGGAAGTCACCCTCCCAGAATCAGTGATGGTATTACGACAATTCTTCAGTTATCCAAGCAATACAAGGTTGGGGACTGATACTTGTACCAGAACCATACCAAGATGAGAATTTATGGGTATGAGTTGCCTCCCTTTAAACTGCCCAAATACCTCCCCATGCGATTATTTGCCCTGGAGTACTATAGGAAAATGATCAATTCTAATGAAATCCACTTTATGAAGACTAAGAAGAAAGCTCAGCTATGGATAAAGGATCACCTAGGCCCATTTATTTGCAACAACAAAAAAGGAGGGAAAGAGGCAGAGGAAATCCTTGAGAGATTGAGATTGAAAAAGAGTTTCATCTGGCCTTATGATCCTCATAGCTTCATCTGTGATAGAAGGAAAAAGCATAAGCTATCCCCCTACATCCATCATAGAATTCCAGAGATAGAATAGCATGCAAATCAAAATGAATGGGTGGAGGGAACACTTATAGAACAAGATAGTACACAAGTTGAAGTAGAAAATGTTTTGAAAGATTTGGAAAGAAGACTTGAACTGGATCCCTTTGTACAGGTGCCCGAAGAGTCTGCACGGAGACCAACACGGGAGCATAGTGCAAAAACATCAGGACAACCAGAGACTTCAGGATAGGGAAAAGATTCAGGGTCACAGAGTATTTCTGAGGAGTTGACCCAGACTGATACAAACATGGGCAACCCTCCAGTATTGCAAACCCCTCTTAATGAGGAGCAAATTCAAAAAAGAAGTCAGAATGAGGCTAGCCCCTCTATAGTGCCATTGAACCAGGTATATGTAAAGAGAAAAAGATTGAATCCTCTGTCTGAGCAAGAATATGAAGAGACAAGAAGTGACACAGTGCAGACAACACTAGCAGGGGAGACACCATCTACCTCTCAAGCATAGGCACTAAGTAGGTAGAAAAGTGTAGTAGTGTCATCATTAAGGACAACTTTAGAGAAGAGCCAGGATTTGAAAGAAAAGTACAAAGAAATTAAAGCTAGGAATGAGAAGCTCAAAGCTCAAACCTATGCCTAATATGTGAAAATGGCTCCTACAAATCAGACAAGGTTGATGTCAGCCTTTGACATCAAAGAGGGAAAGATGTAGATGAGATTTTTGAAGCCAACAGTACAACAGCCAAATTCCATGGTTAATTATTTGAAAACAAATTTTGAAGTTCTTGCCAGAGACATCCACCCAATTGATTAGATCGAGCTCCATAAGCAAATGGGTGAGATGGTCTATTCCACATTGACTGATCAGGAGCTCAGGACCAAGTGTCGTAAAATGGTCAAAATTTAAAGTGCTTAGAACTGTTTAAAAGTTGAATGACTGGAAATTTCTCGTCTTCCCGATTCTGACGCCACAAACGGTTCGAAAAACGGTCGTCGTATGAGGAAGTTATGGAAAAAAGAAGAATTTGTCCATAACATTAGAAATTTTAATTTTTCAAAAAAAAAATTAAAAAAGGAATATTCTGCCTGGCACGAAATCCGAGGCAACCACCAAACATTAAATGTAACTGTAGTTAAGTTGGCGGAATTTTGGCAGGAGCGCCAAATTTGGCGGACCCGCCATAATTGGCGGAGCTATCTTGAGTTAACTAAAGTTAGTTGGAGTTTTTCTAGGGACAAACTGGAGAAACTTTAAATGGCCATAACTTTGGCTAGGAAAGTCGGTTTTGGACGAATTTGTTTTTTATTTTGGGTATTTTCGACCTTATGAAGCCATTGGCATAGGTTTCAAAGCCATCTGAGGTCATTTTCAGGTGTTTTAGCTTCGTGGAAGTTCCAGGAGCCACTAGGGCCAAATCAGTTTGGGAGCTGCAATGGGAATTGTGCAGCCAGTGAATGTGGAACGAAGGTCATTTCTAAAGGTTTTCAGCATTCTGAATCCATTTCTACAGCTCATTTTTCCTTCTGAGACATTCTTCTCACTGTTTAGCTTCAGGGAAGCTTTCAGGGCCACTAGGGCCATTTCAGGGATTGAGCTGTTTGGGGGCTCTGTTCATCCGTTTTCGGTGATTCAAAAGCCTATGTCTGCTATTTTCAACCTTATGAGTCTAATGGCAGAGGTTTCAGAACCAATTGAGGTCATCTTCACCTCGAAATTCTCCATGCAAGTTTAAAGGGCCACTAGGGCCAATTGGGGAAAGTACTGTATAAGGTACAAAATTCACTGTTTAGTGTTTGGGAAAGAGCATGTTTGGCTAATTCCTATCTTCTGATTCTATATTTACAGTCAGATCTGTCCTTTGAGACACCCATATTCTTGTATTAGCCTTTGTAGAAATTTTAATACAAGAGGACAAGCCTAGTTGGAGAGGTTTGGTCCAGCAGATGTAGCCCAGAGGGGGGGTGAACTGCTTTATCATTTTGATGTCTTTATTTACTGAAGATGATATGCTAAAAAAAAACTGATATAAAGTATTAAACAGCAAAAAAATATAACTTGCATACACACATAATCACTTATTCAGCTACAGAAAGTTACTTGTCTTATTCCGCAAGACCTTAACCTTCAAGTATGTGTATGTCAAAGACTTCTAAGTGTTTACTTTGTTATTTCTTTAGGCAGAGCCTGTAGAGGGCCAGGTAGCCTCTGGAACTCATCCTCTTTTTAGAGGTGACATGTCCGGTGAATTCCCCTACAGTCTATCTCTGTATAAGAAATAAGAAGTTTATACATTTTTAGAGGTCATTTGGAGTGTCTAGCTCACAGTTGAAATTATTGGAAATGGATACCTTGCACCCTTAAACAAGTGAATTCCATTTTCAGATCATTGACCAGTAAAGCCATCACTACACATCAGTTGTAGAATTCTTTGAATAATACTACAACATAGTTACAGTTGAAAAAGCCTCTTCTTAGGCTAAGGACACCAGGATAAAATCATTAGAAGACCTGGTGATTGAGTTGGGACATGATCCCAAAGATGTTAAAGCATCTGAAAGATTGATAAAGAAAAAGA
This sequence comes from Pinus tabuliformis, assembly GCA_031772625.1. NCBI lineage: Eukaryota > Viridiplantae > Streptophyta > Pinopsida > Pinales > Pinaceae > Pinus > Pinus tabuliformis. The sequence goes on along the minus strand of CM062818.1, from coordinate 243,650,547 downwards.
ATGATGACATTGCTGCACTCAGGAAACAACTCAAACTCCCTCCCCTTCTACATCCACAAACTACAGAAGTAATTGAGAAACAAAATGAGGAAGAACTTATGGACTTGGTCCTTAAGTTGAATGAGCAGTTGAAAGAAACAGAGCAAGAACTAGAAAAATCTTTATAGTCCAAATAGGGTGAGCCAACCACCATTCCTCAAACTGTAATACCCATAATTTCTACAGCAGTACCATCTACTATTGCAACATCTTTGGCACCCAAAATTCCCCTAGCAATAGATCTGCCAGTAACAACAATAGCAAGTACATCAGAAGTAGTAGTAACTTCAACAAAGAAAATAGAGGACTTAATAAAATATATGGAGGAAATTAAAATCCAAGTAAATGAAATAAAGAAATAAAAGAGATGGTTACCAGCTTGGAAAACAATTATGAGCTATCACAGATTAATTACACTGAAGAAGAGAGAAAAAATAGAAGGATGACTAAAAGAATCAAAACATTAGAGAAGGTCTTAACATTGGAAAAGCCTTTGAGAGATATTAGAGAGATTTTATGGACCAATATCATTGATTCCATCAATGATATTTGTTCTTCTAGCCAGATTATTTTTGAACAAACCGAGTTAGTTAAACTAGCTACAGAGGCTATACAGAAGACTAGGAAAGAATTGGGAGAGAAATCTGAAGAGGCAACTCAATTTATCAACTTATTGAATAGCAAAAGCAAGCACCAGCTGGAACAATGGGATATTGAGGATCAAAATACTACTATCCTTGAAATTAAAAAAGTTCTTATTAAAAAGAACTTAATGCTTAACCTGGAAAAAAGATGTCAAAGTATTCAAGAGGGCATAGATGATTTTATGTTAAAATATGACATTCTAAGGGATAAAGGACTTCCAAGCCCATTGGTAATAAATGACAAGCATATTACTTATGATGACTACATTGAGAAACTACAAAAACAAGCCAGAAATCAAGCCAGCTCTTCCACAGTGAAAGTACTACCTACAGGAAAAGTGTTGTATGATGGTTTGGAAAATCTTTTCTATATTGAGCATGAACTGAAACACTTGTTTACCATTCAACCCAATTTTTCTAAGTACACTGATGTTGACAAAATATACAGGAAATTGATCAGGATGAAGATACCAAATGAAGAATGGTGGACCAATATGACCGATATCCTATAATTTACTATGGTAACTCTGAGGTAAATAGAAAATGTTTACTGGGGGTAAAGGTTGGTAAATAGGTAAAGAATATTAGTAGGGAAAAGTAAGCAAATATCCAACACACAATTACTAAAGCAACAGCAAGAGGAAAATCCAAGTTTCAACCTCTAGCTCATTCATAAATAAAGGGATAGCAACAATCTATTTTCCATTTGTCTCTATCTTTTTGTAAAAGATATTTTGTATTCCCTATAATAAATTTCATGTGGTTATGAGATATTTTGATGTAATTTTTGTATAAATGCTTCTCCATTCAAACTATTGTGGGTGGATTCTATAACATCTGTTGAAAATGCAACAAGATGATGGAGCTTAGTGGAAAGGAGTCGCCTTCACTAAGTGGGCCTGCAGGCTATTTTTGGCGCAAAGTCTATTTTTAGACTATGTTTATTTTTAGACATATGGATCATGGTGTATGAGTTGCAGGATGTTATTTGTGGATGACTGGTCATGCTGGTAAAAATAGATGGACTTCTATTTTTAGACATATGGGTAGAGTCTATTTTTAGACTGCCAGGCTAAAAATAGAAGAGTCGAATATTATTAGCTCTTAATAATATTTGGACTATAAACATTATCTTATCCTCTTGGAGAACTTCAGTTCGAGCTACGGATGTGGCACATGCAGCTGTCAGAAGGAAATACACTTTTCTTATGGGTCAGTTGAGCTATTGCATGACGGACTTCAGTTAGAACTCAAGTGGTTGAGTTTGGTGGAGTTGATTGAGGAGTTGATGGAGTTGTGTTCAGTTTGACTTGGTTGAACTAGTTGTATTTAGTCTAACTGCAGAATACACTAGTGATGAGTGATGTGAACTAATTATCAATTAATTCACTAATTATTAACTCATAAATCAACTAAAGAATACATCAGTTAACTCAGTGCATGGATAGTTAAGTGGAGACAGGTGTTAGAGGTGAGTGAAAGGGAAAGACAGCAGTCAGTTGTGACTATAGTTGTGCATGAGATTTGCACAAATCAATGGATCGAGTAATGGCAATGAGGATTGCGTGGTTTAGCCAAGGAAATACGAGTTTGTATCATCCATACTCATCTATTCTCATGCAGGATTGTGCAGTGGAGGCAGGCAAGTAGTGGAGGATATTTGAACCTGTGATTGATTCAGATCTGAGCTAGTTTTGTGTGTAACAAGTGAAGATAGTACTGAGTACTTGTGAGGAGTATTGTACTATGTATTGTTACATGCTATCTATCATTATAATATACAGATAGTTGGGGGTTTTTAGTTGTATGCTTTCCCCGGGTTACATACTATGTTAATGTACGCATTCGATTGATGTTTCATTGTTTTTAATGCTGGAAGATTGATGATCAACGTAGAGGAGGTTATGTATTATGCATGCATTCTGCAATAGTGTATAATCGGGATAATCTCTGTGAATAAGTGTTTAATTATTCAAAATTTCTACATGGTATCAGAGCAGAGTTGATCATCAAATCTATTATTCAGAAAGTGTTTACATTTTATTTCTTCAGGCAGAGTCTGTAATCGGGCCAGGTAGCCTCTGGATTCATCCTTCTTTTGGAAGGTGAGATATTCAGTAAAAGCCCATACAGTAAATCTTTGTATGAGAAATACTTTGTTCTCATGAATTTTAGATCAGAAGCGGTTGAGTTTTGAGCTGGTGGAATTCGAAATTTGCAGCAGTGTTTTCTTGGTGTCAAAGTTGAAATGTCTTTCAACGGATTGCGATTGGAGTATGCCCTTGATGGTAGCTCGAATTATATTGCATGGAAAGAGAGGGTGGAGGTGGTGTTAGATGACAATGGGCTGAAGGAGTTCATAGAGGCTGAGGTCCCAAAGCCTACTGATGCTGCTCACGTTGAGGTTTGGCAAAAGAAGACAACAAAGTGTCAAAGGATTCTGTTGGAGGGTGTGAAGGATCACATTGTATCCAGCCTGCATGGAAATGCTTCTCCATACTTGATGTGGAAAGTGTTGATAGATCTATTCCAAAGCAAGAACGACCAGAGGAATTTGGCGCTCAAGGATAAACTCAGAAACATTAAGTGTGAGAACGAAGACAGTATGCCCAAGTATCTCACGAAGTTCACCCAATGTCAGGATGAGCTGGGAAGTGTGGGGGTGACTGTCGATGATGAGGACTTGGTGAGCTTGGCTCTCCTTGGTATTCCGAAGAGTTGGCATTCCTATCAGGACTCTGTCAATGGTTAGGAGAAATTTCCAGGATGGGAGAGACTTTGGTCAGATCTTGTGTAAGAGGAGATCAGGTGAAATACCAGGGAAGGATCTTCATCAAAGGCATCTGATGAAGAAAATTGTGCTTTGGCTACCAAAGAAAAGAAGGGGAAGGAGAAGGGTTCTCTTTCCGAATCTAGTTCTTCCAATGATGGGAAGAAGGTTGACGACTCGACGGTGATATGCTTTCGTTGTCATGAGTTGGGCCATTATGCTACTAATTGCCCAAAGAAGAAATCCAAGAAGGGATCCGGGGAAGGATCTGAAGGTGAGGCACTTGCTTCACAGTTTGAGTTGGATTTCACACTCTTCACATGCATGGTTTCATCCATGGTGGGAAGTGGTTAGTTTCTTCACAGTAGAGCTTCTTTCCACATGACCGCTAACAAAAGTTTGCTCAGTACTTTAGAGGAGAAAGATCTCCAGATACTCATAGCGATGGGTAATGATGAGAAGTATAGTGTCTCAGGTGTAGGCACGGTTATTTTCAGAGGGAGCATGGAGCTCGACTTACCTTGACCGATGTCAAGTATGTACCAAGACTAAAGAGAAACTTGGTGTCGATAGCGATACTGGAAGACAGAGGCTATGATGTAGTCTTCAGTAAGTGAAAGGTTTTCCTTAGACACATCATCACTAGACAGGTGAAGTAGCTTGGTTCACGGGTCAAGAACTTGTATGCTCTTAAGGTTCAAGATGCATGCAAAGCCTTGAGTAGTGAGGCAACTGATGGAGACTTGTTGGTTGAGAAGGAGCATATATTACCTCTCAACATGCAGAGCTAGAAGAAGTCTCAGACGATTGTGGAGGAGCCACAATTGGTGTAGCAGCTTCAGGAGGTTGTGGAGCAGCCACAACAAGGGAAGCTGAGAGGATATCGAGTAGAGACATCTACTCATGCAGAGACCTCCAGTAGGGGGAAGCTTCGAGCTAGGTGGGTAGAGGGATCACATGCAGCCATACCTCCAGGTAGGAGGTGGGGTGATGTGGATTGATTGTCCCAAGGAGGAGGGGCAGGATCCTTGAGGTACCCAACCTCTTGGATGAGACCTTGCTACGGGAGCCTCGATGTGGAGTAGTAGGAACTGACAGATTGGGTCGAGACAGATGCAGATGGAGCGGTAGCGAGAGCGATAGTGCAGGGAATCCCATGATAGCACATAGCTAGCATGCTGAAGCAATGTGAGAGGCACAAGTGTTTTGCACAGTGCTAGGTGGCACAGAGAAGTGTACAATGGTGTAAGATGCATGGAGATGTTGCAGTAGCATAGATGTCAGAGAGGGAGCACTTGTCATCAGCAGGTAGAGATTCAGCATCAGCGTATGTTCCTAGCCCAACAAAGTGGTCAGTTGGGAGTGTTTTTGTTCCAAGTGTTGTTGGAGCAAGTGGACTGGGAAAATGTGTTGCATGCAGAACATTTTAGAGTTGCAGGATAGGGGTTGCTGATAATCCATATCTTGTTGAGAGGGAGTGTTGAAAATGCAACAAGATGATGGAGCTTAGTGGAAAGGAGTCGCCTTCACTAAGTGGGCCCGTAGGCTATTTTTGGTGCAAAGTCTATTTTTAGACATATGAATCATGGTCTATGAGTTGTAGGATGCTATTTGTGGATGATTGGTCATGTTGGTAAAAATATATGGACTTCTATTTTTAGACATATGGGCGGAGTCTATTTTTAGACTGCCAAGCTAAAAATAGAACAGTCGAATATTATTAGCTCTTAATAATATTTGGACTATAAACATTATCTTATCCTCTTGGAGCACTTCAGTTCGAGCTATGGATGTGGCACATGCATCTATCAGAAGGAAATAAACTTTTCATATGGGTCACTTGAGCTATTGCATGATGGACTTCAGTTAGAACTCAAGTGGTTGAGTTTGGTGGAGTTGATTGAGGAGTTGATGGAGTTGTGTTCAATTTGACTTGGTTGAACTAGTTGTATTCAGTCTAACTACAGAATACACTAGTGATGAGTGATGTGAATTAATTATTATTTAATTCACTAATTATTAACTCATAAAGCAACTAAAGAATACATCATTTAACTCAGTGCATGGACAGTTCAGTGGAGACAATCTGTTAGAGGTGAGTGAAAGGGCAAGAGAGCTGTCAGTTGTGACTATAGTTGTGCATGAGATTTGCACAAATCAATGGATTGAGTAATGCCAATGAGGATTGTGTGTTTTTGACAAGGAAATACGAGTTTGGATCAGCCATACTCATCTATTCTCATGCAGGATTGCGCAGTGGAGGCAGGCAGCAGTGGAGGAGATTTGAACTTGTGATTTATTCAAATCTAAGCTAGTTTTGTGTGTAACAAGTGGAGATAGTACTGAGTACTTGTGAGGAGTATTGTACTATGTATTGTTACATGTTCTATATCATTATAATATATGTTGCCATTATGATTCTGGTATGCCTCTATGTTACAGATGTTGTACATGATGGCAACACCCTCAAGTGGCAATGCTCTGATCAGGCTCTAAAAATGTTGGAAATTAAGAGGTACACAGGTGAATGGTTCAAAAGGTGCGTACCCGCAGGTATGCCGGCTAGGAAGTGCGTTCATACATGCAGGTTACCCGTTCATGAGGTGCGTACCCCCAGTTCACTCACTTCAAGGCAAAGAAGTGCGCTCACGTGGGGTTTCTTATGTTTGGCCCGTGGTATTTAGCCCGCCATTCTTGATTCTATGGTTTTGGCCCGTGGTATAGGATCTAATTTTGCCCCGGTTTGGATCCCTTGTATTGGTTATTGATGGTTTTGTCCCATGGTGTGAATAAGGGCTTGACTATAAATAGGGAAGGATATCACTTGGCTAAGGTATCTTTTGCAAATTGAATATCTTAAGATCTGAAATATTGGGTTATCAGTTTAAAAGCTTGATCTATATAAAAGTGAAGTTGAAAGTGAATCTATGAAATGTGATCTCTCGGGCGCATGATCAGATCTAGGCATCTAACTATCTGTGGCACACTGGGGGACTACCAATTCGACCCTAATCAGAGGTACACAGGTGATTAACAGTGCAAGTGCGTGGGTACGCACAGCAGAAGAAGGTGCAGTGCGTGGGTACGCAGAGCAGAAGAAGGCGCAGTGCGTGGGTACGTAGCGCGACAGAGGTTCAGGTGCGGAGGCACAGTGAAAGTACGTAGTGCTACAGAAGCTGCAGGTGCATAGATATGCGGCGCGATAGCATCTGAAAGTGCGTGGCCACAGTAGTAGTACGTGGCGCGATAGAAGCAGTGGGTGCGTGGGCACAGTGAAGGTACGTGGCGCGTTTAAAGGAACAGTGTATGGGTACGCAGTGCAGCTCAAGGCTCTCTGTGGGGATACGCAGAGGTGCAGAAGGTGAAGTGCGTAGCAATGCATGCCAGATAAAGAGAAATTGCATATCTGTCTTAAGGCATTTATTTGACTGACTTTTCTCTGTTGATAAGGTGTTCTGGGTTTAGTTTACTGTTACTATTGATCTGGTTACTGCAGTTGACTGGGTAATTTACTTGTACTTGATTATCATTTGATGTTCATGGATCTAGTTTGAAAATTTATGAAAAGTGGTCCGTGAAAGAAAAGAAGTAGGGGGTTGTAGCTCCCTTCCAGGAGAGACTGGAAAACGAGAGAGAGTTGTAGCTCTCTGCAGGCTGCAGCCTGCGTACTGGTAAAGGACTGCACCAGTACAAAATCATTGTAAAAGGAGTTTCTAATTGAAAGAAGATAGAGACATATTACAGCAGGTGGTTTTCACCCACATTGGGTTTCCACCTTACATCTGGTGTTCTTTGGTGTGACTATCTATTTTTCTTGTTCATGCTCATTGTTTTATGGTACTGACATACAAGAATAATTCAAAGTATAAATAAGGAAGATTTATTAAAAATAACTAGATAATACTGATTCACCCCCCCCCTCTCAGTATTATTTCCAACAATTGGTATCAGAGCAAGTCCTTCAGAGAAGCTTGATCGCTTGAAGGAAGATCATTCATCATGAGCAATTACAAGAGGGAAGCATCAATCAAGCCACCAATTTTTGATGGGACAAACTTCAATTATTGGAAGGTAAGAGTTACTTCCTATCTTCAATCTCTTGGTACAGAAGTTTGGGATATCATAGATACAGGCTACACTTTTGCTGCAATATGTCTCTATCTCTGTCATGGTCATTTATGGTGTTTGGTGGATTATGGTTCTTCTTTGCAGATCTGGTTTATAGTCAGGGGGAGCATGTTCTTAGGGGGAGCATAACCCTTTGCCCTTGATGTCAAAGGGGGAGAATGACATTGAGGATCTTGAGGTTGCCATCAAGTCCAAAGGGGGAGATTGTTGGCATTATGATTCTGGTATGGCTCTATGTTACAGATGTTGTACTTGATGGCAACACCCTCAAGTGGCAATGCTCTGATCAGGCTCTAAAAATGTTGGAAATTAAGAGGTACGCAGGTGAATGGTTCAAAAGGTGCGTACCCGCAGGTATGCCGACCAGGAAGTGCGTTCATACCCGCAGGTTACCCGTTCATGATGGGACAAACTTCAATTATTGGAAGGTAAGAGTTACTGCCTATCTTCAATCTCTTGGTACAGAAGTTTGGGATATCATAGATACAGGCTACACTTTTCCTTCAGCTACTCCTACAGATTCGGCCGAGAAGAAGAAATATGAAACAAATGCTAAAGCAGTCAATACTCTGCTGGGATGCTTATCTCAAACAGAATTCGTAAAAGTTATGCAATATAAATCCGCAAAGGAAATATGGGACAAGATTGTCTTGAGCTACGAAGGAGATGAACAGGTAAAGCGTGCTAAACTTCAAACCCTCGGGATTCAGTATGAGAATCTCAGAATGTATAATGATGAAAGTGTGGCTAGCTATTTTCTTCGGGTAGACGAGATTTTTAATTACATAAAAAACTTGGGTGAAGAAATAAAAGAGGCTATTGTGGTTGAAAAAGTTTTAAGATCATTGTCCCCCAAGTTTGAATCTAAAGTGTCTGCAATAGAAGAAAAGGAAAATCTACGAATTCTTACTATGTCTCAGCTACACAGGATTCTAACTACTTATGAAATGAGAAAGGGGGGTCCATCAGATAGGAGAGAAGCTGCTTTCAAGGCTTCAGGCAAAGGAGACTACTATGAAGCAAGTCACGTGCCAGAAGAAGAAGAAGAATCAAATTTTGTCAGAAATCTTCAACGGGGTACTGGAAGGTTCAGAGGTAAGTTACCTTTTAAATGTTTTTCTTGTGGAAGGGTAGGTCATTATGCTGTGACATGTCCGCATAAGGATAAGATTGAGAAAGGAAAGGAACCTGCTAGATGGAACAAGAAACATAATTCAAATAAGAAAAGCTACTACACTCATGAAGATAGTGATGGTCTATCAAATAGTGATGAAGATGAACGAGGTAATGACTATAAAGTTTTAATGGCATTTGAAGATGATGATTACATGGATGCTATAGATGTGGATAGCTTTTATGAAGAAATTTCTAGACTCAAGACATGTATAGAAGAAAAGAATATGATCATTGATACCCTACAATCTCAAATTGATGAAAAAGAAAAATATCTTGAAAAGTTAGAAGCTGAAATTGTTGGTCTTAGAAAAGAGATTGAGAAAACAAAGGCTATTAATATTAAGTTTGTCAAAGGATCTAAAACTCTGGATGAGATCATCAATGTACAGCGTTCTCCTCTAAACAAGACAAGTCTGGGCTATAATGGAGAAACTTCTCAACCATCCACCTCAAAGAGTTATCTTGATGCAGCAAGAAGGAATGAGCAAAAGCACAATGAAGATCACCAGGTAAAGCAGGGATGAATTACATCAAACAAAGACTATCAGGTAAACCAGGGGCAATCCGTCCTAAGGATGAACAAAAGCTACAACCAGCCACAGGTAAAATCCTCTCAATTTGCTTCAAGAATGGATGACAATAGAAATTACAATCATTTGGCCGGAAGATTTAATAACCGCAGAAGTTTCTTCAATGGACAATGCTTCTCTTGCCATAACTTTGGTCACAAAGCAGCTCAATGTGTTGCATATAAAACAATCATGACTAGAGAAGCTCAAAAATAAAGAAGTATGACCGGGATTACAAAAAGGACCTATAACAACTTTTCGGCTCTTGAAAATGAAGTTGAATGTTCTATTTGCAATAAATTTGGTCATGAAGATTCTGAATGCAGGAGCAGGTTTCAGCAGACAAAGGAACAAGCCTCAAGCACCAAAACATGGAGAATAAAGGAACCACAAACAGAAAGATGTGGGATAGCATTTTATGCAGAGGGACAGGAAAATCTATGGTACATTGACAGTGGATGTTCGAAGCATATGACAGGTGATAAAGAAAAACTTGAATCATATTCTTCTTTAGAAAAGGGAAAGAAAGTTTCTTTTGGAAATGATACTCCTGCAGCTATAAAAGAAAAAGGCACTGCTCAGTTAAAAGAAAAGGTCAAAGCTGAAAATGTTTTGTATGTTGATGGATTGAAGCATAATCTTCTGAGTGTCAGCCAGATGTGTGATCAAGGAACCAAGGTGATATTTAGATCAAATGGATGTCTTGTTCGTGATCTTGATACAGGTAAAACGGTGATCAAAGGTGAAAGAACTCCAAATAATCTATACATATTTGAAGAAGGACAACAACAATGATATCTAAGCAAGGATGATTAACAATGGTTATGGCACCGGAGGTTGGGGCATCTAAGCTTTTCACAAATAAGGAAAGCATGAAAATATCAGGCAATTCGCGGTCTTCCAGATATCAAAATTCCAGACAACACCATATGCAAATCATGTCAGTTTGGAAAGCAAACCAGAACTAACTTTCCAGAGAAGGAAGGATCAGCTAGCATGCCTCTTGAGCTTGTACATACAGATGTATGTGGACCATTCAGGAAAAGGACACCTCGAGGAGAAGAATACTTGATATTATTCATTGACGATTTCTCCAGGTTTGTCTAATTAGGACTTATGAAGCACAAAGATGAAGCATTCGAAAAATTCAAATCCTTTAAAGCCTTGGTTGAAAATGAATCAGGATACAAAATTAAGTGCCTCAGATCCGACAGAGGTGGGGAGTTTACCTCAAATGAATTTTTCGATCTCTGTGAAGAACATGGGATAAGAAGAGAATTCTCTACAGCTAGAACTCCTCAGCAAAATGAATTAGTGGAAAGAATGAACAGAACAGTCCAACAAATGGCTCGTGCTATGCTTGATGAGTCTGGAACTCCCGCAACTTTCTGGGGTGAAGCTGCATATGCTGCGGTTGTTATTCTCAACAAAACAAATGTCCGAGTGAACAGCACTCAAACTCCCAATGAGCTCTGGTATGGTGAGACTCCTTCGGTAAAGCACTTCAAAATCTTTGGGAGCAAATGCTATATTAAGAATACTGATGAGCAACTTGGCAAACTTGAACCTAGAGTAGATGAAGGCATTCTTCTTGGTTATTCTCCACACAACAAAGCATACAAGTGCTACAATAAAAGACTTGGAAGAATTGATGACAGCATTGATGTAGTGGTTGATGAGAAGGGATACATTCCTAGGCAAGTAAATCATGAAGATATTGAAGAAGATGAAGACTACCCTCAAAGACAGAATGATGAAGAAGAAGAACCTCAAGAAGAACCAGAGGAGCAGATAAGGATAGAAGAGAAGACTCCATCCAGATATGTTCAGAAGAATCATCCAGAATCTCAGATTTTGGGGCAGAAAGAAGCAGGTGTACAGACAAGAAGAACAATTGCAGAAGCTTCAAGCTATTTGGCATTACTCTCTTCCACTGAACCACAAAATGTGAAATAGTCATGCAAAGATGAATGTTGGGTCAAAGCAATGGATGAAGAACTTGAGCAGATCGAAAAGAACAACACTTGCGAGTTGGTTCCTAGACCAAAGGATAAGAATGTTATAGGGACAAAATGGGTCTTCAAAAATAAATTGAATGAAAATGGAGAAGTAATTAGAAACAAGGCCAGACTTGTTTGTAAAGGGTATGCGCAGCAAGAAGGAATAGATTTTGAAGAAACTTTTGCTCCTGTTGCAAGACTTGAGGCCATCCGAATGTTCCTTGCTCTCTCAAGCTTTCAAAACTTCAAAGTATTTCAAATGGGCGTGAAATCAGCCTTTCTGAATGGAGACTTGGAAGAAGAAGTATACATTGAGCAGCCAGATGGTTTCATTCTTGGAAATGATCCAAATCTTGTATGCAGATTGAAAAAGGCTCTCTATGGTCTCAAACAAGCTCCAAGGGCTTGGTACTATCGTTTGGACAAATATCTTCATCAACAAGGCTTTTCAAAAGGATCAGCAGATAGCAATCTATATATAAAAGTTGAAAACGACAAATTGCTAATACTTGTTGTGTATGTAGATGACATTATCTTTGGCAGCAATGAAGAAGCTATGAGTCAAAGCTTTGCCTTGGTAATGTAGAAAGAATTCGAAATGTCCTTGCTGGGAGAACTGACATATTTTCTTGGTTTGCAAATCCAACAAAAAGAAGGAGGGATATTTTTGTCTCAAACCAAGTATCTCAAGCAGATTTTGAAGAAATATGTTATGGAAGATGCAAAACCAGTATGTACACCCATGGTCACAGGATGTAACCTCAGTGCAAATGATGAATCAGCAGCAGTGCATCAACCAACCTACAGATCTATGATTGGAAGTCTACTTTATTTGACAGGTACCCGACCAGACATAATGCATGTAGTATGAATAGTTGGAAGATTTCAGGCAAATCCAAAGGAAACTCATCTTCAGGCAGTAAAGAGAATCTTCAAATATCTTCAAGGAACTCAAAACTATGGCTTATGGTATCCTAGAGATACAGATCTCACACTTCATGCTTATACAGATGCAGATTGGGCCGGAAGCGTGGATGACAGGAAGAGCACAAGTGGTGGTGCATTCTTTATGGGTTCCAGATTAGTATCTTGGTTCAGCAAGAAACAGAGTTCGATTGCGTTGTCTACAGCTGAAGCAGAATATGTTGTTGCTGCATCTTGCTGCACTCAACTCCTTTGGATGATGCAGACCTTGCAGGATTTTCAAATCACTTGTATACCACCCATCTCCATCTTATGTGATAATACAAGTGCAATCAGCATTTCAAAGAACCCAGTCATGCATTCAAAGACCAAGCACACACCGATCAAGTATCATTTTCTCCGGGAACAAGTACTTAAACAAAAGGTCAAGTTGAAATATGTTCCTTCTAAGGAACAAGTTGCTGATATACTCACCAAACCATTGCCCAGGGAGACCTTTGAATACCTCAGGCAAAAGCTGGGGTTTGTTGATGCATCATCCTTTTGTTGAATCTCTTCTGATGGTTGGTTGTACGCAAGGCTCATCTAGGGCATATGCGTACATGTGCTGGGTTGCGGATTGGTCGAAGAACAAATGGCACAGGGTTAAGGGGAGCATATAATGCATTGTTGGCATTATGGAGGACGTACAGAAGGAGATCATAGATGCTGGTCTGAATATTGCTGCAATATGTCTCTATCTCTGTCATGGTCATTTATGGTGTTTGGTGGATTATGGTTCTTCTTTGCAGATTTGTTTTATAGTCAGGGGGAGCATGTTCTTAGGGGGAGCATAACCCTTTGCCCTTGATGTCAAAGGGGGAGAATGACGTTGAGGATCTTGAGGTTGCCATCAAGTCCAAAGGGGGAGATTTTTGGCATTATGATTCTGGTATGGCTCTATGTTACAGATGTTGTACTTGATGGCAACACCCTCAAGTGGCAATGCTCTGATCAGGCTCTAAAAATGTTGGAAATTAAGAGGTACACAGGTGAATGGTTCAAAAGGTGCATACCTGCAGGTACGCTGGCCAAGAAGTGCATTCATACCCGCAGGTTACCCGTTCATGAGGTGCGTACCCCCAGTTCACTCACTTCAAGGCAGAGAAGCGCGCTCACATGGGGTTTCTTATGTTTGGCCCGTGGTATTTAGCCTGCCATTCTTGATTCTATGGTTTTGGCCCATGGTATAGGATCTAATTTTGCCCCAGTTTGGATCCCTTGTATTGGTTATTGATGGTTTTGTCCCATGGTGTGAATAAGGGCTTGACTATAAATAGGGAAGGATATCACTTGGCTAAGGTATCTTTTGCAAATTGAATATCTTAAGATCTGAAATATTGGGTTATCAGTTTAAAAGCTTGATCTATATAAAAGTGAAGTTGAAAGTGAATCTATGAAGTGCGATCTCTCGGGCACATGATCAGATCTGGGCATCTGACTATCTGTGGCACACTGGGGGACTGCCAATTCGGCCCTAATCAGAGGTACGCAGGTGATTAACAGTGCAAGTGCGTGGGTACGCACAACAAAAGAAGGTGCAGTGCGTGGGTACGCAGAACAGAAGAAGGCGCAGTGCGTGGGTACGCAGCGCGATAGAGGTTCAGGTGTGGAGGCACAGTGAAAGTACGCGGTGCTACAGAAGCCGCAGGTGCGTAGATACGCGGCGCGATAGCATCTGAAAGTGCGTGGCCACAGTAGTAGTACGTGGCGCGATAGAAGCAGTGGGTGCATGGGCACAGTGAAGGTACACGGCGCGTTTAAAGAAACAGTGCGTGGGTACGCAGTGCAGCTCAAGGCTCTCTGCAGGGATACGCAGAGGTTCAGAAGGTGAAGTGCGTAGCAACGCATGCCAGATAAAGAAAAATTGCGTATCTGTCTTAAGGCATTTATTTGACTGACTTTTCTCTGTTGATAAGGTGTTCTAGGTTTAGTTTACTGTTACTATTGATCTGGTTACTGCAGTTGACTGGGTAATTTACTTGTACTTGATGATCATTTGATGTTCATGGATCTAGTTTGAAAATTTATGAAAAGTGGTCCTTGAAAGAAAAGAAGTAGGGGGTTGTAGCTCCCTTCCAGGAGAGACTGGAAAACGAGAGAGAGTTGTAGCTCTCTGCAGGTTGCAGCCTGCGTACTGGTAAAGGACTGCACCAGTACAAAATCATTGTAAAAGGAGTTTCTAATTGAAAGAAGATAGAGACATATTGCAGCAGGTGGTTTTCACCCACATTGGGTTTCCACCTTACATCTGGTGTTCTTTGGTGTGACTATCTATTTTTCTTGTTCATGCTCATTGTTTTATGGTACTGACATACAAGAATAATTCAAAGTATAAATAAGGAAGATTTATTAAAAAGAACTAGATAATACTGATTCACCCCCCCCCCCCCTCTCAGTATTATTTCCAGCAATATACAGATAGTTGGGGGTTTTCAACTGTATGCTTTCCCCGGGTTACATACTGTGTTAATGTGCGCATGCGATTGATGTTTCATTGTTTTTAATTCTGCAAGATTGATGATCAACATAGAGGAGGTTATGTATTATGCATGCATTCCGCAACAGTGTATAATCGGGATAATCTCTATGAATAAGTGTTTAATTATTCAAAATTTCTACATGGTATCAGAGCAGAGTTGATCATCAGATCTATTATTCAAAAAGTGTTTACATTTTATTTCTTCAGGCAGAGTCTGTAATTGGGCCAGGTAGTCTCTGGATTCATCCTTCTTTTGGAAGGTGAGATATCTGGTAAAAGCCCATACAGTCAATCTCTGTACGAGAAATACTTTGTTCTCACAAATTTTAGATCATAAGTAGTTGAGTTTTGAGCTGGTGGAATTCGAATTTGCAGCAGTGTTTTCTTGGTGTCAAAGTTGAAATGTCTTTCAACAGATTGCGATTGGAGTTTGCCCTTGATGGTAGCTCGAATTATATTGCATGGAAAGATAAGATGGAGGTGGTGTTAGATGACAATGGGCTGAAGAAGTTCATAGAGGCTGAGGTCCCAAAGCCTACTGATGCTGCTCACATTGAGGTTTGGCAAAAGAAGACAACAAAGTGTCAAAGGATTCTGTTGGAGGGCGTGAAGGATCACATTGTATCTAGCCTGCATGGAAGGGCTTCTCCATACTTGATGTGGAAAGCATTGACAGATCTATTCCAAAGCAAGAACGACTAGAGGAAGTTGGCACTCAAGGATAAACTCAGAAACATTAAGTGTGAGAATGGAGACAGTATGCCCAAGTATCTCACGAAGTTCACCCAATGCCGAGATGAGCTGGGAAGTGTGGGGGTGACTGTCGATGATGAGGACTTGGTGAGCTTGGCTCTCCTTGGTCTTCCAAAGAGTTGGCATTCCTATTAGGACTTTGTTAATGGTCGGGAGAAATTTCCAGGATGGGAGAGACTTTGGTCGGATCTTGTGCAAGAGGAGATCAAGCGAAATACCAGGGACAGATCTTCATCAAAGGCATCTAATGAAGAAAATTATGCTTTGGCTGCCAAAGCAAAGAAGGGGAAGGAGAAGGGTTCTCTTTCCAAATCTAGTTCTTCCAATGATGGGAAGAAGGTTGACAAGTCGAAGGTGAGATTCTTTCGTTGTCATGAGTTGGGCCATTATGCTACTAATTGCCCAAAGAAGAAATCCAAGAAGGGATCTGGGGAAGGCTCTGAAGGTGAGGCACTTGCTTCACAGTTTGAGTTGGATTTCACACTCTTCGCATGCATGGTTTCATCCATGGTGGGAAGTGGTTGGTTTCTTGACAGTGGAGCTTCTTTCCACATGACTGGTGACAAAAGTTTGTTTAGTACTTTGGAGGAGAAAGATCTCCAGATACTCATAGATATGGGTAATGATGAGAAGTATAGTGTCTCAGGTGTAGGCACAGTTATTTTTCAGAGGGAGCATGGAGCTCACCTTACCTTGACCAATGTCAAGTATGTACCAGGACTAAAGAGAAACTTGGTGTCAATCGCGATGCCGGAAGACAGAGGCTATGATCTAGTCTTGAGTAAGTGAAAGGTTTTCCTTAGACACATCATCACTAGACAGGTGAAGCAGATTGGTTCATGGGTCAAGAACCTATATGCTCTTGAGGTTCAAGATGCATTCAAAGCCTTGAGTAGTGAAGAAACTGATGGAGACTTGGTGGTTGAGAGGGAGCGTATATTACCTCTCAACATGCAGAGCTAGAAGAAGTCTCAGACGATTGTGGAGGAGCCACGATTGGTGCAACAACTTCAAGAGGTTGTGTAGTAGCCACAACAAGGGAAGCTGAGAGGAGATCGAGTAGAGACATCTACTCATGCAGAGACCTCCAGTAGGAGGAAACTTCGAGCCAAGTGGGCAGAGGGATTTCATGCATCCATACCTCCAGGTAGGAGGTGGGGTGATGTGGATTGATTGTCCCAAGGAGGAGGAGCAGGATCCTTGAGGTACCCAACCTCTTGGATGAGACCTTGCTACGGGAGCCCCGATGTGGAGTAGTAGGAACTGACTGATTGGGTAGAGACAGATGCGGATGGAGCGGCAGAGAGAGTGATAGTGCAGGGAATCCTAGGACAGCGCATAGCTAGCAGGCTACAGCAATGCGAGAGGCACAAGTGTTTTGCACAGTGCTAGGTGGCACAAAGAAGTCTGAAATGGTGTGAGATGCATGGAGATGTTGTAGTAGCATAGATGTTAGAGAGGGAGCACTTGTCAGCAGCAGGTAGAGATTCAACATCAAAGTATGTTCCTAGCCCAACAGAGTGGTCAGTTGGGAGTGGTTTGTTCTAAGTGTTGTTGGAGCAAGTGGACCAGGAAAATGTGTTGCATGCAGAACATTCCAGAGTTGCAGGATAGGAGTTGCTGATAATCCATATCTTTTTGAGAGGGAGTGTTGAAAATGCAACAAGATGATGGAGCTTAGTGGAAAGGAGTCTCCTTCACTAAGTGGGCCCGCAGGCTATTTTTGGCGCAAAGTCTATTTTTAGACTATGTCTATTTTTAGACATATGGATCATGGTCTATGAGTTGCAGGATGGTATTTGTGGATGATTGGTCATGTTGGTAAAAATAGATGGACTTCTATTTTTAGACATATGGGCGGAGTCTATTTTTAGACTTCCAAGCTAAAAATAGAACAGTCGAATATTATTAGCTCTTAATAATATTTGGACTATAAACATTATCTTATCCTCTTGGAGCACTTCAGTTCGAGCTATGGATGTGGCATATGCAGCTGTTAGAAGGAAATACGCTTTTCTTATGGGTTAGTCGAGCTATTGCATGATGGACTTCAGTTAGAACTCAAGTGGTTGAGTTTGGTGGAGTTGATTGAGGAGTTGATGGAGTTGTGTTTAGTTTGACTTGGTTGAACTAGTTGTATTTAGTCTAACTACAGAATATACTAGTGATGAGTGATGTGAATTAATTATTAATTAATTTACTAATTATTAACTCATAAAGCAACTAAATAATACATCATTTAACTCAGTGCATGGACAGTTTAGTGGAGACAGGTGTTAGAGGTGAGTGAAAGGGCAAGAGAGCTGTCAGTTGTGACTATAGTTGTGCATGAGATTTGCACAAATCAATGGATTGAGTAATGCCAATGGGATTGCGTGGTTCAGCCAAGGAAATACGAGTTTGGATCAGACATATTCATCTATTCTCATGCAAGATTGCGCAGTGGAGGCAGGAAAGCAGTGGAGGAGATTTGAACCTATGAATGATTCAGATCTGAGCTAGTTTTGTGTGTAACAGGTGGAGATAGTACTGAGTACTTGTGAGGAGTATTGTACTATGTATTGTTACATGTTCTCTATCATTATAATATATAGATAGTTGGGGGTTTTCAGCTGTATGCTTTCCCTGGGTTACATACTGTGTTAATGTGCACATGCGATTGATGTTTCATTGTTTTTAATGCTGCAAGATTGATGATCAATGTAGAGGAGGTTATGTATTATGCATGCATTCCTCAATAGCGTATAATCGGGATAATCTCTGTGAATAAGTGTTTAATTATTCAAAATTTCTACAACATCTCTATAATTCTATGCTATCAAGCTGAGAAATATTTTGCACTCAAATTAGGATTTTGGCTGGAAAAGGAATGAAAGTTGAGGACATTTCATCAGATTCAAGTGCAGTATAATTACAAATGAGTATTTTATCCTTGTTATTTTACGTGATTTCTATATGTTTCAATGTTTCATGAATCTTAAATCTAAATGGTAAAATAGTCGAAGTATATCAGAATTAGCTTTATTTCTCTTTGCTATCAACAGTCTACCATTTCTATGTTTTCTTCTAAACTATATTGATAAAGGAATTCTTAATTGATCCTCTATCCTTGTAGTTTTTCTCTAATAAGTCCCTGGTATAGGATTCTTAATTGCCCTCTGCTAGTTGACCTATCTTCCTTTCCTCTTTCTAATCCTAACTTGAGGATTCTTGATTGCCCTCTAGTTTTGAGCAGAACTATCACCCATTCAAGCCCCAAAGTTTGTTTTTACTTTGCTATCTTGCCTGTTGAACTCATACCTTAGCAATTTGACTTAATGCAGTGAATTATCCCTGATTGAATCCATAGCCCAATGGCCTAAAAGCCTAGTTTTCCCATTTTTTTCAGAACTCCACCACTCTCAAACAAAACAACCTCATTGAACATTAATACTAGCCTAAAATCCTTTCAAACATAGCTAAATCATAAAGAGAAAGCCCTCTTTTGACTTAGGTGGGCTAGCACCTAAGTCTAAATGTTGGTTTGTAGTTACCTTGGATCCTTTCTTTCTTTTAATAACTTCTAAGGAAAATCTGAGTGATAACAAGTCCCACCATCATGATCCCTCTATCAAACCTCTTTCGATAAAATCCTAGGTCTCAATATCCATATATCCTCCATCTACCAGCTCGTCATCTACCATTCCATATGATGCACATGTCAAAATTATTTCTCAGGCTGATGCATCGGGTAACACCGCCGCATCATGTAGTCAGTCCTCCTCCTATCTTCCCATCTTCCATTCTGATGAGGACATCATGGAAGCTATGTCTACCCCTAATTACCCTTGCACTTAGGCAAGGGGGCATATTTTTGGAGGATTTTGAAGGCCATTTCCTTCCTAATTCTCCCAGTGCACTCTAGTTCAAGAAATGTTGCTCATAGCACATCCCTTTGGTTTGTGTGCCTTTATTTGTACCATGAAGTTAGGTAGATTACATCATCTCATCCATTGTCTTTTTCACCATTCAGATGGATCCATCATCCACACCGTATATTGGTCATGCCAACGGTGTGAGTCGCTTCTCCTAGAATCTAGCCTCGGCAACCTTAGCCATTTTTATTCGATGCCCTTGCTCATCGCATCCTTCATCTTCATGTTCAGTTAGATTCCTTGCTACTTGTCATGCAATTGAATGGTGTGTGTCATGTGCATAACCAAATCCTATTTAGAAAATATATACGAGTTAAGTTGTTGGTATGTAAATTTGAAACCAACACTTTTAGTAATGTTCCTAGAGCCCAAAATAACTATGTAGATACCATTGAAAATAACATTCAAGATTGGAATTTACCACATGTATACCACATAAGACAACCATCAAAACAACACATGGTGAACCATAATCGTCACATAAAAATGCATAATCATATTATGTATTATATAAGTGTTTGGAGCCCATAGATCTAAATACATTAGACATGCCCATAGAATGTTACCAAAATCAAAACCAAAGGGACCCACATGTCCCTACATCTACTCACTATCTGGAGGATCCCTCGCGAAAGGCTCTGCTCCACATGCATGTAGATCATGTACATCCTGACTCGCCATCGCCATGCGCCACTTGATACCTCGCCACTCTGAGGGAAGACCGGTACACTCATTTGTGTATCGATCATCTAACTCATGCCATTCATGCTCTAAAAATCTGGTCAAGAGTACCTCAAATCTACGATGTAGATTAGTGAGTAGCACATAGTCCTCTAGACCTTGACGTGATGACGATGTACCCCGATCGGCAGCCCCAGTTGTTGCGGTTCATCCTTCATATCCTGCCAGTTTTACGGTGCTATGTTTGCATACAACACATTTTACACTCAGTACCATATACATGTGATAGAAATATGAAATGCACCATAAAAATAGAAACTTAATACTTATGTCTGGTCCCCATGCTTGCCCAGGTGGAAGTGGAAAGTTAGGATCTCCCTGATAGTTCATCCTGATATAAGGGTAATTGTCAATGTAAAAGGGCATCTGATCCCAATGTGTGAAAAACTTGGGTCAGAAGACTCGCCCAACTCCCCCCACCTCCTCCTCTTCACAGTATCTGCCCCCATCGGCATATCCTGGGCTCCTATGGGCCCCCATCTTGGATCTGTACATGAGGACGGATGGTAGGTATCTTCTCAAAGATAAATGCACATAGTACTGTACCAAAAGTGTAGTCATTGCTATGGGGTAAAACGCACGGGATGAAAACTACCCTCGAAAGTCTTCCCAGGACTTCTAACAAACCGTAAGGTTATATGCAAAAGGTACCTGTTACACACATGTTCATCTATCTGACATATATTGATAGGATATGGAGAAAGGATGACCTTTGGTTCTTTCTAGATTCGCTTGGGGATCTCCGTGCGATAAGAAGAACTCCTCCTGACCAGCTCCAAGATGATTCCTGCACAAAAGAACGAAGCAAACCAATCATAGCATATACTTCTAACAATTAATGTAAGAATCTGTAACAAACATGTATAAATGTGTAGCTTACCTACTCAACACAACAAGCATCAGAATGAACAAATAAATGCACAATATCACCGACACTTCGAGTAGGGAACACAATTGCAGTCCTATATTCAGAATAGAAGAGTGAATACAACAACCCTGTTGTATCAACGTTCCTTATCCCTTCTTCCTCTCTCTCTCTCTCCTTTTAGCTAGCTCCTTCAAGAATATGACAATATCACAACAACACCATGTACTATCCTTCTAAATGCTCTGACCCTTTTGCAATGGCCCTCTCGTTGCTTATATAGCAATTGATTTAGGGCTGCCCAACTCCACCTGTAGTTCATTTGGGTAAAAACCATGAACCTGGCTCGTTTACCACCTTCTTCCCATTTGCCTCTATTTCCGGAATAGAATTTCTCCAAATATCTTGATTTTTGGAGTTTCCCTACTTTTCTTGCACAAATTTAGGGAAATAATATCTAGATATTTAATGGCAGATTCGTTGGCATAACCACTTGAGCATCACTAAAGTTCACTAACACTCCCCCTGGTCTAACAACAAGAGTTAGCAGGTTGACTAACGCTCCTTTATGCTTGTAAACAAGCTTTATAAAGCAGGTTGTCAGTGTATAGAGAGTGTTAGTGTGGATTTTGGGCCTGCAAATGTGGTCATTATTTCAGTCATCTTGTCTTTCTCCTATGAGTTGATTAGGAGGTCAATTTGTCCTATAACAGATGCCCCCTAAAGTATGAGATCAAAGGTAGAGACGATGGCCGAAATACTTTATGAAAATACTGTAGTTTCCCATCAAAATATTTGTAGAGAGAGAGAGAAGTTTCAAGCGAGAAGGAAAACTTGATACAAAAAAACTACATATATATGAACTGCTAAAATCATGTCCTGAGTCAGGCATTCCCATGCTCAGTAGCTATGTTAGAGTAACTTTCTCCTCAAAGATATGACAATGCTGGCCACCAATATGGCACAGGGAAGATCCAGTGTCATAATAGATTATCCTGAAATGGTTGTCTTCAAAGAACAATATCGCAGCTTGGGAGAGGAAACAAGGCTGAATGATGCAAGCCTCTACCCAATGTCTTGATTCCTACTTCACTGAACAACATAGATTAGTATATGTGATAAAATGAGTTGACATCGAACATGTATGAAATCATCTGATTACCAGCCAATAATGGAGAATGTTAACAGATGTGAGGAAGGCCACCGATAACGGTGATGGTCTCCAAGATGCATAGTGCAAAATAGCGAGTGTGAAATATTTTTTGTCGTCGAACAGTCGCATAATTGCTTAACCAGGAGCCAATGATGAAAACCTGTGATCAAGCACAAGGTAACCTGCCACTAATGTCTGCAAGCACCAAGGCACTGAATGTGTTTCTGGGTTATCTTCCTAGATAGAGTGTTGAAGTCGATAGGAAGGAACCTATTGAAAGGTAGGCAATGACGTGTCCTACATCAACCGACACGAAACCGGACAAGGATGATTTTGTTTTCTGAAGATTTTTTTGAGATTTTGGGTCTAAACAATGGAGGGCATGATGAAAGGATATGTAGGGTCAGTTGATCGAGGAAACAAGTAGGGACCCTTGAACAATAGAAGACATGACAATGGTTTTAACCAGATAGCACTAGACTCATGAACACTACAGAGTGTTTAAGATATGGAGATGCAATGGCATCAGGGTATATAGGCTAAAAACTCATAGGTTGTTAGGGTTCATATTGAGAGGCTATCAAAATGACGGTTTATCTGAGGGAGTGCCATGTTCAAGGGAACTTTTGCTGCCAACCCACGCTTTAGGATATGGTTGCATTTCCACTTTCCTTGTCTGATTTTTAATGAGCCCAGATGAGTAAACTCATCGATCTTTTCATGTTTAGAGAGTTTGAAAAGGATCGCAAAAATAACGACTCTTTTCCCTATCTGATTAGTTTAATGAGTCCAGACAAGAAAACTCGTCAATTTTTTCATCTTTTAAGAGTCTGAAAAGTATCGTAAAAAGAATGACTCTATATCTTGTTTGTGTATTTAAAGAGTCCAGACTAGACAACTTGGTGATCCTTTCATCTTTAGAGAGTCTGAAAAGATCGTAAAGAGAGACTCCATGGTGGTCCCTTTGTCATTGTTGTTAAACAGGTGCGACAAAAGGTTAATAGTATACCTGTATTAGTTACTTTTCCATATTTAATCTACTGGACCCGGATAAAGAGAAACCTTTTTCCAATAGATGTCGACCTCATTTTGTTATGAGTACGAGGTGGCAGACTAAACTCGTGTTTTTTTGTGACACTTTAACGAGCTCAGTAACAAAAACTTGGGATTTTTCATTTTCTAACAAGCTTACAAAAAGTACCTGAAAGAATGCTCGGGTCATCTTTAGCATGTTTAACGAGCAGCAAGACACAGCTCGGGATTTTTTCAGTTTAAAAAGTGAGAAAAAAATGCCTAAAAAGGATGCTCTGTTGGTCTTTTTCAGTTTATGAGTTGGAACAAGATCAAAAAAGAGGTGCTCAGAGCATTATTTGCATATATTTAACGAGTGAAAATGATGAAAAACTTGGGGAATTTTATATTGTTTAAAGAGCGATAAAATATCCCTAAAAGTGCTTTACGGGTTGTGGTATATATGTTTAACGAGCTCTACTACAAAAAATTGGAGGTGTTTATATTTTTTAAAGAGCGATAAAAAGTCTCCAAAAGTGCTCTATTTATCATTGCATAGATTTAATGAGTGCAAGGACAAAAGCTCGGGGATGTTTATATTTTTTAAAGAGCAATAAAATATCCCTAACAGTGCTCTATAAAGTCTTGCATGCAGCTTTTACTGCTTTTCATTCCTGAAGTACTTTCATCAAAAGTAGTAAAAAAGAAGCAATTCCTATTATCTGGGTTCATGCATGATAAAAAATCATGTAGAATGGACTATTTCCTCTTTAATGATTTTCAAAAAATCATGTCTCTCAAAGTTATATAAAGAAATGCTTGGAGCTTTCACATGCATCATTTTCACTATTTTGAAGTTTGTGAGAGCTAGTTGGAGCTAAAGAGGAGCAGATTTTCTACGGACCATTGCAGGAGATCCAAGCAACCATTCGATGTGCCGTCAGTCCTAGGTGAGAGATAAAACCTTGGTCTATGTTTTATTAAACCTCTTTTTATCAAATTTTTGGGTGGAAATTTGTATATCTGAGGTGCCCTAGAGCCATGTTTGCACATTAACGCCCTTAAGCAGGCTAGTAGGGAGCGTTAAACGCTTTGTACAAGCCATGGGAGGGTGTTAATCCTCCCTGTGCAGCACTGGGAGGGGCATTAAGGTAATAGGGTGCATTTGAAACCCTCATGCATGGATTCCTTAAGTGATTTTGCCCCATTTTAACTAATTTTAGGGTTATTTTGTGCAGGTTTTGAGCTAAAATGACTCACCTATGGAGAGAACGGGCCCATGACAATGAGGGATTGTTGATGCGAAATGATCCAGCTTGCATACTTGCATTGTTACACTGTGGTTTGTTGAAATATGCAAGGCTAGAGCTGATGAAAGGACAGGAGGATCTATTGAGATGGATCATACAGCGCTGGGATGAACACAAGCAAGTATTCAAGATTGGAGATCAAGAGCTGGCAATTGACCGGGATGACATTTACTTTTTGACTGGTTTTTCATGCCATGGGGCACATGCAAACCTTACCAGTGGCAGGTCAAATCCATGATCTACTTCAGAGCTAGTAGATATCTACTGCATCCCTGGGAGTGGACTAGTCAGCAACAAAGTCCCGATAGAGAGGATTCGATCTCGGTCTATGAGGGCAGTTTTATGGTTGATTGTGCATTTGGTGAGGTCAAAAAGTCCCCACGTAGCAACAAAGGCCCAACTATTGCTTGCCATTGACTGTATCTAGCCCCAGATGTTCAACTGGTGTGAAGCCAGTTGAAGGCAGAATTGACAGCATGCGAGACCCGTACCCAAAATAGTTTTGGGTACGCTACTATCATAGTTTCATTTTTCCTTGAGAGGGTACCTGTCATGCGCCCACGGGTGAGCTTAGGTCCCTTTGATCTGAAGGAGCCGAGGCAGGGTCGTTGGTCATCACTTGATCCTCGTACAGGAGGAGGACCACTTCGGAACATCTTTGACGAAGACTTCTTCCAGTGGCTTCGCAGCCAGATTGTGATTGTTAATGACTATTCCTATGAAAGCATGGACATTACCGACAACCAAGACTTGATGCTACTACCCGGGACCAATTGGGGTCCTCAAGGTGAGAATAAGTTGTGATAGTACTGAAGTATTTTTGTACTTTTGAATGTATATGTAGTGTTTTTTAACGATGATATAAGAACTAACATGAAACATTAATGCTTAACACAGATGTGGCACCAGTACGACCTGTAGGCGAACCTCGCTATGTGTGACGACGTGGCCAACTACATGCTAGAGGGGGCGATGCCAACAGTCTCCACGAGGTTCTGAGGAACCTAGAGGGTTTGACTATGGGTGTCCCCCCCTTCCTATGAGGGAGATTCCTACTCATATGCAGTGACACACCGTTGGTGTACCTGAGCAGTTTCTGGTTCCTCTTCGAAGGGTAGCTAGAGCTATTTTAGCTTTTCTGGAGCAATAGGCTCATTTTAGCAAGTGTTCTGGTGTAGCCATATGAGCATTTATAGCTGGGCTTTGAGCCATTTTGTACTTAACTCATCCAAGTTTTGGAATATTTTTGATGTAAAAAATTGGATTTCTATATATATATATATATATATATATATATATATATATATACAGATATTTTTTGGTGTTTTTGGTGGTGTAAATGTGTTTAAAAAATGTTTTTTATTGGCAAATTTTTAACTTTAGTAAATGTTTTTACTTCTCATGCATGCTATTATAACAAATGTGACAAATGCCAATCTAATACATAGTAAGCTAATGAATCAGCGATAGTATTTAATTCTTGAGGAACATGCTCATATGTGATTGTGTCAAATTGGCGTTCCAAGAGGCATACCCTTAGATAGTTACGTAACAAGGTTGGAATATGAATGTGATAATGGTTGGTCAATTACATAATGACTAGCTGGGAGTCTAACCTGACCACTAGATTGGAGATTCCCCTTGATGATGCTTCCGTGAGAAGTGAAACAACAGACATGTACTCGACAATATTTGTTGGTGGCAATACCAAGAAAGACCCCCCCCGCCCCAGAGCAATATAGTTCCGACTCGGGTGTATAGATGACCCAAGAAGCTGATGCAATGTGCCGTGTGTGATGACTGGCACCATCCATGTATCCTATGTATGCTAGGGGCAACGATGACATCTGCATTGCGAACAAAATGCATGAGACAAGTACTCCACTAAATAACAAAACAATCCAATCACATCAAAAAAGGGATGCAAAACTTATGAATACATAAAATTACAAAGCACCTACCCAGCATGACACTAGGCAGAATACTTTTTCAGATAGAGCCCGTATGTGGGCTCCTTGAGTGGGTTTCCATCCCAGTCCTGTAGTTCATATGCCCTTGAGGGGAGGACTTTAGTTATGACATAGGGACCTAGCCAAATGGATCGAAGTGTGCATGCCTCCAAGAGATTATCTTTTGGATGATAGAGTGATACAAAGTCACCCTCTTGGAAAGAAGAAAACCTAACCGCTTGTGTAAATCTGGCTTGTACCCGCTCCTTGTGAGCTGTGAGTGCTAAATCGGCAGCTCTATGAGTTTTATCCAGTTGTTTGAGATATAGTAGGCATTCTTCTTTAGTCGTAGGGCCGGGCATGGGTTCAACGGATATATCGAGGGAAGGAAGTGGCCACCCATTCCATTTTGCCTCATCGTAAAGTTGGATCTCATGCACGACAAATGATGAGTTAAAGTCAGGCATTTCCTCCTGAGACCAAACAAATTCTTCATGGAATTCCTCATGTAGGCAGGTGGAGTTTGCAATTTCCTCAGGAATGCAATCTGCACTCATTTGGGTATCTTCCATGGTGCTTGTCCTGACCAAAATATCTATGGCCATTGACCTGGAAGTGTCATCCATATTTTCTTCCAACCTAGAAGTTTGGATGATTTTATAGGGTGGGAAAATGATTTTGTTTGTGTCAGAGAATAGGATTTGAAGAGGCATCATGTCCAAATCTGATGTCAGACCCCAAATATGTCAATCCTCCCAATGTTGCTCTCCTAAAATCATGACTTCTCGGATAGCTTCATACATAGGTAGGACTTGATCGAGGAGGTCGAAAGAAGGTGCAGTTGTGGAAGGGGGTGGTGGTACCGTCAGCCGTAACTAACATGACAGGAGGCTCAGATGCGGATTGAATGGCTTGGTAGGCCAACTCAGCTGGTGACAGCGGCATCTAGTCTCCCAAGGTGTTAAGGTCTGAAGGAGCTGGCAGGATCCATGGATTGGTCATTTCATGAGGAATTGATGAAAGCATGTTGACCGATTTTGGAACCTGGGGTAGCTGCAGAGGAAAACAACCCATCAAGGAGGAAGCCTTCAATAGACTAGTACCTGAACTGACATAACGGCTAGTTCCACCTCCTACTAGGGGTACAAAACCACTTGGTAATGGGGAATAACCAGGGGTGCAGAAAGACAACTGATCTACTGTAATGACCTTTCCATCCAATGGAAATTGGATGATATGAAAGAAAGTGGATACGATAGCCGTCATGGCATAAGTCCAACTGCGACCCAACAACATATTATAGTTGAGTTCTTTGTTCACGACTTCTATGTCCACCATTACTGTTTTCCCAGCAAAGGTGATGGGAAAATTGGTTAAGTATCCTTTTTGGACAAAGGTGTGGTCGTCGAAAGCTTTAAGGGAGTTTGACGGTGGGGAGAGGGTTGGAGAACCCAAGGCAAGCCAACATGAAGTCAACATGATGCAGGTTGAAGCACCTTCGTCGATGATAGTCCGGTGTATACCTTTACCTTTCGAAGTGATATGCACCTGAAATACAAGCTGGTGGGAAAGGGGAGGTTTATACTTGTCCATTTCAAAAATGGCAAGCATGGAGTCCGCAGGGTCAATACCCCCAATAGCCAAAAGCAAAGCTTTCCTTTGTCTAGGACATGTTTGTAATACTTTGAGTACCAACATTGCTGACGACACTTGTGCCAAATCTTCTATGATGTTGTAGTGTTGGGCAAAACTTGTAGATGTGTTGTGCATGGTGCGTCGAAGTGCCCCCTTGGGGGGTCGAATTACAAAGTCCTCAACTGGCCTTTTGATTCAAAAATCATAGGGCGGTGATGGGTTTTGGCCTGTGGATGATTCTATTGCCAGAGCACAAGAGCTTCATAAGATTTGGCTCTTGTGGTTAGTTCTACCGTTTCAAATGTGTAAATGGTAGAACTTCCTTCATCAACTAAAGGTTTTTGTGAACCATCGCTGCCCACTGACATGGGTGGTGGTTGGTTGGCAATGAGATGTTGCTACTGTTGATTAGGAAAGGGATTTCTAAGGACCATAGGTGTCTTACCAGAATCTTTCTTGGTAAGGTAATTTATGCATTCTTGAAGACGCAGACAACACCAAGTTATGTGATCTTAAAGACAGATTTTGCATGAATAGTTGGTTCCTTTATCCTTTTCCACATTAGTAGGCACAATGGCCTTCTGTTTCAGGTTGGGCTGCTTAGATGACTACTCCTCAGAAGGAGCGGTCTTGTTATGTTTCTTCTTGTTCTTGCTACTGGATTTCTGTGTAGACTGCACAGAGTTAATTGTAGTGGCAGGAACAGCAGGTTTTTTGGTAGAGGGGTCCACTACCAACTTGGCAACGGACCCACTGAGTTTTTTTACAGTGCCCGTGGAGGTTGCACCGACGATCTTGTCGGCATGCGCTCCAGGGCACTGAGTGGTGGGGGGATTAGGGTTACTAAGAGCATAGGGGATAATGTCGTAGAGAGTGCCAGACTATTAATAGATTAAATCCAAGTGCTGGACACGATGTATCGATTGGTCCTCTATGACCGCACCAGCTAGAGCGACATCTCTAGCGATTCGTAGGAGCAATGACTTACAGAACTAGTCTATTAAGAGAAAGTCAGGGATGGGAGCTTTGACTAACCTCCGCCTACGTCTCCATTCATATATGATCAAAGATGTGGGTGGAGGTATCCTAACGAAACGAAGTAAGGAGCTCCGCCCCTATCTCATAACAGATAGGTAACTGAAATTTCTTTAGGAACTCCATCGCTAAAGCGTTAAAGGAATTCATTGACGCATGTGGTAACTCAATATACCACTTTGCAGCATTGCCAATGAGGGTGCGGGAAAAAAGACGCAACCAGACATTGTCATCCACCATGGAGTTAAAAACACACCATATATGGTAGGTGGTGACGTCAGTGCCTGGATCCTCCCCTTGTTTTCCGTCGAACTTGGGAATATCCGCCGGTATTTTATGCAGGATTGGTAGCCATTGTAGGATATGGTAGATGGGGTCGTTAGTCAACTTGTATAAGTTGGGGATATCCAATGTTACCAAAAAAGGCAAATTGTTGGGTGCCCTGACTCGGACCATTGTGATGAGGGATGACATGAGGAGTTCTCTGCTCCTCCCATCGTTTGGTTCCCCATGGTGTACATGGGCTGCATGGTGTAGTAGTTGTTTTGCGGTACGGTGTTGTAAAGTGGATTACCATGAGGATTTTGATACTTGGTTATGAAGTTGCCCCCAGTATAAGTGGTACCCCCTTGACTCATCTGAGTATTTGAGTAGGGTGCCCCCATGGATTGGGTGGGGATCCCTTGTGGATTCCCAACTGACACTGAACTAACCATATGGCTTTGATTGATAGAGGGAAAATTCATGTCAATTAGTGACTGTCCGTGCATGCGTGAGAATGGCGGGGGGATTGTGAGACTCCCCACAGGCATGTTCATATTAGGAACCACCCCAAATATCTCAATCTGCGGGTTAGAACCATACATTGGTGGTCGACCTCGGTTTTGGTAAACTGGAACCATGCCCATAGTGCCACATTGAGTGTTATATGGAGCACTATATGTGGCACTAGTTGAAGGTATGCTTTAGCACACCATAGGAGTGGAACCTAGCATCTGCTGGGTTCTGCTGATAGAGGGTGTTATGTGAGTTGCAGTACCTGGGACAAATGAGATTGCAGGGTTCTACATTGCCAGTGTTGTGATGACTGTCGACTGGGGAAGTGGTAGAGGACTCATAGTGTCTTTATAATTCCATAACCCTTGAGGTGTCGACTAAATAGATGGGATAGTTCCTCCCAGTGAAGAGTGAAGTACTGGTATGATAGGAGCAATAACATGATCTGACAGATTTGTAAGCGGAGTGTTAAAATGAGGAAGAAAACATTCTATGAAGAAATCCTATGGAAAACTAGAATCGTTGGTCATCCAGAACGATCCCGTGTGTGATTTAGGAGACCGATTCCTCAAAGATGAGGAATCCGAGCCAATGGAACTCAATAGATCCTCCATAGTGAGTGGAGGAAGTCCTAATAACCATCTGGATTAACAGTGAGGGCCGGATGTAGCCACAATGACTGGTAAATTTTATCAGATAAATTTTAAGGTGATATTCTTTAAGTCTAAAAAATGATAGCACTCAGGTACCTAAAAAGAAAAAATAAACTAAAAATGACAATCAGCGAACAAAGTGAAATTACCTTGTCTGATAAACACCGATTACTGGAGATGAAACCCAGTCTCTCAATGAGCAACAGAGAAGGATGGCCAAATGTATGGTTACGGTTACTTTTGAGCTTCGCTCGAACCTTAGATTCAGGGGCCAAGTACTCTCGTGAAGACGAGCAACCTTCCAAAAAATGAAGACAAAGTAGGTCTGTCCATTTGAGGTACCAGGACAGCCCGTCTGAGTCACCTTAGGTAGGTACCTAGAAGTATTGGCCACTAGAGATACCTCAAATCATAGACATTACCAGGGGGGACATAGTTGTAGACAACACGCTGTGTGGGTAGGATACCTGAGTCCCCAACTCAGTTCCGAAATCCCCGAAGGGACCCCCGTTACACAGAATGCCTAAAGGAGCCGTAAAAGAAGGGAGGCTGCCTTCAATTACAATCCGATGTTGTCTCGTATTTAGCTCCATTGTGAGTGGAGTGGTCTCGGTAATATGAGTGCAGAATGATTTTTCACTCTTTAACAACACTAGTTTTATTTTCAACCTTGGGTAGTTGACTCACTCTCTTATCCCAAGGTCTTAATCTATCTAATGTTTGTTTGCTCTAAAAAAGAGTATCTGATTGATTTTAGTGTACTTTCTTATTTGTCTTCGAAGGAGGTGTTGACGTATGAATATGATGAGACTCTCGACTCAATAAACTGTGCAAAACAATGCTTTAAAAAAATTCAATTTCTTATGCAAACAAGTCTTATTCTACACATGTATTATTTCACATATTCATGTATTCGTCAGTAAATCTAAAGTCATTCAACACTTTGCATAACCGAAAGTTTCTTTTATCAATATTCCCTAACAACTATTGAACCAAAACAAAGTAGCCTACAACTAATTTTACAAAAGGAGATGTACAGTCTATCAGCTTTTCTTTCAACAAAAATTTCTTTTATGAGAGAAAAACTAAAGCATTTTCTTAAAAAATAAATTTTAAGACACCAAATTTGTTAGCATGATACCGTTGCAGATATTAATTTAGCCCTTGGGACAAGTTCCCCCCCTTCGGTCCACAAAATCTCTTGAAAAACCTGGAAATGGGAGACTAACGCTCTATCTGTGTGTAAATAGAGCTTTAGTTTGGCCACTAACGCACCTTGTGCATAGTCAAAGAGCTTTATAAAGCTCTGTGTAGACCAGCAACCTGTGTTAGTGAGAGAAAGAGCTCAAAAAGTGGGCTTTTGGGATTAG
This sequence comes from Pinus tabuliformis, assembly GCA_031772625.1. Lineage (NCBI taxonomy): Eukaryota > Viridiplantae > Streptophyta > Pinopsida > Pinales > Pinaceae > Pinus > Pinus tabuliformis. The sequence goes on along the minus strand of CM062818.1, from coordinate 243,618,610 downwards.
TTTCTGAAGAGAAAGCAACTCTGCAAGATGAAACAAGTTAGATGGTGGATCAGAGAAGGATATGAAGAAGCGGGAAGCTCATAGAAGAGAGAAGATATCTGAGAGGAGTCCAGATAATTGGGAACTAAATGTATAGTCCCCAGCAGAGTCGCCAATTCTGCTATGGGGTAAAATGCACGGAATGAAAATTACCCTCAAAAGTCTTCCCAGGACTTTCGACAGGCTGTAAGGTTATCTTCAAAAGGCACTTGTTACACACATGTTCATCTATCTGAAATATATTAGCAGGATATTGAGAAAGAATCACCTTTGGTTCTTTCTAGATTCACTTGTGGATCTCCGTGCGGTAAGAAGAACTCCTAACCGGCTCCAAGACGATTCCTGCACAAAAGAACAAAGAAAATCAATCACAGCATATACTTCTGACAATTAATGTAAGAATCCGTAACAAACATGTATAAATGTGTAACTTATCTAATCAACACAACAAGCATTAGAAGGAACAAATAAATCGAGTAGGGAACACAACCGCAGTCCTATATTCAGAATAGAAGAGTGATTACAACAACCTTGTTGTATCAGCCTTCCTTATCCCTTCTTCCTGTCTCTCTCTCCTTATTTCAGCTAGCTCCTTCAAGAATATGACAATATCACAACAACAACATGTACTATCATTCTAAATGTTTTGACCCTTTTGCAATGGTCCTCTTGTTGCTTATATAGCAATTGATTTAGGGCTACCCAACTCCACCTGTAGTTCATTTGGGTAAAAACCATGAACCTACCTCGTTTACCACCTTTTTCCCATTTTCCTCTGTTTCTGGAATAGAATTTCTCCAAATATCTTGATTTTTGGAGTTTCCCTGCTTTTCTTGCACAAATTTAGGGAAATAATATCTAGATATTTAATGGCAGATTCATTGGCATAACCATTTGAGCATCACTAAATTTCACTAATGCTCCCCCTGGTCTAACAACAAGAGTTAGCAGGTTGACTAACACTCCTCTATGCTTGTAAACAAGATTTATAAAGTAGGTTGTCAGTGTATAGAGAGTGTTAGTGTGGATTTTGGGCCTGCAACTGTAGTCATTCTTTCAGTCATCTTTTCTTTCTCCTCTGAGTTGATTAGGAGGTCAATTTGTCCTATAACAATCATGCCTCACCTACCTCCTACATAGACCTAATTGTCATTTCATCAATGACAGAATCATCTAGGCCCACCCATAGTAGGTCCCAGCCAACGCACTCTCCAACAACATCATATGCTGACCAGTGATGTGGTGGAATGCCTAGCTTCCCAAGACACGTAGCATAGCTACAAAAACAACCTGTGTCTCTAGCTGCTCTATATCACCAATCGGAATAATCATGTCCTTGTGATCTAGGTGGTTTCAGGGACACACACAAGACAAAGAGGGCTTATTGAATCTTGAAAATCAAAGTGATCAAAATTATTTCAAACTAGGACCAGAACATAGACCTTGTTGTCCTGATTACAACGGTGCGAACGGTTCGTCAATCCGAGCTCGTATGAGGGAGAACGAGCCAATAAAATTTTTGTTCAAAATTGGACTATGGGCTAGGCTTAAGTGTCCTACAATTTGACCAACCCTAGGGCATGAAATCTAGCTCCCGAAAGCGAACAAATTTTTTGGATCGTTAATTTGTCTAATATCCCCTATATTAGACAAATTCAAAAAAAATGTTTACTATTAACAAAATAAAAAATATATATAAATGAGGTGGTGGGCCACCACCCCTGCAACCCCCAAACTACATTACAAATATTTAATTATTAAAAGGCCAACGGGCCATGATCCCCACCGGCCCAACCGCACCATAAGAAAACAATTGTCAAACATAATATGTTTGGGGTGGGTGGGCCACCTCTGGTGGACCCGGACCACACCCCCCAACTGCACCACTATATATGCCATCAATTAATGCAGGGTTGGCGGGGATTGAACCCGCCTAGCCCATGTGGGCCGGCCCCCACCAGGAAGCCCCATTTACCAGCCCAAAACCTTAATACCCAAATTCAATGCAATTGTGATGGTTACCAAATCTGCTATTCAAAATACTCCATCTGTTATAACACCTACATTTTTTTTATGTCACATGCTTAACCACATGCCATTTCAAACAAAACCATGGCCTAAAAATAATATATACACACGGACTATGTGAGGAGGCGGGATTTGATCCCTCGACCTCCCCTTAACAAACTGCCATGGTTACCATTGCACCACATGCCGATGCTTGGAATAGTCCACGAACCTTTTGCATATAAACCCTCATTTTCATAATGCACCCAGCATGGAGGAGCATGCATGTGGATCGAGGCAATTTTTTAAATTAATTTTTATTGCAGGGTGGAACCATGAACCTAGGAAGAACACAAGCGGAACCATGATTGGGCAAAATTCTCAAGAGGGTGAAATTTTTGCATTGTCTAAATTGGACAAATTTTATGTCGATCTTACACCTCTCAGTGACACGAACCTGATGGCGTAGTCATTTTCTTGATCTAAGTAGTAGAACTTCATATGAATCGAAGGAAGGAATCTTTAAGGAATCTAAGGGGAATCTAAAAGATTCCTTAAGCCCCAGATTTTCACTTTCTCAGAATTTAAAATTTTGACAATTGAATTTTCACTATTCGACACCACAAATCTGATGGTGCATTCAGATTTTCCATTTGCTCATTTCATTTTTTGACCACTTTCCAAAGTGGAGTGCAGGTGTCAACATTCAATGTGTGATTAATCATTCCATGAGATTCGATGCAGCGAGATTGATGGTATGGCCAGCTTTAGTAGTTTGGCATTCTTTTCTTCAGATGGCCCCAGGATGTGAGGTATATGAAGTGTGTTCATGTACTTCTGTTTGCTATGAGATGCACTGTGTTACACAGATCCTCGTTTGATGTTTGATGTGGGATCTGTTAGCCCTCGAATCTGCCTTAGGCTGAGGAAGGCAAAACTCAAGGCAACATCAAACCAAGCTCAGCCTCGTAGCTAGCCCTACGAGGACAGGAGAGGGCTCTCTCCAGTCAATCTCGATAAAATGAGCAATAGGGTGCGAGATGACTTAAAATGGGAACTGATTTTAGGCTAGTAAAGAGATAGGAAAGTTTGATTTAGATTTTTTGGGTTTTTTGTTGGAGAAACGGGAAAAACAATTTTGGGTCCGGGGATAAGGCCAGATCTTTGCAGAATTCGAGTTGGGGCGAGGTAGGCAGTAGTCTTGATGCCTTTGATCAGGTGTATGGATGGATCAGAACGACGAGGAGCTAAAGAGGGCAAGGGAGAACATGGATCCTCTCCAAACTAGCGAAAACATGTAAAAACTAAACAAATTTAAAGGTAGAGCATTGTAAACAATGGATTCAACCTCATTTACTCATTCATTTAGTTTCAGAAGCATAAGAAGGGAATGGCATACATTAAACATGAATAAACTTACAATAAACTGAGAGATAACAGCATCAAGAACTGAAAGCCACAAGAATCCCAATAGGTGCTGCAAAACCTCTGATCTTTCCTTAGCCAAAATATGAAAAATATGTACAATAGTGTGCCAAAATCTTCCCAAGAGTCTAACCCTTGCTACTGATTGAAAATTTACATAATATAGACCAAGCCAACCCATTCCCTAACCTCTAGGGGTCGAGCTCCTCCTTCTAGGAGCAGTTTGAACCAATTCTAAACATGGAGCAAGAATCTAGGTGACCAAAACAACCTACCTCTAAAAAGAAGGAAACTGATTCATTACATTAAATTTTTGCTATTTTGTGAATGAATCATCTAGAATATGGTAAACAACTGCCAAGTTTACATCATGTACATGAAATTATATCAAGCTCGGTCAAAAATCACATAAAGAGGTGAAACTGGTCATAACTGGCTGAAATTCTGAGCTGGAAAGTGAAAAATTGACCAAAATCTATATGCGTAGCGCCCCTGAGCCATACACATAGCGCGACTTTCAACCTATTTTTGGGGCACTTCCCGGCATCCAAATTGAGCTCATGATAGTTTGTTGCAAAGCACTGGATGTTGGCTATCCAACCCAAGTGGAATTTCTCAATTTGAAGCTCATTTTCCCCTCCAAAACTTCATTCTCCCAGAAGTACTTCCTACTGGTGCAAAAGGTGGCAGCAAGGTGGTTTTCATGGTGTTTTTGGGCCTTTTGATCATCCAGAACTTGATGAAATGCTTCGGCAATACTTGAGAATGCATAGATTACCATGAAAAACCCAAAAATATAAAGTTTTCCTCCAGCAAGTGTCCCAATCATAAGCGAACGCGTGGACGCGCTACTCGTATAGCTGAAAAAATATGTTTTTAGGCCAAAATATTTCAAAATGACAAAAATTTCTCCGAATTTGCTCAAATTCAGAGAAAAGACCCTCCATCATGTATCATGCCTAGCCAATGAAGCCTCAGCTAAAATCCAGAGTGGATCATGTGTTTCACGGCGCTTCAGTGTCCTCCTGGTGTATGCAGTTCAGTGGTGCAATCTCTGTCTTGGTTGTATGATGTGTTGTTGTTAATCATGGTGTTGCGAAATCTGTGTTGGCTTAAATGAGATGAAGAATGAGGATTTGGTTCTTTTTTTTCAAACGCCAAATGTGGGAGGAACTGTGGGAAATAGGGCCGTGTGAATAGTGGACTATGGGAAAATGAGCTATGGGAACAACATGATTCAATTAAGTGAAGAAAATATGCTTGAGTCAAGTGAAATTAAGGATGTGAGCACAATCACTTGACTGTATGGAATTTTGGAACCTATAACTGATATGAAGGATGGGAAGTGGTAACAAATGGCAAGTTTTAGGGATGGGATACAGGGAAATAGGAGAGGGATGAAGTGATATGAGTGATTTTAAAGGGAATAGGGAAAAGGGAGGCATTGTATGATGATATGACAGTAGTGGAGAAAGGAAAATACAAGTGAGATATGGAATGTTCTGGCACCAAAGTAAAATTCTAAAACTTCAAATTCAAACCCGAAAGAGGCATTTCTTTACAAGAGAGTAGGGTTTGTGTTTTTCAACATTCATACTCTTACAACCGATCTTCAAACAACTCCAAACACTGACCAAAGATAATAGCAAGATCATTTAACTTATAGGAGGCAAAGGAGACTGAGAGAATTTGAATTTTGAAGAGCAATGGAAAAAATTTTGTGTTCTGGCCCAATGCGTAGCGCTCCTTATATGCGTAGCTCCCGTGTTATTTTGCAAAGGCATGGGAAGCTATATGCGTAGCGCCCCTTATATGGGTAGCGCCATTTACAGGAGGATTTTGGAGGCCTTTCCGGTGTCCAAATTGGGCACAGGATAGCTCGTTGGAAAGGTATTTGAGTATAATTTCCAAACCAATTGGAATTTTTCAATTTGGAGTTAATTTGCCTTGTCAAAAATCAAATCTTCCAAGACTGGTCAAAATGTACCAAATGAGGCTGCCTCAAGGCAGAGTGCTGTTGCAGTCAACTTTTGAATGCCTTCCTCAACTCCAAATTGAGCTCATGATAGCTCATTGAAAATATATTTCTGTCTAGTTATCCTTTGACTCATCAAGAAAGTTATTTTGACAACCAAGCTAGGATAAAAATTGATTTTCCCAAGGTCACTTTAGAGGTTCATCAATTCTCCGGAGGCGCATGTAGTTTTTACATTTATCTGAAACCATGACACCTGTGTAAAAAGTGAAGGAGGCTTTTCTTCCTTGGCCTATTGTGGAAAAACACCTCTCTCAGTTTTCCCAAATTCATCTTTGATTGCTCAGAAACATCATTTGAGTAAAACCTACCCCGATGTGTGGAACAAGAGATTTGTCGAAATGAAGCGAAATGAAGAGGATAGGGAGCTTCTAAATTCGTGAGGAAATTTTTGGAAGTAGGGAGGGATGTTAGGAAGTAGGGGAAAGTGTAATATCAGAGATTGAGTGAGGGGAAGGGGTCCAAAAGGGAAAAACACAAGCCCAACCTAGAAAATTGCCAAGTTGTAGCAAGAAACTAGGGTTTGTGCGAAAATGAGGAATTTGGGGGATCTCAGTGATGGGAAGTGTTTAATAAGGTACATGAAGGATAGAGGAAGGTGTATGAACATCTGGATACAAGTTTTGCTAATGATTTGACCATTCAAGAGAAATTGCCTTCAAAACCCTAGGAGAGGGAAATGAACCTTGCCTAGGCGCAACTGAAGCATGAACAAGGTGTAACATGACCCAATGAAACCTGATATGATGATAGCAACCATATGAATGATGATAGACTCAGCTGAATAGTGACATAGACTAACATTTGGGAAACTTTGAAAGGAGTGAAAGCAAACCCTAGACCTAATGCCTAGTGACCAAATTTTGCTTGAAGACTCTTTGAAATGACAAAATTGACCTTGACACCTTAAAATCACTTTGTAAGAGCATATTTGATCACTGGAGGAAGGCTAAAAAGGCTGACACTAACATTGGCTCCAATGGGGATGGTAGCTCCTTAGAGGTGCCAAGAACGGCAGATCTTTGGGAGAGTAGACCAGTGCCTTCATCCATTGGGCAATGGAGTCAAAAACTCAAGCTGAAATGCATGACTGAAAACCGAGACAAACTAACTTAACAAAAAGACTGAAAATTGATTCACAAATGACTCATGACTCAACTAAAAACTGATGCGATACTTAAAAACAACTGACAAACTGAAAATGATGCTCAAAGGGGAGCTTATTCATCACAACCTACTCTAACGGTTTCATTCATCACCTGATCAAGTGAAATGAAACAACCAGTGCAACCAAGTAAGTATTCCATCTGCTGTTCGAATTTTTCGCAAGTGCTCACTTATGAACAACAAGAGAGAACTACTGAAAGGAAACTCCCATGATAACTTAGAAACAGATCCATTGAATGATATGAATTCTCTATCCGCCTCCAAAAACACTGCATAAGGATCTTGAAATTCAAGCACACTGGAACTTAGCTCATCCAATGGATTACTTCTCTTTTCCTCATACCATGAATGCAAACTTTGATCTGAGCCTTGTGACGAGACCTCTGCTGAAAATGACAAAGAAACCGGCTGCCGGATCAAGTTTGTATCAATACACGTTTCAAGCTCACATATAGTCAATGGAGAAAGACTTTGACTGCAAACCTCATCCAAAAAATCAACTATTGGATCATGAAAAACTTGAAAAGACTGCTGCAAACCATTTTCTATTGGTTCCAATGTGATTACATGATTGCCTACATGCTGCTCATTCTTTACTGAAGATTTACTTTGCAATTTTCCCTTCAAAAGCTGAAATGATTCAAAACAGAAAGGTAGGGAACCTTCTTGTATCATTTGATCATATGTGTCAGCTTCCATGCCTTCATCTGCAACTTGACAATCAAAGGCATTCGGGGGCTACAATTCTGGATATGACAAGTCTTGAACAAGGTTTTCATTACTCTCAAGATGGTCCAAATCAAAACTTGTTGACAGCTGATTTCTAATTGCATGGAAATTGGCTTTGATGAACTGACATGAATCAAAGCAAAAAGGTAAAGATAATTCACTTACTTCAAAATTTGCTGCACTTTCCTCGTCAATGTCATAGCTGATATGCATCGGTTGATCACTGTATTCGAGCTGCTATAAGTGAACTTCTTCCGCCCACAAACTAGCTGTTGATTTGTCTGTAAGATTAGCTTCTGTTTGGAGAACATAATCATCATCATACTGATCAAACTGAGGCAAATCATCAGTGTAAAACACATCATCATACTGATCAAACTGAGGCAAATCATCAGTGTAAAACACATCATCATACTGATCAAACTGAGGCAAATCATCAGTGTAAAACATATCATCAAGCATGTAGGTCATATCAACAGTTCTTTCTTCGCCAAGGTGATCTACAAAACAATCATTATCAGATCTATGACAACTAGGATAAGAAACAAAATGTTTTGGAGCGGCCATTTGGTCTTCTTCAATCAACAAGCCATGGGCTTGAACATCATAATCATTCCTTGGGGTGATCCTTTGCATCATCTCTTCTACTGCACTTACCAAAATGTCAAGCTTCACCTCTGGAGATGTTGATTCGGCTGGATCTATGTTTTTCATTTCTTCTTCTTTCAACCTTGCCCGTCGGATCAGCGGATGCACCTCTACATTTACTGCACTATTTTGCATCTCGTGAAGTGTTGCAATATCCCTTTCTCTCAACTGAAACTCCATCTCCGGATCAAAGGCACCCGGATAGTGCAAGAGAGCAGATCTAGGAGTAGGCCTTATCTCAACTGGAATTGAATAATAAACTTGATTAAATCTGGCCGAAAACTGTTGTACTGTCTCCCCTGGTAGTCTTTTCAGCTGGTTATACTCTTCTACAATCAAGAAAAGGTTCTGCCCGATCATCCACCTGTCGAGAAAAACTTTGACGAACTGCCGGAAATCTGAGATGCTCGTATCAGGCAGGGCTTTGAACCAACTCTTCACTTTAGCTTGCAAAGAAAGAGCAAAAAGCCTAATACTAACATCTTCTTCATCAATTTCAAAAAATTCTAGAAAAGACTCAAAATTCTGCACATGTTGCTCAGCGTTGACATTCTTACATTCACCGTCAAACCTCGGCAAGTATAGATCATAGTTTTTGGGGAAAGCATGGAGAACAAAAGGTAAAACAAGAGGTTTATACCGATCTAGAATTTTACAAGGTGTAGGGGTATGTACAACAGGTATAGAATCAGTCTTGGTCTCTTGGGGCTCATCAATTTGAAGATGGTCATCACAAAATTCGGAAAAAGGATCCTGATCAAGCTCAAAGGCATGCAAATCTTTGGTATTCACAATCTTCAAAGGGAAAGAATCAAATGCAGGCCTGGGATCTTTTCTCAAATACAATATACTTTGCAAAGCCTTCTTGACATTCTTGGGAAAAGAGAAGAAATAATTTATGACAAAGAACAAAATGTCTTGGATGAAATTCCAACTTGAATACCTGATCTGTCCATGTTGTCCTTTCATGTTTTTGTTGGTCGGGATCATCCTCCAGTGGAGTCTTTGGATCTGATCTCGAAAATGATTTAGAGTCGCCAGGTGAATGATTTCAGCCTTGCCAGTGTCTGATCGTTGTCCACCATCAACAATCAGATCTGAACTTGATACATGTACTGGGGCAATTAACAAGTTAGATGTCACGTTTACAAGCTAGACTGGAGATTGACTGAAGCAGCATTTATCTACTTCCGCTAATGCAAAGCAAAAGCATTTCGAAGGCTACCTGGCATAACTTCAAACTCCGTCTGTAGCTTATAAAACAAATGAAATCAACAAGCAAACCATTTTCTCCCCAGTATGGTCGCCACTATGTTAGCGCTCGAATCTGCCTCAAGCTGAGGAAGGCAAAACTCAAGGCAACATCAAACCAAGCTCAGCCTCGTAGCTAGCCCTACGAGGACAGGAGAGGGTTCTCTCCAGTCAATCTCGATAAAATGAGCAATAAGGTGCGAGGTGACTTAAAATGGGAACCGATTTTAGGCTAGTAAAGAGATAGGAAAGTTTGATTTAGATTTTTTGGGTTTCTTGTTGGAGAAACGGGAAAAACAATTTTGGGTCTGGGGATAAGGCCAGATCTTTGCAGAATTCGAGTTGGGGCAAGGTAGACAGTAGTCTTGATGCCTTTGATCAGGTTTATGGATGGATCAGAACGAAAAGGAGCTAAAGAGGGTAAGGGAGAACATGGATCCTCTCCAAACTGGTGAAAACATGTAAAAACTAAACAAATTTAAAGGCAGAGCACTGTAAACAATGGATTCAACCTCATTTACTCATTCATTTAGTTTCAGAAGCATAAGAAGGGAATGGCATACATTAAACATGAATAAAATTACAATAAATTGAGAGATAACACCATCAAGAACTGAAAGCCACAAGAATCCCAACAGGTGCTGCAAAACCTCTGATCTTTCCTTAGCCAAAATATGAAAAATATGTACAATAGTGTGCCAAAATCTTCCCAAGAGTCCAACCCTTGCTACTAACTGAAAATTTACATAATATAGACCAAGACAACCCATTCCCTAACCTCTAGGAGTCTAGCTCCTCCTTCTAGGAGCAGTTTGAATCAATTCTAAACATGGAGCAAGAATCTAGGTGACCAAAACAACCTGCCTCTAAAAAGAAGGAAACTGATTCATTACATTAAATTTTTGCTATTTTTTGAATGAATCATCTAGAATATGGTAAATAAGTGCCAAGTTTACATCATGTACATAAAATTATATCAAGCTCGGTCAAAAATCACATAAAGAGGTGAAACTGGTCATAACTGGCTGAAATTCTGAGCTAGAAAGTGAAAAATTGACCAAAATCTATATGAGTAGCGCCCCTGAGCCATACGCGTAGTGCGACTTTCAACCTGTTTTTGGGGCACTTCCCAGCATCCAAATTGAGCTCATGATAGCCCGTTGGAAAGCCCTAGATGTTGGCTATCCAACCCAAGTGGAATGTCTCAATTTGAAGCTCATATTCCCCTCCAAAACTTCATTCTCCCAGAAGTACTTCCTACTGGTGCAAAAGGTGGCAGCAAGGTGGTTTTCATGGTGTTTTTGGGCCTTTTGATCATCCAGAACTTGATGAAATTCTTCGTCAATACTTGAGCATGCATAAATTACCATGAAAAACCCAAAAATATAAATTTTTCCTCCAGAAAGTGTCCCAATCATAAGCGAGCGCGTCGACGCGCTACTCGTATAGCCGAAAAAATCTGTTTTTAGGCCAAAATATTTCAAAATGACAAAAATTTCTCTGAATTTTCTCAAATCCAGAGCGAAGACCCTCCATCATGTATCATGCCTAGCCAATGAAGCCTTGGCCAAAATCCAGTGTAGATCAGGTGTTTTACTGTGCTTCAGTGTCCTCCTGGTGTATGCAATTCAGTGGTACAATCTCTGTCTTGGTTGTATGATGTGTTGTTGTCAGTCATGGTGTTGCAAAATCTGTGTTGGCTTAAATGAGATGAAGAATGAGGATTTGGTGCTTTTGTTTCAAACGCCAAATGTGGGAGGAACTGTGGGAAATAGGGCCGTGTGAATAGTGGACTGTGGGAAAATGAGCTACGGGAACAACATGATCCAATTAAGTGAAGAAAATATGCTTGAGTCAAGTGAAATTAAGGATGTGAGCACAGTCACTTGACTGTATGGAATTTTCAAACCTATAACTGATATGAAGGATGGAAAGTGGCAACAAATGGCAAGTTTTAGGGATGGGATACAGGGAAATAGGAGAGGGACGAAGTGATATGAGTGATTTTAAAGGGAATAGGGAAAAGGGAGGCATTGTATGATGATATGACAGTAGTGGGGAAAGGAAAATACAAGTGAGATATGGAATGTTTTGGCACCAAAGTCAAATTCTAAAACTTCAAATTCAAACCCTAAAGAGGCATTTCTTTACAAGAGAGTAGGGTTTGTGTTTTTCAACATTCATACTCTTACAACCGATCTTCAAACAACTCCAAACACTGACCAAAGATAATAGAAAGATGATTTAAACTTACAGGAGGCAAAGGAGACTGAGAGAATTTGAATTTTGAAGAGCAGTGGAAAAAATTTTGTGTTCTGGCCCAATGCATAGCGCTCCTTATATGCGTAGCGCCCGTGTTATTTTGCAAAGGCAGGGGAAGCTATATGCGTAGCGCCCCTTATATGGGTAGCGCCATTTTGCAGGAGGCTTTTGGAGGCCTTCCCGGTGTCCAAATTGGGCACAGGATAGCTTGTTGGAAAGATATTTGAGTATACTTTCCAAAAAAATTGGAATGTTTCAATTTGGAGTTCATTTTCCTTGTCAAAAATCAAATCTCCCAAGACTGGTCAAAATGTGCCAAATGAGGCTGCCTCAAGGCAGAGTGCTGTTGCAGTCAACATTTGAATGCCTTCCTCAACTCCAAATTGAGCTCAGGATAGCTCATTGGAAAGATATTTATATCTAGTTATCCTTTGACCCATCAAAAAAGTTATTTGGCCAACCAAGCTAGGAGAAAAATTGATTTTCCCAAGGTCACTTCAGAGGTGCATCAATTCTCCCGAGGCGATTGTATTTTTGACATTTATCTAAAACCATGACACCTGTGTAAAAGGTGAAGGAGGTTTTTCTTCCTTGGCCTGTTTTGGACAAAAACCACTCTCAGTTTTCCAAAATTCATCTTTTATTTCTCAAAAACATCATTTGAGTAAAACCTACCCCGATGTGTGGAACAAGAGATTTGTCGAAATGAAGTGAAATGAAGAGGATAGGGAGCTTCTAAATTCTTGAGGAAATTTTGGGAAGTAGTGAGGGATGTTAGGAAGTAGGGGAAAGTGGAATATCAGAGATTGAGTGAGGGGAAGGGGTTCAAAAGGGCAAAACACAAGCCCAACCTAGAAAATTGCCACGTTGTAGCAAGAAACTTGGGTTTGTGCGAAAATGAGGAATTTGGGGGATCTCAGTGATGGGAAGTGTTTAATAAGGTACATGAAAGATAGGGGAAGGTGTATGAACATCTGGATACAAGTTTTGCTAATTATTTGACCATTCAAGAGAAATTGCCTTCAAAACCCTAGGAGAGGGAAATGAACCTTGCCTAGGCGCAACTGAAGCATGAACAAGGTGTAACATGACCCAATGGAACCTGATATGATGATAAAAACCATATGAATGATGATAGACTCAGCTGAATAGTGAAATAGACTGACATTTGGGCAACTTTGAAAGTAGTGAAAGCAAACCCTAGACCTAATGCCTAGTGACCAAATTTTGCTTGAAGACTCTTTGAAATGACAAAATTGACATTGACACCTTAAAATCACTTTGTAAGAGAATATTTGATCACTGGAGGAAGGCTACAAAGGTTGACACTAACAGGATCTTGCTTCCTTACCTGTTTCATGATTCCTACTTGATGTGATGCAGAATCATTGGTGGGATGTACTTGTTGTCATGATTCGTCATGTTTTATTTGAGATCCCTTTGTTGTTATGTTGATGGGATACTCATGTGTTGCCATGGATGTTTTCACTGAGATCCCTTTTGTGCCATGTTGGTGGGATAATCATTATAATCATCCATGAGTTTAGGTCATATGGATAGGAGTCCTTTTTGAATGAGTGTTCCTACAGTGGAACATATCTTGGAGCCACTCCTATGTGAGGGAATTTTCCTTGTATGATAATGACGTCACCACCTATGTACATCATCAATTTTTACAACACTTAATGCAGCGGCCTACACCATCTTGACACCAGGGCCAGGAGACGTAGTCCCTCTTGGACGAACTCTGTTACCAACACCTTGTTATTTTCATGTTGTTCATGATTGTCATGTTCCTTCTTCTTTACAACATGCATTTTTGTTCCTTTATGCTATTTTTAAATGAAATTCTAATCACATCACGAAAGTAAAAGATCTTGGTTAAATCTGGGGGTTGAGTCAACTCGGATTAAGTTTGGTATCAGATTAGTCTTTTCATGGATGTGAATTGCAAGTGTGAACAATGGAATGTGCAATGACAAAGGATGAAAAAGCAATGTACGAGACCATGCTCAACTTTTCCAAAAGGGTGGAAATAATGTATGAAGCTCTACAGAAAGAGACGGAGGAAAAGGATCGATTGTAACTTCAGTTGCAAGCCACGAGAGAGGCCCTGGAAGAACTGAAGCACAACAAACAGAATCTTCAAATAGAGAACATTGAATTGAAGATGTTGCTACGTGAAGAGAAAGAGGAAAAACAAAGTTTGCTATAACAAGTGCAAGCTAAGGACGAGGTCTTGGAAAAGCTGTAGCATGACCTATGTGAGGTAAAAAGTAGTTCTCCAAATTCATGTATGTTTCCTGATGATGATTTCGCTGTTTTTGAAAATCATACCACTAGAATTAGCTCCAAAATGTTGAAGAAAATGGGGTATGAAGGAAAAGGCTTGGGCATTAAATGCCAAGGGATGGTCAACCCCATCAAAGTGGAAGAATTACCCTGTCAAGCAGGACTTGGGTATGTTAGAAAGGAAGTTTGGGAATCTGCCAAGATAAACAGCGAACCACTAACAACAGATGATGAGCAGCCCTCATCAGTTCCTTCCAAATCGACAGGGAAGGTAAAATATGTTGATTTCATTTTAGTTTAATTTTCACATAGTATGTTTTTTGTTGGAGATGTGGAGATACCAATTACAGGGACAAAAATGAGGCTCCTTACCAGGATGAGATACAGGGAAGAAGATGAACTTGGTGTTAATAACCAAGGCATAACTCAACCATTGGAGGTTATGCAGAGACCTCAATTTGCATGCTTTAGATACACTGAGGGAGAATTCTCTAAGATGACAGATTCTTCTAAGACATCGTTGAAATCAGCAAGGAAAGAGAATGATGGGAACACATCCCCATCATCCAATGGTAGTGCCCATGGTAGGGAAAGAGTTGAGGCAAGCCCTCATTTCCATACTTACACTAGAGATGGCAAGGAAAGGTATAACCACTCTCGACATTCGAATGATCATTTCAATTATAATCATGTTTTTAAATATGGACATAAATCAAGGCATAAAAAAACATGTACCTTTTGTGGATTACATAACCATACATTTTCTAAGTGTTGGGAAAGAATAGCAGCACACAAAAGGATGAGGCGTGAAAGACCCTCTAAACAATAGGAAAGGAAGCATGTTAAGCAGATCTGGAGACGGAAGATGTATTACAATCATTTCAACAGAGGTGGCCATCAAAGAGCCACTTGTTGGAGGATCCATCCAGAGCAACGCCTTAAAGACAAAGCGTCAGTACATGAACCAGGTGAAACAATTGTTTGACAAGAAAAACCACCACATGGGGTTGACCCATTCACATTGATAAGTGAAAAATGGTTTCTAGATATGTTAGCTTGTCATGGTCATGCTTTTGTAAATCATTTGTTGCATTTTAAAATGTAAAAGTAATGATGTGTTTTCCATCACTTATTAAGCAACAATGATGTCTTGTATTATTTTGTGTTGCATTTTACACTCTGAAATTTATGTTGTGTTTCCATCACTTGTCAAAACAAAAATAGTGTTTGGCCTCATTTTTGTAAATCATGTGTTGCAATGATGATGTGTTTTCCATCACTTGTTGAAGCAACAGTGATATGTTGGCCTTGTTTTCGTAGCTGGGGTATTGTTTCCATTTTAATGTAAAATTGACCACCAAGTATGTGTTATAAACTCATGCCAGGTATGGGATGCTTGGGTTATTAGTTGGTCATGAAAGTCAATTATGTAATTTTCAAAACAATGTACTACAAGTTGCAGAGGGTGCAGGTGTCGGCTCATCGCTTGAGGCTCCAAAGAACAAAGGTGAAGGAGATGGAAGTGAGACCTTTTGAGGACACTTGTAATGTAGACAAGGTACAGAGAAGTTGCAGATTATTTTTCATGCTTTTGGAGGACCAAAATCTCCTCTATGGGGAGGATTGATCTAGGTGGCTCTAGGGACACACATAGGACAAAGAGGGCTTATGGAAGCTCAAAAATCAAAGTGATTAGAATGTTTTCGAACCAGGACCAGAACCTAGATCTTGTTGTCCTAATCATAATGGTGTGAATGGTTTTTCAATTCGAGCTCGTATGAGGGAGAATGAGCCAGTCAAAGTTTTGGCCAAAGTTGGACTATGGGCCAGGTTTAAGTGTCCTACAATTTGACCGACCTCAAAGCATGAAATCTAGCTCTTGAAAGTGGGAAATTTTTTTGGATCATTAATTTGTCTAATATCCCCTATATTAGACAAATTCAAAAAAAAATTATTATTAATAAAATAAAATATAAATATCAATGAGGTGGTGGGCCACCACCCCCGCAACCCTAAACTACATTACAAAAGATTAATTATTAAAAGGTCGATGGATCATGACCCCCGCCAACCCAACTGCACCATAACCAAAGAACCGTCAAACATATTATGTTTGGGGTGGGCGGGCCACCTCCAATGGACTCGGCATACATCCCCCAACCGCACCACTATATATGCCATCAATTAATGTGAGGCCGGTGGGGGTTCAACCCACCCATCCCACGTGGTTCGGACCCCACCAGGTGTTTCCAGGAAAACTAGTGTCTTTTCAATCTACTAGTCCCACTAAGATGGGTAGCTATCTTAGAAACAAATAATCAAAGTAATTTGCGATTTCCTTTATGTATGATAGATAAGAGAGAAGCAAAGGGGACCAACCTGGATCTTCTTCTTGGGTCCTTGCTTGATTTCTCTCTCCTTTGATAGAGCTTGCAACTCCTCTCCTACTTGTCTCGCTTTAGAGAATACCTATAGAGTCAAAGTAACAGAACACCATCAAAGCATCTCGATCTATAATATCATAAACAATGCAGAATCAGAAATACATTGACCATACAATTGCATTCACAAATAACAAGATTCACAAATACATGATTATATGGAGGAAAACTCAAAGAACTTTATCAATAGTAGAAGAGAGGATTACAACCCAGCTGTCTGATCCAGCATCATCCTCCCAGCATCAAATCCCTCTTCACTTCATCAATGGAAAGATCACCCAACAATACAATGTCTCTTCTCAAGGATAAACCAACATCAGTTCCTTACAAATTACAAAATTTCAACCTAAAGATCTCTCAGATGAGGGATCCATTTATAGATGCCTTGCAAGGGCATGAGTCAGCTCTGGGTTTCTGATTAGTGTCATTCCACTGATAGTTCTTGGTTCCACTTGGAGATTTCATTGATCTCTTACTCATCCCTGGGTGAATTCAGAGAGGCAAGATTCATGAGAGAAGTTTCTAGAAGATTCCATGAGCTTCCACTTAGCAAACTATCTCTTCCATTTGTCCATTCTTGCTGATCGCACCCTATAGAAGGCCTCTTCAGTATGCATTGTGCCTGGCTAGTGTAGCAGCTAGTATGTATCGTACCTTGACCATGGAGCAGTCAGTATGGTCCAGTTTTGTCTAGTTCTGGGTGGTTTTTTAGGTGGAACTTCTGAGAAATGATGTAATCAGTTGACCATGATCCTTTAGGGTATGAAACAACACTTTTAGGGTTTAAAGAGCCCTTTGTTTATTGACATATGTGACTGGGGTTGAAGTGCCCAAATATGTCTATAACAGTTGCCCCCTAAAGCATGAGGTCGTAAATCTTTCGATGTTGGGTGAAATGATTTATCATTAGGATCCAAAGTATTTGAACTGGAAGGTGACCTGTATAAATACAATACAATATATCATCATCATATTATTTTCATGATCCCGCTTAGGCGGGCATTCCCATGCTCAGATTTATAAATTCATTTTCATGTACATAGGACAAACAATCGTCTGATGTTGCACACTGGTGATTCTTTGCATGAAGAGTCATCTTCCCTAGCTTAGATGTCTATCTGTGTAGCTTCTGTGTACATTTGATGTCTTTATGTTCCTTAATATATCGCAACTCGGATGGATGAAACTAGATCCAGAGTCTTCAAAACTCATTCAATCTTTGCCCGATGTACAAGTTGATCCATGTGAAAAGATGTTCTGAAGTCGAACATGGAAAGACATCGCCTGATTACCAGCCAATAATGTAAGTTGTTAACAGGCACGAGAGGAATCACCGATAATGATAATGACCCTCAAGGTACTACAATACAATTCAAATGGTTTGAATATATGATCTAATGTCGAACACCATGTAAAATCTTTCAGTCGAAGGCCATTGATGCAAACCTATCGCCGGAAGTGAGAAACTTGCCATTGAGGCATGCAAGCTTCAATGTACTGAAAGGGTTGTTTCTAAGTCAAATTCTTGGATAATGAGCTGATGTCAACAAGAAGTGACTCGTCGTAGGAGGGCCTTAATGTATCCCACATCTACAACATGAAACAGAGCAAATGATTTTTTGGAGGTGAAAACGATCTGGTGATACAAGGTTCAAGAATGGCGGTCATGAAAAGTGAAGGGTGAAGGTATTGCAGTGGATGAGGCATTAGCTAGATGGTGAATTCTATGAATGACTTCTCTTGAACATCTCGACGACACTGAGATGGATTGGTAGCATTAAACCCAAAATATGGATGGTATGGAGGACCAATGGTGATATGACCAGTAAATAGAATAACCCAACCCGACTCAATCATGGTGATGGAGTGAAAGTGTCATGTGCAAGAGCGACCTGCTACCAATAAAATTATTCAAGTTTTCTTCCCTTTTTCCCCAGTCATTGCTGACCAGTACCTCTTTATTTTTGTCAAGCTTAAGGAGGATAACAATAACATATGCTTGTTCTATAACTTACCCTTCGAGCAAATTTGTCGCTATATTTTAGCGAGCCTAGCGACAGTGAAACTTGTTCTTGTCTGGATGGACAAGTTTGTCACTATCTTTTTAACGAGTTTAATGACAAAGATAACTTGGTCCTTTTCATGTTTAAAGAGTTTGAAAAGGGACAAAAAGGAAACTCCAGCAGTCCTTTTTTCGTAGCATAATCCCTTAAGTCTGAAAAAGTATAAAATAATACGAAAGGGATGACTTTTCAATCTCTTTAGCAAGCTGAAAAAGACAAGCACTCAATATTTTTGTTTGATAATACCTCAGGTCCAAAAAGATTAAAATATATAGGAGGGATGGCGCTTCCCCTTACTTTAGTGAGCTGGAAAGGCTAATAGCTCGACAATCTTTTTATTTTTAATGAGTCTAAAAAGAGTTTAAAAGAGACTCGTTTTTTAGGAACGAGTGGTTTTTTCAAGTAGCAACTAGTTCCGAGTAAGCTTGGAACTTCTCAAAACATGGCAATGTGAATAGTGTGGCTAATAGGACCACTCGTCACAGCTGTTCCTCAGAAGCTAAACAATCAAGTGGAAGCGTATGATCAGCCAAAAGAATGGAGGTGACAGTAGGAACACAACCAAGGTTCAAAAGGCTGATAGCAAGGCAATCACAAAGGTTATTTACCGAGGGTGGATTCATTTTTTAATGAGCTTGAGCTGGGAGAAACTATGCTCATAGGCGGGTTTATTTTTTAACGAGCTTGAACCTTGTGGAAACATTGCTCATGCCAGTCGTTTAAAGATGTCTCTCATTGGTAGGTTTATTTTTTAGTGAGCTTGAACTCTACGATAACATGTGCTCATTGCCTTTTTATGTAAGCTAGAAATGACCAAACTACAAAGCTAACTACACTAAAGCTAAGGAACTACTGAGGTTAGGTAGGATGGTTTTGTCCTCCGTCGAGGCAAAACACTTCCTTTGCTTCATCCGCGTGATGCAGACAAAGGTGAATGGTGGATCAGACCAATCACCTAACCTAAGAAGTTGAACTAAAAAGCTAAAAAGCTAAAAAATGAAATTGGTCGTTTTTCACTTGCATACAAAGGTTTGCATGCCCCCAGGTATTAAGAAAAGGAGAGTTTCTAGGTCACCATATGGAAGTCCCTGTAGTTAGGCAAGATTATTTCTGTCAGCTGTAGACAAAAAACACTTCCTTGGCTTTGTCCATCAAAATAGATGAAGGTGAATGGTGTGAGCTTCCAATCACATAACCTGTCGGGAAACCTATCTTTTCAGTTGGGTTTTCCTACCGAAGCAAACCAAGGTGCATGCCTCCTAAGCTTCGTTACATTCACCGAACTACCCATGGTAATTAGGTGGATGAAATGAAGGTTGAAGAGACATTCTTGATACAAAGAGACCATTTTGGGATGATGTTTGAATCGTAGCTATGTTTGAACCGAGAAATGAAAGCTGGTCGATAAGCTGCACCATTTGGCCTTCATGCGTGAAACACATCACTCGAAAGAGTGTGGAAACAATAGCTTCCATGCTATAAACGTAGTCATGCCTAAGGAGTAGATTGTAATCTAATGGCCCTTGGACTACCATCACATTCAAGTGAACGGTTTTCCTTTTCAAAGTTATCGGTAACTTCGGAAGGATCCCTAATGGTCGACTGGTTCCTTTGTGAAAGCCTGACAAATTTTGTGTCTCAGGCAGAAGTGATGGCGAACGAAGCGCTTTCCAAGTAGTTGAGGAAAGGATACTCACTGAAGCCCCCTCATCTATGATACTTCCAGACATGATCATTTTGTAAACTTGTACTATGATTTAGAATGGTACATTAGATGGAAGGTGGGGTCTTGCTAGTTGATTCCAATCGAAGGAAACGACTAGCTTGTTCGGAGGAGTAGGGGTGCTTTTAGGGGCGAATGTTCGCCCTTTGGCGAAATTAAGGGGTTTTAAATTTTTAGTGGGCGATTATTTTGTATCATAGTACATTTTTACAAATCACCTCAAATAGCCCACCTTCTTTTAAGGGAGAGGGTAAAAAAGGTAAATTTAGCCCTTGAAATTAGGAGTTACAGCTTTCCATTCGCCCATTTTCAAGAATAGGTTTTATTTAAGTGAATCCATTCACCCATTTTCAAGAATAGGTTTTATTTAAGTGAATCCTATGGGCCAAAGGCCCAAATACCATATTTATAAAAGAGGTATGGTGAATTAATAAAAATATAAATAAATGAGAAGTATGGTAAATAAATAAAACATTTTTTATGTTTACTCCATAAGTCACTTTATATACATGCAAGAGTGTAAACAAATAAAATTATAAGTAAAGTGGAGGTATGGTAAATAAATAAAACGTTTTTTTATACTTACTCAAAAGGTATGGTAAATAAATAAAAATATAAATAAACTAGACGCATGGTAAATAAATAAAAGCTCTTTTTATATTTAGTCCATAACCCTCGTTCTATTTATGAAGGCTCAAGAAAGAGGTTTTATTTAAGTGAATCCTATGGGCCAAATACCATATTTGTAAAAGAGGTATGGTAAATTAATAAAAATATAAATAAACGAGAGGTATGGTAAACGAATAAAACATTTTTTTATATTTACTCCATAAGTCACCTTATATTTACGAACACTCAAAAAATGCGTTATATTTAGGTGAAACCTATGGGCAAAATACTATGGGAGAAATACCATGGACTAGATTGTTATTAATACCATGCAAAAGAACATTATTAACCCTAATATTAGTATTAATAAAAATAAAAATGGCACATGGTATTGACCCATGGTATTCACCAAAATGGCACATGGTATTGACCCATGGTATTTACCTGGAATGTAGCCTATTTAAATGGGGGAATTAAACCAGCATAGATCCATCTTTACTCTGGATCTACTAACCCCCGAGAGGTATCAAATATTGTGATATGCAAACTAGCATAGAGTGAAAAAATATTTGATCTGATCAAGAGTAAAAATGGATGTTGTAATTTAATGTATGTTAAACATTTTAGCTTGGTTAAAATAAAAAATAAAATAAAAATCAACTATTAATTTTATTAATTTTTATAAATAATTTTTAAGATCCAGGTTTATGATAACCCATCGTATTGACCCATGGTAATACCATGGTATTCATGTGAGCATAGACTATTTAAACGGGAAATTCTATCATCTTAGATCCATCTTAATTCTGGGTCTACCAAGTGCTCAGAGGGATAAATAGATTTCATCCCCTAAGAGTGGTAGATGTGGAGTTAAGATGGATATAGGTCGGTTTTTATGATAATGAAGATATTAAATAGACTTAGGAAATTATATTGTAAAAACATCTTAAGGTGAATGGTTAAAGCATAGACATTGGACAAGTATATTTGTATACTTCTTTTTTAAACTGAAACAAATCCAGAGCTAAAAGGAATGGATTGATTACACTAGTCATCCTTCTATAACTTTCCAACATATGTTGGAGTAAACAGATTGTAATTTGGGTAATTTTTCTAATTGCAAACAGGAACATACTTGTGTGTTGGCAGGGTGGTTACGAGTTCCCTAGAAGTGATGAATTTGAATTTTTCTTGGTTTTATATATAGTATTAGGTTTTTTCTCATGTTTTCTGTGAATGGCACGAGTGAATTTTATCCTACACCTACTAGGTTATCAATATGTAATTTCGGTAACTTTGATTTCAAAAGATATTTTAAAGAAATGCAATGATTTCATTTGTGCATTCAATAAACACAAGATTTTATATTTGAGTAAAATATTCGCCATGCCTGGTGAGAGATTCGCCAAAAAATTATATATACATATCATATTATTGATAAAATCGCCTTCCCTTTTTCCTATATACCATGGAGATTCGCCCATTTATTATACATGTAAATTTAGGGGGGGTTCTTAAAATTTTCCCTGCAGAGGAGGTACCGGATAAATGGCTGGATGAACCTCATGAACCAGGGGCTTTTCCTCATGTTGTAAATGAATGGGTGGATTGCCCCCGAGTTCATCAGACTCTATATTGACAAAAAGAATTTGAACGATATCGTTCTCATTCTCTTTGGAAATGATATCATTTGAAGGTGGACCTTTTGAAGACAAGACTGGGTCGACTGCCATCTCGACCTATTGACTTTAGTCCGGTATGGACTCAGAAGGTTCACTTTCAATGATAGGTGTTTCGACCGACAATTGAGTTATGCCATTCGGGTTTTCAACTAGCAATGGACTTGGTGAGAATTTCTTGTATCGAGGTGGAAGTCACTGCGATGAAGCAAGACGGTTATCCAAGACACTTTTGGCTTCATCCATAAAAGAACAATGGTGAAGAGCATGATTACCTTCACATAACCTACATGGAAATCTGACCTTTACTTTCTGTCCATTGACTTCATTTTCACTAGTTGATGGTGTGATATCAACTTGATTTCCAGAGGTTTATGACACCGGATGGTGTGAACGGGGAGACCATTCTCTCAAGATCCGTGGGATGCAAGGAAAATCTCGATGAAGGTGGTCTCCCTTGCAAATTATGCATGGAGATCTGTGCTTGGAAAGTTTGGTGTGTGTATTTTCACCGGACGATGCATGTTTGCCCCCTTATTTAACTAACTTCTTCTTCTTCTTTTCCTTCCCTTTCTTCTTCTTCTCAGCTACTTGGTTTTTAGTATCACTAGTTTCACCAAGAAAATAGGAAGAAGGGGAGGGAGAAATAAGCAAAGTAGAAGGTGAAGGGACAACTTTAGTATCATCTAGTTGCTGATTCAATTGCTGAGCAATCATAGTATTTTGAACAACAGAGGTTGAGAACATCCATACTGGAAAGCCAATTGTGATTCCTGGAAGGGACAATGTAGCCATATACAGAGTGCCAATTTCTCCCAAGAAGATAAAGGACTAGGATCCCCCCCAAGAGGGGTTCCTTGATTGGTGGACTCCATTATCTCAACCTAAGATCAACGATAGAATGGGGATTTTATTCCAATTTAAATAAATTTTAAATGAAGCTTTGACATAACTTTGCTTTTTCAATTTTTAAGAGTCGAGAAATAGCTAAAGATGACTCTAGTTGCCTTCGATTTTTAATGAGCCTGAAGTGACAAGTGCTCATATGGACCTTTTCTTTTAAGGAGTCAAAAAGGAACGAAAGTGACTACTCTAGAAATCTAGATAGAAGGATTACCAAACCAATTGCACAACTGCAAAATACACCTTGGTGCTAAAATAAAAGAGAAAATACGAAGGACTTATGTAATGCAATCAATCTTTCTAAACACTGTGTTCAGTGCATTGCGATCGATAGGATGGTAGACACAGTTTCTTATGGATAAAGGATATCAGCCAATTGTGGTCTCCCAATATATACTCGACGGTACGGGGAGCACAAGTCTGTACTAGCACTTGTCGTATCAAATAGGAGGAATCACCCAACCTTCGATGAAAATGATAGTTACCAGGTTTTACGACGCTGGAACACGTCTCTAGCCTAGACTTCTAGATGTGTTGCATTAGGTTCCAAAGCGCTTTTATGTTCATTGAGATAAATTATAGAGTTTATCTTGCTTAGAAGTTTTTCTTTCAAGGTTCACCATGTGATGTAGATGTAAAATTCCTAAATACAATCTAAAATGATAAACAGTCGTTTATTTTCTTTTAGCAATGAAAATCCTAGCTACTAAGGAAATAAGATTATGATTCTTTCAACAGAGAGAAAAGAGCACACACTAAATGCACTTTTCCTAAATCATTTTCCGCATACAGTAATGCAAATGCAAATGCATGTATTTGTTTTCCATTTTCTTAATGTGAGAATGCCAAAAAGGAAAACTAAGTATAGATCTGAACTATTTTCTTCAAAGCGACATTTCGACAATTTCTTTTCAAAATGAAAGGAAGACTAAACGACACTTTTCGATTTTGAATAGAAAACTACTTTCGACACTTCAAATATTAACAATTCAAATCAAATACATGACAAAAAGTAAAATCGACTATCTAGAGGAGGAAGACTTTATGACACTCTTCTTTTTGACTCAAAATGATAGTTACGACACTTTTTTGCATCAAAATGACAGTTTGATTTAAGCTACCTTTTGACGAAGGATTGTAAATGATGGACAAATACATAAAAACATTTACTAATCCTAATCAATGGAGGTTGAAATATGTAAAGGAAAGAGGCTTTAGCAATGAGATACTGATCATAAGCAGCAACACAATCAAACAGAGCTGAAAACAAGGACAAAAAAACCAAATTTCAAAGAGAGAAATGAGATGACTCAGTCATCGAACCTGTGCTTCTCAGAAACAGGGATGCATCTCACCAGCTACACATAGGAGGTGCGATGCATACTGGTTTCCAGTTATAGACAGTGCGATAGGCGAGGGAGCGAAACTAAGTTGGGTTTTTGGTCAAATTTGTAGCTGAGTTCAGGGATTTAGGCTGATCTATTATGAACAGTAAAGAACAAAGTATAGGGGTATGATATTAGGAGGTTATTAAGCTACCACAAGGGCATTTATAATGCTTGTAAGTCAAATTTTTAGTTCATAAACCAACCCAAAGATTAATTGATGCAATATTCATCTACTTTGCAATTGCATAGCAAGAGCAGTTCGAAGGCTATTTGGCTAACTTCAAGCTCCATCTGTAGTTTATAAAGCAAACAACAATAACAAAAAAACAAACTATTCTCTCCCTAGCGGAGTTACCATTTTGTTTCTAGGAAAACTAGTGTCTTTTCTATCTACTAGTCCCACTAAGATGGGTAGCTATCTTAGAAACAAACAATCAAAGTAATTTTTTGATTTCCTTTATGTATGATAGATAAGAGAGAAGCAAAGGGGACCAACCTGGATCTTCCGCTTGGCTCCTTGCTTGATTTCTCTCTCCTTTGATAGAGCTTGCCACTCTTCTCCTACTTGTCCTGCTTTAGAGAATACCTATAGAGTCAAAGTAACAAAACACCATCAAAGCATCTCAATCTATAATATCATAAACAATGAAAAATCAAAAATACATTGACGATACATTTGCATTCACAAATAACAGGATTCACAAATACATGATTATATGGAGGAAAACTCAAAGAAATTTATTAATAGTAGAAGGGAGGATTACAACCCAGCTGTCTGATCCAGCGTCATCCTCCTAGCATCAAAGCCCTATTCACCTCATGAAAATCAAGATCACCCAACAATACAATGTCTCTTCTCAAGGATAAACCAACAGCACTTCCTTACAAATTACAAAATTCCAGCCTCAAGATCTCTCAGATGAGGGATCCATTTATAGATGTATTGCAAGGGTGTGAGTCAGTTCTGGGTTTCTAATTAGTGTCATTCCACTAATAGTTCTTGGTTCCACTTGAAGATTTAATTAATTTCTTACTCATCCCTGGGCAAATTGAGAGAGGCCAGTGTCATGGGAGAAATTTCTAGAAGATTCCATGAGCTTCCACTTAGAAAATTGTCTCTGCCATTTGTCCATTCTCACTCATCACACCCAACAGAAGGCCTCTTCAGTATGCATTGCACCTAGCTAGTGTAGTAGCCAGTATGCATCACACCTTGACCATGGAGCAGTCAATATGGTCTAGTTTTGGCCTGTTCTGAGTGGTTTTTCAAGTGGAACTTCTGGGAAATGATGTAATTAGTTGACCATGATCCTTTAGGGTATGAAACAACACTTTTAGGGGTTAAAGAGCCCTTATTTCATTGAGATATGTGACTGGGGTTGAAGTGCCCAAATATTTCTATAACACCCAGTGGCCCCATGTACCAACCCAAAACCTTAATACCCAAATTCAATGCAATTGTGATGGTTACCAAATGCATTATTCAAAAAACTCCAATGATTATAACACCATTTTTTTTATGTCACGTGCTTAATCAAATGCCATTTTAAACAAAATCACAGCCTAAAAATAATATATACACACGGATTATTTGGGGAGGTGGGATTTGATCCCCCAACCTCACCTTAACAAAATACCAAGGTTACCATTGCGCCACACACCGATGCTTGGAATACTTCGCCAACCTTTAGCATATAAACCCTCGTTTTCTTAATGCACCCTGCATGTAGGAGCCAAGAGCATGCACACATATCAAGGAATTTTTTTTAACTAATTTTTATTGCAGGGTGGAACCATGAACCTAGGAATAACATAGGCAGAACCATGATTGGGAGAAATTCTCAGGAGGGTGAAATTTTTGCAGTGTCAAAATTGGACAAATTTTATGTCGATCTTACACCTCTTAGCAACACAAACCTGATGGCTCAATCAGTTTCCTAATCTGACCAGCAAATCTTCAAATGACCCGAAGGAGGGTATCTTTATGGAATCTAGGATGAATCTAAAATATTCCTTAAGCCCCAGATTTTCACTTTCTCAGAATTCAAAATTTTGACAGTCAACCTTGCACTATTCAATGCCACAAATCTGATGGTGCATTCAAATTTTCCATTTGCTAATTTCATTTTTAAGCCACTTTCCAAAGTAGAGTGTAGGTGTTAGCATTCAACGTGTGAGCAGTCATTCCATGAGATTCAATCTAGTGAGATTGTTCGCATGACCAACCCTTTTCTTCAGATGGCCCGAGGATGTGAGGTATATGTAGTGTGTTCATGTACTTCTTTTCGCTATGATATGCATTGTGCTGCACGGATCCCTGTTTGATGTTTGATGTGGGATATTGTTTTCTTACTTGTTTCATGATTCCTACTTGATGTGACATGGAATCATTGGTGGGATGTACTCTTTTTCATGATTCGTCATGTTTTATTTGATATCCCTTTGTTTTTATGTTGATGGGATACTCATGTGTCGCCATGTATGTTTGCATTGAGATCCCTTTTGTGCCATGTTGGCAGGATGCTCATTATCATCATGCATGAGTTTAGGTCATACGGATAGGAGTCCTTTTTAAATGAGAGTTCCTGCAGCAAAACATCTCTTGGAGCCACTCCTACGTGAGGGAATTTTCCTTGTATGATAGCAATGTCACCACCTATGTACATCATCACTATTGACAACACTTAATGCAGTGGTCTACACCATCTTGACACTGGGGCTCGGAGATGTAGTCCCTCCTAGATGAACTCTATTATCAATGTATTGTTATTTTCATGTTGTTGATGATTGTCTTGTTCCTTCTTCTTTACAGCATGCATTTATGTTCCTTTATGCTATTTTAAATGCAATTCTAATCACATCACGAAAGTAAAAGATCTTGGTTAAATTTGGGAGTTGAGTCAACTCAGATTAAGTTTGGTATTAGAGCGGTCTTTGCATGGATGTGAATTGCAAGCGTGAACAATGGAACGTGCAGTGACAAAGGATGAAAAATCGATGTACGCAACCATGCTAAAAAATTCTAAAAGGGTGGAAATAATGTATGAAGCTCTATAAAAAGAGACAGAGGAAAAGGAGCAATTGTAGCTTCAGTTGCGAGCCACGGGAGAGGCCTTGGAAGAACTGAAACACAACAAATAGAATCTTCAAACAGAGAATGTTGAATTGAAGATGCTGGTACATGAAGAGAAAGAGAAAAAACAAAGTTTGCTACAACAGCTGCAAGATAAGGACGAGGCCTTGGAAAATCTGTAGCGTGACCCATCTGAGGTAAAAAGTAGTTCTCTGAATTCATGTGTGTTTCCTGATGATGATTTCGTTATTTTTGAAAATCATACCATAGGAATTGGCTCCAAACTATTGAAGAAAATGGGGTATGAAAGAAAAGTCTTGGGCATTAAAGGCCAAGGCATTGTCAACCCCATCAAAGTAGAAGAATTACCCCATCAAGCAAGACTTGGGTATGTCGAAAAGGAAGTTGAGGAATGTGCCAAGACAGATAGTGAACCACGAACAATAGATGATGAGCAGCTCTCATTAGTTCTTTCCAAATCGACTAGGAAGGTAAAAGATGTTGATTTCCTTTTAGTTTCATCTTCACATAGTATGATTTCTATTGGAGATGTGGAGATATCAATTACATGGACAAACATGAGGCTCCTTGCCAGGATGAGATACAAGGAAGGAGAAGAACTTGGTGTTAATAACCAAGGCATAACTCAACCATTGGAGGTTGTGCAGAGACCTCAATTTGCAGGCTTGAGACACACTGAGGGAGAATGCTCAAAGGTGTCAGATGCTTATGAGACATCGTTGAAATCATCAAGGAAAGAGAATGATGGGAACACATCCCCATCATCCCATGGTAGTGCCCATGGCAGGGAAAGAGCTAAGGCAAGCCCTCATTTCCATACTTACACCAGAAATGGCAAGGAAAGGTATAACCACTCTCGACATTCGAATGATCATTTCAATTATAATCATGTTGTTGAAGATGGACATATATCAAGGCATCAAAAAACATGTACCTTTTGTGGATTACATAACCATACATTTTCTAAGTGTTGGGAAAGAATAGTAGCACACAAAAGGATGAGGCGTGAAAGACCCTCTCAACAACAGGCAAAGAAACATGTTAAGTAGATATGGAGGGAGAAGATCTGGAGGAAGAAGATGTATTGCAGTGATTGCAACAGAGGTGGCCATCAAAGAGCCACTTGTTGGACGCTCCATCTGGAGTAGCACCTTAAAGACAAAGTGTCAGTGCATGAACCAGGTGAAACAATTGTTCAACAAGCAAAACCACCATAAGGGGGTGACCCATTCACATTAATAAGTGAAAAATGATTTCTAGATATGTTAGCTTGTCATAGTCATGCTTTTGTAAATCATTTCTTGCATTTTAAAATGTAAAAGTGATGATGTGTTTTCCATCACTTGTTAAGCAACAATGATGTATGGTCTTATTTTGTGTTGCATTTTACACTTTGAAAGTGATGTTGTGTTTCCATCAGTTGTCAAAAAAAAAATAGTGTTTGGCCTTATTTTTGTAAATCATGTGTTGCAATGATGATGTGTTTTCCATCACCTGTTGAAGCAACAATGATATGTTGGCCTTGTTTTCATAGCTGGGGTATTATTTCCATTTTAATGTAAACTTGACTATCGATTATGTGTTATAAACTCGTGGTGGGTATGGGATGCTTGGGTCATTAGTTTTTCATGAAAGTCAAGCATGTAATCTGCAAAACAATGTACTGTAGGTTGTAAAGGGTACAGGAGTCGGCTCATCACTTGAGGCTCTAAAGAACAAAGATGAAGGAGATGGAAGCGAGACCTTTTCAAGACACTTGTGATGTAGACAACGCATAGAGAAGTTGCAAATTATTTTTCATGCTTTTGGAGGACCAAATGCTCGTCAGTCGGGAGGATTGATCTAGGTGGCTCCAGGGACACACATAGGACAAAGAGGGCTTATGGAAGACCAAAAATC
The DNA here is from genome assembly GCA_031772625.1 of Pinus tabuliformis. Classification (NCBI taxonomy): domain Eukaryota; kingdom Viridiplantae; phylum Streptophyta; class Pinopsida; order Pinales; family Pinaceae; genus Pinus; species Pinus tabuliformis. The sequence goes on along the minus strand of CM062818.1, from coordinate 243,588,956 downwards.
AAATTGATCAGAATTCTTTCGAACCAAGACCAGAACATATATCTTGTCATCTTGATTGCAACAGTGTGAACAATTTGTCAATCCCAGCTCATATGAGGTAGAAAGAGCCAGTCAAAGTTTTGGTCAAAGTTGGACTATGGGCCAGGTTTAAGTATCCTACAATTTGACCGACCTTGGGGCATGAAACCTAGCTCCCAAAAGCAGGCAAATTTGTTGGATCATTAATTTGTCTAATATCCCCTATATTAGACAAATTCAAAAAAATGTTTATTATTAATAATATATATAGATAGATAGATAAATGAGGTGGTGATCCACCCCCCCGCCACTCCCAAACTACATTACAAAATTTTAATTATTAAAAGGTTGACGGGCCATGACCCCCGCCGGCACAACTACACCATAACCAAACATATTATGTTTGGGGTGGGTGGGCCACCTTCGGTGGATTTGGCCCACACCCCCTAACCGCACCACTATATACGCCATCAATTAATGCAGGGTCGGTGGGGATTGAACCCGCTTGGCCCACGTGGTCCGACCCCCACGGAGCGGCCCCATGTACCAACCCAAAACCTTAGTACCCAAACTCAATGCAATTGTGATGGTTACCAAATGCACCATTCAAAAAGCTCCAACAGTTATAACACCTCTGTTTTTTTATGTCACATGCTCAACCACATGTCGTTTCAAACAAAACCATGGCCTAAAAATAATATATACACGTGGATTATGTGGGGAGGCGGGATTTGATCCCCCGACCTCCGCTTAACAAAATGCCAAGGTTACCATTATGCGACACACCAATGCTTGGAATACTCCGCTAACCTTTTGCATATAAACCCTCATTTTCTAAATGTGCCCGGCATGGAGGAGCCAAGAGCGCGCACATGGATCGAGAATTTTTTTTAATTAATTTTTATTGCAAGGTGGAACCATGAACTTGGGAATAACATAGGTGGAACCATGATTGGGTAAAATTCTCAAGAGCGTGAAATTTTTGCAGTTTCCAAATTGGATAAATTTTATGTCAATCTTACACCTCTCGGCGACATGAACCTGATGGCATAGTCAGTTGAATGATCTAAGCAGTAGACCTTTAGATGACCTAGAAGAGGGAATCTTTAAGGAATCTATGGGGGATCTAAAAGATTCCTTAAGCCCCAGATTTTCACTTTCTCAGAATTCAAAATTTTGATAGTCAACTTTCTCTATTCAACGCCACAAATCTGATGGTGCATTCAGTTTTTCCATTTGCTCATTTCATTTTTTGGCCACTTTACAAAGTGTAGTGTAGGTGTCAGCATTCAATGTGCGAGAAATCATTCCATGAGATTCGACACAGCGAAATTTATCGTATGACCAACTTTAGTAGTTTGGCATCCTTTTCATCAGATGGCCCTAGGATGTGAGGTATATGTAGTGTGTTCATGTACTTCCTTTTGCTATGATATGCATTGTGCTGCACAGATCCCTGTTTGATGTTTGATGTCAGATCTTGTTTTCTTACATGTTTCATGACTGCTACTTGATGTCATGCGGAATCATTGGTGGGATGTACTTGTTGTCATGATTCATCATGTTTTATTTGAGATCCATTTTTTGTTATGTTGATGCGATACTCATTGTTGAAAATAGCAACAATAAATGCTAAAAATAGAAGTGCTAAAAGTAACACTGCTATAAATAGCATTTCGAGATACATTCCAATTTTAGTTAGTTCCTAAACTAAAATTGAGAATTAAAATTCGAATTTGATCTTAGCAGTTGTTTTTAAAATAATTAATTAATTCATCTTGAGTTAATTAATTGTAGGAAATCAAACATGAAGTCTGTGTGAAGACATGCAATAGTTTCTCCATTGATTGAGGAAGTTATCCCTTGATTAAGGAGATCAGGATGAGTTGTACTTTGAGTTGTAATTAATTAGCCCAGTTATCTTAGTTAAGTCCAGTTAGATTAGTTCCAACTGTTTGTGGAATTGATTGTGAGTTCAGTTAGTTAATGCATGCATGCATATAACTGCTGCACTTCAGATAACTGAATATTCTCTCATAAATAACTCATGCATTTCGGTTCAATCAGAGACCTAGTTGAGATTAGGTGATGGGATAGTGTACTATCAGTTTCAGGAATATTCCATGGAGGATATCTCTTGCATGTAGAAGGAATTCATTCCTTGGAGATTGTGCAGTTACTTTTGAGTTTGATGAGTTGTATGAGAGGCCAATTCACACAGGTGGCAGCATTGGACCCCATGAGAAACTATGCATGGAAATAGGAGGCTTGGAGGGTTGGGGGAAGGCATATTTTGTGTCTATTCAGTCTATGAGTTGTATTGTAGGATTGTACTGAGAGACGGATAGCTTGTGAGCTAAAGCTTTATGTAATCCGGACATATTTCCGCTTGTATGATATTACAGGGATCAAGGTTTTTAGCTAAGGCTTTCCCCAGAGTATTCTTATGTGTTCATGTGTGATTTCTCCCTCATTCTCAGTTATATGTGTTCTATTTTATCTTGCTCAAAATCGATTAATCTTTCGCAAGTTTGTTGTAGAAGTAGATCTTGTATTTTTCTTTAGTATATTGCATAATCTGTTGATCTATAGTGGTAACTTCTACATGGTATCGAAGAAAAGGTGATCAAAGCAAAGAAATTTATACAAAGAAGGGAGAAGTTCGAAGTTTAAAGTACCTGATTATAGAAATTGAATTCTTATCACATCTCAAATTTCACCAGTGGCGTTCAACGGTTTAAGACTCGAGTATGCCCTTGATGGCAGCTCAAATTATATAGCCTTGAAGGATTGCATGGAAGCAATATTAGAGGACAACAGTTTGAAGGACTTCATTGATCAAGAAGTCCCCAAGCCAGCAATAGCTAATGCTACAGAATTGGCAGAATGGAAGAAATGTGTGGCTAGAGAGAGGAGAATCCTTTTGGAGGGAGTTTGAGACCACATAGTCTCGAGTCTCCATGGGAAGGAGACACCATTTTCAATGTGGAAAACATTGAAAGATCTATATCAGAAAAGGAGCGATCAGAGGAAGCTGGTGTTGAAAGACAAGCTTCGAAAAATCAAGTGTGAAAAGGGAAACACGATCTCTACATATCTGAACAAGCTCACCACCTACAAGAATGAGCTTGGAAGTGTAGGGATCACGATAGTTGATGATGACATGGTGAGTCTTACTCTCCTAGGTCTTCCTAAGAGCTAGCATATCTACCAATACTCAGTTAATGGAAGATAGAAACTGCCAGATTGGGAATGACTTTGGTCGAATCTGATGTAAGAGGAGATAAGAAGAAGCACCAGAGATGGATCTTCATCAAAACAAGATGATGAAGAAAATCTAGCCTTAACGAGTAAGGCGTGGAAAGGGAAAGAGAAGGCATCCCATTCCAAATCTAGTTCTTCCCATGGTGGGAAGAATATTGACAAATCGAAAGTGAAATGCTTTCATTGTCATGAGGTGGGCCATTATGCTACAAATTGTCCATAGAAGAAATCCAAGAAGGGATCCTCGAAGGGATCAGATGGTGAGGCACTGGTTTCACAATTCGAATTGGATTTCTCCCTCATCACATGCATGGATTCATCCATGGTGGGATGTGTTTGGTACTTGGACAGTGGAGCTTCATTCCACATGACAAGTGGCAAGAATTTTTTCAATACCTTGGAGGAGAAGGATCTCTAGATGCGGATCGAGATGGGTGATGATGGAAAGTACCGTGCTTCAGGTGAAGGTACGGTTGTGTTTCAGAGGGAGCATGGAGCTCCTCTCACCCTGACTGATGTAAAGTATGTATCAGGTCTGTATAATAATCTTGTGTCCTTCGCTATGCTAGAAGACAAAGGCTATGATGTAGTTTTTAGTAAAGGAAAGGTATTCCTGAGGCATATCGGCACTGGACAGACCAAGAGGATTGGGGTTTGAGTTAAGAATCTCTACAAGCTAGAAGTAGATGACTGTGTTGCATTTAGTTCCAAAGAAAAGTTGGTGCACAGCCAAGATGTTGGCGAGCTATGGCATAGAAGATTGGGCCACTTGCACCATGGAGCCTTGAAGATCATGCAACAAATTTCTACCAGACTTCCCAAGGGAAAACTAGAGCATATGGATACATGCAAAGGTTTTACCTTGGGTAGTTATGCAAAATATTCCTTTCAGGATCGAGATAGTAGAGTTGGAGCAATCCTAGAGCGAGTTCACACAGATGTGTGTGGACCATTCTCTATAGCCTCCACCGTTAAACAAAGCTACTATGTTATTTTTATTGATGACTTTTCTCGTAGATGTTGGATGTACTTTATGCAGAAGAAGGATCAGACCTTCTCAAGGTTTTGTGAGTTTAAAGCCTTGGAAGAGAAAGAATCTAGAAAGAAGATAAAGGCCTTGCGTAGTGACAATGGTGGAGAGTATGTCTCCCAACAGTTTAAGGACTTCTGCATAGCAGAAGGAATTAAATGGGAGTCGATGACACCCCATAACCCACAAAAAAATGGGGTGGCCGAAAGGAAGAATAGATCGATTATGGGAGTAGCTCGAGTGATGTTTCATGACCAAAGCCTACCAATTCATTTGTGGGCTGAGGCATGCAATACAATGGTATACATGTAGAACAGAAGCCTGCACCGTATACTGGGAATGAAGACACCTATGGAGGCTTTTTCCAGGAAGCGACTAGATGTGAGTCACTTCAAGATATTTGGATCATTAGTTTATTTCCATGTGACCAAAGATGCCCGGAAGAAGCTATATCCAACAGCTAAGTTGGGGATATTTGTGGGGTATGCTGATACACCCCACAACTATCAAGTGTTCCTGCCTACCAATCAGATGACAATGGTATGCAGAGATCTGAAGTTCAACGAGCAAAAATCCATGCAAGTATCACTTGAGAGGGAGCTCAAGTTGCATGTAGAGGAGGAACTTTCAGTTCCTAAGGAGGAGGAGCCTCAGACTGATGCGGAGAAACCACATGCAGAGGATCTGGGAGTGGAGACATCCACTCATGATGAGTCTTCCAGAGATGGGTGAAAATGATCAAGGGAAGCTAATAGGTTGATGCTGGATGCACGAGGAAATGTGGGATAGCCATCTCCTTAGCACAGATAGAGGATATCACCCAAGTAGTACACTGGTTACATGTCCCTGGTTGGAGAGTGTGTAGAGTTTGAACCTTCTTCATTCGAGGAAGTAGTGCACCAACTAGTCTGGGTTGATGTAATGGTGGAGGAGTATGACTCCATCATTTGGAACTATGTTTGGGATGTTGTTCCAGGACCTCGGGACAAGTCAGTGGTGAGTTCCTGATGGCTTTACAAGGTAAAGCAGGCAGCTGATGGCAGTGTTGAGAAACATAAGGCAATGTTTGTTGCCTGTGGTTTCTCACAGGTTGAGGGGATCGACTACGATGGGACTTTTGCTCCTGTAGCAAGGTACTCATCTATTAGATCGATGTTGGCACTATCAGCTCAAATGGGTTGGAAGATCCATCAGATGGATGTGAAGACTATGTTCCTCAATGGGAAGATTGAAGAAGAGGTGTACATTGAGCAGCCCGAAGGTTTTGAGACCTTCGAGCGTGAGTCACATGTCTAATGACTCAAGAGGGATTTGTATAGGCTGAAGAAAGCACCTCGTGCTTGGTACTAGGATCCGAAGCTATCTCATTGGGTTGGGCTTCACCAAGAGTGAAGAAGATGTGAACCTTTACCACATCATGGTAAGAGGTAAGCCATTGATCATTGTTCTTTATGTTGATGATATGATTTTGACAAGTGATGATTAGTTGATCAAGTCTTGCAAGGAGGACATTGCAAGAGAGTTTGAAATGAAAGACATGGGTCTTATGCACTACTTTCTAGGCATGGAAGTGTGGCAGAAATATGGGGAAGTGTTTGTGTCTCAAGGAAAGTATGCCAATGAGATACTCAGCTAGTTCCACATGGAGAAGTGCAAGCCCATGCAGACTCCTCTAGTGGGTAACTGGATGAAAGAGGATGCTACTTCAGGTGAGGTAGTAGCTATTATTGTTTATTGACAGCTTTTGGGTTCACTAATGTATCTAGTGAACACATGATCAGACTTATGCTTTGCGGTGAACCAGCTAAGTCAAGCTATGGTTCAGCCTACCAAGCTATTTTGGAAGGCAGTGAAGCATGTGTTGAGATACCTTAGAGGCACATATCAGTATGGATTGTGGTACATATGGGAAGAGGGAGTGACACTTCAGGGCTTCACAGATGCAAATTGGGCAGGGAGTCCATCAGACCGGAAGAGCACTTCAAGAGGAATCTTCAAACTTGGTTCAGCTACAGTTTCTTGGTACAGTAGGAAACAGAGGTCAGCTGCACTTAGCTCGGCAGAGGCTGAATACATGGCTGCCAGTCTGGCAGCATGTGAGGCCATTTGGATGCAGAATATTCTAGTTGGATTGCTTGGTCAGAGGATGGATCCAACTGTGATTTATTGTGATAGTCAGAGTTGTATCAAACTCTCTAATAATCTAGTATTTCATGATAGGTCCAAGCGCATTGATATAGAGTATCATCATCTTCGAGATTGTGTGGTGAAGAGGATCATGTTTTTGTTGTATGTTTCAAATGAGGAACATGATGCAGATATTTTGACAAAGGAATTCTCAAAATGCAAGTTCGAGTTCCACAGAGACACGATTGGCGTGACTGATAATCCCTTTATTGTTGAGAGGGAGTGTTGAAAATAGCAACAAGAAATGCTAAAAATAGAAGTGCTAAAAATATCACTGCTATAAATAGCATTTCGGGATACATTCCAATTTTAGTTAGTCTTTGAACTAAAATTGAGAATTAAAATACGAATTTGATCTTAGCAGTTGTTTGTAAAATAATTAATTAATTCATCTTGAGTTAATTAGTTGTAGGAAATCAAACATGAAGTCTATCTGAAGACATGCAACAGTTTCTCCATTGATTGAGGAAGTTATCCCTTGATTAAGGAGATTACGATGAGTTGTACTTTGAGTTGTAATTAGTTAGATCTGAGTTAAGTCCAATTAGATTAGTTCTAACAGTTTGTGTAACTGATTATGAGTTCATTTAGTTAATGAATGCATGCATGTAACTATTGCACTTCAGATAACTGAATATTCTCTGATAAATAACTCATGCATGTCCATTCAGTCAGAGACCCAGTTGAGATCAGGTGATGGGATAGTGTACTATCAGTTTCAGGAATATTCCATTGAGGATATCTCTTGCATGTAGAAGGAATTCATTCCTTGGAGATTGCACAATTACTTTTGAGTTTGATGAGTTGTGTGAGAGGTCAATTCACATAAGTGGCAGCATTGGACCCCAGGAGAAACTATGCAAGTAAATAGGAGGCTTGGGGGGCTGAGGGAAGGCATATGTTGTGTCTATTTAGTCTGTGAGTTTTATTGTAGGATCGTACTGAGAGCTGGATAGCTTGTGAGCTAAAGCTTTGTGTAATCTGGACATATTTCCACTTGTATGATATTACAGAGATCAAGGTTTTTAGCTGAGGCTTTCCCCAGAGTATTCTTCTATGTTCATGTGTGATTGCTTTCTCATTTTCAGTTATATGTGTTCTATTTGATCTTGCTCAAAATCAATTAAGCTTCCGCAAGTTTGTTGTAGAAGTAGATCTTGTATTTTGCTTTAGTACATTGCATAATCTATTGATCTATAGTGGGAAATTCTACACTCATGTGTCACCATGTATGTTTTCATTGAGATCCCTTTTGTTTCATGTTGGTGGGATGCTTATTATCATCATGCATGAGTTTAGGTCATACGGATAGTATTCCTTTTTGAATGAGAGTTCCTGCAACGAAACATCTCTTGGAGCCACTCCTGCATGAGGGCATTTTCCTCGTATGATAGTGACATCATGACCTATGTACACCATCACAATTGACAACACTTAATGTAGCGGCCTACACCATCTTGACACTAGGGCCCGGAGACGTAGTCCCTCCTGAACGAACTCTGTTATCAATGTCTTATTATTTTCATGTTGCTGATGATTATCATGTTCCTTCTTTACAATATGTATTTATGTTCCTTTATGCTATTTTAAATGAAATTCTAATCACATCACGAAAGTAAATGATCTTGGTTAAAACTGGGAGTTGAGTCAACTCAGATCACCTTGACACGAATATCCCGTGGAAAATGGCACTCCACAAACTCAGTAATGTTCCTCCCACGAGGCAAACTGAATGAATATCCCCCACCACTTCGAGGGGGGGTAGTCTGATCAAGAAATAAATATCCTATAATGTGAACTCAATATTGTGCCCCTAGATGACAAAGACCTCCTGGTCTGGATCCTAATAGCTCACAATTCGCAATAGCAGCCCTCATCAATGGGTTCTCTACCAACTTGAGAACCCCATAACGAGCCAATGCCCCTCGAACCCCCTAATCCCTTTGAATCTCAGATCGAAGGGTATCCATGTCTCATTCATGCCAATTGATTTTCATCTCTTCCATTCCTAGAAAACACCACATGTCTTGTTAGTTCAGAGAAGTAAACATTGGTCTACACTGATCAACCTACAGCTCCCAACAGGCCTGCGAACCACCCCTCTTTTCTTCCCCAAATCACAGTTTTCTGCCTAGAAAGTGCAAGCTCACATGTTTCCAGCTATTTCCTACAATCTAGGTCACACTTCTAGGCCCAAAAATTGTGATGCAACTGTGAACAAGAGAAGGGGTCTCCCATGGAGATGCCAAGTGCTAGAAATCAGTAAATAAACCACTAAAATTGATATGATGAGTAAGGCCACCTACCTGAAAGTCGCAGATCATGATTTCGATGGTCGGCTTTTCCGCTATGATCTCCACAATATTTAGGGCCTTTTCCTGCTCTCCAAATTCACCATAGCTCACTTAGTAAATGAATACAAATTGGAGGGAAAACTTCCTTTCATAGAAAACTCCACAATTTTTCTATTGCCCTTTGCGACCAAATTGTAGCTCATTTTGATGAATCATTAGCACCATTGGAAAGCTCTCATCAAGATCTATAATGGGTCTTCCTCATATTTTGATGATTTGATACTTCACCAGGAAGACATTTTTCCAAGAAAGGTCACTTCGTTGTCTCTCAAAATCAAATTTCTTCATAAAGTGAAATTTGTAATTTGAGGTCCACCTCCTCTTAATACTTATCATAACATGTGTCAATCTTCGTCATGAGTAACCATCATTTACTCATGTTTTGATGGTCCCCACTGGTCATATTCTGTGTGGTAGCATCATCTAGTCACCCTTGTTTAGAGCATCCGCAATGAGTCATCCTTGCATTTGTGGAGTCTTTTTCACATCCTATTATGTCATGTCATAGTATTCCATACATATTTTCATACCATTCATCCTGTGTTGTCCATTTTTCCTCCATTCATACTATCACCATCCCCTCCAGAGTTGAGACAGTCGCTGCCAAGTCAACCATGGACTTTATGCTCTGACAAGGGATGTTGTCTTTTTGTCCCTTAGTACCACTTTTTCCATTGTCCCTGGTGTCAGTCCATCAGTCACATTACTATTTTCCCTCATGCCTTAATTGAGGATCCTCATTGCCTCATCTATCACGGGCCCTATTCTATCGACATCAGCTCATTTATTCCAAAAGAATGGCCAAGAGGGCAGTGTATCTTGGTTCCAGCTTCCATTCTTGTTCAGCACCTTGGATCGAGTAGAAGGAATCATTATTACCCTTTGACTTGGTTGTTTCATATTCGTAATTCATACACTTGATGGTCTAGTGATGTAATAGATTGGACAAGTGATTCTCGGGTGTGTGTGAGATGTTTAAGACTTCATGAGGGGGTGGCCCTTCAGGTAACCCCCCACATGCCCAGAGGCATTCCTATTATGCTGCAACCTTAGATGTAGTTCCACAGATTTGATAGGTTCAGTTCCTACCGATCATAGTTTTCACAGCATGCACGTCTCCTTCAGATGATCCATTCAGTTTCACAGAGCCCTTCCCTATTCAATAGGGATTCTTCGGTTGTTCTACAATCCCTCCCCCCCATTTTTTAGGGAAGGGCCATTATATTTCATGTACTCAAATATTATTGTATTCAGTCTTGGCTCATGTTTTTCCAGGTGCATTATGTATATGGGATACATTATATTATTTTCTGGCTCTGTTATGCCAGCATGTCATGTACCATTCAACATATACTTCATTGCTTAGTTTTATGTTTCTAAGCACACCATTATTTTTCTACTAAGTTATCTCGGTGGGTATGGGTTTGCCTCCCCTGCCTCATTGAGGTCTGGTACCACAACATTAAAGGAGACTTACATTAGTCTCACCCCCTGTCCCTATCCTTCGCTTCAACTTTATTGGTCTCTCTCTCTCTCTCTCTGACTCCCCTGTGTTGTCTAGTGATTGTGTCTTTACAATAGACTTTGGTCATATGTTTTGCTTCTAAGACTCATACATTGCGGGAAATCTGTTATCATCAGAAAATTGATCATCTAACATAATTTACTAGATGGATCGAAGTACACCATGTAAAGCCAATTTTACCATAGTAATATTAAAATTGCTTTCACTATGAGAAATTATTTAATAAACCACCTTTGTTACGTAATTTATAGTTAAACCCATGAAGAATAATTAAATAAATCACTATTTATTTGATTTTCTTCTAGGAATAATTAATTAAACCATATTTCAATTATTATTCCTTATCATATTTGACTCAATCATGAAAAATAAACAGATAAATCATTAATTATCTTATTTTTCTCTAAGAATAATTCATTATTATTCTTTGTCAAATTTACTAAATCCCTTAGGAATAATTAAATAAATCCTTATTTATTTATTATTCCTTAACCAATTCCTTGAAATGATAAATAAATCATTTATTTATTTATTATTTCTAAATAGGAGCACCGACAGTAGCTTTGTTTTCCACGAGGTTCATTTTGTCATTCACTGCAGCGGACCCCTACCATTTTTACCTGCCGAATCTGCCCCCCGCTCTTTCCGCTGGACGACTCCGTTTACGAACACGGTCACAGGTTTCTCACCGGCAGTTACTATGGGTGAAGAGGACTTATTGGATTATGAGGCGGACCCCATACCTCAACAGGAAATCTGGGCACACACTAGCAGACCGTGCCTTATACCGAGGAGTGTCGCGCACAGGGTTGAGACAGGTGCTACATCGAGGATCCCGCATTTGCCGCACAAAGGTAAAGAAAAATTTTCTGAGTTTAACCTCGCTGAGGCTTCCTCGCTGGATTGTCCGCCTTTATCTCCTGCTACCTTACAGCTCTTGGGTCCTTGTCTCCACTCCTCGCCATCTTTCGACGCTCCGCTTCAGACCCACATTAGACCGGAGATCCCTGCGCCCCCACCACCCCCGCCCCCATCCAGCTCCCACTCCCTCTCAGTCTCCTTTATGCCGCAGACCCAACAGCTTCCCCCCCACTCCTGCTTTCCCCAGGGCATTTCTACCTCGGCCCCTCGCTCCCCTATTCGGTCTGGTGTATTCACTCCGTCGTTACCAGCTCGTCCTGTGGGATCTGCTCAACTCAGCTCCTCGGACTCGTGTCGCAGACTTTTGAAGGAGACCCCATTTGGCAAGCGCACTGAGAAAGTTAAGAAAGGTAGATGCCTACGGGCTCTTGATCCTGATATTAGCGTTATTTTCGGGCCTGAACCGCCGATGCCAGAGGTGATGGACGCCTCTCACAAAGTTCTGGTGGGTCGGGTTCGTGGGCGCACCTACACGGCCGAACGACTAAAGCTTTGGGTTGAAGAGATTTGGGGTTCATTACTCAAGGACCTTCCAGAAGTCATGGTCCTCACCCGGGGATGGTTCGCCTTGCATTTCAATCGGCCAGATCTCACACAGTGGATTCTCTCACAATTCTGGCACATAGAGCTAGCTCCTGTCATGCTTAAGTGTTGGGATCCCCTATTTGATTCGGAAAGAGAACAATTGGGGGCCGGCCCCATCTGGGTTCATCTCCCTGGACTGCCATGGCAATTTTGGAACACGTATGCATTTATGCGGATTGGGAACGCGCTCGGCACATACTTGGAGCACGACCGTTCATACGAGAAGACAGGCAATAGATCCATGGCTCGTATACTTGTTCACATGGATATCAAACCGGGCCTAGTGGAGAAGATTACTCTGCATCATGGTCATGTCTCCCAAAAACAGCTACTGGATTATGAGGGTGTCCCCTTCCGCTGCCGTAGATGCCATAAAATTGGCCACCTATACAAGGACTGCCCATTGGTTACAGGGTTGTCTTCGGCGGACCCGAATGGCACTCGACAGCAGACTTCAGGGGCCCATAATGCTGGAGACAACATCCCTACAACTGGAGAACCTACTCCGCCGGAGAATTCTACTAATAATCAGAGTGTTGTACCGAATAAGAGCACCCGAAGAAAGGCTTCATCTTCCACAGAGCCGCCGCGTACACGATCCAAGACTACAGAAGCCACACCAAAATCGGCGGAGGCTGCATCTACACATTCGGGTATTGCTCCATCTTCCCTCTGTAATCCTTTTATTTCTGATGCATTACAATCTTCTATGCACTCATCTTTTCAGACTCCCTGCACTGAACTTGATCCCTTCCCATCCATTCTGTGCACTATTGCCCCGCCTCCACCTACTTTTTCTACCACACCCCCTACCTGCAATACCAAATTGGATTTGCCTGACTCCCCCCCCCTCTCCGGTTGCATCTGGAGCTCATCATTACCATCTACGGTCACGGACCCGCACTAACTTGGGACTAGGATCATCCCCTGGACGACACCACAAGCTAAAACGTGGCAGACCATCCCAAATCTCCTCCGCTAAGCTAACGCGGTGGCAGACGTCGCCATGGGCCAACAAGCTACTATTGAACGGGCACTTAGAGCAAATGAGCCCCGAACCTGTGTTCCCCCATGATCTGGCTCTCCTTCAATTGTAGGGGACTAGCCAACCCCAAAAAGCGTTTGGCGCTGAAGCGGCTTATTCTTGAATCTAGATGTGACTTTATTCTCCTACAGGAGACCCTATGTACTGCAGAGATGGCGGTGAAATCTCTACAAGTTATGCTTCCTGGTTGGGTTCTACACGGGTTGGATGCCTGTGGTAGATCTGGAGGGCTTCTTATTGGAATTAACCCTAGGAAATGCAGACTTATCTCGGCATGGGGGGGCTGTGGATTTCTTGGGATGGATTTTATTCTGGGAGAACTCGACATCCCGATCAGATGTATTAATATCTATGGACCTAACCAGAATCGGTACACCTTCTGGCAACACTTCCTGTCTGGTCAGCATATTACTCAGAACACTATCATTGGGGGTGACTTCAACTTCTCTCTGGGGGCTGGGGAAACCTGGGGTCACCAGGCACAGTTCGACCCTCTGGCGGAACAGATGAGCATGCTTCTCGATGCCCACCACCTTGTGGATATTCCCATGAACAAGATGCTCCCCACTTGGCACAACCAAAGAACCAGTGAGGCTGCTCTTGGAAGGCGACTTGACAGATTTATGATGCATGAAGCATTGATTCAGATGTTTCCCTTATATAGGCAGTGGGTCGGATCTGGGGGCCTCTCGGATCACCACCCGATACTTCTACAGATTAGTGATAATAATCCCAAGCCGCGCTCTCCTTTCAAATTTTTTGCTGGTTATCTCCAAGACCCGGATTATCACAAGATGGTTATTGACTTCTGGGCATCACAACCTCCATTGCGTGAGCAGAGAAAAGTGATGGATTTTTGCACTCGATTAAAGAAGCTCAAATCTATGACCGAAACTTGGGCAAGAGCAAAACGGGTCAGAGATGAACAGTCCCTGAAGCAGCTGGAAGAGCAGATAGTTAATATGACCGATGAGAGAGGTATGGGATTTCAATTCGACGCCACAAAAGCACTATTGTGCCAGTTGATGGAACAGAAATCGAAAATATTACAGGAAAAAGAGGAACTATGGCGACTCAAAAGTCGGGCCATCTGGCTCAAAGCCGGAGACAATAATACAAAGTACTTTCATAATCTTGCAAATGGCAGAAAGGCATCCAATACCATTTGGAAACTTCCAGTGGTACCAGATGGGTGGGCAACTACACATCAACAACTTGCTAGATTGGGGGTTGAGCACTTCAAGAGACTCTTCACAGCCCCAAATAATGTCAACCTGCCTAACATTATCAGACTTGCCGGAAAGTTCCCTTGTTTTGTTGGGGAGGAAGACAGAGAAGATCTTGATTTACCAGTCTCTTCCCAAGAGTTAGAAAGTACTCTCAAATGGTTTAAGAAGGATAAGAGTCCTGGGCCTGACGGATGGCCAGTGGAATTTTATCTTGCTTTCTACGACCAGATTGGAGCGGACTTATTGGCTGTCGTCGAGGAGAGCAGAATCACAGGGCACATTCATCCTCCTATGAACCAATCCTTCATCGCCTTGATACCCAAATCCGACAATCCCACATCCTTTAATGATTTTCGGCCTATCTCCCTCTGCAACTGCCTATATAAGATTATTGCAAAAATCATTGCAAATCGCATCAAACCTATCCTATCTGCGCATATCTCTGCTGAACAATTCACTTTCCTCCGTAACAGACACATCCAAGAGGCCATTGGCACTGCACAGGAAGCCCTACACTCCATAAAACTGAAGAAACTTAAATGTATCTCATTAAAGATTGACCTAGCTAAGGCATTTGATAAAGTGAATTGGCTCTATCTCAAGATGATTCTTACACATCTGGGATTTCCACACCTTCTTATAAGCTGGATTATGGGATGTGTCTCCTCAGTCTCCTTTGCTATCCTTATCAATGGTGCAGCCTCAGAAAGATTTTATATAGACAGAGGAATAAGGCAAGGATGCCCCCTCTCTCCACTGCTCTTCCTCATTGTCATGGAGGGTTTGAGCAGACTCATAGCGGATGCTAAAAGAAGTGGTGATATCTGCGGCCTCAAAATCACAGAACAATTTATACTCACCCACCTCTTGTTCGTTGATGACATTTTAATTTTCCTCAATGGCAGTGTTCGCGACATGATTGCTTTGAACGAAATACTTCAGCTATTTTGCAAAGCCACGGGTATGGAAATTAACTGGGACAAATCCACCAGATCCCTGATGCGCTGCACTCAACAGGAATCCTTGCTGGCGGCTCAGCATTTTCCTTTCACGGAAAGCCAGCTGATGGATGGTATCAAATACCTTGGTTTCAGATTAAGACCGGATGGATATAAAGCGGCCCACTAGACTTGGCTCATTACCAAAATTGAAAAGAGGATTATTGGCTGGCAGCACCGACTACTATCAAAGGCGGGCAGACTCCTATTAATCAAAACAGTGCTTGAGGCTACACCTGTCTATTGGATGTCTCTTACTTGGATCCCCAAAGGCATTCTTCAAAAAATACAACAAATATGTAATAGATTTCTGTGGAATGGCAACAAAAAGGGCAAGATTTTTGCTTGGGCCAGATGGGCTATTGTCTCAAAGCCGAAGAGATGGGGAGGATGGGGGTTAAAATCCCTGTCAGAATTTGCACAGGCACTATCAGCAAAGCAGGGCTGGTCACTCATCCAAATGGACAGCTTATGGGCGGAAGTTGTTTACCACAAATACATTTGGCCTTCCAGCATTACGGAATGGCTCCGCAGACCCACCTGGCACCACACTGGCATATCTGCTATATGGAAGGCTACTCTACATGCTATGCCCCTTATTCGTGACAACCTGCTATGGAGAATAGGCAATGGCGCTCAGGTTCGCATCGGATTGGATCCATGGCCCGGCTCTGGCAACGCTCACCTACTGCCTGAAGGTTTAATCTGACACCTCAATAACAGAGGCATCCAATATTTGGAACAAATTGGGGACCCGCACCGATCTACTATTTTTTCTCAAGCTTGGGTTACAGGTTGACAATGGCTTCTGACAGAGGAATGGTCTGCACATTGGCAAGGCTACATTCGGGCCCTTACCGAATCCCATATCAAGCTTAAGGAGGAGGCGGATGAATTAATTTGGGCCCCTGCCAAATCTGGTACATATGCCCCCAAACTCAGATATATGAAGCTTATAGAAGCTAAAAAACCAGACATACTTAACAACTGGTGGCGGGATGTTTGGCAGCTACAGGCCCAGCCCCGTACCAGACTCCTTATGTGGAATATCATAGCGGATAAACTCCCTACAGGGACCACCCTTAAAAAGCGGGCTTTCACAGGTCCAACTTGGTGTGTCCTCTGCAAAAATGAGGAGGAATCGACGGCTCATCTTTTCCTTCACTGTGAAGTCACTATGAACATATGGACACAGGTCACACAGATGCTTAATATAAATATTGGCTGGCAAGGCGTTGATATTCACACTGCTTGGGATCATTGGTGGACTGTGGTGTCCTCTGAAAAGGCCAGGAACCTTCCGCTGGTGGTCTCCTGGTACATATGGAACAGTCAAAATGCCATTATCTTTGAGGACTATAAAGTCACCTGGCATCTTCTCCCGCCTTCTATCTGTGCGGCCTACACTGAAATTCCCTTTGAGCATAAATCTAATATCCCTCGGAACATACAGACTGAAATCATTAACAAGGAATTGCCCTGGGCATATTTTGATGGGGCTGCGCCCCTACAAGGATGTGGGGGGGGTATTGTCCTCCATGTAACTGCCACACATTACTATCACATGAGATTGGGACTGGGAATGGGCTCTAATAACTTTGCTGAGCTGATCACTTTGAGACATCTTTTATACTTTGCTCTTACCAAACAGTGCAGACAAATTCAAATATTTGGGGATTCTAAGATTGTTATTGATTGGGCAAACAACACTTCTACTTGTCATGCATATACTTTGAAACATATCTTGGAAGAAATTGTTTTTTTAAAAACACATTTTGACCGGATCACTGTTTCTCACATCTACAGGGAAAGAAATGCGCTTGCTGATCGGCTCTTGAAAGAAGCGGCGGATCGTCACATAGGAGACTGGCTGATTGAAGAGTACACTCCAGATGGCATGCACAGCTACTACCACCGCCCATATATCGACAGCTTTCAACAGGGGGATCCCCCTGATACATAGAAATTTTTTGATATACATGGTCTTTCTTTGTATATATCATACACATACGGCTCTATGTCTATAGTTTTCTGTACGAGGATGTAATGCCTCAGATACTTGTTATATTTTCCTGCTGCATAATTTTGTTTTTTATCCGGTACTTTGAGATGTGGATACTGTTCCACAGTATCTACCATTTTTGGTCATTCAGGATGGAATATTCCTCTGAACAGTGGTTTATGGCCACATTACTGTATATGCTTCGGCATCAACAACATGTAATCTCTGTTATTATCTTTATAATAGAAATTGCGAACTCTATTTCTTCGGAAAAAAATTATTTCTAAATAAAAGTTTAAATACATTTTCCCTCCTAACCAAATATAATAAAATATTCCAAGTGGTTATTCCAAGAATGGGGTTAATAATATTTTATTATTTCTCATTATTCAAGGTTAACTCAATATTTTGTTATAAATAGAATGGTTTTCCATTCATTATTTTCATTATTGCACTCACTATTGTAACTCTGGTTACTTTCATTTTCACACACCATTTTTTCTAGGTTTACACATTATAAAGGAGAGAGACTCTACACAAACTGAAGACGTTTGAGAATAGCCAAGAACCCATCCCATAGAGGGGGACTGGTACCATCAATTTTTTCCCTTCACAGGTGTTATAATAAAAGCTATTCTCTGTATATTTGGTTTCCATTGGATAATTGGAGCTATTACTATTTCTTTTCATTGTTTAACTATGATTGTGGCATAGATCAGAATTTTGGCAGGTTTTGTTTCTATCAGTTGCTGTAGATCTACAATGTTTAGCAGCCATTTATATTGTTGAGATTGTTTGTCATCCACAATATTAAGTGGGAACATAGTTACCAATAAGATGAGAACTATTACCTCAAAACAAGTACTTAAGCCCAAAAATCCCAAAAAAAACATGAAAAAACGCCTTGAAATCAAAAAGTGTTGATGCCGGAATAAAGTTTTTCTTTTCATAGTAAATTTTCAATATTTTTTAAAAATAACAATAAAAAACACCTTGAAATCGAAAAGTGTTGATACCGGAATAAAGTTTTTTTTTGTTGCAGGGTACATTTTCAACACTTTTTAGTAATGACGTTAAAAAAAAAATATCGTGACTCTGAAAAACTTTAATTTTCCAATGATTTTCAAGCATGACATTAATGATAAAATATCACATCTTTGAAAACCCTTAAAATTCCAATGACTTTTAAGCATGACATCAAATTTAAAATACCACTTCTTTCAAAAACCTTAAAATTCCAATAATTTTCAAGCATGGTGCTAAGAAAAAATATTTATAATTGTTTTCAACCATAACATTAAAGATAAAATATCACGACTTAGAAAAACATTAAAAATCTTGACAATTTTTCAACCATGGAATTAAAACCAAAGATTATGACTACAAAACAATCTTAAATTTTGCGAAAAAAATTTAAAAATCAACTATCAAATTGACACACAATGTGGGTAAGCTCAAACCATTGTAATGAAAACTTAAATATCAACCATGAAATTAACACATTGTGGGATCGGGTTGCTAGACAAGAATCGACACATACCCTACAATATGACAAAAAAAAATCAAATATAAAAAATATATAGTAATGACATCATATATATATATATATATATATATATATATATATATATATATATATATATATATATATATAATGTAAAAAAAATTAACCATATCATGTAAATAAACAAAAAAAAAGAGTAAAATAAAATAAAAACTAAACAAAAAATCAAAAATATAAAATAAAAAATATAAAAAAATAAAAAATAAAATAAAAATTACAAAAATAAAATAAAATATTAAAAAATATTAAAAACTTAAAAATAAAAATAAAAGTCCCCAACAACCCCGAGGCCCAACTGGCCAGGGGTGGCAAGGGGATGATTCATGAAAAATAAAAATAAAATTTTTCATAAAATATATAAAATAAAATGAAAACAAAAAAAACAATAAAAATGTAAAAATAAATAAAAAATAACTTGTAAAAATGAAAAAATTAAATAAATAAAAAAAAAAAAAAAAAATATATATATATATATATATATATATATATATATATATATATATATATATATATATATGCTATTATAAATCCAAAATTATATGAAAATGGATGGTATCAATTGAGTTTGGGAGAGCGGCGCCAAGAGGAAATGGTAGTGTCTGAGATCGTAGAGTTTACCTTGAGCAGCGCCGCAGAGGTTAGAAGGGACATAGCACCACCAGATGGATCAAGTGAAGGCAAAAGGAGCCACAACATTGAGTGGGTTTTAGATCCATGAGCCATTGCAATGCAGGATGGAGCGATCGAAAATCAAAAGAGAAGCAGATCTGTGTTGGATCTGGACCGGATAGGGGAAATGGCACATCTTGATTAGAAATCACACTCTGATTTTTCTCTCCCCACAAGCAAGGCATTTCAATTCGCCACAAATGCAGTAGGGGTTTATCCCTCTGGAGTTGCCCCAGAAGTAGATCTACGACAAAATCACTTGTATGGGGAGGTTAACAACTCTTAGTGGGAATCGAGTAATTGATAGGGAGGAGTGGAGATAGTTTTGTGGTGTATCTTGATGGATTGGAGTTTCTTTCTAACAAATCTAAGGTATCTGGTCACTGTATTGCTAGAATGAGGGTTCCGAACAATGGTGATCATGGTAATCAGATCCAGCCCTTTAACAGCCCACATTGGTTGCAGGAAGTCTTGTTTTGTCCCCATCACATTGACATTGGCTCGACCTGAGCAAACTAGAGTGCGGCTCCTAGATCCCGCGTTTGATAGCATAGATCCTGAACGGCTTTTGCAAGGACCTGGATTGATCCCTCTCACCACAAAAGGGCACATTAACCACAAATCTGCCAAGGATCCAACAGATTTGTCACATAGCAGATCAAACAGCCTGTATCAAACCCAGATCGGGAGGCATGTTCACCAAAAGCCTCCTTTTGGCCCTGGATTGCAGAACGTAGCATAGATCTAGGGGCATGCAGCTGCCAAGATACCCCTCTGGCCTGAACTACAGGCCCAATGTGTAGAAGAAGAATAGAATGGAAAACAGAATGGGGGTAAAAACCTCAGATCTACCACTAACCAAATATCGGGTGCTCAACAAACAAATCGGTCTACACCAAACCTAGATCTAGAGGCCTGATCACAAAAAGTCTTCTCTCTGCCCCTGGAGAGACGCGATGGTTGTATGGGATTAGGCAAACATCCCAACACTGGAGCCTGAAGCATCTGCTCTTGAAATGCTCGAAGGTAGAAAAAGTACTCTCTTTATCCGATCCATGGAAGGGAACACAATATGCATCAAGATAGGGAAATGGGAGGTGATAAAAACACTCAAACAGAGGATACAAGAAAGGACTGGAATCCCACCCTGCAAACAAATCTTGATCTACACAGGAAAAGTTTTGCAGGACAAGCACACGCTAAAAGAATATGACATAGGCAATGACTCAACCATCTGTCTTAGCACAAGACTCTGCGGAGGTTGTTCTGGCACAAGCTCAAAAGGACCTGTTTCCTTCAAAGATGCAGTAAAAGGGAAGATGGAATCTCAAGAGAAATCAGAACAGCAAGCTACAACACCTGGGGCCTACATCGTCAAGCAGACAACTCAGAACCCTGTATTAACAATTGCCCTACCAAAGGTAAATGAAATACATGCTGATTATTTAACTAAAGCAGTGATATGCAGGTTTAATGGTTTTTGGCCCAAATTGGAAGCCCTTCCTCAATGGATTTACTCCATATGGACAGAAAACTAAGATCTCCATCTCTATTCAAAAGGGTTTTTTATTGTCAAATTCGGCACAGTAAAGGATAAGGAATATGCATTGAAAGAGGGACCGTCATTTGGGGGTAATGCTGGCCTTTTTATGACATCTTGGTTCCCAGAATTTGACCCAAATACCATGGTGGTTTCGAAAATGTCAGTGTGGGTAAAATTATATAACTTACCTCTGCACTTTTGGCAGTTCAAAGTATTAGAAGGCATCGGCAATGCCTTGGGGAAATTCTTAAAAGCAGACAATGAGTTCCTATCCAAGGATATCTATACATTTGCCAAGATCTGTGTGGAGGTTGATCTTAGTCAAGGATTACCAGATCACATCCTCTTATTCCACAATGAAAAGCAATGGGTCCAGCCACTTGATTATGAAAACACTGCCTTCAAATGCTGCTTATGTCGTCAAACTGGTCATCTTCAAAGTGTGCACCCACAAAACAAAAAGGATAGGAAAGGAAGATAGCCACCAAAGTCGAAAGGCTGGCAGTTTTCAGCCACATGGGCAGATGACATAGAAGAGGGAAAAAACATAGAAACCACCAACATATTTCAAGAAGCAGAATATCCAGGAAATAATCCAGAACTCAACAAAGAAAGCTTTCCACAAAACCTACAGAATGATGAAAATCAGATTGAATATCCAATAGATCCAAAGACAACCAATCCATAGCAGCAATGTGAGAAACACACCCCAGTGCAAGAAATTGGAGGCAGCAAGTGAGCATACTCTACAGAAACCTCAGATTCCGAAAAAAAAATCTTGGCTATGACAAACGAAGCACAAATGACTATTGTAACAGCCACGCCCAACAATGAAGGTTGGTGGAAAATGGAAAAAAAGAAAGGTAGGAAACCATAGATAGACAGAAAATTATTTTTAGATCATGTTCCCAGCGGGACAAGCTTTGATAAAGCATATGTTGTTTCAGCGTCTACAACATGTAATTTTACTCAATATGAATAAAATTACGATTTTTCTAGAGGGAATATATATATATATATATATATATATATATATATATATATATATATATATATATATATATATTAAAAAAGGACCATTTTTTAAGTTAAAATAAATAAAAACAAAAAATTAAAAATAAACAAAAAAATAAAAATAAAAACAATTAAAAAAAAATTAATTTAAAATCAAACAAACAAAAATTAAAAATATTAAAAAAAAATCTAAATTAAAATAAATAAATAAATTATATTTTAAAATTTAAATTATAAATAAATTTAAAATTTAAAATATTTAAATTTAAAACTTAAAATTAAAAATACTTAAATTTAAATTAAAAAAAGACAAACAAACAAACAAACGAAAAAAAACTTAAATTAAAAAATAAAAATAAAAAAGATTAAAAATAAACAATTAAAAAAAACAATTTCAAAAAAAAATATTAAAAAATTGAAAGAAAAAACAATTAAATAAATAACAATTTAAAAATTCCACAATTCTGTAAGCTCGCCCCCAGTTCCTCTCCCCTCGGCCCTCCCCCTCCCTACCCTCCCCTCGACCCTCCCCCTCCCCTCCCCCACTCAGCCCCCACCCGACACCCCTCCCTCATCCCCCTTTGCTCGCCTTCAACCCCTTACCCCCTCCCATCCCTACCCGAGCCCCTAGCCAACGGCCAGGGGGCCATAGGCCGATTCCAAGAATCAGCGTGCAGCCTCTTGGCCATTGGCTGGGGGCCTGAGCGGGGAGGGGATGGGGTTAAGGGAGTGAGGGGGAGCGAAGGGGGGTGAGGGAGGGCGGTAAGGGGGTGAGGGGGAGTGGAGGGGGAGGGGAGAGGTGTTAGGCATGGAATCCCCCCAAGGCATGTTTTGGGGCTCAAAACCCAAGTTTTGACCGAATCTTATTGTAAAGCTCCACGAATTTCGGGTGCGGGGCACGAAAGTATGATAGAATCACAGGGTTGTCCGCCCTAGTTTTGTAATGTAATGTCAGCTGGATAGACCTACCCATGGTCCGTGGACCATGGGATTGTATAAATAGAGTGAGGCTCTAAGTGTATAAATATAACTAAATAAGAATAGGAGATGAGCATGAGAAGTCTAAGTGACTAAGTCAAAATGTGTCTTTAGGTCGTAGAGTAGGAGAAGGCTCTGCAACTGAGTGTGCAGAGGCCTAGTAGTCTGCAGCTGATTGCGCGAACCCCTGTAGCTGGGTGTGTGGACCCTTGCAGCTAAGTGCGCATGGAAAAGTTGAGTTTGTAACCGAGGAAGGAATTAACAAAGAGAAGTTTTGTTATAATTTTGTGTATCTGTTCTTGGGTTAATGAAGGATTGATATAATTTGCAAATATATTGTGTATTTACTGCACGAACCTATATGAATGGTTTATATTGTTAAGTATACTTAAAGCACTCAAATAGGTAAAGCTAATTAACTAACGTTGGAATACCATTGAGGTCTTGGGTAATAACAGAGAGCGTGACTTTCAACCCCTGGGTAGGGCTGAGCGAAGGTAGTATATCAGGCTACAAAGTGCAGGACAGTGTGTGAAGCAACCTGTGCACAGGGTCAAGTCGCGAACTAGTCGAACTCATCAGACATCTCTAGGGTGCATAAACCTGGTTCTCGCACCCTCCCATACTACTTCGGGTGAGACCTCAGTCCGTGCTCTACAAACTGTTGCCGAAAGGGCCAGTCGTACCAGGATTTGTTTGGCTAAAATAACTCTGAACCTGGGTCAGGCCCCAACAAGCCAACAAATAGTTTCATTGCTGGGACTGGGATCTGCATAGAGATGTCTGATGTCGTATCACTAGAATCTGACAAAGAAAGGAATTGAAGAGTGGTTGGACAGAAATATTCACGAGTTCGTAGCGCAGGAAAACAAGATTCCGTGATTATTGAGGAAGAGTGGTTAGATTGCTACTTATATACAGAAATCCATGAAATTTTCTTTGCATCCTTCCCCTATGAGTTGTATGAGTGGATCGCAAAGCTAGAAAATAGTCAAGGAAGGTGTAGGCTCAACAAATCTATTGTGTGGACTCCAGAGTTGGTGCGGAGACTGGAAGCATCGGAAGATAAGATCGCACGTGCTGTTGATCACTGGTTGGATCAAATCATTGGAGGGTTCATCACTGAATTCATGGTAGATACTTCGGTCAGCTATAACAAGGCAGAACAACACTTCCTCAAGGGACCACAAGGTAAGTATGTTAAATATTTGAATGCTTGGATTAAAATGCTATTGTGTGAAAAGTGGGTTATGCAAATAAATTGATGTTTGGGGCTATGTGGATTGGGAGGATCTACAGAAACAAAGGTAGCACAGAACTGGAAACTAGACCCTTGATATCACCTCTGCGAGGGGGTGAAGAAGAACTCACAAAGGTTTCACCAAGAAGTGTGATCAATCTGATAAAGTAGAGAATTCCGCGAATACCACCCTCGCCCACATCACCACCAGTTTCACCATCTTCACCCCCGACTTCGTCCATACCACCTCTGCCACCACCATGAAGCAGTATGACTAGCATGATAAAGCTGCCAGTGTTCAAGGAAGTACGGAATGAAGATCCAAACCAATTTTGGTTTGTGGTAAAAGCAGTATGGGAAGCATAGGGTTTCATTGATGACGATATAAAGAAGGAAATGTTGGTCAGCACTCTGTAGGATCGCGTAATGACTTGGTACATTAAGCATTCCAATGATAATCTGAATGCGGGGATATTGAATATCCAGATGGCACTAAATAAAGAATTTAGCAAGCCGAAATCGAAGGCACTGTCAATCATTGGATTCAAGGTAATCACAATGCTACCAAGCGAAACCCCATGGGAGGTGGATCAAAGACTGAAGTGCACAATTCACGAAGCAAACATGACCTTAATAGATGAGAAACACCATGAATGGTTTGTAGCCTCGTTAACACCGCATCTACGGAACACATTGTCGGAACAAAGGCTAACCACTCAGGCTGAAGCTTTGGAGGTCGCTATGAGATTGCATGAAACCTCGCTATAAGATCTAAACCTAGGAGTCCAATAGATTCACACACAGTTGAAGAACTTATGCCTTGAGATGTAGAGTTTGAAACAAGATAGGACGGCTCGTCCAGAAGTGCGTGATGTGGTATGGTGCGTAAAGTGCAAGGATCAAGGACACGACAAGAACCACTGCCCGGTGTTCGCGAATTACCTCGTGGGAGGAGGACCAATGCCTTTGAGACCGGAGGCATAAGTAGGACCAAGCTTAGCGCCTGCATTGTGGTGCATGATTTGTCAAATAGGAGGGAAGCACGCTACAGATAACTGCTATCTATTACAAAAGTATACGCAGAATTCCCAACAACTGTTATGTAATTTTTGTAGGTCGGTAGACCATGATGAGCGCACCTGTAGAAGTTACGAACTGATGATGGATCAGAGTCCTACCTATAGAGTTCAGGCCGAAACACGATCCTTGATAAAAATGCAGGAATGGTGCACGTTGTATTTCACGAGCGCGGATGAGGCCGAGGAGGAACGGGACCAAGAAGAGGTCGCGGTCAACTGATATGTTACAATTGTGGAGGACGGGGGCATTATGCTTGCAATTGTACAAATCCAACAAGACCATCATGCTTATATTATATGCAGTTTGATCATGAGATGGAGGACTATCCCATGCTGATAGCGAGGTTGTGCGATAAAGGAGAACTCCTACCTCCCTCGACTCAGAACCTACAAATAATGAGGTCTGAGCCACGCGAGGAAGACCCATATGTAAATATCATGCTCTGAAGCGGTATTATGATGGGGGATGATAAGGGCAAGCAGCCCGAAGAAAGTATCTGGGTTCGCAAGGCTCCGATGAAGGAACCTAAATTTGATCTGAAGCATGCTAAAGAGACATTCATGGAAGCTAAGAAGAGATTCGTAGATGTCTCTACTTCAGGAAGTAAAGAAAATCTGAACAGGAAATGGACCCATCGATGCTCACTACATTTTTTGAGAAATGCATGAAGCTGCTATGCGATAGTAAAGCTATGAAGGGTCTACAAGAACTCATCACTAGATGTGCTGGGACCATGCCAGGAGAACCGTGTGTAGTCCGAAAGCTTGGGAAGCACTCGATGCGATAGGAAGGGAGATGAGATTGACCATGCAGATCGGGGAATATGAAATGGATCAAGTGATTTTGGATCTAGGATCGGACTTGAACATCCTGCCAAAGCAGACATGGGAGTGCATGGGCAAGCCTGCACTATAATGGTCTCCTATCAACCTGTGAATGGAAAACCAGCAGAAGACCCTACCTATGGGAAGATTGCAGGGAATAATGGTAGATATTGAAGGTGTGAGCGTGCTTGTGAATTTTGAAATGATAGAGATTGTTGATGACAACAATCCCTATCCCACGCTACTAGGAATAGATTGGGCCACTCACATGAATGGAGTGATAAATATAAAGAAACGCAAGATGATTTTTGAGAAAAAGTCACTGCGCATAGTGGTACCTTTAGACCCTATAGAAGGATCGCACTACATAGAACCAGTGCATGACTATGATAGCAATGATGATCTAGACTGTATCTACAAGGTAACCATACAGGATAAGGACTGGGTAAATCCAACAGCAGATGGTATGATTTTGTGGGAGCGCAAAAGCTCCTACACCTCATATTCAGATGAGGAAATAGAATGATGGTAGAACCGGTTACACGAGGTAACCACAGTCAACTGTAACATGATGACAAGGTCATTGCGGTGCGTGGCAACAGAGGTAAGAGATCTGCCTATGTATGATGGGTTGAGCTAGGTGGATGCTTTCCTAAAAAAATTTGAAAGAGAAGTGCTGGAACAACAGCGTTTTGACACTTTAAAATGGGTATTTCACGCTATGCCTGCAATGGTGGGGTATGTATCAAAGAAGTTTTGAAGACTGGCACTTGTGCAGATGGATGATGCACATGCACTTTGGAAAGCCTCGGATGTGGATGAAAGCTGAGTATGACGGACAAAACAGCTTGTGTGCCCACCTTTCCAGATGGGCATAGGCATATGGTGTGCAACCTGTGCCAATGCACACTATCCTCACTATAGGAAACACGACCGACAAGCAGGAGTGAGCAAGACAATGGTGCGAACGACCTCTCTAGTTGCAACCAGGAAGTATGGTAAGACCAAGCACGTAGAAGCATATTCATGTAGAAGCTTTGGACAAAATACGTGTAGCACTGAATGTGGTCCACCATGTGAAACAAACTGACTGGGACCTGCGCGTACCAGCGGTTCTCTGGGCTTATAGAAACATGTGCAAAACCCTGACCACACGGGCACTTCTGAAGCTAAAGTACGAAGCGAATGATATAATCTCTATGGAGCATGCCATGCCTAGTCCACACATAGTAGTACCAGTAGATACGAGGGTTCGCGAAGCCTAGAAACAAGGGATCACACAGCTGCAATGCATGGGACTTGAGGAAGAAATCCAACAGGGAAACCTTAGACTCCATAAACTTGAAGAAGAAAGGGTACAGTTAAGGAAGAAAAGCGCTTTGATGAACGTGGAAGTCAAGAAGATGGAAGACAAAATCAAGAAACATTTTCTCAACCAAAAGACCAGAATGGTAAGGCAAGGTGTGTACGATCACGATTACAGGGTTAAGGCGTATTGCTGTGAATTGATCAGCCTGATGCCTTGGCTTGGACCACATATTGCTAAGAATAATGACCAGGGTAGCACATTGCAAGTAATAAAGTATGCGATGCCGACCATAATAGTAAAAGGTAGAGATTCTCCAGGCAACATCATGAATGATCGGATGGAACTTTTCACTGCTAGTGCGATCACCTGACTAGCTGAGGGAAGTACAGTATTAGCACTCCATGCAATTGAAAGGAAGTGTAGGACTATAAACTACTCTGCCCGAAAGCTACGCGCAAAAACAAAAAGTCACAAGGTCCGCGACCGTGCATAGGGGGCAGCGGTGCCGCATGGGTTGGTCAGAAAGTGCCCGTTGAAGTCACTATTCATGATGGGATGCTTGACTTGAGGCCAAATGGAGTGGGCAACAGGCATTTAAGACACGATTTATGGGCAAGATTTGGGAAAATCTGCCACCAAGAAAGCATTAATGAACTAGACTTGGGTGGAACGGTCGAATTCGAATTCAAAAAGTGTTATAAAATACAAAGGGCTACCCATAAAACAACACTTGGTCATTTGCGAATTGGGTGATTGAGTAGAGCCCTGACTGTTGTGAGCCGAGCATTGATTGAGCCCTTGAGATTTCAAGTGCTAGATTTCCAAACGAGTACAATGGAAACTACTCAGGGTGTTATGGACATAACAGAAACGACCGCCGAGGAGGTTGCGCAGACCCTAACTGTGGGGGATGTTCCAAAAGATGCCAGGATTGTGGCAGAAATCCTGAAATCACCATGCATGCTAAGACCCAAGAAGGACAAACAAGTAATGGCTCCTATACCCATGTCCTGGCAGAACTCGCTGCGTAGCAAACTATCAATGGAGGAGAAGGGGAAGTCGTTGCTATAGAAACACACGAAGAAGAAGAAGAAGATTTGGAGGATCTTATCATCTCAAAGGAGGAGGATGAAGGCATGGAGGAGGACACTCAGCTTGTGCACTCTGCAACAAAATTTCCCTCCTATGTCCCCCCGCAAAAAGGGAAGGAAAAAGTGCCCAAGGACCTGGACGAGACTAAGAGCTCACTCCAAACCCCGATCCTCCCAGATAACATTATGTTTGAAGGCACGCACCTGAGACGCATGTCGAGCCTGAAATTTGAAGATTACAACCTCATTTACCACAAGAAGTTCCCTCAGCTTGAGACCAGGAACTTTATGAAGCCCAAATAGAACACCGCGGCAGGGGTTACAAAGTTAGAGCCACAAAAGTGGTTGCGCAGAGTGGACAAGGCTGGATTGCTAAATTTTCTTTAGGTGTCACACTTGCACCTCCCCCCAATAACCATTTTCGTCATCAGGCAGCTACTTTACCTGGTGCATGATGGGTGTTTATGGCTGGAGGAGCCCATCCCCATCATGGCAGACCTGATTCACCACGTATCCCGACTTCTGTGTAAAGGAGAGGATCCCATAGACATATTGGAAGGTAAGGGCAGTGACTTGGCCATCACGGAGGCCATGAAGAAAAGGTATAAGCTGGAAAAGAAGAAGAGGGGCTACACCATCTCCAGCATGAAGGAGAAAGCAGTGTGTGTAGCGACCCAAATCGTGGCAGGAATGGTCATGCGCAAGTGTCGTGCAGACGAGATACCTGCGCAACAAAGCATTTTTTTGTGTGGATCATTTTTTTTGTATAAATTACATATTCTTTTTGAAAACAAAATCATATATATATATATATATATATATATATATATTTTTTTTTTTTTTTTTTTTTCATTAATTTTTTATTCAATTTTTTTATTTTTACGATTTAATTTTGGTTTTTTTTTTTACATTTTTTTTTTTTTTTTCCTTTTTGATATATTTTTTTGTATTTGATTTTTTTTGTCACGTTTTTTTTTATTTTTATTTTTATGTTTTATTACTAACAAGTTTTATGTTTTATGTTTTTTTTTTTTTTGTCGTCTTTTTTTATTTTTATGTTTTTATTTTTGTTATGTTTTTTTTATGTTTTTGTTTTTATATATTTTTATGTTTTATTACTAATATGTTTTTATTATTTTTATTTTTGTCATGCTTTTTGTTTTATTTTTTTATGTTTTTTCTTCTTCTTTTTTATATTTTTCTGTACTTGATTTTGTGTGTCATGTTTTTATTATTATTATATTTTTATGTTTTATTACTAACATGAAAATTACCAACATTTAAAAAAAAACATCCACACTTAATTCATTAGAAAATTTAAAGTGTAAAAACTAAGCCCTCTAAACAAAAAGGGTTGACGCTCATCGGCACTTTTGAAAATCAAGATTAAAATCACTAACAAAAAAAAAATGATCACACTTGATACATAAAAAAACTTAAACTGTCAAAAATAATCCGCTAAAAAAATGTGTTGATGATGCATCAACACTTTTCAAAATGAGCATGAAAATCACTAACATCGAAAAAAAAATTCATACTGGATACATAAGAAAATTTAAAGTGCCAAAAATATGCTAAAAAAAAAAAGTGTATTCTGGCATCACCACTTTTCAAAATCGGGTGATTTTTTGCTACCTCAAAAAAAGGGGTACCAGTTCACTTTCTTGTTTGATCGGTAACTATGCTTGGGTTCTTTTCGTACATCTTTGAGAAGAAAATGCTACAACACCTGTACGTTCCTCTACCTACTCCTAACTGACCTTTGGAAATCCATCTCAATGGACTATATTTTTGGACTTCCTTCTACCAAGCATGGTAATAACTGTGTGCTTTTGTTCATTGATATATTTTCTAAGATGGCCATTCTAGCTGCCTACAAGAAGAATATCACAGCAGAAGCCACTAAAAATATCTTCTTCAAATGGGTGTGGCTACATTTTTGGATCTCGCGGAACATCATATTATATCATGATAGTAGGTTCCTAAGTGCATTCTGGTTGAGCCTCTAGTCATTGCTAGACACCAAGCTCACCAAATAAACTGCCTTCCACCCCCAGAATGATGATCAAACAAAGTTCATCAATATAATAATCATGCACATTTTTTCATGTACAAGTCGAAGCATCCATTAACATGGGATGAGAGTCTCCCATATGTTCAACACAACTACAATAGAGCTCTACATAACGCAACTGGACATAACCCCTTTTAGGTGGGCCTGGGATTTCAACCATTAGGTCCCATAATGTCGCATTGGCCCTTGCAACTACATAGGAAGAATCTACACATGCTCAATCTAAAGCCAAAAAAGTTACTAATTTTACTAAATGAATTAAGCACATTCACTAGTAGGTCCATGATATATTGCAAAATTCCAATATTAAGTACAAACAACGCCATAATTAGAATTGGGTGCCACACAATTTTTAAATGGGAGATAAGGTTTGATTGAATTTTCATAAGTAATTCCTTGTAGGGGCCCATCGAAAATTCAGACTCTCCCATATGGAACTTCTACCATCACCAAGGTTGTAGGTGAAAATTCTTTTGAGATAACTATCCCCTCATTCCTTGGCCTACACCTAGTGTTCAATATGGAGCAACTTCGGCCATACTTTCCACCATTATTGGACACATCAAAAATCGGAGAGTAGATGAAACCAATAGAGCTCAACCAAGACTGCATTGAACATGACACAATTGATAAAATCATGGACACACATATCAAGAGAACTCGCCAACAAAGGATCCAGTTGGATCAGGTTTTCAAAGCATGCCAACTTCTGCATTAAGGTAAGTGGCTCACCAAGGACCAGGCTCAACCAATGTTTCCCCATCTCATCCAGGAACTCAACGAAATGGAGATCATTGATTCCTAAGGGGAAGGAGTAAGATAGGTCAATATTTGTGGCCACCTACCTATTGCACTACCTCACAACACAATTTTCGATTATGGCACTTTTTTCTACAATTTTTAGGTCCTTAACTTTCGAACCCATTTTGAGGCCTTAGGAAATTTTTGGGGAAACAAGCTGATGTTAGTCAATTGTTATCAATAGTAGGAATTTACTTCTTAGATAAACCTTTCCAACAAGATATCATGCATGTCAAACATAGATAATATCCCAAATTTATGACCCCAGGAAGTTAACGTTCCAACTTACCCCATTGATGCCCACAATCCTCTAGTGCTTCATCTCCTAAGGTTAGATGTTTGGATGTTTATGGTTTTTCATTGCTTATTTATGATAAAAATGCATATAAGCTTCATTATAAGATATTTTGGCAAAAGCCTGTAGTTGTCACATCCCTTCTCAGAGATAAGCTACCACCATTCTAGCTAGTTTGTTTTCATTCTACATGTATACAGTTTCAACATTTTCCATTTATTAATAGAAGTCAAGTCCCATTGTATCTCTATTTTGGTTATAAATATGTATATCATTTCGTTCTCTTCATAAATTTGAATCAAGGACTCAACAAGAGAATTTTATTACATTAGTAGAGCTAGAGGAAAAAATTGATAATATAGACTGCAAGTTGACCATTCTAGCCAAGAGATCAGACAACATCTCCTTCTCCTTAAATGAGGTTAGTGACTAGCTAGTGTTGATGCCTAGAGATTCTTCCCAATAGTTGTTTTGATTCATTGGTTTTTTGCTTGTAGTACTAGTAGTCTTTTTTGTCTTATCATGTTGATTTATTTATTGAGTTGAGGCTTCTGTGATCCATATCAATATTGAGAAGATTTTACGGTGAAAATCACATCATGGTTCATTTCTCGACACATTTCAAACCAACAAGTGTGGTTCATCGTCAGGAAAAGTTGAAGAACCAGACCATGGCAGTAGATTAAATAGAGAGAGCAGATCATTGAATGGATATACTGGACCAGGAAATCACTAATCATTTCTTGGTCAAATATAGTCATTTCCTGGTCCAATATAGCTGTTGGATGATCTACTATCTCTATTTAATCTGCTCCCATGGTTTGGTTCTTCAACTTGTCCAGACGATGAACCACACTTGTTAGTTCAAAACACGTCTTCAAATGAATCATGATGTGATTTTCCCCGAAAAATCTTCTCAATGTTGATTTATGTCAAACTCTAGCACAACCCACCTATTTTAATAAGTTTGTATTTACAAGATTCTCTAGTTAGACAAAGTCTTACCAACCTCAAGACTCTGAACTTATGTTACTAGTCTGGTTTCCCTTTGAGAAGACCAGTAGCAATTTTTTTCTTAATCTACGTAATCCTCTTTTGACATAATGCAAAGTGCCTGGCTTAAAAAAAAATAATAAATAAATAAATAAATAAAAACATTTTACTTTTATATTAAAAATTCTCTATTAAATTCCCACTTTTATTTAATTAAAAAATAATTATATATACATATAATTCCATATTGATATTTTTTGTGATTGATAAATTTAATATAAAAAGTAAATTTTACTTTCTCCATTTGCAATTATATTTATGCTTTCATCAATATTATTTAAAATAATTATTTCTTTAATTTACTTATTTTTTATGGATTAAATTACACTAATTATTAGTAATTAAATATTTATAATATACACTAATTAATTCAGAATTTAATTTTTATAAAAGTCATTTATCTACTTTATAGTTTTAAGATTATTAGAAAAGTAGGATTATAGAAATATTAACTTTGTACTAATTAATTTTGTAATTATAATTTTTTCATATATATATATATATATATATATATATATATATATATAACTCGGTTTTTCAAACTTTTGCTAAACTTTTGCTGAGATAACTGACTTTTCTAACTTTTATGACTCTATATAGATGAATTAGGTACTTTTTTAAGTCAAGACTCTAATTTTTGTTAAATGTTTTCTATTAGATCATTTTTAAAGCTAAAAAAAAAACATAAAACATTTGATTTATCACAACAAAATTTAATATGGTTAGATCTAATTAACTTAAATTGATAATATATATTTATAATAAATCATTATATAATAGTAATTTATATTAACTTTTTTTTTTTAATCTAGGATAATCGATAACTGGTGAGAGTTATCCTGAACAGACCCAGGATCAATTCCAACTAGCTACCACTATAAACCTAGGCTAGGTGCAACAGCCTGCAAGCCACACAATAGCAATTAACTAATGCCTCAACAAGAGCCGAGACGTCCGCTCTGGGGTAAAAATGGAGGGGTAAAAATCATTCCAAATCAGTCAATTTACCCTAGGATTCCCAAGCCAATAGTTCTGCCAGAGAAACATGTATTACCAGTAGAAAGTCCAGTCCAAAGTGGAAGAAGGTCTTTTTACAGACAGTTATCTATACCAGAAGAACAACCGTCTACTTCCACAAGCACACCCCGGTCTGAAAAGCAATTGTATATACCTGAAGAGAAACCTTTTCTCGCTGTAAAAAAGATGTTTAGAACTCATGTACATAATTATCCACCTATGGAAGAATATAGATATGCAAATAAAAGATTTGTTAGAGGAGGAAAATGGCCACCAAAAACAAAATTCTGTGTCTCTTCTTCAATGTCAAAACAGCCTGCTACCAGAGCAGATTGTGCACCTCTCCTAGAACATGAATCACAAGAGCCCAATGATTTGGAACAAGTATATCAAGTAGGAAATTACTTGACTACTTGGTGTTCTCATGCTGAAAATGTTCTAGACAATTTAGGACAACAAGCAGATCTGATAAATGAAAATTTAAAATTGTTGTATGAAGAGCAACAAGAAGAGAAGAGAGAAAAAGAGGAAAGAAGAAAAAGAAAAATGAAGAAGAAAGGTAAGAAAATCCCAAAATTTCATGTAGATATGACAGCCCCAAATTACTGGGATTTAGAGGAAGAAGTACCAGAAACAAGTGATGGAGAAGGGACTTCCAGAGACACTGGAAAGTTAACCAGTGGTTCTTCTAGAACGTTCAAAGCAGAAAAACCTTTCGAATCAAAAAAGGAAGTCATGTCTTTAGAACAAGCTGCAATAAAATTTCCATCCTTTATTATGCCATCAATAAAGAATCAAAATAAAGCTCACATCCTAAGAGAAGCTAAGTACCCTAGAGTTGAAGAAGATCTGTTTGCTACAAATTCTAGTGGTTACATTCTAGATCTAGATAACTCATCCAATCCTGGTGAGTCTATTAGAATCTGGATAGGAGCCTTATATCAGATGCAGGTCACAACAAGATTAGACAATGTGTCTATCATGATCTTAGCTGAAAAGAGGATGGCAGGAATAGTGTTTGATTGGTGGATGGCAGGATCAGAGGCAGAAAGAATAGCAGTCATGGAAGCAGGATTAGCTACATTTGAAATGCTGTTAAAAACTCAATTCATTCCAGAACCAAAAGATGAAAAGAAACAGCTATTGACTGACCTTAGCCGCATGGAACTTAAAGATCTAAAATATTTAGATCAATTTGGTAAAGAATTTATGGCTAAAGTCTTTAAAGCTAATCTGTTTAATGATATTGCTCAAAAAGTTTCTTTTTTGTCAAAGTTGCCAGGAAACTTAGGAGATCTAATTATGAAAGATCTTGAGGTTCAAATGAGAAGTTTAGAACAAGTTTATTGGGTTGATCTTCTGTTTAGAGTGTCAGAAAAGGTCAAATATTTGTGTTGGCAGAAGAAGGCGCATGACATCACCCCGAGTTCAGATGTCTGCAGGACTGTATTACCATGGACGCCTTTTAAATCAAAGAAAAAGAAATATAAAAGGTATGGTAGATACAAACCCAAAAGAGTATCGAACCCAAAGAGACCTTTCAGAAAATTCAGATATTTGAAAAAGAGAACAGCTCCAAGAAACAACAATTGTTGTTTCATTTGTAAAAAGGAAGGACATTTTGCCAGAAAGTGTCCCCAGAAATCATCTAGTAAACTTAAAGCTTGTATAGATATTGAAGAATTTCAAGATGATTGGTCTGTGGTAGAATCAGATGAAGAAATTTCTGATGTATATATTCTTACAGAAGTTTCAGATAATGAAGATGAAGAACTTGTACAGAAAATGAATATTTGTACAAATTGTTCTGATGATGATTTTTATAGTGAACAGCACTATAGTGATATAGGAAGTTCTTCAACTATTAAGTCATCAAGTGAGACAGAAGATGATTCAGACTCAGAATCAATTTCTGAAGAAGGATCAGAAGAAACAGCAGTATCAGAGAGGACAAATAGAGGTAAACAAATTGCATCATCTTTACCTCAATTTAATTCTTTATGTCCATTTGAAAAGAAAATTGCACCATCAACTAGTATACCTCTGCCAAAGATTTCAAGAAATGAACAAAATACTTTGTTGAAAAAGATTGTGAAAACAGAGAGCTTGATTTATATTCCAGTAGAAGTTCAAGTAAGAAATGAATGGATTTCAGTAGATGCATTTGTAGATACTGGAGGATCAAATAATCTAGCTCGACCATCTTTGTTCAAATCTCTCTGGAAACCATTAAAAAATATACTAGTTTCAGAAACAATTGGAGGATCTGTCCAGCTCACACATTATGTAGACAATATTTCTTTAAAAGTTGGAGGGAGTATTGTAAAAATCTCTGCAATTCAGCACTATGACCCTTCAGCAAGTCTGATGTTAGGCATGCCATTTATAAATTCTGTGCTTCCAGTCACTATCAGCCAAGATAAGCTGATAATAAATCTGAAGAAAAAAGCTATATCTGTGCCTAGACTAAGCATAGCAAACTCTGAAGCTAGGCATGAGAATAGACAAAAGAAAGTAGGAACTAGAAGGCCGACTAAAGATTCAAATGATTGGCAAGAGGTCCTACAAATCTATGAAGCTAGAGCAGAAAAGATAAACAAACAATCAGCATGCATTGAAGAAAACTGGTCTACAGAACAAAAAGATATCTACCAGAGACTTCTGAAAAGCTGTTCGGACAACCCACAACAGTTTTGGGAAACTGAAAGTCCGATGCAGGAGATAGTCACCTTACATGACAATGGAGTAAAAGGTAAAGTGATTCCTTGCACACCTCTGATGAACAAGAAATGAGGAATCAAATTCAAGAACTACTAAAGATGCAGTTAATAGAAATTAGTGAATCTCATTATGCCTGTTCTGCATTTCTAGTAAGAAACCATTCTGAGATAGTAAGAGGTAAACCACGTATGGTGATAAATTACAAACCTCTTAATGCAATTACTCAGAATTTTAATTACCCATTGCCAAGACCAGAAGTAATAATGCAGAAGATTCAACATAGTAAGGTGTTCAGTAAATTTGACATGAAGTCAGGTTACTATCAGATACAGATTCAGCCAGAAGACAGACACAAAACAACTTTCATATGTCCAGCAGGATTTTATCAGTGGAAAGTTGTTCCATTTGGGTTGAAGAACGCTCCAGCCTTCTTCCAAAGAAGGATGGATTATATTTTTGCTAAATATGATTTTATAGTTACATATATAGATGATATTCTGATCCATAGTCCAGATGTAAATACTCATTTAAAACATTTAGAAATTTTCCTTGAAGAAGTGAAAAAGCATGGCATAGTTTTGTCAGAAAAAAAGATGTCCTTATTTCAGGATAATATCGATTTTTTGGGGATAAATGTTGCAAATGGTTCTATTCAAATGCAACCCCATGTGTTAACAAAATTGACACAGTTTCCTGATGAACTGAAGGACAAAAAGGACAATTCAAAGATTTATTGGAGTTCTGAATTACTTGCACAAATACATTCCAAAACTCTCAGAAAAGACAGCTGCTATAAGGAGACACATCGACGGAGGATGGTCAGAAGAAGCAACTGAAGCAGTGAAGAAACTTAAAGAAGAATGTCAGCGGTTACCAAAGCTTCAACCACCAGGTGATGGTTTATTAATTTTGCAAACTGATGCTTCTCTTAACTTTTGGTCAGCTGTATTGTTAGAACAAAGAAGAAATAGTAAAGGAGAGATTGAAGAAAATCTGTGTGGATATGCTTCCGGAGAATTTACAGCAAGTCAGAAAAATTACTTCATAGCTAAAAAGGAAACATTAGCTATCTTCAACGGGATTCAGCGGTTTGAGGTATATCTAACACCGGTAAGGTTTTTAATCAGAACAGACTCCAAAAATTTTAAATATTTTCTGACAGCAAAGATTTCAAGGCAACTTGCAAAGGGCAGGATTTTAGCCTGGCAAATCTGGTTTCAGCAATTTGATTTTGACGTCGAGTGGATTCCAGGTAACTCGAATTTCTTGACAGACGTTCTGACCAGAGACATGAGCAAAATGTTCATAACCTGTAAATATTCAGTTTTTGAGATCCCAGGGAAAGGCCCTGCAGATGATAGTTTCGCAACCTTTGTAGATAGATTTCGAATCTTAGAAAATTATGCAAGTCTTGTCACAGATGAGATCAAGAAATTGGTTGGTTTTAGATTAAGAAGGAATTGGTGGATTAGAAAATGCCAAGCATAGCAGTCAAAAAATCTGGGTATATCTCTAGGCCTTGATGAAAACTTGGTTAAAGTATTTTCTTTACCAAATATGAAGGTGAAGCTTTTCTTCAGAAGCTTATCTGACTTATGGTCTAGCATCTACACAGATGAAATGATCTGGACACTCAGAGTCTTGAATTACTATCAGATCATAGGCAGTGTTGACTTTGCCCTTAGTATTTTTACAGGTGCCAAAATTCTGGATCTAGAAGAAATTCCCATAAAAGAAGAGATGGTAAAATATCTGCTTTCTCTAAGAATTCCAGATATATTTGAGGAACTAGAGTCCTCTTTCCTCCAAAGGATAGATGGCAATTATGCAAATACTGATACTTTTCCTCAATATGAAATTTTTGATAAGTTTGCAGATTGGAGATTTCAAGAAGGAAAATGCAGAAAAATTCAGGTGACCAGAGTATCTCAATGCATACAAAGATCCCTCCAGTATTTAAAAACATATGCTTATCAGTGGGATTTTCATAGTTTGAGAATGAGAGACAGCATAGAACCAAATCCTTTTTCTCAAACATTCAGTCATGAAACGATTGGTAATTCTGAATCTGGTAACAATCAAGAGTTAATCAAACAGCATGCTGAATGGTTCCATGAGTTTGGAAATTTGAGGTTGGCTGAAAAAATTCAAATTCTTAATAAAATGGATAGCCTGCAAGGACAACCAAAAGATTTAAAATTTGCAATTAATCAAAAGGCTTTAATCACCATCTCAATTATATCTCCAAATTGGAACAATAATGTCATCCACATCATTAGTCTGATGATCTCTAAAAGAATATGCACTTCAATAATTTTTGAGTTAGGATGGCAGCATAGAGACTGTTTGAGCGAAAATTGCAGGTTATGGGTACAACACTCTATTGAAAGTTCCACTAATATGTTCCAGATATTTAAATGGGAATCATTAGATGGGATAGAATTGGTAGTACAAAGGTCACCAGCAGCACGAAATGCGTTTAAAGATTCTTTTTTGGATATTGAAATAAGTGCTCTTTCTTTTTTGAACAAGTGGGAAAAATAGGAATTAATGCATACGCCACTACAACCAGGACTTCACAGAATCAAAACAAAAATCATAAAAGGAGAATCGTCATCTGCAGCATCTCACAGTATGACAAGACCGCCAAAAGAAAAAGGAGAAATGACAGATGCACAAGATCCAAATGAGGGAATCGAAGAACAGTATAACCGACTTATGAATAGATACCATCGACAACTCATCGATGAGTACGAGCCATCTGCCGGATCGTCTGAAGAAGATTTATGGGAGACAAGGAGCCCCACAGGACCTTGGTAAAAGAAGATCGTAGCATAAGAATCTCTTGTCAGCAATGTAATAATGTTGGTTACATGTTGTGACAGGAATCTTTTGTACAAAAGAAAGATTGAGTAGACACCGTCGGTGGAAAAAGATACCGACAGGACCCTCAATTATTTCTACCTTATGTCATGTCTTAGCTAAGTTTAGATTCGTTTGAGGTCTATTTAAGAAGGAGTCATTCATGAGTTCAGGCATCGTTCGATTGAGAGCATGTGTGTTGTAATGAACTCTGAGACACTTCTGTTGTAATAAGCTTTGTATTCTGTTCTTGCTTTTTATTAATATCGAAGCCTTCTGGGCCGTCTGTCTGAGGACAGTTTCTGCACGTCTGAGGATAGTTTCTGTTTTCGAAAGAGGTTGAACTATAAGGCGCTGGAGTAAAGACCCGTGGAGAGAGGTCGTGGAAGACTCGTGCTTGTTCCCTGAGGAGAAGAACTAGAGAGTCAGACTCTTATTTCCAGAAAGCTGAGAGAATTTAAGAAGTAAGTTCTGTATACCAATAGCTTCGTCTTGTTTATGAATTGCTCTGTTTGAATGGTCCCCCCAAATCAGAGAATTTAAGAAGTAAGTTCTGTATACCAAGAGCTTCGTCTTGTTTATGAATTGCTCTGTTTGAACGGTCCCCCCAAATCTAAGTAAGTTCTGTATACCAATAGCTTCGTCTTGTTTATGAATTGCTCTGTTTGAACGGTCCCCCCAAATCTCGAGAATTTAAGAAGTAAGTTCTGTATACCAATAGCTTCGTCTTGTTTATGAATTGCTCTGTTTGAACGGTCCCCCCAAATCTGGTATCAGAGCCCTGTAACGACCCTGTATAATTCTATAGACAGAACCTGAGAAGAGCCAGGAGCATTTGAAAGGCATCTTTGTTTTACATTGTGCTGAGTAAATAAAAGCTTTATCAGTCAATTTCTGGAATAGAATTATACCTTTCCAAGATGGCCAAATTTCTAAGAACTTTTTCTACCATTGATAAAAGATCCATATCTGAAGTAGAAAATAGATCTGTTGAGTCTGATATAAATGAACATGAACAAGTAGAAGATCCAGAAAGCTGGAATCCCCCTGCATTAGATACTAAAGAGATCTATCCGGTTCCTATGATGTTTAAGCTTTCTAAAAAATATTACTTCAAAGAAGTTGAAGTTAAGATCAGAATTAAGGGTCCACATGTGCAGATAATAGGACTCAATATATTCTCAGAAGATGAAATAAGAAAGTTTAGGAAATATGCTAAGGAAGGAAGATTTTATTATTTACATTTCGGAGCTATAAGGATTGGTTTGGCTCCCCTATTTAGACATGGTTTAAATACTCCCTGCATAGCAGAATTGTTTGATTCAAGGCACAATGAATATGATCATGCCAGAATAGGAACAATACTGGGAAATTTGATGTCTGGTTGTCAGCATGGAACAATTTATCCTGATTATGCTATTAGTTTGACAGACATACATCTTAAAGACTGTTGGAAAGCCTTGATAGGAGTGCAAGGACTGTCTATGGCAGATGAAAGTGAATTCTTGTCTGTAATTGTTCAAACTTCCTTTCAGTTAACAAATACAGTACATCCTAAACTAAAACAGCCGGTGTTAAAAGACTGTGTGACTGTCGGGATAGGAAATGCACAGATTGAAGGTGTACATTATGACAAAGAAACATTACCCGATCACTGGTATATCCAATATAAGTCTTTGGCTTCAGATGATATAAGCAGAAAAATTAAAAGATTGGCTCTCGAAGATGGAGGGGTAAAAATCATTCCAAATCAGTCAATTTACCCTAGGATTCCCAAGCCAATAGTTCTGCCAGAGAAACATGTATTACCAGTAGAAAGTCCAGTCCAAAGTGGAAGAAGGTCTTTTTACAGACAGTTATCTATACCAGAAGAACAGCCGTCTACTTCCACAAGCACACCCCGGTCTGAAAAGCAATTGTATATACCTGAAGAGAAACCTTTTCTCGCTGTAAATAAGATGTTTAGAACTCATGTACAGAATTATCCACCTATGGAAGAATATAGATATGCAAATAAAAGATTTGTTAGAGGAGGAAAATGGCCACCAAAAACAAAATTCTGTGTCTCTTCTTCAATGTCAAAACAGCCTGCTACCAGAGCAGATTGTGCACCTCTCCTAGAACATGAATCACAAGAGCCCAATGATTTGGAACAAGTATATCAAGTAGGAAATTACTTGACTACTTGGTGTTCTCATGCTGAAAATGTTCTAGACAATTTAGGACAACAAGCAAATCTGATAAATGAAAATTTAAAATTGTTGTATGAAGAGCAACACGAAGAGAAGAGAGAAAAAGAGGAAAGAAGAAAAAGAAAAATGAAGAAGAAAGGTAAGAAAATCCCAAAATTTCATGTAGATATGTCAGCCCCAAATTACTGGGATTTAGAGGAAGAAGTACCAGAAACAAGTGATGGAGAAGGGACTTCCAGAGACACTGGAAAGTTAACCAGTGGTTCTTCTAGAACGTTCAAAGCAAAAAAACCTTTCGAATCAAAAAAGGAAGTCATGTCTTTAGAACAAGCTGCAATAAAATTTCCATCCTTTATTATGCCATCAATAAAGAATCAAAATAAAGCTCACATCCTGAGAGAAGCTAAGTACCCTAGAGTTGAAGAATATCTGTTTGCTACAAATTCTAGTGGTTACATTCTAGATCTAGATAACTCATCCAATCCTGGTGAGTCTATTAGAATCTGGATAGGAGCCTTATATCAGATGCAGGTCACAACAAGATTAGACAATGTGTCTATCATGATCTTAGCTGAAAAGAGGATGGCAGGAATAGTGTTTGATTGGTGGATGGCAGGATCAGAGGCAGAAAGAATAGCAGTCATGGAAGCAGGATTAGCTACATTTGAAATGCTGTTAAAAACTCAATTCATTCCAGAACCAAAAGATGAAAAGAAACAGCTATTGACTGACCTTAGCCGCATGGAACTTAAAGATCTAAAATATTTAGATCAATTTGGTAAAGAATTTATGGCTAAAGTCTTTAAAGCTAATCTGTTTAATGATATTGCTCAAAAAGTTTCTTTTTTGTCAAAGTTGCCAGGAAACTTAGGAGATCTGATTATGAAAGATCTTGAGGTTCAAATGAGAAGTTTAGAACAAGTTTATTGGGTTGATCTTCTGTTTAGAGTGTCAGAAAAGGTCAAATATTTGTGTTGGCAGAAGAAGGCGCATGACATCACCCCGAGTCAGATGTCTGCAGGACTGTATTACCATGGACGCCTTTTAAATCAAAGAAAAAGAAATATAAAAGGTATGGTAGATACAAACCCAAAAGAGTATTGAACCCAAAGAGACCTTTCAGAAAATTCAGATATTTGAAAAAGAGAACAGCTCCAAGAAACAACAATTGTTGTTTCATTTGTAAAAAGGAAGGACATTTTGCCAGAAAGTGTCCCCAGAAATCATCTAGTAAACTTAAAGCTTGTATAGATATTGAAGAATTTCAAGATGATTGGTCTGTGGTAGAATCAGATGAAGAAATTTCTGATGTATATATTCTTACAGAAGTTTCAGATAATGAAGATGAAGAACCTGTACAGAAAATGAATATTTGTACAAATTGTTCTGATGATGATTTTTATAGTGAACAGCACTATAGTGATATAGAAAGTTCTTCAACTATTGAGTCATCAAGTGAGACAGAAGATGATTCAGACTCAGAATCAATTTCTGAAGAAGGATCAGAAGAAACAGCAGTATCAGAGAGGACAAATAGAGGTAAACAAATTGCATCATCTTTACCTCAATTTAATTCTTTATGTCCATTTGAAAAGAAAATTGCACCATCAACTAGTATACCTCTGCCAGAGATTTCAAGAAATGAACAAAATACTTTGTTGAAAAAGATTGTGAAAACAGAGAGCTTGATTTATATTCCAGTAGAAGTTCAAGTAAGAAATGAATGGATTTCAGTAGATGCATTTGTAGATACTGGAGGATCAAATAATCTAGCTCGACCATCTTTGTTCAAATCTCTCTGGAAACCATTAAAAAATATACTAGTTTCAGAAACAATTGGAGGATCTGTCCAGCTCACACATTATGTAGACAATATTTCTTTAAAAGTTGGAGGGAGTATTGTAAAAATCTCTGCAATTCAGCACTATGACCCTTCAGCAAGTCTGATGTTAGGCATGCCATTTATAAATTCTGTGCTTCCAGTCACTATCAGCCAAGATAAGCTGATAATAAATCTGAAGAAAAAAGCTATATCTGTGCCTAGACTAAGCATAGCAAACTCTGAAGCTAGGCATGAGAATAGACAAAAGAAAGTAGGAACTAGAAGGCCGACTAAAGATTCAAATGATTGGCAAGAGGTCCTACAAATCTATGAAGCTAGAGCAGAAAAGATAAACAAACAATCAGCATGCATTGAAGAAAAC
The DNA here is from genome assembly GCA_031772625.1 of Pinus tabuliformis. Classification (NCBI taxonomy): domain Eukaryota; kingdom Viridiplantae; phylum Streptophyta; class Pinopsida; order Pinales; family Pinaceae; genus Pinus; species Pinus tabuliformis. The sequence continues at coordinate 243,545,267 of CM062818.1, read as the reverse complement.
TGGTCTACAGAACAGAAAGATATCTACCAGAGACTTCTGAAAAGCTGTTCGGACAACCCACAACAGTTTTGGGAAACTGAAAGTCCGATGCAGGAGATAGTCACCTTACATGACAATGGAGTAAAAGGTAAAGTGATTCCTTGCACACCCTCTGATGAACAAGAAATGAGGAATCAAATTCAAGAACTACTAAAGATGCAGTTAATAGAAATTAGTGAATCTCATTATGCCTGTTCTGCATTTCTAGTAAGAAACCATTCTGAGATAGTAAGAGGTAAACCACGTATGGTGATAAATTACAAACCTCTTAATGCAATTACTCAGAATTTTAATTACCCATTGCCAAGACCAGAAGTAATAATGCAGAAGATTCAACATAGTAAGGTGTTCAGTAAATTTGACATGAAGTCAGGTTACTATCAGATACAGATTCAGCCAGAAGACAGACACAAAACAGCTTTCATATGTCCAGCAGGATTTTATCAGTGGAAAGTTGTTCCATTTGGGTTGAAGAACGCTCCAGCCTTCTTCCAAAGAAGGATGGATTATATTTTTGCTAAATATGATTTTATAGTTACATATATAGATGATATTCTGATCCATAGTCCAGATGTAAATACTCATTTAAAACATTTAGAAATTTTCCTTGAAGAAGTGAAAAAGCATGGCATAGTTTTGTCAGAAAAAAAGATGTCCTTATTTCAGGATAATATCGATTTTTTGGGGATAAATGTTGCAAATGGTTCTATTCAAATGCAACCCCATGTGTTAACAAAATTGACACAGTTTCCTGATGAACTGAAGGACAAAAGGGCAATTCAAAGATTTATTGGAGTTCTGAATTACTTGCACAAATACATTCCAAAACTCTCAGAAAAGACAGCTGCTATAAGGAGACACAGCGACGGAGGATGGTCAGAAGAAGCAACTGAAGCAGTGAAGAAACTTAAAGAAGAATGTCAGCGGTTACCAAAGCTTCAACCACCAGGTGATGGTTTATTAATTTTGCAAACTGATGCTTCTCTTAACTTTTGGTCAGCTGTATTGTTAGAACAAAGAAGAAATAGTAAAGGAGAGATTGAAGAAAATCTGTGTGGATATGCTTCCGGAGAATTTACAGCAAGTCAGAAAAATTACTTCATAGCTGAAAAGGAAACATTAGCTATCTTCAACGGGATTCAGCGGTTTGAGGTATATCTAACACCGGTAAGGTTTTTAATCAGAACAGACTCCAAAAATTTTAAATATTTTCTGACAGCAAAGATTTCAAGGCAACTTGCAAAGGGCAGGATTTTAGCCTGGCAAATCTGGTTTCAGCAATTTGATTTTGACGTCGAGTGGATTCCAGGTAACTCGAATTTCTTGACAGACGTTCTGACGAGAGACATGAGCAAAATGTTCATAACCTGTAAATATTCAGTTTTTGAGATCCCAGGGAAAGGCCCTGCAGATGATAGTTTCGCAACCTTTGTAGATAGATTTCGAATCTTAGAAAATTATGCAAGTCTTGTCACAGATGAGATCAAGAAATTGGTTGGTTTTAGATTAAGAAGGAATTGGTGGATTAGAAAATGCCAAGCATGGCAGTCAAAAAATCTGGGTATATCTCTAGGCCTTGATGAAAACTTGGTTAAAGTATTTTCTTTACCAAATATGAAGGTGAAGCTTTTCTTCAGAAGCTTATCTGACTTATGGTCTAGCATCTACACAGATGAAATGATCTGGACACTCAGAGTCTTGAATTACTATCAGATCATAGGCAGTGTTGACTTTGCCCTTAGTATTTTTACAGGTGCCAAAATTCTGGATCTAGAAGAAATTCCCATAAAAGAAGAGATGGTAAAATATCTGCTTTCTCTAAGAATTCCAGATATATTTGAGGAACTAGAGTCCTCTTTCCTCCAAAGGATAGATGGCAATTATGCAAATACTGATACTTTTCCTCAATATGAAATTTTTGAGAAGTTTGCAGATTGGAGATTTCAAGAAGGAAAATGCAGAAAAATTCAGGTGACCAGAGTATCTCAATGCATACAAAGATCCCTCCAGTATTTAAAAACATATGCTTATCAGTGGGATTTTCATAGTTTGAGAATGAGAGACAGCATAGAACCAAATCCTTTTTCTCAAACATTCAGTCATGAAACGATTGGTAATTCTGAATCTGGTAACAATCAAGAGTTAATCAAACAGCATGCTGAATGGTTCCATGAGTTTGGAAATTTGAGGTTGGCTGAAAAAATTCAAATTCTTAATAAAATGGATAGCCTGCAAGGACAACCAAAAGCTTTAAAATTTGCAATTAATCAAAAGGCTTTAATCACCATCTCAATTATATCTCCAAATTGGAACAATAATGTCATCCACATCATTAGTCTAATGATCTCTAAAAGAATATGCACTTCAATAATTTTTGAGTTAGGATGGCAGCATAGAGACTGTTTGAGCGAAAATTGCAGGTTATGGGTACAACACTCTATTGAAAGTTCCACTAATATGTTCCAGATATTTAAATGGGAATCATTAGATGGGATAGAATTGGTAGTACAAAGGTCACCAGCAGCACGAAATGCGTTTAAAGATTCTTTTTTGGATATTGAAATAAGTGCTCTTTCTTTTTTGAACAAGTGGGAAAAACAGGAATTAATGCATACGCCACTACAACCAGGACTTCACAGAATCAAAACAAAAATCATAAAAGGAGAATTGTCATCTGCAGCATCTCATAGTATGACAAGACCGCCAAAAGAAAAAGGAGAAATGACATATGCACAAGATCCAAATGAGGGAATCGAAGAACAGTATAACCGACTTATGAATAGATACCATCGACAACTCATCGATGAGTACGAGCCATCTGCCGGATCGTCCAAAGAAGATTTATGGGAGACAAGGAGCCCCACAGGACCTTGGTAAAAGAAGATCGTAGCATAAGAATCTCTTGTCAGCAATGTAATAATGTTGGTTACATGTTGTGACAGGAATCTTTTGTACAAAAGAAAGATTGAGTAGACACCGTCGGTGGAAAAAGATACCGACAGGACCCTCAATTATTTCTACCTTATGTCATGTCTTAGCTAAGTTTAGATTCGTTTGAGGTCTATTTAAGAAGGAGTCATTCATGAGTTCAGGCATCGTTCGATTGAGAGCATGTGTGTTGTAATGAACTCTGAGACACTTCTGTTGTAATAAGCTTTGTATTCTGTTCTTTCTTTTTATTAATATCGAAGCCTTCTGGGCCGTCTGTCTGAGGACAGTTTCTGCACGTCTGAGGATAGTTTCTGTTTCCGAAAGAGGTTGAACTATAAGGCGCTGGAGTAAAGACCCGTGGAGAGAGGTCGTGGAAGACTCGTGCTTGTTCCCTGAGGAGAAGAACTAGAGAGTCGCCTACTCTTCTAGCCAAGACACAACAGGTCATATATACTCAATGAGATTTGAACCTTCATCTCGTTAACTATTAATATATATCTTAAATTATTCTGATGGACATATTTATTTTGGAATAGGGCTTCCACAATTCCAATTTAATTATCAATAATTATTGGAGGACGCATTTTATTCTTTATTTTTTTAATAGTATTGCAGAAGATCATGTGCATAAGAAAACGACATGAGAAGAGAGGTCCCAACATGCAACAAAAATACTAACACGGAACAAGGAAATGCAACAAAGGAAGGCACTATGAGTAGAGTATCACAATGTCAAGTAGGCGAGGATACGTGTGAGTATATTTTGACAATTAGGATTTTGGGATGTCTAGCAAAGATTAAGAAGGTTGCCATAGTGGGGGAATCAAAAACTATTGTTGGGTGTGTGTTATATTCTTTCCATGACTAGTCCTAGGGGTTCACAGGGGGAGGTTGCAGGGAGACATTAGCCCAACTACACGAGGTAAGGGGCAATGCCCCCAGATTTTGTTTTGTAGACCCAAGGATGGGGTGGACCTACCCATGGTTTTGAGCATGATGGTTTTCTGCCCATGGTATTTTGTAGATCCGATCAAGGGAACTATGGTTATGTTCTAATCCAGGTTTAATGGATTGGAGTTTATGAATGCTTCGACATGTATATATATGTATTGTAACATTGAAAGGAACATAATGAAAAATAAATCTGGTAGTCCCAGTTTTGGGATCCAGGGGAAAATCTCTGTTTAGATATGTTTTACATTCTCTCCATTGTATATTTTCATATTTTAAAAATTCGTTTGCATGTAATTTTCATACAGGGTTAAAATCTAAATTGGTATCAAAGTAATTTCAGGTTCAAGGGGATGCCTTTACTGCTGAGGGGCTTTTTTCATGCCTATGGTAGACCCTGTTATAGTGGTAGATCTACGGGATCGATTCTTTTGGTGAAAGAAGATGTCAAACAGTGGAAAGATAGAGATCGAGAAAATCAATGGACAAAGTTTTGAGATGTCGAAGCTTAGGATGGAGGATTTGTTGGTGGAAAAAGATTAGTGGATTGCGGTAAATACAAGTACTAAAGCAACAACAATGTCAGCATAAAACTAGGTGAAGTTGGATCAAATGGAAAAGAGCACAATACGGTTGTGTATCTCAGATTCAGTATTGTTGAATGTATCAGGGTAAGCTATGATGAATTTTTTGTGGGAGAAGTTAAGGACTTTATACAATCTAAGTCTCTAGTGAACAAACTATTCCTGTAAAAAAAGTTGAATAACCTGAGTATGAAGGATGGATACTCAATAATAGAACATTTGAATGCCTTTAATGTCATGGTAAGTTAGTTGCTATCTATTGATATAAAAATTTCAGATGAAGATAAGTGCATCAGTTTATTTTTTCTCTACCAAATTGATGGGATAGTCTAGTTGTTGCTATAGGTAGCAATACAACTACCTTGAAGTTTGATGAAATAGTCTCATGCTCATTGTCAGAGGAGATGAGACGTAAAAATATGGAGAGCTAGAATGGAGATGCCTTATTCGTAAGAGGACAGTCTCATAATAGAAACAAAAGTAAGTCCTCAAGTGGGATATCTAAATCTAGAGGGAGATCTAATCTCCAAGAAAACCTATAAAGGTGTGCTTGAAAGGTGCATCTTTATTGGGTATAAGGATGGTTTAAAAGGTTATAAGCTTTGGAACCTAGAAATAAGGAAGGTTGTGTACATATGAGATGTGGTGTTTAGAGAGGTGAAAGATATTATGAAACTTGAAGCCCTACAGAAGGAACTTAAGAGGATAGAATTTGTGCTAAAGGAGGAAGAATTAGACTCTACTCCAGAACCGGAATCAAAAGAGGAAGAGCCACAAACTCTAGTTTTGAGAAGATCTATTTGAGAGAGAAGGAAGCCAAAAATATATAGTCCATTTGCTTTTTCTTCAATTTTTTCTTTATCTATTATTGATGATGATCCCAGAAATGTTAGGGAGGCAATAGATTCAGAGGGCGGCAAACTTTGGAAAGAGGCCATGGTTGATGAAAAGGCATATTTGGACAAAAATGAGGCTTGGGATTTTATTGGAATAAAATGCATGTTTAAGAAGAAGATGAATGCAGAAAGAAAGGTGGAGAAATACAAAGCTTGGTTGCTAGAAAAAGATTTTTCCAAGGTGTTAGGAACTGATTTTGGTGTTATTTTTTTCTTGTTGCTGAGTTAGCTTCTATTAGATCACTTTTATTTGTTGATGCTTCTTTTGATTTTGACATAGAATATATAGATGTGAAGAAAAACATTATTCACAGGAATCTAGAATAAGAGATATATATGAAGCAACCTGAAGGCTTTGTGGTGAAGGGTAAGAAAGAACTTGTATGCAGGCTAAAAAAGTCTTTGTATGGGTTAAAACAATCAGTAAGAATGTGGTATTAGAAATTTGATACATATATATGAGGACTTGGCTGCAGCAGAAGCAAAGCAAACCACTTTGTGTATTTTAAATTAATTGGTGACCATGTTATTTATTTGGTCTTGTATGTGGATGACATGTTGTTGATTGGATATAACAAATAAATATCGAAGATTTGAAGACACAATTGTCCTCCAAATTCGATATGAAGGAGCTTGGGTTGCACACTATATTTTGGGCATGGAAATTAAATGAGATTGGGAAAACAGGAAGCTCTGGTTAAACCAAAGGAAGTATGTCGAGACAATATTGCAGAGGTTTAATATGCATGATAGTAAACCAGTGAAGGTTCCTATTCCTAAGGTGTAAAGTTATAAGTTGAATAGTATCCCAAGACACAAGAAGAGGATAAGGACATGCCCTGTGTTCCATATGTGACTGTAGTTGGTATCTTGATGTATGCAATGGTCTATACTAGAACATGCATTGCACATGTAGTGGAAGTACTAAGCAGGTTTATGTCAAAACTAGGGAAGGAGCATTGGATAGCAGTGAAGGAAGTTTTCAGGTATTTGCATGGCACTAGTGATTATGGTTTGTGATACCAAGGAAGCCCATGGTTGGATAATTTTTTGGAAATTCATGGCTTTATTGATGCAGACTGGGTTGGATATCTGGATCAAAGAATATCTACAAGTCGGTATGTCTTTAACCTATTTGGAGGAGCAGTCAGTTAGATGAGTAAGTGGTGGTATGTAGTGGCACTTTCAACTACAGAAGTTGAATACATGGGAGCCACTCATGTAATCAAGGAAGTAGTTTAGTTGCAAATATTGTGTTCAAGTATGGGGTTGGTGCAGCGAGCTATAAGGATAGACTGTGATAGCCAAAGTGAAATTTTCTTGACTAAGAACCCTGCTTAACATTTTAAGACAAAGTACATTGATGTTTAGTGTCACTTTGTTGAGGACAAAAAGGTGTTGGTGGTAATGGTGGACACTTTTAAGAATGTTGTAGATGCATTGACAAAGCTTGTGAGAACTAAGAATTTTTCTTAGTGTATACAAACAATGGGCATTGCAAGGTTGGACCAATGACTAAACTGTCTTATCACCCCCTTTGTGGAAAGAAAACAAAAAGTGGGAAATGTTGGGGGTGTGTTATATTATTTCCACGACTATATTCACATGTTGTATGTTGCGTCGGGCACAACGAGGGGGTGGCATTCCCCCTGTGGGGGGGTTTGTAGGGGGGTGATATCCCCCTTGCACAAGGTTGGGGGAAGCACCCTCGGAAAAAATAATGATGGACCCAATAATAATTGGGTGGACCCAAGGATGGGGGGTAGACCCAAGGATGGTGGGTGGGCCCACCCATGGTTTTGTGCATGAATTTTGCACATGGTTTTGGGCATGGTGGTTTTTTTCCCGTGGTATTTTGTATATCTAGTCAAGGGAACTAAAAAATTTCTAATCCAGGGTTAATGGATTGAGGTTTATGAATGCTTCAGCATGTATATATATATATATTGTAACATTGGAAGGAACATAATGAAAAATCAATCTGGTAGTCCCAATTTTGGGATCCAGGGGAAAATATTTGTATATATTTGTTTTATGTTCCCGCCATTGTATATTTTTCTATTTTAATAATTCATTTGCAGGTAATTTTTGTACAGGGTTAAAACCTACAGATATTTACATAACGAGAGAGGTTAGTGAAGTGAAAAATAAACTGTCAGGAAATATTTCCAGCAAGCACCATTCAATGGTTTAACAACATGGGACAACTAGAAAAGGTTATCAAAGAATATCTAAACCATTATATTACCTAGAAGATAGCCAAACTGGGAAAGAAGTGGAATGAGGATGGCCGAGGAGCTGCCAAATAACATTAAAAAGACCAGATGTTCCTAGTTTGGGGGTTGGATGGTTGGTTTGATAGCACAAAATCATCAGTGTTGTCACCTTTTGTTCTTGTTGAGTTGATATAGTTGTTTTTCATTTTGTATATGTTTGTAGTTGGTATCCAACATATGTGTAGATCAAGTATGTAAGTTAGGTCATATCATAGAGGGATGGTCTATGTATAGTTTCTTGTGTTTTGTAGCATGTAAAATATTATTACATGTTATTTTTGGCTATGGTAAGGATGATGAGTCAAATTCAAAGGACTATCTACTGTAGCACTCAAATTTCCACAACTTGTATTGCTCATTGGATGAGTTGCCTTATTATTGATGCTTTTATGGTTTATTTGCTAGTGTTTATATGGCTTAATATTGTTATGTCATTACTCTTTAATCACCTACACAACAAAGAGTGATGTTATGAATGATATGTTCATGTTGTAATGACAATGTGGGCGATGAAAAATAAGTAAAATAGTTAGAATAATGCCCTATGAGACCTCGTGTGGTACACAAACCTATAATGATTATCATGTATTTGTCAGTTAGGTGTCCTAACCTCTAAGCGGTAAGTTAATACGATAGTGTCAGAGAAACCCAATAATATCATCCAACTGTGGAAACTTGGTTCCTGCAGTTCCTGAGGGTACCTCAACTAAGACATAATGCACTTTGTGGGTGATGTTGAAAGGCTTAGTGTTGAGTGGGTTTGTTGGCTAAAATTGTGTGCCAAACTTGATTTTGTCATAACCCCACACCAACAATAAATATTACGTGAATGGCAGGTATTTAACCTCCATAGAATATTCTATAATATTTTTAGTAATATACAAAAATAAAAGATTGAGATTTATTTCCAAAGAAGTTATGTAAAAGTGTCATTTCAACAATTTTCATATGTAGAAATTATTGTGTAGATTTGAAATTGCTCATGAAATTTACTAAAATCCAAGACTCAAATCTACTCTACTTTTTTGCGAAATTCAATTCAAGATCGAGAACACAAATCATAAACATGTAAGAAGAAACATCACATGTTCACAAATATTTATCTAGGGGAAAGCTATTGCTCAAAACCACTTCCTATTTGTATGCCATTAACCAAATAATAGAGATGAAATATGTTTCTCAAGCCTGAGAACAACCTACAAGTGTATAGTCTATCCCTCTACCTGATTAGCTGACTTTGGCCAACACTTAGCCAATTTTTGATCCCTCCAATTTCCTATTTCCTTTTGTTGTTCCTTGACTAAATTAGCCCCTAGTATTTAGGAAATTCCCACTATTCAATTGTACAATTCCTCTAGTTCCTTCCTCTAACTGCATGCACCACCTATACAAATGGGAATAGTCTACAACTATTAGCACACTGCCTTGTGTTGGCATTATGATACAAGTGTTGTCCTTGATGGAAACTCACATAGATGACAATTCACAATCCAACATGTTAACAGCAAAGGATTACAAATAAGACTCCAAAGATTGAAGGAAGAGAGGTATACACTGGTTCACTTTGACCAAGTAGCATGTGCATGCAGGTACACAGAAAAAAAGCAGCGTATATGTATACATTCACTTTCATAGAAGGAAAAGAGTGTACATGTTGGAAAACCAAGGTTTTGGTCCTAGGTGTTGGTCTAAGGTATTTGGTCCAAGATATCTAGTTCGAGATATTTGGTCTGAGGTATTGACCCTAGGTATTTGGTCCAAGGTATTGGTCCTTAGTGGTTTTGGTTCGAGGTATTGACAAAGGATCTAAGCATAGAAGGAAGAGAAGATCAAAGGGCTAAGGGTGCAAGTATTGAATATCTTATGAAGCGTTAGATCAAATATGCAAGTTATGGGTTTTTGATGCTTTGCGTGATCTAAACTAAGGATGAACCTGTGCAATTGATGATGGATGATGGATCGGGATCATAAGACCTAAAATGAATTATCATTATGTGGTTTGATCATGGATAGTCTAGATCTGAATATTGACACATGTTTTATTCTTTAAGTGTTATGATCTGGGTATGACTGAAGTCTGGAATAGCTGTGAAGTTTTTAAGTTAGTATTTGCATAAATGTACGCTATTTCACTTTGATAAAAGCGTGTATACACGCAGGTTTGGCACATCGAAGTAGCATATATAGTATGAAAAATGAAGTTTGAAGTTGTAGATTGGTTCTGTTAATTGATGCAAAGTTATGGGTTCTGCATTGTGTTCTGGTGACTGTGTTCTAGTAACAGTGGTCTGAATTTTCAGATCGATTGATTATGATTTGCTTCAGTGATGATGGATTTTCAGTGATTGACTCAATTGTGGTTGATTCAGAGATTTATTATTGAGTTCAAGTTATTGGTTGATGCACATGTATTTGATGGTTGTATTGCAGTGGCGATTGATTCTGAGCTTCAATATTGTTGATGGGTCCATTATGAAAATTTGATGAAATGAGACCTTTAGATTGTGGTGTAGAAATTTTGAATAATAAACACTTATTCACAAAGATTATCCCGATTATACACTATTTCGGAATACATGCACAATACATAGTCTCCTCTACGTTGATCATCAATTTAGCAGCATCAAAAACAATGAAACATCAATCGCATGCACACATTAACACAATATGTAACTCGAGGAAAGCTTACAACTAAAAACCCCACACTATCTGTATATTAATGATTGAGAACATGTAACAATACATAGTACAATACTCCTCACAAGTACTCAGTACTATCTCCACCTGTTACAAACAAAACTAGCTCAGATCCGAACAAGTCAAAGGTTCAAATCTCCTATGCTGCTTTGCCTGCCTCCACTGCACAATCCTGCAAGAGAATCACGTGAGCACAAGCTACAATTGCCTTGATATTGGCCCACACTGTGCAATCCTCATTGGCATTACTCAAATCCATGCATGTGCAAATCTCATGCACAACTGATAGTCACAACTCACCCTTTCACTTACCTCTAACACCTGTCTCTGTTGAACTGTCCATGCACTGAGTTAACTGATGTATTCTTTAGTTTCTTTATGAGTTAATAATTAGTGAATTAATTAATAATCAATTCACACAACTCATCACTAGTGTATTATTTAGTTAGACCAAATACAACTAGTTCAACTAAGTCAAACTGAACACAACTCCATCAACTCCACATCCAACTCCACAGAACTCACATGCATGAGTTCTAACTGAAGTCCTCCATGCAATAGCTCAACTAACACATAAGAAACCACGTGATTCCTTTTTTCAGCTGCATGTGCCACATCCGTAGCTCGAACTGAAGTGCTCCAAGAGAATAAGATAATGTTTAGAGTCCAAATATTACTAAGGGCTAATAATATTTGACTGTTTCTATTTTTAGCCTAGTAGTCTAAAAATAGACTCTGATCACTCCACTGTGAACCAAAAATAGAAGTCCATCTATTTTTCCCAACATGACCAATCATCCATAAATAACATCCTGCAACTCATAGACCATGATCCATATGTCTAAAAATAGACTTTGCGCCAAAAATAGCCTGCGGGCCCACTTAGTGAAGGCGACTCCTTTCCACTAAGATCCATCATCTTGTTGCATTTTCAACACTCCCTCTCAACAAGATATGGATTATCTACAACCCCTATCCAGCAAATATGGAATGTTCTACATGCAACACATTTGCCCGGTCCACTTGCTCCAACAACACTTGGAACAAAAACACCCAAACTAACCACTCTGTTGGGCTACGAACATACTCTGATGCTAAAGCTCTACCTATTGCTGAAAAGTGCTCCCTCTCTGACATCTGCGCTACTGCAACATCTCCATGCATCTCGCACCATTGCACACTTCTCTGTGCCACCTAGCACTGTGAAAAACACTTGTGCCTCTCGCATTGCTGCAGCCTGCTAGCTATGCACTGTACTGGGATTCCCTACGTTGTTGCTCTCTCTGTCGCTCCATCCGCATCTGTCTCTACCCAATCAGTCAGTTCCTTCTACTCCACATCGGGGCTCCTGTAGCAAGGTCTCATCCAAGAGGTTGTGTACCTCAAGGATCCTGCCCCTCCTCCTTGGGACGATCGATCCTCATCACCCCACCTCCTACCTGGAGGTATGGCTACATGTGATCCCTCAGCCCACCTAGCTTGAAGTTTCCCCCTACTGGAGGTCTCTGCATGAGTAGATGTCTCTACTCGATCTCCTCTTAGCTTCCCTTGTTGTGGCTGCTCTACAACCTCCTTAAGCTGCTGCACCAATCGTGGCTCCTCCACAATCGTCTGAGACTTCTTCTGGATCTGCATGTTGAGAGGTAATATAAGCTCCCTCTCAACCACCAAGTCTCCATCAGTTGCCTCGCTACTCAAGGCTTTGCATGCATCTTGAACCTCAAAAGCATACAGGTTCTTGACCCATGAACCAATCTGCTTCACCTGTCTAGTGATGATGTGTCTAAGGAAAACCTTTCCCTTACTGAAGACTACATCATAGCCTCCGTCTTCCAGCATCGTGATCGACACCAAGTTTCTCTTCAGTCCTGGTACATAGTTGACATCAGTCAAGGTAAGGTGAGCTCCATGCTCCCTCTGAAAAATAACCGTGCCTACACCTGAGACACTATACTTCTTATCATTACCCATTGCTATGAGTATCTGGAGATATTTCTCCTCCAAAGTACTGAACAAACTTTTGTCACCGGTCATGTGGAAAGAAGCTCCACTGTCAAGAAACCACCCACTTCCCACCATGGATGAAACCATGCATGCGAAGAGTGTGAAATCCAAGTCGAACTATGATGCAAGTGCCTCACCTTCAGATCCTTCACCAGAACCCTTCTCGGACTTCTTCTTTGGGCAATTAGTAGCATAATGGCCCAACTCATGACAACGAAAGCATCTACCTTCGACTTTTCAACCTTCTTCCCATTATTAGAAGAACTGGATTCGGAAAGAGAACCCTTCTCCTTCCCCTTCTTCACCTTAATCGCTAAGGCACAGTTCTCCTCATCATGCATGCATGAAGAATTGTCTCTGGTGCTCCGTCTGATCTCCTCTTGCACAAGATCTGACCAAAGTCTCTCCCATCCTAGCAATTTCTCCTGACCATTGACAGAGTCCTGATAGGAATGCCAACTCTTCGGAAGACCAAGGAGAGCCAAGCTCACCAATTCCTCATCATCGATAGTCACCCCCACACTTCCCAGCTCATCCCGACACTGGTTGAACTTCGTGAGATACCTAGGCATACTGTCTCCATTATCACACTTAATGTTTCTGAGTTTATCCTTGAGCGCCAGCTTCCTCTGATCGCTCTTACTTTAAAATAGATCTTTCAATGCTTTCCACATCAAGTATGGAGAAGCCTTTCCATGCAGGCTGGACACAATGTGATCCTTCACGCCCTCCAATAGATTCCTTCGACACTTTGCTGTCTTCTTTTGCCAAGCCTCAACATGAGCAGCATCAGTAGGCTTTGGAACCTCAACCTTTATGAACTCCTTCAACCCATTTTCATCTAACACCACCTACATCCTATCTTTCCATGCAATATAGTTCGAGCTGCCTTCAAGAGCATACTCCAATCGCAATCCGTGGAAAGACATTTCAACTTTGACACCAAGAAAACACTGGTACAAATTCGAATTCCACCAGCTCAAAAACTCAATTGCCTCTGATCTAGAATTCATGAGAACAAAGTATTTATCGTACAGAGATTGATTGTATGGGCTTTTATCGAATATCTCACCTTCCAAAGGAAGGATGAATCCAGAGGCTACCTGGCCCGATTACAGACTCTACCTGAAGAAATAAATTGTAAACACTTTCTGAATAGTAGATTTGATGATCAACAGCTCCGATACCATGTAGAAATTTTGAATAATAAACACTTATTCACAGATATTATCCCAATTATACACTATTGCGGAATACATGCACAATACATATTCTCCTCTACGTTGACCATCAATTTAGCAGCATCAAAAACAATGAAACATCAATCGCATGCACACATTAACACAGTATGTAACATGGCGAAAGCGTACAGTTGAAAACCCCACACTATCTGTATATTAATGATTGATAACATGTAACAATACATAGTACAATACTCCTCACAAGTACTCAGTACTATCTCCACCTGTTACACACAAAACTAGCTCAGATCCGAACAAGTCATAGGTTCAAATCTCCTCCGCTGCTTTTCCTGCCTCCACTGCACAATCCTGCAAGAGAATCACGTGAGCACAAGCTACAATTGCCTTGATATTGGCCCACACTGCACAATCCTCATTGGCATTACTCAAATCCATGCATGTGTAAATATCATGCACAACTGATAGTCACAACTCACCCTTTCACTTACCTCTAACACCTGTCTCTGTTGAACTGTCCATGCACTGAGTTAACTGATGTATTCTTTAGTTTCTTTATGAATTAATAATTATTGAATTAATTAATAATCAATTCACACAACTCATCGCTAGTGTATTCTTTAGTTAGACTAAATACAACTAGTTCAACTAAGTCAAACTGAACACAACTCCATCAACTCCACATCCAACTCCACAGAACTCACATGCATGAGTTCTAATTGAAGTCCTCCATGCAATAGCTCAACTAACACATAAGAAACCATGTGATTCCTTTTCTCAGCTGCATGTGCCACATTTGTAGCTCGAACTGAAGTGCTCCAAGAGAATAAGATAATGTTTAGAGTCCAAATATTACTAAGGGCTAATAATATTTGACTATTTCTATTTTTAGCCCGGCAGTCTAAAAATAGACTCTGATCACTCTGCTGTGAACCAAAAATAGAAGTCCATATATTTTTCCCAACATGGCCAATCATCCATAAATAGCATCCTTCAACTCATAGACCATGATCCATATGTCTAAAAATAGACTTTGCACCAAAAATAGCCTGCGGGCGCACTTAGTGAAGGCGACTCCTTTCCACTAAGATCCATCATCTTGTTGCATTTTCAACATGTGGTGTTGTGTTCCAAGAGTATCCAATCTGAAAATTTATGAAATGTTGTCCCTGGAGGAAGAGAGAAGGTCGTAGCCTTCTGTAGGTTAGTGCCTACGTACTGGTAAACATATCAGCCAGTACAAGAGTTAGGGGGTTGGATCTCCCTTCTAGTAGCAGCTGGAAAACGAGTGAAGGTTGGGGCCTTATGTAGGTTGGTGCCTACATACTAGTAAATGGATCAGCTAGTACAAGATCCAGGGGGTTGAAGCTCCCTTCCAGTAGTAGCTGGAAAATGAGTGAAGGTTGGAGCCTTCTGTAGCCCAGTGCCTACATACTAGTAAACAGATCGGCTAGTACAAGAGCTAGGGGGTTATAGCTCCCTTCCAGTAGAAGTTGAAGAATGAGAGAAGGTTGAAGCCCTCTACAGGTGGGTGCCTACGTACTGGTATGAGTCTACACCAGTACAATATTGTAAATAGGTTTTTCTTATATTAAAAGAAGACAACAACAGGTGGTTTTTGTCTCGCATTGGATTTCCACCTTAAATCTTGGTGTTCATGTGTGTTTCTTATGTTTGATGGTTTGTTTTGTTGTTACTACACATGGTTACTGTTTATATGGTTAATGAAGTATTGATGCACTGATTAAAGATCAACATATAATGAATTAACTGAATCATAAGTTTTCTAGATATAGGTTGGTTTCTTTAAAGACAGTTGTGTGTACACACGAGTTACCTTCAATGAAGTAGCATATATAAATCCAAGTATGAAATGAAAATGTTATTGATTTGATAATACTGATTCACCCCCCCCTCCCTTAGTATTATTTCCAACAATTGGTATCAGAGCAGGTCCTTTGGCAGAAACTTGATCGCTTGAAGGAGATCCATAGAAACAATGGGAAAGAAGACAAAGAAGAAATCACCTCAGAAGAAGAAGACATCTCAAAGGAACAATGACAGTAGGAGAGACAATTGGCCATTAGGTGGAAGAAAGTATTTAGATTTAGAATCACCTCAGATTGAATATGAACAAGAAAATGTAGTATCAGGTACAAATTTTTGGTCTTCTAGTGATACTTTTCTTTGTTCATGCAATATTGACAATATTGGAAGTGATCGTGAAAGAAACATAGAGGTAGAAGTTAAAAGACTTGTAGATAAAATCAGAGATCAACAAGATCTATTTAACGAAAGGGAGTGTACCTTCAAAGAAGAAGTTACCGGATTAAAAGCTCAGCTTGAGGAAGGAAACAATGTAAGGAAGCAGTACAAGGAAAAGGAAGATCAATGTCAAAAGCTATAGGATGAAGTGACCTCATTAAGAAATGAATTAAATTAAAAGAGTACAACAATTAAGAGACTTAAAGATAGATCCACTTACTATAAAATTCTTGAAGCTAAGATCTTCTCTGTAAAAGAAAGTCTTGAAAATAAGTAGAATGAAGAACTACCTCAAGCAAATGAAGAACAAGAAAATGAGATTCTTAAATTAAGGCAACAAGTGGAAGAAGGAAGAAAGGATGAAGAAATATTGAAGAAGAAATATCTAGAAAAGCAAGAGAAACATCAAGTTGAGGTAAATATCTTAAAAGGTAAATTAGAAGAAAGGGATAAATTGTTATGATTTCAAGGTAGTACTAAGATTTTGGATAATATTCTTAGTAGTCAAAGGTCTCCTACCATCAAAACTAGTCTTGGTTTTCATGAATTTGTTGAAGGTGAATCTAGCTTATAAGATGAGGCAAGGAACTCTAATGCAAAATATGAAATGGTCAACAAGGAGATGAGAATTAAATCCCATCAACAATCAAGGAAAGAAAGTCTTCAAAGAAAATATTATTCTCCTAACTATGGAAGTGATAGTCAGTTATTTCCTCCAATGAATAATGTTCAATGTTTTATATGTCATAATTGTGAACATGTTGCAGTGAGATGCAAAAGTAGAATGGTTCAAAACCGTCAAACAGAAAGATCATAAGGTTTTAGGTACTTTAAGGGATATTTTTTTTCTTGCAATATGTTTGGTCACAAAGCCATTAACTGTTATAGAAGGAATATGAAACATGTAAGATGTTATGCATGTAACAAGTTTGGACATATAACAAAGGAATGCGGGAGAAAATTTTGGGAACCATACCAAAAGGAGAAAACATCATCACACTCGAAGATATGGAAGAAGAAAGAAGTACAGTTAGAAAGATGCATAACACAGTGTACAGACATAACAGACTCAGGGGGAGCTGAAAGTGTGAAACTTCAGTGCTCTAAATCTCATACGCAATTTTCATGAACACAGGTCATGTATATACGCGAGTTAGAAGCTGCACAGTCGTGTATATGCTGGTTTGAGGAAAAAGTAGTGGGATAGACTCAGGAAAAGGGATCTAATATGGTTGAGTCAATTATCTTCTTTGTTTGATGATGGTTACAATCTACTGATGGTATGTGGAAATGTGTTGGTTCTCATAAGCTATTAAAAATTTGATGTATATCTGATTGATGTTGATTCCTTGATGATTCTTACTGATATTTGCAATGATCAGATCTGACAATCAACAATTGGAACAGGTTCAAGGGGAGCATATTCTTCCAATAATGCATTGTTGGCATTATGGTACATGAAGATAATTATATTTCTTGAACCACATAGTTGTTTGATTCATGTGACTCTTTTGATGATGGACATATACAGGTTGTTGATCTTGATGCTGCTGACAGATGCTGATGGTGCAAATCATATATGGTGTATGATATTTGTTGATGACTATCATGGTCTTGTTTAGATTGTTGGTCCTTTCTATAAATGTCATATAATTTGATGTAAATGTCATGAAAATACCTAATTTGTAACCCCACTATGCATGGGAAGGATGATGTAGTGGTATATCCCCACTTGGTTGGGTGGATGAGCTAAAATTGATGTATCCCCACTTAGTTGGGAGATTGATGTACGCATGATTCATTGGTGATAGGAAGGTCATACTCACTTAGTTGAGTTATAGAGTCATGTTATTATTTTGAAAAATATTTTTGCAGACTCTGCATGTGCTCAAGGGGAGCATGGACAGTTTAGTGCATCTCAACATGTACAAAGGGGGGAGCTTAATCAGAGAATTAAGCTCGTACTCAGGGGGACCATGGACATCATAATGTATATCAAAGGGGGAGAATATCTTGGTCCACCCTTTGCCCTTGATGTCAAAGGGGGAGAGTGTCTTGGTGTTGTTGTTTCCATCAAGTCCAAAGGGAGAGATTGTTGGCATTATGATATAGGTGTAGTCATTGATGGGAACTCACATAAATGAACATTCACATTGAAACGGGTTAACAATAAAGGATTACAAATCAGACTCTAGAGATTGAAGAAAGAGAGGTATATGTTGGTTCCTTTGACCAAGTAGCCTATACATGCAAGTACACATAACAAAAGGAGCATATATGTATACACACACTTTCACAGAAGGAAAAGCACATACATGTTGGAAAACCAAGGTTTTGGTCCAAGGTATTTGGTCCAAGGCATTTTGTCCAAGGTATTGACCCTAGGTATTTTGTCTAAAGTATTGGTCCTAAGTGGTTTTGGTTTGATGTATTGACAAAGGATCTAAGTATATAAGGAGGAGAAGATCAAAGGACTAAGGGTACAAGTATTGAATATCTTATGAAGTATTAGATCAAATATGCAGGTTATGAGTTTCTGATGCTTTGCTTGATATGAACTAAGGATGCATCTATGTGGTTGATGATGGATGATGGATCGGGATCATAATTGGTGGGCCCCAGTATTGCAGCAATAATGTTGCAACTCCTAGAACTCCCTTCTTTAATTTGATCAACCAGGTAGTTCGTAACAAACTTGGAAGCGACGGTGTTATATGCACAAGTACTAGCTCTTGCCATGGCTGTCACTTGATCAACTGGCACAAGTTCGATAGGAGCTTAAGCCAACTTCTATGAGCTCGTAGAAGAAGCTTTTTAACTGATGGATGAAATCTAACTCAAAGGGGGCTAATCTACTTGCAGAAAGAAACTGAAAGCGGAAAGGAAATGCAAACCCTAGCAAACCCTAGTTTTACCGGCTAACCCTACTGGTGCAAGAAAAATGATGAAATCTATATAAAGGAATGCCATTAACTCTTAGAAAGGTAAAATGCATGTGACTAAGCTACTTCTGAAGTGAAATCTGAAAAGAAACATCTTTTTGTATTTTTGAGTAAGTTGGCAGAATTATTGTGCATGTGCTTTAACTGTTTTTTACTGTGTAGAGGTGGATTGGCAAAAGGAAATGCTTGCAGGAGGTTGGGAAGGTTAGAAGAGGGCCTAAGGGGTCCCTAGCACCCTTCCAAAGAGTTTCACAGTGATCGGATCTCAAGAAACCGCTTTCGTGAGCTTCTACAGGAAGTCTACAGGGGTTCTACAAGATGTTCTGTAATTTTCTATAGGATGTTCCGAAAAGATGATTTTGGAGGTTTGATGGAGGAAAAACGGTGGGAAAGTGGACATGGAGGTTGGATAAGGATGTTAAGGGGTCTAGGACCTAGTGCATGAGGTTAAGGAGCGATTTGATTTGGTTCAAGGATGGAGGAAGCAATGATGCACAAGAATGTAGAAATTAGGGCAAAGGGAGAAAACGTAGCAAATGAGGGGCAAGAATCTAAGTTGGAGGACGAAGCAGGTTGCATGGATGGGGTAAGGGTAGGGGAGGAGGTTTCACAGGCGCTCTACATGTGATTTTTCAAAACTAACCAACAAAAACTAAGAAACACAAAGATTTAACTGTTTTAACCTAATTTGACCTAGATAACATCAAAGAAAATGAACAACAGTTTATTTGCAACGGAATCATGTGAAATAGCTATGAAAACTAGGAAATCATGAACCTGAGCATGTAACCACAACTAGTATCAACTTCTGCAAATGAGAATCTATCACTAATAATTACATGGTGAAGCAAAGACAACGTTTTTTGGTGGCAGCAAGGACACCTTGGTCCCAGCTCATGGTCCCACTGAGGGAGAGGTGAGATCAGAGGTGCTTGATAGCCTTTTTCTGAAGATCTTCTCTGTTATTAACCTATTAAATCAACTTAAAACATAAGAAACTATTTCTATCAGCAAAAATGAACTAAATGACCAAACAAGATTGTAACCTACTAGCAGAAATTAATTAAAGACAGCAGAAAAACATATAACAGTGCACGGATGAGGTCCTGACACTTGGGTTGGGCCCAACCCCAAGAGCTACAGGCTCCCAAAAAGAAGCTCAGAACTGAGGCAAAATGCAATTGATCTCCATTATTCAGAAAATAACCATATCACAGAAATGTTTACAGCAAAGGCTCCACAAATGAGCAAAAACAGAGCAGCACTAGAGTGCTAACCTACTGACTAAAAAAATGACTAAAATCTAACTGCCAACTAGCTAACTTCTGCCAAAATGATTAACTGAAATGAGGCCCTAGGCCTTCTTATTTATACAAATTGAGGACCCCAACAGCCCTCCTAAACTTTAGGAACTCGGCGACCAAAACTTGTAGTTCAGCACCTTTACTAGCCGTTGCTCAGCTGCCCTTGTGATAATTGATGTGGTGGCCCTTGAACTCCGAGTTGATGGTGGAGAATTTGAGGTAAGGGCCCATAAATGAAGGGGACACCTTCCTACAAATCCTCTCCCTTGTTCTTCCACGAATTTGGCTGCCAAGTGCTCATTAAAACCTTTGATTTTGTCTCAAAATTGACCAAAAAACTGCACAAAGCACCCATTAGACTTGTTGGCATAATGACTAACCCAATTCACTCTATTAGCATAAATATAATAAAAAACATGCAATAAACTAATGAGAATGGTGGATTAAGTCGAATTAGGAGGCTGAATGAGCCCATATAATTATCCATTTTTGGGGCTCATCATCACCCCCCTACTGAAAGTGTTGCTCATCCTCTGAGCAACTAATCTATCTCTTCATCTTTGATGGCCCTGGTGGCCTCCCTATCATGCCAAGCTTCTGAAGTGATGTCCTCTTCTCAGTCATGAAACCATGCTTTTCTCTCTACTTCTTCCCACTGCCTGTGCTCCTTTTCTTGTAGCAGTTTTGTTAGCGCCTCAACCTCAGCCTGCAACTTGTCCTCTCTTTGTTGTTCATCAGATGTTTCCTTGTCTTTCCTTCTTCCTGTGATTGTTTGGCCACCTTTTCCTCCAATTGCTGATGTCTGCAACCTGATCATCTGTTGAACAATATTGCATTTCAAGAACATGGTCATGAATGAGCTTTCTGATGAAGTGCATGTGTAGTTCAATGTGTTTGCTGCGCTGATGCTGGACTGGATCTTTGCATAGCTGAATGGCACTTTGATTATCACACCAAAGTGTGGTAGGATGCTGTTGCTCAAAGCCAAACTCTGATAGGATCTGACGAAGCCACAAGGCTTCCTTACTAGCTTCCACGGCACCACGATACTCTGCTTCTGCTGACGAAAGAGAAATGGCAGCCTGTTTCTTACAAGCCCATGTAATAGGTCCTGAACCAAGAGTGAAGACATAACCGGCAGTAGACTTCTGATCATCAGGGTCACCAGCCCAATCAGAATCAGTGAAACCAACTAATAGAGGAGCTGCTTTGGCACTGTAATGAATCCCAAACTGTACTGTACCTCGAACATAACAAAGTATTCTTTTAGCTGCTTTCCAATGACTTTCACGGGGGTTTTGCATAAAACGAGCAACAAGGCCAACAGCAAAGGAAAGATCAGGACGAGTATGGGTTAAGTACAAGTTTTCCTACAAGTTGACGGTATAAGGTAGCATCAACTTCAGGAGAAGTACAAGAGACTGAAAGTTTGACGCCAGACTGAAAGGGAGAAGGGGCTGGCTTACAGTATTCCATGTGAAAATGACGAAGAATATCACAAGCATACTTGGACTGGGAAAGGGAAATACCCCCCTTGGATTGCAAGACTTGAAGACCGAGAAAATAGTGTAAGTGTCCTAAGTCTGTCATTTCAAATTTCTTTTTGAGGCTAGACTTCACATGGTTTATAAGGTTGGGATCACTACCAGTAAGGATAAGATCATCAACATAAAGAACAAGGATGATAAGAGAGTTGCCCACTTTCTTGGTGTAGACAGTAGTGTCAGAATGACACCTAGAAAAGCCAGATTCTAAAAGAAAGCTATCCATTTTGGCATACCAAGCCCGAGGAGCTTGCTTGAGACCATAAAGGGATTTCTTGAGTCGACAAACAAGGCTGGAGTCTGTTTGTATGAAGCCAATGGGTTGTTCCATATAGATTTCTTCCTGCAAGTCCCCATGCAAGAAGGCAGATTTAACATCCATCTGATGGACTTCCCATTTTAAAGAGGCAGCAAGGGAAAGAACAAGGCGGATAGAGTTCATTTTGGCAACAGGGGAGAAGGTTTCAGTGTAGTCAATGCCTTCAACCTGTGAAAAGCCCTTAGCAACAAGACGAGCTTTATGTTTATCAATTTTCCCATCTGGTCCATACTTGGTTCTGTAAACCCATTTACATCTTACAAGTTTGTGTCCCTTTGGTAGAGGAACAAGATCCCATGTATCATTTGTCAACAATGAATGATATTCTTCATTCATAGATGCTTCCCAATGTGGATGGCCTGAAGCTTCTGCAAAAGTGTCAGGATCATGATTTACTGGAGCTTGAGCCAGTAAAGAAGAGGCTCTTTCAAACTGAGAACGTGTACGTCGCTGATCTGTAGGATCACCGGCAAGATCACCTGCTGCATCCCGAGTAGCACGGACCCATCTTGGAAGTTGAGGATCCTGAGAAGGTGGGGGAGGATTATCATCCTCACTTTCATCATCTGAAGAAGAAATGTTGTCAAAAGTAGAAGAGATAGGAAGAGGTGGCACATCCGCCGGACTAGGCTCGCAGGCCGATTTATTTTCATCAAATTTTACATCTCTTCTAATGATAACATTTTTGGACTTAAATGGAATAAGTCTATAACCTTTTACATCTTCAGAATATCAAACAAAAGTACATTTCTCACTCTTAGGTTCTAAAGCTTTATGCTTTTCATCTGGAATATGGGCCCATGCTTCACTTCCAAACACACGAAAGTGACTTACATCTGGTTTAATGGAACTCCAAGCTTCTTCTGGAGTGATATTCTCTAGAACCTTAGTAGGAGTGCGATTGATTATATAATTTGCACAGTTAATTGCTTCGGCCCAAAAACTAAGACTGAGTCCTTTAGATTGCAGCATACAATTAGCCATTTCCTTTAAGGTGCGATTTTTCCTTTCAGCTACACCATTTTGTTGTGGAGTGTATGGAACAGTATGTTGCATTTGAATTCCATTTTCGGTGCAAAAGTTGATGAATGTGTTTTTAACATATTCTCCACCATTATCAGTTCTTAGCTTAAGAATTTGATGTCCAGATTGTTTTTCAACAAAGGCTTTGAAGGCCAAAAATGTGTTAAATACTTCGCTCTTGAGTTTTAAGAAGTATACCCAAGTGCGTCTGGAGAAATCATCAATGAAAGTTAAGAAGTACTTGCAGCCAGAGAATGAAGCAACAGGAAGAGGACCACATAAATCACTGTGCACAAGCTGTAAAGGGGCTGAGGCGTGCCAAGAGGCACGTTTGTCAAAACTATCCCGATGATGTTTTCCGAGTATACATCCGGAACAAACACCATCTCTGCAAGATACCATAGGAAGACCTGTCACCATATTTTCTTTACATAGATGCTGAAGGGAGCGATAGTTTAAGTGACCAAATCGCTCATGCCAAAGTTTGCTCACTTCATCATTATGAGCAACAAATACTGAGGGAAGATTTGATGACCCAAAGTTGTGAAACTTATACAACCTTGTGGAATCATCAGCAAGACCAGTAGCTAGAATCTGTTTAGGATCTTTTAGATCCTTGATTACAACATCATGAGGTGAAAATTCAACAATTTTACCTTCACCTGAATGAGTTATCTGATAGACAGATAGAAGGTTGCAGGATAAGGTTGGAACACATAATACATCTTTAAACTGACCATTGTCTAGATGAACAGTTCCAGTCCCTACAACATTAAGAGATCTATCATCACCAACATATATATTTTTGGTGTTACAATCATTTAAAGAAGAAAACATGGCTTGGTTTTTGGCCATGTGATAAGAGGCTCCAGAATCAATGAGCCACTCATGAGAATGAGAAGAAGAAGAAGATACATTTAATGCATAACCAGACTGAGATGATTGACAACGACATGCAGAAAGTGCCATTCCGGAAGTTGAAGTTGAAGTAGGCTCCACATGGATGTTATGTTTCTTCGTTGCGGCTTCCAAGGCTTCCATCTTCTTAAAGCATTTAGATTCTAAGTGGCCATCTCGATTACAAAAGTTACAATGTCTATCAGTCTTCTTCCATTTGTTTTTATTGGTCTTATCATTTTGCTGAAATGATCTTTCATTTTGAGGCTGAGTTGGTTTAGGACCATTCTTTTGAGGATATGACTTCTTAGGATTCTTTGAATTTGGTTGCTGCTGGGCGGCTAACGCTTTCATGGAAGAGTTTCCAAGATTAAGAAGACCAAGGTGTAAGAGTTTTTCTTGTTCTCTTATTAAGGAATCACAAAAGGAGTCAAAGGAAGGGGCCTTGTAGTCTTTTCCTTGACAAATGAAAGCTTCCCTTGTAGAATGGAAAGTGGAAACAAATACAGAGTAGGCTGGTCCCAACTTAGTAAGGATGGAATAAATAAGGTTACCATCTTCTTTCTTAACTTTAACACCTTCCAAGAGATATCTAAGGGTCTTGAATTTGGACAAGAAATCTTCAATGCAAGAAAAATTATTAGGATCCAAAGTAAGCAACTCATTTTCAAGTTGATGGGCTCTAATTTCATTTTTAATCCCAAAAACTTTAGCGAGTTTTTCTAATGCTTCATGAGGAGTCTCAAGTTCTGCAATGTGGAATCTAAGATCAGGAGAAATAGACATCCCTATCAAACCACGTGCTTGATCTTGTCTATTTTCCCATTTTGTAGCCTTGTCTTCATCTTTTGGTTTCTTCTCTTGGTCTGTGGCTATTCTGAAGAGACCTTTACTTCTAAGTAAATCTTCCATGTAGGCTACCCATTGGAAGTAGTTAGTGCTGTCAAGAATGACTTGGCATGGACTTTCCATTTTTTTTTTTTTTAAACTGAAGCTGAAGATGCTGAAAGTAAGTGTTCCAATGGATAGATCTCGAAAAAATAGGCAGTTTTAAAAAAAACGGCTCTGAAAAAGGCTTCCGGATGAAGAAGTTATGGCTTTTTGAAAAAAAATTGTTGATGTTGCCGGCAAAGTGCGCGAATGTGCGGGAATGAAAAAATCCACCCCCACAAAATGGAGACTTGAACCCAAGACCTCTACTCTCTTAAAATAGCTTTGAACCAATTGATCTAGAGTGAGAGAGAGAGAGAGAGGGGGGGGGGGGGGGGGGGGGGGGGGCTTGGTTTGCGTGCTTGCCTTGAGAAAGCTCTTTTTCCCTACAAAACACAAAACACAAAACACAAAACCCAACACGAATATGCAAAGAAAAACAAACCTTGCGGCTCGAAGTTACCTTTAGCCAAAAAACTAGAAATTTAAAAAAAAAATGTCAAAGTTAGCTTTAGCCGAAAAACTAAATATTTTTCTCAATGTTTCTGATTTTCCGAGATCACACTAAGGTGCAGGGAAAAGAGCATACGCATGAGAAAAATCCTTCATTTCTGTTTCTGATTTGCCCAGATCGCACAGAGTCACAGGGCAAAGAGCATACGCAGAAATGAAAGGTATAGATATGGTTAAAAAAAAGGGCTAAATAAACCAAAACCGAAATAAGCAGAGAGAAAATAACAGTAAACTGCAAAAAACACTGTATACCTCCCGATTTGAAAAATGACGCAGCTAGGGCTACCGGAAACCTTTTCACGTGAAACGAAAAGGGTTCCTCACTGGAACAGATGCTCCAAACGCAACAAAGCAGTCCTCTCGGCCCGAAAGCAGTCAGAAACAGCAGATCTAGGAAACGACAGCCGCATGCAGTTCTACCGGCTTCAGATTTGGATCACCAACGGACGCGGCCCTCAAATAGCTCTGATACCATGTTCTTGAAATGCAATATTGTTCAACAGATGATCAAGTTGCAGACATCTTCACAAAGGCTCTCACAGAGGCGAAGTTCACTAAACTTCGATATATGCTTGAAGTTCAGGAAGTTGTCACTAAGGGGGGATAGGCTCTAGTGCCTCCTTCCTTCTCCTATTGTGTCATATTTGTAAATCCTTCAATCCTATCCCAAGTTGTTCTTAATGGGGGATGTTAGGATATTCCGACACATAGGATATAGTTAAGTTCAACTTGGTCTAGTATAGAGTTAGGTATAGAGTTAGGTAAAGTGTCTTTCTTTACCGTTGTACATTTTGTAACTTACAATCCGACGGTCACGATATGTAGTGATCCGACGGTTCACTCTCACCTCGGTATTACCGACACTTGATCCGTGGCTTGACACCCGATTGGTCCATGAGTTCTATTTAAAGCGCATGGAGGGTCATTGTTCGGGTAATCCGTGCATGAGAGAAGCTTATGTAAATTTTCATTCTTTGATTAATAAATTGCCTGTAGTACCCACGTTGGGACATGCCGTGGACTGTTTCCCTCCTTGCACTTTGAGGATTTTAACCACGTCAAAAATACTGGTGTATTGATTTGAGATCTGGTTGTGAGCGGTGTCCTTTTGGTGTTCTTTCTGAGGAACTTACCCTGTAAATTCCTACACTCTTAGCTTAGCCCGAGTTTCCTGTAGAGAATTCTCAGCTTCCTGTAGAACTATCTTAGCTTCCTGTAGAAGTGTATCAGTTTCCTATAGAGCTGTCTTTGAGTCCATCATCTAAATTCTCTCTCTCCAAGTGAAGGTTTTTGGCTTCCTCATTCATAGGTGATGGTTATCTTTGAATGAGAATCCTCCTTTTTTTTAGTTGTGGCGTCCTCAATAGTAATTGGCTCTTTTGACTGTGGTTTGGGTCTGCCCACTTTTATCCGTGTGCTCCTTCTTGCCTTAAAGTACATGGGGGTCTCCCTTTTTCACTTCCCTTTTTGCTTGGGAGATGTGCTTAAGGCAGCCAGCACAGCTGCTACCCCCCTAGCCAATATCTCAGGTGACTTCTCCTTTTGCTACTGTGTTTCCATGTTTCCTGTAGAAATTCCTGTGTCAATTGTTTTCAACTGTTTCGGTCTGCTTGGCTGGATGCGTCTTTCCTTTTAATTTTTGTGTGGTTGCCTTGGTTATGCCCTCCTTTGTTTGGAATTTTTCAGTCCTCTCTGCTCTACCTGTGTCTTTGATTTAGGTTGCAGGGACATTAAGAATTCCTTCGGTATCTCATCGTCATGACCATGAATTTTGTCACAAAAGGTCATCCAATTGGCATGGGTGAAGAGGTTCACCACCTCAGGATGTTCACGCAATTTCCTGGAATCCGAGGGTTCCTTCCTAGTAGATTCCCCTAGCATGGTGAGAGTGCTATGTTTTAGGCTCTGAGCAGAGAGGGACTGTTGTTTTATGGTTTCCTCCTTTGAACCTCAAGACAGGATCTCTCAGGTGTTTATATTTTAACTTGCACCAATTCCCTGGTTCTAATGCTTTTGCTTCCCAAAACTCGGTTGTCCATGTATATAAGGAAGAATTGGGTTTCCACAGACAGAGTACAGAGCTCAATTTTTATCCCCAGCATTCATACAAACATGAAAACTAAAATTTTTCATACACAAGCTAGCCATCGCGGTGCTTTATCTTCTCTACAGGGAATTCTTTTTTTAATAGGAACCATGGGGGAGAATTTTGATGCAGAACTGACTGAGAAATTCCATGCAACGCACAAGAAAACTATTATTTTCGACTCACAAGCAGACTTGTCTCTAACCCTCCAATTCAAGATAGTTCAATTCACCACTTTTTCGAAATATACCATGCATGGAAGAGTGTTTTTGAGCCTACCTCTCTCGGAATTCCCCATTCGGCGTGGAAAAGTCCAAGCTTCCCTGCTCCGGAAAGCTGTGCCGTACATCTTGTAGAAGACCCCCCTGTTCTTGTAGAACGCTACTATGCCTCTGAGCGAGCCAGATACGCAATAGAACCTTGAAGACATGTAGAAAAATTGGTGGAGGATGACTAGTTAATCATTTTGTGGAAGAGGAGGATGCATACTTCAGTTGCAAGTGCAAATGAACAGCAGGTGGTTTCAGCCGAGCATTTTTAATTGTGGCGTGATTCATGGTGAGGGGATGAGGTGGAAAAATGTGCATTGGCTCCATGCAGATGGCAGTGTTGCCCTAAAACTTCATGTTTTCTACCTGTGATCACTTCCATCAATTACATTGAAGTTTAAACGGTCACCACTACCTGTTTCCAGATTTCCTCCTGAGATGGCTGAGCACACGTGTCGTATTCACCCACCGAGCACTGTTGAACTGGATGAGGGTGGCCAGTTGGTTGGTCACCAAATTTTTTAACCACAACCATCTCATTGTTCATGTAGTTTTCAAATTACATTCATGCAATCAGAGGAACGAGTTTAGTCACATACCTGAAAGTTGAGCATGGTTGCTGTGAGGTGTTGTGGCATTTCATTTGCTTCATGCATTTGTTTATGTGGTTGTGTGATGGCTTGGTTGCTGATTCATGGCTGTTTTCCTTGTGTAGGTGTCATTTGGCTGGATCTAAGCTGCAGGAATTTGTTTCCACGTTCAGACTTGCACCCTCAAGCTGCTGATGTTGAATTTTTACAAGGTAGTGACTTATTTTCTACATTGCTCCCGAATGATAGACCAGATTGATCTGAAACTTTCTGAGCATGTTCCTATCATCATTATGCACATCCCATAGCAAAATTGCAATCAATGGATGCATAGATTTCGAGAAAAATGGAAAATGGCTGAAGATTACAGAGATCAATTTCTCAGAAACCGTGCATCAGAATCGGCTCAAACTGCTTGGGTAGCTTCCTATCACCCATGTGAATGTCCCCATGAAACAGATTTTGAAATGGATGCACGGATATGGAGAAAATGCAAAAATGGCTGAAGGTGATGGAGGCCGATTTCTTGGAAACTGTGCACCGGAATTGGCTGAAATTGCTCGGGCATGTTTCCATCATCCTTATACAACTCCATGTAAAATGGTTTTGTAAACGGATGCGCGGTTTTCACGTGAGAGAAAAAACAAATTTCAGCACTATGTATTTTTGCTTCCAAGCATTCTACAATTTTTTGCATGGAAAGAAAAAATGAGCTTGGGCTATGATGCAGGCATGGAATTGATGGGAGAGAGGTTTGAGAACTTTAGGAGGAGTTATGAACCCGTGAGGAAGCTATCATGTTTGCCAAACTGCCTTTTTGAAATCCATTTCTAGCTTCCTGTAGAAATCCTGTAATTTCTACAGGAACTTCCCGTAGAACACGCAGTTTTTAGGAAAGAAGCACAATGAGATGGAAAAAATGATAGAGAAGGGTGAGGGATGGAAACATGGATGCTTGCAGGCCTCATGGACATATTCCTAGCCTTCTGGTCCTCTTCGGAGATCAATTTTGGCTTGTTTGAAGGCTTTCTGTAGAAGACGCAGAACTTCCTCTAGAAGGCACAGAACTTCCTCTGTCTTTGTTTTAGGCGATCCTCCTAACCTGCAATGTCCTTACTACAACCTGCAATTATTCAATGGAAATTAGGTTTACTTTTTCTTCTTATTTTTTCTCTCTTTTTTTTTTTGAAAACAACTAGGGCACCTCATGGAGGTTTTCACCCTAATTGCCTGCCCTGGGTACCTCCAAGGGAGGTTTTCACCCAGGGATTTTATTCTCTTTTTATTTTCTCTTCTTTCGAACCCATTGACCGCCTCATGAAGGTTTTTAATTAATGAGCTAATCTGAGGCGCCTTTGAGGAGGTTTTAACTTTAGATTTTTATTTTTCTCTTTTTTTCATTTTTTTCATTTTTTCTTTTTTCTACCCTACCCTACTTGAAAAACAAAATCATTTTCAAGTATAAGAATACTTCCAATGGAGCCATGTGCACATCGAGATTAGAGACAAGATGATGTGGAGGCTTGAAATGCATGCTTTGACAGCTATCCGGATTTCAGAGACCAAATGATTTGACTTTGAAGGGGTCAAACATAGCTGAGGAAGAGAGTACTACTGCAACTTAGTGACTGTCTGGAACCATATCTCAATATAGCTCTGATATCCTTGGTCCTTTTGTTGATTTGGATCATTCTCCATGTTTTCTTCTATCATGACCTTCACATCTTCCTCTTTTTGCTGAGCTTTCTCTTGAATACATGGAGGATTTGATGGTAACCATGAGGGAGCACTCTCAATCTTTGATTGTGATGTCTTCTCTTCATCAAGTGCAACCCATGGTTCTTTGATCTCCTCTTTTGAATCTTCTTTTGCTGGATGTGGTCCTTCAATGTTGTCAATATAATCTCTATTTTGCAATACTCTTCCTGAGCTATGGTGAATATCATTGAGCTCAAAAGGAGTTGTTTGAAAATGTTGTGCCTCAGCATTGTAATTGGGTTGAGCTACTCCATTATGTGGGTTTGGAAATGGTGGTTCGGGTAGTTGAGTGGGGGTGTATATTTGAGATGGATGTGGATGGGGTTGTGGTTGGGCAGGCATTTGGGGTTTCCTTGGTGGAGCAGGAGGTGATGGTTGCGGTTGAGCAGGTGGTGGAGGCAAAGGAGCGAGAGGAGTGTTGTACTGGGGCCTCCACCCCTAATGAGGTGCATTCCACTGAGGTTGTGGCTAAGCGTAGGGGTGAAATGGATGAGCAGCTGGTTGGGCATAATATGGAGATGTGAAGGACAAAGGAGGAGGTGTGGACCAGGAAGGATGAGTAGGGGAACCCCAAGAAGGCATGGAAGTGGCTTGATAGGGGTTGTAATAGGTCTGGGATGTCCCTTGCATTTCCTGCTGGTAAGGTATGGGTCCATGTGACCTCCTTTGGTTCATATAATAGAGTGGTTTAATGGCTCCTTTGGACCTCTGATATGCAGCTTTATGCCCGGGCAAGAAAGGGCACTGATTAGTAAGATGGTTTTCTTCACAGACAAAACACACTTCTATAGACTGCAATGGACATTTGTTCCTAGGATGCTTTCTAGTGCACCTAGGACAAAACATGGCCAAAGCCCTCTCTGCTTCCTCATGTCTTCTTTTGATATGCAATGCAACCATCTGCCTTATCTTGCTCTTGCAATCTTCCCACATGTTTTCAATTTCACCTTCAATGGATGAGTTGGAAGAAAAGGTATTGCTCCCAACATTTCTATTTTCAGCCATTTGCTCCAGAGGAATGTTTTCTTCTTCTTCTCCCCTAGAGGTTCTTCAAATATGTCTTGTTGTCCGCCTAAGGGTTCTTCTTAATCACAACCATCGAAGAAGAGAGAAGGTTGGCTGTGTGAAGCAGTGGGGGTGTTGTGCAAACATTTATTTTTGACTTATCTCTACTCCTACAAGGCATGCAAGGAAAACTTTTTGGTTGATTTTTTTCTTTTTTTTCTACTTGTATCTGCAAAACTGAAATAGATTGAATTGCAACTAACTAGAATCTATCTTGCTGAAATGAAAATGTGGAATTGAAATGAAAGAAGGAAAGGACTAATCTATTTTGCTGAAATGAAATTGCAGGAATGAAATGCTAGGCTATGCTTGCAGAATTGAAATTGTGGAATTGAAATGCTAATCTATGAAAGCAGGAAATGCTAATATACTTTTGCAAAAATGAAATTGCAAAATGGAAATGAAACAATCTACTCTACGCTTGCTGAAATAAACTACTTAGCAGAAGGTTGTAGTAGAAAATAGAAGAAAAGCAGCAATCACCAATACTCTGACGCTTCCCCGGCAATGGTGCCAAAAAGATGGTGGGCCCCAGAATTGCAGCAATAATGTTGCAACTCCTGGAGTTCCCTTCTTTAATTTTATCAACCCGGTAGTTCGTAACAAACTTGGAAGTGATGGTGCTATATGCACAAGTACTAGCTCTTGCTGCGACTGTCACTTGATCAGCGGGCACAAGTCCGCTAGGAGCTTAAGCCAACTTCTATGAGCTCTTAGAAGAATCCTTTTAACTGATGGATGAAAGCTAACTCGAAGGGGGTTAATCTACTTGCAGAAAGAAACTGAAAGTGGAAAGGAAATGCAAACCCTAACAAACCCTAGTTTTACCGACTAACCCTACTGGTGCAAGAAAAATGATGAAAGCTACATAAAGGAAGGCCATTGACTCTTAGAAAGGTAAAATGCATGTGACTAAGCTACTTCTGAAGTGAAATCTGAAAAGAAACATCTTTTTGTATTTTTGAGTAAGTTGGCAAAATTATTGTGTATGTGTTTTAATTGTTTTTGACTGTACAGAGGAGGCTTGGCGAAAGGAAATGCTTACAGGAGGTTGGGAAGGTTATAAGAGGGCCTAAGTGATCCCTAGCACCCTTCCAGAGAGTTTCACAGTGATCAGATCTCAAGAAACCGCTTTCGTGAGCTTCTACAGGAAGTCTGCAGGGGTTCTATAGGATGTTCTGTAATTTTTTATAGGATGTTCCGAAAAGATGATTTTGGAGGGTTGATGGAGGAAAAACGGTGGGAAAGTGGACATGGAAGTTGGATAATGATTTTAAGGGGTCTAGGACCTGGTGCATGAGGCTAAGGAGTGATTGGATTTGGTTCAAGGATGGAGGAAGCAATGATGCACAAGAATGTAGAAATTAGGGCAAAGGGAGAAAACGTAGCAAATGAGAGGCAAGAATCTATGTTGGAGGATGAAGCAGGTTGCATGGATGGGGTAAGGGTAGGAGACAAGGTTTCACAGGCACTCTGCACATGATTTTTCAAAACTAACCAACAAAAACTAAGAAACCCAAAGATTTGACTGTTTTAACCTAATCTGACCTAGATAACAGCAAAGAAAATGAACATCAGTTTATTTCCAACGGAATCATGTGAAATAACTATGAAAACTAGGCAATCATGAACCTGAGCATTTAACCACAACTGGTATCAACTTCTGCAAATGAGAACCTATCACTAATAATTGCATGGTGAAGCAAAGACAACGTTTTTTGGTGGCAGCAAGGACACCTTGGTCCCAGCTCATGGTCCCATTGAGGGAGAGGTGACATCAGAGGTGCTTGATAGCATTTTTATGAAGATCTTCTCTGTTATTAACCTATTAAATCAACTTAAAACATAAGCAACTATTTCTATCAACAAAAATGAACTAAATGACCAAACAAGATTGTAACCTACTAGCAGAAATTAATTAAAGACAGCAGAAAAACACATAACAGTGCACGGATGAGGTCCTGGAACTTGGGTTGGGCCCAACCCCAAGAGCTAAACTCTCCCAAAAAGGAGCTCAGAACTGAGGCAAAATGCAACTGATCTCCATTATTCAGAAAATAACCATATCACATAAATGTTTACAGCAAAGGCTCCACAAATGAGCAAAAAGAGAGCAGCACTAGAGTGCTAACCTACTGACTAAAAGAATGACTAAAATCGAACTACCACCTAGCTAACTTCTACCAAAATGACTAACTGAAATGAGGCCCTAATCCTTCTTATTTATACAAATTGAGGACTCCAACAACCCTCCTAAACTTTAGGAACTCAGTTGCGAAAACTTGTAGTTAACAGCACCTTTACTAGCCCTTGCTCAGCTACCCTTGTGATAATTGATGTGGTGGCCCTTGAACTCTGAGATGATGGTGGAGAATTTGAGGTAAGGGCCCATAATGAAGGGGACACCTTCCTACAAATCTTCTCCCTTGTTCTTCCACGAATTTGGCTGCCAAGTGCTTATTAAAACCTTTGATTTTATCTCAAAATTGACCAAAAAACTGCACAAAGCACCCATTAGACTTGTTGGAATAATGACTAACCCAATTCACTCTATTAGCATAAATATAATAAAAAACATGAAATAAACTAATGAGAATGGTGGATTAATTCAAATTAGGAGGTTGAATGAGCCCATATAATTATCCATTTTTAGGGCTCATCATCACCCCCTACTGAAAGTGTTGATCATCCTCTGAGCAACTAATCTATCTTTTCATGTATGATGGCCCTGGTGGCCTCCCTGTCATGCCAAGCTTCTGAAGTGATGTCCTCTTCTCAGTCATGGAACCATGATTTTCTCTTTGCTTCTTCCCACTGCCTGTGCTCCTTTTCTTGTAGCAGTTTTGTTAGCGCCTCAACCTCAGCCTACAACTTCTCCTCTATTTGTTGTTCATCAGATGTTTCCTTGTCTTTCCTTCTTCTTGTGATTGTTTGTCCGCCTTTTCCTCCAATTGCTCGATCTCTCTTAGCTTAGCCCGAGTTTCCTGTAGAGAATTCTTAGCTTCCTGTAGAACTGTCTCAACTTCCTGTAGAACTGTCTCAGTTTCCTGTAGAACTATCTCAGTTTCCTATAGAGTTGTCTTTGAGTCGATCAACTGAATTCTCTCTCTCCAAGTGAAGGTTTTTGGCTTCCTCATTCATAGGTGATGGTTATCTTTGAATGAGAATCCTCCTTTTGTTTAGTTGTGGTGTCCTCAATAGTAATTGGCTCTTTTGACTGTGGTTTGGGTCTGCCCACTTTTATCCATGTGCTCCTTCTTACCTTAAAGTACATGGGGGTCTCCCTTTTTCACTTCCCTTTTTGCTTGGGAGATGTGCTTAAGGCGGCCAGCACAACTACTACCTCCCTAGCCAATATCTCAGGTGATTTCTCCTTTTGCTGCTTTGTTTCCATGCTTCCTGTAGAAAGTCCCGTGTCGATTGTTTTCAACTGTTTCGGTCTGCTTGGCTAGATGCGTCTTTCCTTTTAATTTTTGTGTGGTTGCCTTGGTTGTGCCCTCCTTTGTTTGGACTTTTTCAGTCCTCTCTGCTCTACCTGTGTCTTTGATTTAGGTTGCAGGGATATTAATAATTCCTCCGGTATCTCATCGTCATGACCATGAATTTTGTCACAAAAGGTCATCCAATTGGCACGGGTGAAGAGGTTCACCACCTCGGGATGTTCACACAATTTCCTGGAATCCGAGGGTTCCTTCTTGATAGATCCCTCTAGCATGGTGAGAGTGCTCTGTTTTAGGCTCTGAGCAGAGAGGGATTGTTGTTTTATGGTTTCCTCCTTTGAACCTCAGGACAGAATCTCTCAGGTGTTTATATTTTAACTTGCACCAATTCCCTGGTTCTAATGCTTTTGCTGCCCAAAACTCGGTTGTCCATGTATATAAGTAAGAATTGGGTTTCCATTGACAGAGTAAAAAGCTCAAATTTTATCCCCAGCATTCATACAAACATGCAAACTCAAATTTTTCATACACAAGCTAGCCCTCATGGTGCTTTATCTTCTCTACAGGGAAATTTTTTTTTTAATAGGAACCATGGGGGAGAATTTTGACGCAGAACTGACTGAGAAATTCTGTGCAATGCACAAGCAAACTGCTATTGTCAACTCATAGGCAGACTTGTCTCTAACCCTCCAATTCAAGATAGTTCAATTCACCACTTTTTCGAAATATACCATGCATGGAAGAGTGTTTTTGAGCCTTCCTCTCTCGGAAGTCCCCATTCGACGTGGAAAAGTCCAGGCTTCCCTGCTCCAGAAAGCTGTGCTGTACATCCTGTAGAAGACCCCCGGGTTCCTGTAGAACGCTACTGCGCCTCTAAGCAAGCCCAATACACAACAAAATCTTGAAGACAGGTAGAAAAACCGGTGGAGGATGACTAGTTGATCATTTTGTGGAAGCGGAGGATGCATACTTCAGTTGCAAGTGCAAATGAACAGCAGGTGGTTTCATCCGAGCATTTTTAATTGTGGCATGATTCATGGTGAGGGGATGAGGTGGCAAAATGTACATTGGCTCCATGCAGATGGAAGTGTTGCCCTGAAACTTCATGTTTTCTACCTGTGATCACTTCCATCAATTACATTGAAGTTTAAACGGTCACCACTACCTGTTTCCAGATTTCCTCCTGAGATGGCTGAGCACATGTGTCGTATTCACCCACCGAGCACTGTTGAACTGGATGAGGGTGGCCAGTTGGTTGGTCACCAATTTTTTTAACCACAACCATTTCATTGTTCCTGTAGTTTTCAAATTACGTTCATGCAATCAGAGGAACGAGTTTAGTCACGTACCTGAAAGTCGAGCATGGTTGCTGTGAGGTGTTATGGCATTTCATTTGCTTCATGCATTTGTTTTTGTGGTTGCATGATGGCTTGGTTGCTGATTCATGGCTGTTTTCATTGTGTAGGTGTCCTCTGGCCAGATCTAAGCTGCAGGAATTTGTTTCCACGTTCAGACTTGTACCCTCAAGCTGCCGACGTTGAATTTTTACAAGGCAGCGACTTATTTTCTACATTGCTCCCAAATGATAGACCAGATTGATCTGAAACTTTCTGAGCATGTTCCTATCATCATTATGCACATCCCACAGCAAAATTGCAATCAATGGATTCACAGATTTCGAGAAAAATGGAAAATGGCTGAATATTACAGAGATCAATTTCTCGGAAACCGTGCATCAGAATTGGCTGAAACTGCTTGGGTAGCTTACTATCACCCATGTGAATGTCCCCATGAAACAGATTTTGAAATGGATGCATGGATATGGAGAAAATGCAAAAATGGTTGAAGGTAATGGAGGTTGATTTCTTGGAAACTGTGCACTGTAATTGGCTGAAATTGCTCGGGCATGTTTCCATCATCCTTATACAACTCCATGTAAAATGGTTTTGTAAATGGATGCACGGTTTTCACGTGAGAGAAAAAACAAATTTCAGCATTATGTATTTTTGCTTCCAAGCATTCTACAATTTTTTGCATGGAAAGAAAAAATGAGCTTGCTCTGTGATGCAGGCATGGAATTGATGGGAGAGAGGTTTGAGGATTGTAGGAGGAGTTATGAACCCGTGAGGAAGCTATCATGTTCGCCAAACTGCCTTTTTGAAATCCATTTCTAGCTTCATGTAGAAATCCTGTAATTTCTACAAGAACTTCCTGTAGAACACACAGTTTTTAGGAAAGAAGCACAATGAGATGGAAAAAATGATGGAGAAGGGTGAGGGATGGAAAAAAAACATGGATGCTCGCAGGCCTCATGGACCTATTCCTAGCCATCTGGTGCTCTTTGGAGATCAATTTTGGCTTGTTTGTAGGCTTCCTGTAGAAGACACAGAACTTCCTGTAGAAGGCACAGAACTTCCTCTGTCTTTGTTTTAGGCAATCCTCCTAACCTGCAATGTCCTTGCTGCAACCTGCAATTATTCAATGGAAATTAGGTTTACTTTTTCTTCTTCCTTTTTCTCTTTTTTTTTTTTTTTTTTTTTGAAAACAACTAGGGCACCTCATGGAGCTTTTCACCTTAATTTCCTGCCCTGGGTGCCTCCAAGGGAGGTTTTCACCCAGGGATCTTATTCTCTTTTTATTTTCTCTTCTTTCCAACCCATTGACCGCCTCATGGAGGTTTTCAATCAATGAGCCAATCTGAGGCGCCTCTGAGCAGGTTTTCACCTTAGATTTTTATTTTTCTGTTATTTTCAGTTTTTTCTTTTTTTCTTTTTTTCTACCCTACCCTACTTGAAAAACAAAATCATTTTCAAGTATAAGAATACTTTCAATGGAGCCATCTGCACATCAAGATTAGAGACAAGATGATGTGGAGGCTTGAAATGCATGCTTCGACAGCTATCCAAATTTCAGAGACCAAATGATTTGACTTTGAAGGGATCAAACATAGCTGAGGAAGAGAGTATTGCTGCAACTTAGTGACTGTCTGGAACCATATCTCAATATAGCTCTGATATCCTTGGTCCTTTTGCTGATCTGGATCATTCTCCATATTTTCTTCTATCATGACCTTCACACCTTCCTCTTTTTGCTGAGCTTTCTCTTGAATACATGGAGGGTTTGATGGTAACCATGAGGGAGCACTCTCGATCTTTGATTCTGATGTCTTCTCTTCATCAAGTGCAGCCCATGGTTCTTTGATATCCTCTTTTGAATCTTCTTTTGCTGGATGTGGTCCTTCAATGTTGTCAATATAATCTCTGTTTTGCAATACTCTTCCTGAGCTATGGTGAATATCATTGAGCTCAAAAGGAGTTGTTTGAAAATGTTGTGCCTCAACATTGTAATTGGGTTGAGCTACTCCATTGTGTGGGTTTGGAAATGGTGGTTCGGGTAGTTGAGTGGGGGTGTATATTTGAGATGGATGTGGATGGGGTTGTGGTTGGGCAGGCATTTGGGGTTGCCTTGGTGGAGCAGGAGGTGATGGTTGTGGTTGAGCAGGTGGTGGAGGCAAAGGAGCGGGAGGAGTGTTGTACTAGGGCCTCCGCCTCTAATGAGGTGCATTCCACTGAGGCTGTTGGTTGTGTGAAGCAGTGGGGGTTTTGTGCAAACATTTTTTTTTTGACTTATCTCTACTCCTACAAGGCATGCAAGGAAATCTTTTTGGTTGATATTTTTCTTTCTTTTTCTACTTGTACCTGCAAAACTGAAATAGATTGAACTGCAACTAACTCGAATCTATCTTGCTGAAATGAAAATGCGGAATTGAAATGAAAGAAGGAAAGGACTAATCTATTTTGCTGAAATGAAATTGCAGGAATGAAATGCTAGGCTACGCTTGCAGAATTGAAATGCTAATCTATCGAAAGCAGGAAATGCTAATCTACTTTTGCAAAAATGAAATTGCAGAATGGAAATGAAACAATCTACTCTACACTTGCTGAAATAAACTACTTAGCAAAAGGTTGTAGTAGAAAATAGAAGAAAATCAACAATCACCAATACTCTGATGCTTCCCCGGAAATGGCGCCAAAAATATGGTAGGCCCCAGAATTGCAGCAATAATGCTGCAACTCTTGAAATTCCCTTCTTTAATTTTATCAACCCGGTAGTTCGTAACAAACTTGGAAGCGACGGTGCTATATGCACAAGTACTAGCTCTTGCCACGGCTGTCACTTGATCAGATGGCGCAAGTTTGCTAGGAGCTTAAGCCAACTTCTATGAGCTCTTAGAGAATCCTTTTAACTGATGGATGAAAGCTAACTCAAAGGGGGCTAATCTACTTGCAGAAAGAAACTGAAAGTGAAAAGGAAATGCAAACCCTAGCAAACCCTAGTTTTACCGACTAACCCTACTGGTGCAAGAAAATGATGAAAGCTACAGAAAGGAATGCCATTGACTATTATCAAGGTAAAATGCATGTGACTAAGCTACTTCTGAAGTGAAATCTAAAAAGAAACATCTTTTTGTATTTTTGAGGAAGTTGGCAGGATTATTGTGCATGTGCTTTAACTGTTTTTTACTGTACGGAGGTGGATTGGCGAAAGGAAATGCTTACAGGAGGTTGGGAAGGTTAGAAGAGGGCCTAAGGGTACCTAGCACCCTTCCAGAGAGTTTCGCAGTGATCAGATCTCAAGAAACTGCTTTCGTGAGCTTCTACAAGAAGTCTGTAGGGGTTCTATAGGATGTTCTGTAATTTTCTACAAGATGTTCCGAAAAGATGATTTTGGAGGGTTGATGGAGGAAAAATGGTGGGAAAGTGGACATGGAGGTTGGATAAGGATGTTAAGGGGTCTAGGACCTGGTGCATGAGGCTAAGGAGCGATTGGATTTGGTTCAAGGATGGAGGAAGCAATGATGCACAAGAATGTAGAAATTAGGGCAAAGGGAGAAAACGTAGCAAATGAGAGGCAAGAATCTAAGTTCGAGGACGAAGCAGGTTGCATGGATCGAGTAAGGGTAGGAGAGGAGGTTTCACAGGCACTCTGCACGTGATTTTTCAAAACTAACCAACAAAAACTAAGAAACCCAAAGATTTAACTGTTTTAACCTAATCTGACCTAGATAACAGCAAAGAAAATGAACAACAGTTTATTTGCAATGGAATCATGTGAAATAGCTATGCAAACTAGGCAATCATGAACCTGACCATGTAACCACAACTGGTATCAACTTCTGCAAATGAGAATCTATCACTAATAATTGCATGGTGAAGCAGAGACAATATTTTTTGGTGGCAGCAAGGACACCTTGGTCCTAGCTCATGGTCCCACTGAGGGAGAGGTGAGATCAGAGGTGCTTGATAGCCTTTTTCTGAAGATCTTCTCTATTATTAACCTATTAAATCAACTTAAAACATAAGCAACTATTTCTATCAACAAAAATGAACTAAATGACCAAACAATATTGTAACCTACTAGCAGAAATTAATTAAAGACAACAGAAAAACACATAACAGTGCACGGATGAGGTCCTAGCACTTGGGTTGGGCCCAACCCCAAGAGCTACAAGCTCCCAAAAAGAAGCTCAAAACTAAGGCAAAAATGCAACTGATCTCCATTATTCAGAAAATAACCATATCACATAAATGTTTACAGCAAAGGTTCCACCAATGAGCAAAAAGAGAGCAACACTAGAGTGCTAACCTATTGACTAAAAAAATGACTAAAATCAAACTGCCAACTAGCTAACTTCTACCAAAATGACTAACTAAAATGAGGCCCTAAGCCTTCTTATTTATACAAATTGAGGACCCCAACAACCCTCCTAAACTTTAGGAACTCGGCTGCCAAAACTTGTAGTTAACAACACCTTTACTAGCCCTTGCTCGGCTGCCCTTGCGATAATTGATGTGGTGGCCCTTGAACTCTGAGCTAATGGTGGAGAATTCGAGGTAAGGGCCCATAAATGAAGGGGACACCTTCATGCAAATCCTCTCCCTTGTTCTTCCATGAATTTGGCTGCCAAGTGCTCATTAAAACCTTTGATTTTGTCTCAAAATTGACCAAAAAACTGCACAAAGCACCCATTAGACTTGTTGGCATAATGACTAACCCAATTCACTCTATTAGCATAAATATAATAAAAAACATGCAATAAACTAATGAGAATGGTGGATTAAGTCAAATTAGGAGGTTGAATGAGCCCATATAATTATCCATTTTTGGGGCTCATCAATAATACCTAAAATGAATTATCATTATGTGGTTTGATCATGGATAGTCTAGATCTGAATATGACTGAAGTCTAGAATAGATGTGAAGTTTCTAATTTATTATTTGCAGATATGTATGTTGGTTTTGTTTTATAAAAGCACGTATACACGCAAGTTCGACACATCGAAGTAGGGTATACAATATGAAAATTGAAGTTTGAAGTGGCAAATTGGTTCTAGTGATTGATGAAGAGTTCTAGGTTCTAAATTGTGTTCTAGTGATAGTGGTCTAAATGTTTAGATCAATTGATTGTGATTTGCCTCAGTGATGGTGGGTTTTGAGCGATTGATTCAGTTGTAGTTGATTCAAAGATTGATGATTAAGTTTGAGTGATTGGTTGATGCAGATGTATTTGATGGTTGCATTAGAGTGGTGATTGATTCTAAGCTTCAATATTGTTGATTGGTCTAGTATGAAAATTTGATGAAACGAGGCCTTCAGATTGTGGTGTTGTGTTCCAGGAGTATCCAATCTGAAAAATTTATGAAACATGGTCCCTGGAGGAAGAGAGAAGGTCATAGCCTTCTGTAGGCTAGTTCCTATGTACTGGTAAGCATATCAGTGAGTACAAGAGCTAGGGGGTTGGAGCTCCCTTCCAGTAGCAGCTGGAAAACGAGTGAAGGTTGGAGCCTTCTGTAGGTTGGCACCTACGTATTAGTAAATGGATCAGCTAGTACAAGATCCAAGGGGTTGAAGCTCCATTCAAGTAGTAGCTGGAAAACAAGTGAAGGTTGGAGCCTTCTATAGGCTGGTGCCTACATACTAGTATATGGATCGGCTAGTACAAGAGATAGGGGGTTGTATCTCCCTTCTAGTAGAAGCTGGAGAATGAGAGAAGGTTGAAGCCTTCTGTAGGTGGGTGCCTGCGTACTAGTATGAGTCTGCACTAGTACAAGAGTGTATATAGGTTTTTCTTATATTAAAAGAAGACAACAACAGGTGGTTTTTGTCCCACATTGGGTTTCCACCTTAAATCTTGGTGTTCATGTGTTTTTCTTATGTGTGATGGTTTGTTATGTTATTACTACACATGGTTACTGTTTATATGGTTAATGAAGTACTGATGCACTGATTAAAGATCAACACATGATGAATTAACCAAATCATAAGTTTGTTGGATATACGCTAGTTGCTTTAAAGACAGTTGCGTGTACACACGAGTTACCTTCATTGAAGTAGCGTGTATAAATCCGTGTATGAAATGAAAGTTTTATTGATTTGATAATACTGATTCACCCCCCCCCCCCCTCTCGATATTTTTTCCAACACCTTGGAATCTCCATATGAATTGGGTAACTCGAATTCTCTGCATGCAAAAATTATTTTGGGTCGATTGATAAGTTAATTGGTTGATCACTGTGTGTGGTTGATGTTCCATTTCCACAACTTGACCTCCACTAGTTCTTCTAACAGTTAGAACTAGTTTAACTGACAATAACTCAAATTAACTGAAATAGATTGCTACAAATTAGAAATCAATCATATTGAACTAAACTCAAGCTTCCCCAACTCAAATTAAATGAGTTAACTAAGTGAAAAGTTCCATGTCAGCTCAGTTAACTACATCCAAGATTGATGTTGAAATAGAAATTCGAATTTTCTCTAGTTTGACCAAGGAAAAGTCAAACTAATATTTTCTTGTTGCATTTTCAACACTCCCTCTCAGTAAAAAAGGGATTATCAGCCACCCCTATCCTATGCCTATGGAACTCAAACTTCCCACTTGAAAATGCTTTTGCCAAAATATCAGCATCTTGTTCCTCTATTGGAATGTATTGCAACAAAATTATCTGCCTCTGCACACAATCCTACAAATAGTGATACCGGATATCTATATGCTTGGATTGATAATGAAAAATAGGATTTTCAGAGAGCTTGATACAACTCTGATTATCATAGTAAATCACAGTTGGATCCATCATCTGACCAAACAATCCAAAAAGTATCTTTCTCATCTAGATTGTCTCACATGATGCTTGACTAGAAACCATGTTTTATGCTTATGTCGAGCTAAGTGCTAAAAATATTTGCTTTCTACTGTACTAAGAAACTAGATCCAACACTAAAAATTTCACCTGATGTACTCTTTCGGTCTGATGGACTCCCTGCCCAATCTACATCTATGAAGCCACATAGGTTCACTCCCATAGTCCAAACTGAGTAGTGCCTCTGAGGTACCATAGAACATGCTTAGCTACCCTCCAAAATAATTAGGTTGGCCTAACCATAGCTTGGCTCAAATGTTTGACTGCATAACACATATCTGATTG
Source organism: Pinus tabuliformis (assembly GCA_031772625.1). NCBI lineage: Eukaryota > Viridiplantae > Streptophyta > Pinopsida > Pinales > Pinaceae > Pinus > Pinus tabuliformis. Next base: position 243,502,259 of record CM062818.1, on the reverse strand, counting down.
TGTGTTCACAAGATACATCAATGAACCCAACAACTTTTAGTAAATAGTAGAATCCACTTCCTCACCTAAAGTGGCATCCTCTTTCCTCCAATTGGTTGTTAGAGGTGTCTCCATTGGTTTGCATTTGGCCATGCAGAACCTCTAAAGTATCTCGTTGGCATACTTTCCCTAAGAGACAAACAAGTCCCCAACACCTTGTCATACTTCCAATTCGAGGAAGTAGTGCATGAGACCCATGTCCTTCATTTCAAAATTTCTTGCAAGGTCTTCCTTGCAATATCTGATCAACTTCTCATCACCAGTCATAATCAAGTTGTCAACATATAAGATAATAATTAACAATTTACCTTCTACCAAAATATGATTGAGGTTTTCATCTTCTTCACTTTTGATCTAATGGATCTTCCACCCCATCTGTGCAACCAGAGCAAGGATTGACCTAATGGATGAGTACCTTTCCACAAGATAAAATGTCTCCTCATAGTCAACCCCCTCAACCTAAGAGTACCCCTTGGCCACAAATCTCACCTTGTACGTTTCTATGCTTCATTTTGCTGCATACTTCACCTTGAAGATCCATCTCAAACCCACAACTAATCTTTCTGCTAGTCTTGGGACCATTTCCCAAACACTGTTATTTGCAATGGACTCATACTCCTCCACCATTGCATCAACCCATACTATTTTTCTACCTCTTCCTTGAAAGAGGATGGCTTAGTCTCTACAAGCTCAGTCATTAGAGCCATGTAGCCAGTGTACCGATCTGGTGACCTTCTCTACCTACACTGATTTGAAGTAGCACCCACATTCTCCCTCTCATTTTGCATAAGTATATCAACTTCCCTTGTCCTTTTCCTACATTTTATGGATGGTTCTTCTTGAGTGGCTATCTCCACTCTTTGCTCCTCAAGTTGTGGTTTCTCCATAACTTCTTGAGGTTCCTCCTCTGGAGCTAAGAGCTCCTCTTCTAATGGGATCAAAGATCCCTCTCAAGAGAGCATCACATAGCCTTATCTTCATCAAATTTTACATCCCTTCACACAACTATCATTTTGAGGGATGGAAAGTACACACGGTAGTTGTGGGGAGTTTCTATGTAACCCACAAATACCCCCAAATATGCTATCGACTCTAGCTTCTTCCTTGATTCTTTGGAGACATGGCAGTAAATAGAGGTTCCAAAAATCCTAAACTGTGACACATTCGACTTCCTCCCCGATAAATCCTCCTTTGGTGTAATCATGCCAAGAATCTGACGAGGAATTTTGTTCTCCAAATAGACTATTGTGTTTCACACCTCAACCCACAAATGTAAAGGTAGGACATTATCATGCAACATCACCCTTCTTGCTCCCATAATACTACAACTCTTCCTCTTAGCCACCCCATTTTTTTGTCGCTTGTGGGGTGCTATCAACTCTCATCAAATGCCCTCTTTTGCACACAAATTTTTAAACTCATTCAACACACACTCACCTCCAGTATTGCTCCTAAGAGCCTTCACCTTATTTCTCGTTTCTTTCTCAACCAGTTCTTTCAATTCTAAGAACTTGGAGAAAGTCTCATCCTTCTTTCGCATGCAGAAGATCCAACACTTATGTGAGAATTCATCAATAAAAATGACAAAATATTTGTTCCTGATAGTGGAGGTTGTCAAGAAAGGTCCACATACATCAGAGTGGATCCTTTCAAGGACTACATGTGGTTTATTATCCCGATCATGGAAAGTGGCTTTTGTGTACTTCCCCAAAGTACACCCTTTGCATGTATCTTACTACTCTAGTGCTCCTTTGGGGAGGCCTGTGGTTATCTACTACATGATCTTCAAAGTTCCATAATGAAAATGGCCAATTATTCTATGCCAAAGTTCTCTGGCATCTCAGCTCTGCACCTTCTTTGCCTTTATGCTCAATGCAGCATAATCCTCCACATCTAGCTTGTACATGTTCCTCACATGAACCCTGATCTTATTCACCTATCTCATGGCTATGTGTATCAGGAATTCCTTTCCTTTATTGAATATCACATCATAACCATGGTTTTCCAAAATTGCAACGAAGGAAATATACTTCTTTAGACCCAGAACAAACATCACATCCTTGAGTATGAGAGGGGATCTTGACTCCCTCTGAAAGTTGACTGTACTAATGCTAGTTGCATTGTACCTTCCATCATCTCCCATCTTGATGTTCATCTGGAGATATTTCTCCCCCAAATCACTAAAAAAATCTCTATTCCCCATCATGTGGAACAAGGCACCATTGTCTAAGTACCACATGCTCCCCACCACTGTACTAGCCATGCATCAAATGAGATTAAATTCAAGCTCAAACTATGAATCCAAAGCTTCACCTGGTACTCATCACGAGGTCTTCTTTCTTTTCTTCTTATGTAGACACTTCGTGGCATAACTCCCGAATTCATGACAATGAAAGAACTTGATTCTAGACAAGTATTTCTTCTTACCCCCTTGACCAGATTCTTCTTTGGATTAGGATTTATTCCCTTTCCTCTTCCTTTCCTTTCTAGCCAAGGAAATTTTTTCTTCATCCTCGCCCTTGGATGAATTCCCATCTTTGGTATTCCGCCTTATTTCCTCCTGCACCAAGTCAGACCATAGGTGCTCCCAATTTGGTAGTTTCCCCTCCCATTCATTGAATCTTGGTAGTTGTGCTAGTTCTTGGGAAGGTATAGAAGGGCTAGGTTTACCAAATCATATTTTGCAATAGTAAAACCAACTTGACCAAATTCATCACAACACTATGTGAACCTACTCAAATATTGAGGAATAGTGTTGTTCCTCTACATCTTGATATTTCGAAGTTTATCCTAGAGCATCAGCTTCCTGTGGTCACTACTATCTGGAATGAAGTTGTCATTTCTTTCCACATTACATATGAAGTCCTTTTCCCATGGATATTTTAGAAAATGTGGTCTCGTACCCCCCCTAGTATGATTCTCCTCACCTTTGATACACACTTCTTCCATTATGCTAGATCCTGAGAATCAGTTGTTTTTGGTTTCAGGATGTCATTATCGATGAATTCCTTCAATCCATTATATTCTAGCACTACCTCCATGTGTTCCTTCTAAGAAACATAATTTTATATTCCCTCAAGGGCATACTCGATTCTTAGCCCATAGAAATCCATCCTTCTATCTCTGAAGAATTGATCATGCAAATCTAATCCTCCTATAATAAGAACTTCAAAATTTATTCTTTATTGTAAATCCTACTCTAATACCATGTAGAAAATATTGTGTAGATCTGAAATTGCTCATGAAATTTACTAAAACACAAGACTCAAATCTACTTTACTATTATGTGGAATTCAATTCATGATCAAGAACACAAATCATAAACATGCAAGAAGAAACATCACGCATGCATAAATATTTATCGAGGGGAAGAAACTGCTCAAAACCCCTTCCTATATGTATTGCATTAATCAAAGAATAGAAATGAAATACATATGTTACTCAAGATTGAGCACAACCTACAAGTGTATAGTCTATCCCTATGCCTGACTGACTAACTCTAGCCAACACTTAGCCAAATTTCAAGCCCTCCAATATCCTATTTCCTTGTGCTATTCCTTGAGGAGATTAGCCCCTATTATTTAGGAAATTCCCACTATTAATTGTGCAATTCCTCTGGGTCCTTCCTCAAACTGCATGCACCGCCTGTACACTTGGGAATAGTCTACAATCGATAGTACATTGTATTAGAATCTCCATCTCAACTTGGTAACTGGAATTATTTGCATGCAACAACTATTTTGGTTTGATTGATAAGTTAAATGGTTGATCACTGAGTGTGGTTGAAGTTCTACCTTCACAACTTGATCTCCACTAGTTCTTCCAACAGTTAGAACTAGTTTAGAAGACAACAACTCAAATTAACTAAAATAGATTTCTAAAAATTAGAAATCAATCATACTAAACTGAAATCAAGCTTCCCCAACTCGAATTAACAGATTTAATTGAGTGACAAGTGCCATGTTGATCCGGATTTAAGCAGGAACGCAATAGATTACAGAGATAACCATAAATACAGAGATGCGATAACCATAAAAATAGAGATGCAGCGGAAATAATACTTCATTTCACTAATGGAGAATACTGAAATATGCTTACAAATAGAAATGACCCAGCTAGGGCGATGGTAGCTTATCTCTGAGAAGAGATGTGTCGGCTACATGCCTCTGAACTGTTCCAAACTGTCTTTACAATGAGGCTCAAAGGCCTATTTATTATTGAGAAACAATGGAAAACCCTTAACATTCCAAAACCTAACCCTAGAAGATGAAAACGCCAAACTATGGGCCCCATTTGGGTAAATTGGTACATCAACTTCCAGGGGTCGTAACTTTGGCATACGATCTCCGTTTTACGCGCATGATAGCCCGTTGAAAAGATCTTTCTGAGGACTATAACGCAAACAACGATTTTTTATCAAAAAAATCACAGGAGCGGGATTTCCCAAAAAACGTCGTTTAGGGCCTCAAAACGGCTCCGGAAGTTTAGGACCCGAAAACTGCTAAAAATAGTAAATTGTGCTATAATTAAGGAAACTGAAAATGTCAAGAGGGACAATGGTGGGGGTCTAGGTGGACTTGGCAGGTGGCCACCAATATCCACCTGGATCACATGTCACCTCATTTAACTACCTCCAAGGTTTATGTTGAAACAAAAATTTGAATTTCTATAGTTTGACCAAGGCAAAGTTACACTGAGATTTTCTTGTTGCATTTTCAACATCATATGAAATGAGTTATGGTTTTTTGGCATGTGGTATTAATGAGCGACGATATTGTCCCATGGTGTTGTCACAAATCCTATTCATAGATTAAAAATATACATGATGTATTAATTCTTTCTATCGTTAATAATACTAAATAATTATTTTTACACCAATAGGTGTTCCCTTTCAAAATTGTTCACCACTAACTCTTTTCTACCCTTTCACCTCTTCTGTGAATTTTATCCCTCTGGTCTGATAAAATTCAGTGGTAAAGAAACCATTATTTCCTACAAAGTAATAAGCTTGAAGTAATGATATTGTGGGAAATGCAAAGTATATTTACGTTGATACCTTTTGTAAGCCTTGTTCCATTTGGGCCTCCACAGTTTTTCCTAGGTGGGCATGTAAGCAACCCTAGTTTGACTATGGATATAATGCAGAAATCTGACTGGGTACTCTTGAAAACCAGGCTTCAGAGCCCTCTTCTAAATCTAACGATGGTTGTGTATCCCAAGCTTTGAACATATGTCCAACTACTTTTAATTGATAACTTCGTCATGTTACTCTTACACTTCAAGTATCATGGCAAACAAAGACAGTGAATTTCATGATGGATGACCAAAGCCCTACAAATTTCATGATCCACAACTAACTATTTTTCTTATGTGGTAGGTGTTTTCTCGTCATGTCGAGTTAAGAGTAACTTCATTTTATCTATCTAGTAGTGAAGTTCTATCAGTTCTATTCAAAACAAAATAGTGTCAAAGAGGAAGGGAACTTGGATAGTTTATGCTATGATTGTGTTGCAATGAAGTTGTGTTAGTTCTACTAGAAACAAAAAAATGGTGAAGAGAAGGGCACTTGTGTCTGAGAATTTATGTTCTGAACAGGTTAGAAATATGCAATTAATTTCTTTATAGTTTCCTTCAATTATATATACCAATCATATTTGTGTTTTAAAGTTATAGTTTTAGTGATGCAATCTGATTTTCATCTAGCATACAAGAAAAATTACAAGCAAAGTAAGAGGAAGCGACTGATAAAAAACTAAATTTTAACTGTATATCCTTATTTCTATTTGCCCAACTTGATGGTAAATTTTATCATTTTTTTCATGTACTAGAAAAAACTTATTCAGATACATTACAATTACCCCTCAACAAAGTTCATCATCTTATTCGTCAAACATATTGACTCAAGGAAAAAATCCCCCCCTACTTAAAACCCTATGTCTTAGAGAGTTTCCAAAAAATGAAGGTGAACACCCAACAAATACTTATGGTGACCTAGAAACATAACATAACTTGCATTCTTAACTTCATCACATCGACAAATTATTGTATTGTGATGAATAGAGCTAAGGAAAAAGCACATACTGCTTATTTAGAAGAGCAAGTGCAAAATTTATTGAGAAGGATACAAGGGCAGTTAGCTCTTGACGTGAGGTGGAGCGAATGAAAATATATTTATTTGAATTCCAAGGAAAAATAGATTTTAAGTTAGGCTTTGTTCCTTATCAAAACCCATGTAGTGGAAATGTGAATGGGGGAGACTACAATGTTCAACCTCTTAATTGTGATGATTGTGAAACTATTGTGCCTTGTTTTCATCCATGTTTTTAATTGCCTAAAATTGATAATGATTATGAGGTGGTCAAAATGATAATATAATGATATGTGAGATAGTTTGCAAAATTACTAATTCTAAGGATTAGGTATTTACTCTAGATAGATATTTGAGTCAACAGTATTTAAGACTAAAAGGTATAGAGACAAGTGATTTTATGGTACCTAACACTATGTCTTTAACATGGAATCTCACCAAACTTACAGGATTGGTCTCTGGGTATCAACATTAGAAGTACTGGCTTTGTTTAATTGATGAATCTATAACTAATATATGTAAAGATCCATGTGAAACATGTTTTAAGTGAGGCAATTAAAATTTGATCAAGTTGGCGTCTTCTTGTAACCCACTGATAAAGCTAATATATGTATTTTTATTTATCCTAGTATATATCTGGTTTTCCATATGTTCTTCAATAATATTAGATTGCTTGTCCTTCTTGAGGTATACCCAAGTGGGAGAATTGAGAGAAAGAGATACTTGGGAGGTGGGATCGAAAGTATTTACTAGTATTTCAAACTAGTTGTGCCACGTATTTATTAATTTTGATGGTAATGAAACTTGTAACCTAACCATGAAATTATGAAGCTACAACAACACATAAGAGTAAGTGAGTTCATATTGAAGATGTAGATAAATAACTTATTATAAGTATGAAACCATAACCACGTTCATGACCTAAATAGGATCATCTATTAATTCTGCAACAAAACCTCCATAAAGAGTGTTTGTATTGATCCATTTGGTTGCATCCTTTTAAATGTGTTTGCATTACCCTATACAAACTCATTATGGGGGGACATTTAGACGCTCTAGCCACTTAGGAGTCTCCCCTACACCCAACCTCTTTAGGAAAATATAACGATTCATAGTGCAATGCCTCGATGCTTCAAACTATCCCAATTAGAAATTGACTAAATAGTTCCATGCAGAAAACTACACTTTGTATTTCCATATTTTCTTATTTTGATAAGGATGAGGGAACAAATATAAACAATCAAAAGAGCAACAATTACATCACTTCTAAGAATTCTATGAAACTCAATAGTCATAACTCAATGTGATTATATGACAACTTAGTGATTGTCATTGACTAAATCATGAAAAATGCCACAACTTCAATTCACATCTATATTCCAAATTTTAGATAGCTAAAAAACATGCAAACTTGTTATTCATTCTCCAAGTCTAGGAGTTGATTTATTCTTGATTTCTAACTTATCCTTATATTATGCTCACCATACTTGTTGAAGTTTCTAGGTGAATGGATTTGTTTTACAGTGGTTTCTAGTCTATATTATTATCTTCCAAATTTTTGGAATCTAGTTGAATAATTTTTTTGCAAGTATTAACAATTTAAATGTTTCTGCCTGAAGTCTTGGTTGGTCTATCATATACTGGTAAATAAGTTTTATATGCCATTTTGTCTTAGATGTTTTGGTTTTGGGGATTTTGATCATAAGGAGGATGTTTTCATTTGTTTTTCCTGGAAATGAAAGATTAAAAAGGGAGTTTCAAAGAGTTTCATGATTTGATTTTCTCAATCAGCAACATATACTTCTCTAAATATATGGATGTCATTTTTGGTGCAATCATTTTTATGGAAAGACCATGAATTTTTCACAACATTTTCTTAATATGTATTCCCCAGTTGTATGAATTATACAGCTTGTCAGAGCTTCGTATTGACAATGACTATGTCTACACTTTCCATTGTGAAAATGCTACAAGGACTTACGTGTCCAACTGCAAAGGAGAAATTATTTATGGAGAAAAGGGTGACCTACTTTATAGGGCCAACTTCATGAATAGGTCCTTCAACAATTCTATTTTTGTAAGTTCAATGTGAGAAAATATAAGTCAAGCATTTGTGGAGGTCAAGGAACCTTACATAGAATCCATTCATGGGTAGAATTTGGCAATACTTGACAAGATGAAAGATGGGATCCCACAAAACAAGTTGTAGAGGGATATGCATGAGTTTCCAAAAGATATTACTAAAGGTGATTCTCACAACAATGATCATTCAAGATAGTTGGGTTGATGTAAAGCTTTTTATTCCCTCGGGTTGGATTCTTCTTGTGAGGAAGGAGTTGTTTCTTTTCTTGAAACATTGAATGATAAGAGAAATATTGAAGGTGCAAGGAACAAGAAACTAGAAATATCAGTTAATGAGGATCATTGGAAGATAAAATATCTTAAAGATAGGAATGGGCATGAACATCCTAGTAATAAAATATATTTTCATGTGCATTCTCTTGGGGATAACATGGGAACAATAAGCACATCTGAATTTTCAAAAGAAAAAAAATGGGTTGAAGGAGCTAGACAAGAGGATAATTAAATCCTTTTTTTTTCAAAACATTTAAGGTCGGAAAAGACATTCTACAAAGAAGAAATTAAGATAGTAAATGCTAAGTCATGTATTTATTTGAATATCCAACTGACATCTACTCATGAAAAACCTTTTGTTAAAGTTGAAGAAATATATATCCATGTTATCCCTGTTGCAATAGTCATGGAAGGAATGGAACACATGGGTTACAACAGTCATTTCAATCCTTTTGGTAGTTCAATTGGAGGCTCTTTACTAGCAATTCTTGTTCTAAGTATTTTACAGATATAAACGGGTGGGTTTGATCAAAGACAAGAAATCATTTTTTGTGAATGGTATCTCTCAAGATCTTCTACTAATGAGTCTGACAATAATTGAAGGCATGTTGAAGGAGCTCTTCCAAATTCTAAACATGAAATAAATCAAGATGAGATATGTGGGAAGGCAACGCAAGGTGGATTAAATTTTTTAGAATCAAGTAAAAGGGAAGGAGTTAATGAAAAAGTGAGACACAATTTTGTCAATCTAGAAATGGAAAACTACTCCCAAGAATGCACCTCTAAAAATATGGAGTAAAGAAATATGAATAAGGTATGTAATATGTTTGTGAAGAATACCATGGAAGAACTATGGGAGATCTCTTTGAACATATAGATAGGTTAGAAGTCATGCCTAGCAACAAAATATGGAAGAAAGACTAAACCTAATTTTTGCTCAAGTTTCCTTTGTCGGGGCACTCTAAGTTGTCTGAATAATTCACAAGTTTTGGCTCATTATATTACTTGCAGTGATTTTTGATCAATAAACGTCCAAGATGAACGATCTATAGGTAGTAGTTTTTAGATCAACTTCATAAATATTTAGATCTCAGGTGTTTGTAGGGTATTTTCTTTAGGATCCATGTTTTTTAGATGTATTTCCACATAGAAAAAATTACAATAGCCATCTCTAAATCTTGAAGCAGATTGTAAGGAAAAAACAACATGCTTTCATTCAGATAAACCTCATCAGAATTGCTTGACAGAAGAGTGCAGCATGTAAATTAGATAGATATTATCTTGATTTAATGAGTGGTGGGAATTGGCCCTTTGAATGGATTTTTGATTCATTCTTTCCTTAGAAAAGTAACTCAACCGATTCTTTCTTCCTGTTACAAAAAAATTTCAATCCTTGTGCTTTGTGACATTTGAATAAAATAAAAATATCATTTTTAGACATGTTGTTTTACCATGATAAAATTTTTTTCTTCAATTTAATGTTGAAAATGCAGCAAGAAAATCTAGTGTTGACTTTTCCTTGGTCAAACTATATTAAAATTTTAGTTTCTATTTCAGCAGAATACTTCGAGATAGTTAACTAAGGTCACATGGCTCTTGTCACTTTGTTAACTCAGTAAATTCAAGCTAGAGGCACTTGAGATCAGTTATACATGATTGATTGCTAATTTGTAACCGTCTATTTCAATTAATTTGAGTTATTGTTAGTTTAACTAGTTCTAACTGTCAGAAGAACTAGTGGAGGTCAAGTTGTGTATGGGGAACTTCAACCACACTTAGTGATCAACCAGTTAGCTGATCAATCCACCCAAAATAATTGTTGCATGCAGAGAATTTGAGTTACCCAATTGAGATGGAGATTCTAAGGCAATGTACTATCTTTTGTAGCATATTCCCATATGTACAGGTGGTGCATGCAACCATAGATTGACCTAAGGCTATTGTGCAATTCCTTTGTGTGAAATTTCTTAAAAATAGGGGCAATTTCCTAAGGGAACAATGCAAGGAAATAAGAACTTGGGAATGCTTAAAACAAGGAAATAAGAACTTGGGAATGCTTAAAATTGGTTAAGTGTTGGGCCAAGTTCAGTCAGTCAGGCAAAGGGATAGAATATACACTTGCAGCATGTGCTGAGGCTTGAGCAAGCATTGTATTTCTTCTCTATTCTTTGATATGCATTATAGATAGTAAGGAGTTTAGTAGTTTTTTTCTCCTAGATAAACCTTTGTGCATGTGTGATGTTTCTTTTTGCATGTCTATGATTCTTGTTTTAGATGGTGAAGTAACTTCCACATATCAGTAGAGTAGCTTCAAGTCTTATGATTTAGCCAATTTCATGAGCAGTTTTGAATCTACACATTAATTTTTACATTTAAAAGGACAATTTTTCCAATTTAAGAATTCTACCAGCAACCCTTTATAGCTTTTGGAGCAATTGCTAGTAAATACAATTATAATTTAATTAATTCTTATGATTTTTTAAATTTTAACAACTCCAAATGCATGATGAAGCATTTTTTATACTTATTATGGATCAATGGAATTGACCATCCATTTAATTTATATGGCTATACTAGTATATAACCTTAATTAACTAATATTATGATATAAAACTCACTCTATATTATAATATTAATTCTAATATTAATAATTAACTAATTTATATAAACAAACATATAATATAGTTGGTATAATTACATGAATAGGCATCTCTATTTTAGAATAGGGTTTCTAGAATTTTAATTTAATTATCAATACTTATTAGGTGCATGCATGGTAGAGATTTAACCTCAAAATAGTACTTTATAATATTCATAGTGGCATATACACAAATCAAAGAACGAGATTATCCACAAAGCAATTATGCCATTTTTTTTATTTTTAATAATATTCATAGTAGCATACACAAATCAAAAATTGAGATTCATTAGTAAAGCAATTATGTCATTTTCATATAAACAAGTGTTATATAAGTGAGTTATGATTTTATGAAGTGAATTATGATTTTTTGGACATATAATATTGATAAACCATAATATTATGATAAAAATCTATTGACAAAATTAAGGTAAATATTTTCATACTTATGAACTACATTTGTGGATTCGAAACATGGATCATTGAGCTAACATGAATGTGATGTGATGGATCCAAAAAATTTTAAAATAATTTATGCCAATTAATTTTATAATTAATTAATTTATATCACTGCTTTTAGAAATCTTCTAATTTTTTAGGTGAGAACATCTAGTATTTTTAATTAGAACATTTTCATAAAAGGGCAGCAGCTAACCAGCCTGCCATAGGGCATTAAATGCCGGGTTATATGCAGGCTGGATAACCCAATAACGCCCGCGCCCATTTCTTATTTATCTAGTCTCCACTCGCGCGTGTTATTGAGTTATCCAGCCTGCATATAACCGGGCATTTAATGCCCTATGGCAGGCTGGTTAGCTCCTGCCCCATAAAAGTAGTCTATTTTCAATTAGAATAGTTTGCTAACAGAAAAATACGCAATTGGATCCCATGACTTGGGACAATATGAGACTACACAATAAAAATACAATGTCATTACCATTTCTAACAGAAAAATACTCGCAAACAGAAATCCATGGCGTATTCTCAGCTTTGGTGGTTGTCCTGAGTGCATGAACAACAGCTTCGAGATTTTTGAGGTGAGGAAGCCGGAATTGCATAAACAGAGACACACAAAAGCATTTTCTTCCACAGAAAAAAGCAAACTGCTTTCATTGAAAAAAGTAGTTTACATATATCCCCCACCTTTACGAGTAGTTTAAAAAAAACATATACCCCCACGTATTTTATGTCATAATATGGTTTGGCCGGACAATGAATCCTGAAGATCTCCGTCATAAAGCAGGTAGACTGTTTGCATGACAGTTGTGGATTACTATGCGTATCAGTGTTCCACAATTATACATAGAAATTGTAATGAGATACATGTATAAATAAATGATTAAGAAAAAGTTACCATCAGGATAAAAAACTAATAAATATTCAAATGTGGGTGTTAGTCTTTATTATTTTTATTCATCAATCTTGCAAAATCGTTACAAGAAATAAAGCAGGCCTGTTTCCAGTTATGGCCTAAAAATGTTCCCAGAAAACGCTCCACGGAAAACAGCCTCAGGTTTTGTTCAGAACCCTGCCAATTTTTCATAACACCTATGTAGAATCTGTTTCTATTGAGGCAAGATATGTATGTAATAATCAAGAGACCCGTCTTTAGGAATAAATTCCACTGCCTCGAACCAAAGTGGCACTCTGGTCTACCTGCACTGCGACTGTTGCAGATACTTTGGTATCCGCCTCGATTACCACTTTGTTGCGAGAGACATTTCTGAGAGCATGCCTCGGAAACGATGCATCAGATGTATAGAAAGAATATTGAACATGCTGAATTAGGTTTGGGAAGAGGAGGAAGGGATTAAAATCTAGGACCCATTTGGTTCCTTTGCCCTTGACTGTACCTCGAGCTACAGTCGATTTAAGTGTCATTCCACGGGCACTGTTCCTGTCAACAACCGTCTGAGTAATCGATTGAAATCGCCCTGCCAACTGGACAATGTTCACGCCCTTCCCAGAACCAGTAAACATATTGTCTACAATGTTGACTCCTGATATTATTTTCCTCCGTGATGATTTCAGCACCACGTTGGCATCCCCAATAAATAAACTATTGGTAATATCAAGCTGCACAGGATCCTCTGCAACAATGGCGGTATAATCCAAATAACAACCGATGATCCTCGTCTGAGTCAATCCACCGAGCTTTAGTTTGATTCCAACTCCTCCGAAGCCCGTGGCCTTGTTATAACAGTGAACTCCTGTGAGGATATTGGCTTGACCTGTCACTACAATCCCCACAGCAGCCGAAAAGATGACAACGTCCGTTACAGCGTTGTCGTTGCCCATGAGGCTTATGCCCACGCCGCTGAATTTCTTCTCGTCGGGGCTTCCGCCGGCGGTAATGCGCTGCCCCAGGAAGGAATTCCGGATATATGTCTCGTGCCCGCCCTGAACCATGATGCCAGACGACTTGAAATGCGAGATATAGCAATTATCGATGTTGATTCTCAGGGAATTGATGACTAGAATTCCCCCGCCTCGAAAATTTGCATCCAACATCAAATCCGCAGGGTAATGTCCTCGTATGACGCGCTACGGTGGGCGCTGTCCATCATGGCGGCAGTGAGCTCGTCACCATAGAGGTTTGTACTGAGCTTAGCATCGGTCGGGGACCATAGCTCGATCAAGTAGCGATCCCTTGGAAAATCTTTAGAAGCCCTCAGGGTTCCACCATGGATCTATTAGTAATTAATAATCAGTTAGTAATTCGGTCGAAAATACCTGCAATGTGATTTACACTAACACACAGATTTTATTCAATTTCATTTCGTTACCAAGACATTGCCGCCTCCGCTTCCAGGCAGTCGGAGAGGTCCGCTGATGAGATAATTCCCCCCTTTGAGATGAATCTCAACGCCTCCGAGGTCGGGTACACCGGACATAGTGTGCTCGCTCCTAGCTACATTGAAAGCCTCTTTGATCGCCGCCAAGATAGCCTGGGTACTGTCCCTGGCTCCAGTCGGATCGGCGCCATAATCTGTAACATAAAACCAGCGTCCTTTCGACGGGACCTGCGCACCACCGACTAACAGAAAAATTAAAAAAACTAAACAAAAACTGATCCTCATTTTTGAAATTGCAGCAAAATGTGCTATCTCCATTAACTACCGTTTCATTGTCAGTCCTGGGCGCTGTAGCCAGCGATTGAGTCAATTTCCAGCGAGCAGCTAAAACTCTCTCGGCATCCGCCCGGTTGAGATACTTGGGAATATTGGCAATCGAAGAATCCCGACTCTCCAGACTCCATTTCGAGAAGGATTTCGCGTGAGCAAAAGGCTTGGATGATCTCAAAGTCCTGCGACTATCCACGTTTGATAAAATTTCAAGCAACGTCATCACAACCAAGATCGAAACAATTCTTAGGATACCCATAACTCCTTCTCCCCTTCCTAATTCCTTGCCGCTATAAATTAATTTGAAAGCAATGCTCGCCTGGCTGCGTAAAAACTCTATGAGCCGCTGGTTTCTGCAGTTTCACGGCCACCTTGCCCTCTTTTCTATCGACTCATTGCAGCATATTTGGGCAGGCCTTTATCCTTTAGGATTAAAGGTCTCTGCCAATGGCGTAATGTGAGTGTGTAATTTTATTGCCGTATTGCAGGCTCACGTGGCTGCAGGGCCCTACTTTTGGGGAGTTATTGCCGCATTGCAGGCTCACGTGGCTGCAGGGCCCTACTTTTGGGGAGTTACAGCGGCCCTTTTAGTGTAATCACGTAGGTTCTTCAAATAGAATCACGTGTATCTCGTCTTGCAGTTGTTTGGACGGTGTCGTACTCATATAAATTGTTTTGTTTCAAATTCCAATGCGGGAGGTTTCCTCGTTTCTGTTCAATTAATTAATTAATTTAAATTTATAGTAATTGGATTGGGAATATTTGACTTTTCAAATTAGTTATGGTGTTAAATGAATTGTTTTAAATAGATTTAAACTTCATATTTGATTTGAAATGGATCAATAGAAAGACTGATTTGAAATGAATTAATTAATAGAAAGATAATTAGGAAGATTAATTTATTTTTTTAAGGTTTTTTTTTTTTTAAGAATAATTTTAATTTTTTTTTTACCAACTTAAATTTTTATTAATTTGAGAAAAATTATATATTGTTTTTTGGATGGGTGAATGGGAAAGTAGATGGAAGATTATTGTCTGGGTGTTGATATCCTTGCCTAAGCTCTCGATGAGATAAAATCGGGAGTTCTTTTGTTATTCAAGGGAAGAGCAAGTTGTATGGACTAGGTGCTCTAACCTCATCTCAACTATGAGATTGGACACACTCGTTACCTTAGGTGCAAAGGCGTGTTGTTTTGGGCATGTTGGATGTTTGCTATGTGTAGTGACACCATATGACAATATGGACCGACATAAGGAGAGTGCACAGACATGGAGCATTATCGAAGTAAACAAGCATGGGGTCAACTAGACAAAGGATAGGTGTTGAACATGGCACATGATGAATCAGTCGGTTTCCAAACAGGTGCACACATTTGTGAGAGTATGGATACATAGGTTGACCAAATGTGAGAAGATGGAACAACACCACCAAATATTGCAATGGTTTGCTAGCATTCGTTTTAAGAGGAATATACACAAGCACATATATATGCATGATAAGTTAGGGAACTGGGAATCTTTAACCAGGGTGCATTTAGCACAACAGGTGTGAAGGAGGGTTGCATGACTTAAGATGCTAATTCAAGAACAAGTTGAGTGGGTGAGCGAGATTGCATAATTGTGCAATCCAAGCAAGGAGTAGTGAACATTCTTCATGTGACTTGGAGTGGGTGGAACAAGGCACAAGACACAACTGAAGTGTGAGAGGGTGAGATTGCATGCCCAAGAGGTGCATACCAATGAATTGAGCCACAACAAGGAATATAGATGTGGTAACAATGTGCAAGGTGTGGTTCATGGCTAAATGATGAATAAGTGAGGGGAAATTTGCACAGAACTATTTTTGTGTGCACTTGGTGAAGCTAGACTCAACTTTGTCCCTAATTTGGATTCTTTTCCTTTATGTGTTATTTTTCTATGATCTTTAATTCAATTTTCTATGAAATTCATATACAATTATGATTAATTAGGAATTCATATCACTTGTCATTTCTCTTTACTTGTCTTCAAAATTCTACCTTTGTAACACCCTCCTCCCACATATACCCAAGAAACCGGCCAACCGAGGTAAACATGCGACAAGAGGCCACTATGATATTATTTGACCTCATAAGTCACGTTAAGGAAGTGGAACCGACGGAAACACACCATATAAACATTAATCATTAGCTACATGACCCTTAGGAACCAATCCAATGCTTAGACAACTTGCCTTGGGGTCCCACTGAACTCTTGGATAACTTAAGCCTCAATTGCTCTCATTCCATAGGCATGAGGGTGACCAGAAAACCAAAGCCGCTCTCACAAGCTTGCCTACCAACGACCAAAGACCAAAACTATCAGTGCTATGCCAATGACTTTGGGATTTGAGGCACTTTTTCAGGCCCAGAGCCCAGGTCACTGCCAAAAATTGAACCATCTCTACAAATTAGTAAACTAACATGGAAATGGTAGTACTAAAGAAAATACTTGTTCAAGACCTTAACTGGACCCCTACTAGGCATGACAGACATTTCATCAAGCATATTGCAAATGTGTAATCTAAAGGCGTAATTAACAGTTATGAGTATAGGGGTCTCATACTTAGCTGGGAGTTGCTAATAACCATTGGTATCTCAACAATTCAATTACCATTCCATCCATTAGGTCATAGATACATTGATCACTCAATTACAAGTAAAAACATGATGAGAGCCACACATGGCTGCTGTAAGAAACACATACATAACCAACATAATAGCATCATAAATACTCATGAAAGTACATTCATATAGACCACATATAATCCATCAAAATGGTCATAGGAATACAGGAAAAAATACCCTTTCATTGATGATGAAAAATCCAAACCTGAGATGAGACTTCCATGTTCCACCTGATCATAGAATGGAAGTACGCCACACCCACCAAGAGTGCTCCAACAAAGCTCCAAGTCTCCAAGAGTATGAGAGAGAGAGAGAGAATAAGGAGGGAGCTCCAAAATTGAACTGACAAAAGGTTACCAACTGATCCTCAGAAGCCTTTTTATGAATGAGGCCTCTATTTTCTTCATTTTCCATTATTTTCCTTCATTTTCCTTCATTTTCCTTCATTTTCCTCACATGCAACCTGTGACCTTTCACCTCCCTTTTCTCCTAATTTCCATTATCTTCATAAATAAATGTGCCAAAAATTCCATTTTTTGTTTCCAAAGCCTTAGCCATCGCCTTTTCCAATTTTCTTAGCCATAACCAATCACAAGTGATCCCCATCACTAGGATTATGTCCAACAGCTTGGAATAAGTGTCCCATCATCTGTGGTTATTATTTTTCCTTTATTTACTTTTATTACATGAAATTTTCACCAGGGCTGTTACAGAACCCTCCCCCTTGTGGGAACACCATCCTCGATGTTCAACAACACCTATAACAACAAAAGTGTTGTAAGAAAAATATATCCTGTTGATGGAGCTTTATAACTTAGCTCGATCAAGTATTTACAATGATTAACCTGCTGAAAAGCATATCAACATAACAACATAATAACATGACATCATAACAACATACCGCATAGTGGAGCTTTATAACATAGCTCGTGGCGGTATTTACATCCATATACATATGTACATAAATGAACATCATCAAAACATATACCAAAACATATACCAAAGCATATACCAAAACACCAAGCCAAAACTGCTTTGTCTCAACTGGTAAACAATGAAGGATACATAGCTCGCATCTGATCCGCTATCTCCCATGTAGCTTCATCGAGACGAAAGTGCTTCCATTGCACCTTAACTTGTGTGATTGCTCAGTTATGGGGCATGAGCATGTCTTTCTGCAATATACATTAAGGCTTTGGCTAAAATTTTCCATCTGGTTCCACATGCAATACAAACCAGTCAATCACATGATCAACATCCTTAACATACTTCTTAAGCAAAGATACATGGAAAACATCATGTAATTTCACTATCATAGATAGTTCAAGTCGTTAGGCTACTGGCCCAATCCTCTCAATAATGTTGAAGGGTCCACAACACCGTCGTGCCACTTGGCACATGATCCAATCCACAAGGATCTCTTCTCAGTTTGATGAGCAAGTAGACCTATTCCCCAACCCGGAATGCCTTGAACAACCTATTCTGATCTGCATAGATTTTTTTCCTATCTTGTGTTGCCTTTAGATTCTTCTTTATCACATGCATTTCTTGTTCCATGTCCACCAACATATCAGTTCCAATCAATACCCTATTAACCGGGTCACTCCAACTGATGGGAGTGTTGCAACTCCACTCATATAATTCCTCAAAATGACCCATTCTCAAAGATTCTTGATACCCATTGTTGTATGTGAACTCTACCAATGGAAGGTACTCTTCCCACTTTCATTGCTGATGCATCACATACATCCTCAACATGTCCTCTGATATCTTGTTGACCCTCTCTGTTTTTCCATCTATCTATGGATGATAAGTCATACTGAAGGCTAACTTTGTGCCCAAACCTACAAATAACTCCTTCCAAAACTTGGAAGTGAACTTCGTATCCCTATCTGACATAATGTTCTTCAAAACACCATGTAATCTAACCACATCTTAGATGAATACCTGTGCTACATCGCTAGCTGAGAATGTAGACTTCACCAGAATGAAATGTGTAACCTTCATCAACCTATCCACAATAACCATAATGGAATCATGTTGTCTCACTGTCTTCAGCAAACCTATCATGAAGTCCATGGAAATGACTTTCCATTTCCACTTTGGAATCACAATCAGCTGTAGAAGTTCACTTGGATGTTTACATTCTACTTTCACTCACTGACAATCAAAACATATAGCCACGAACACTTCTACATCTCTCTTTAGATTTGGCCAATAATAAAATATATTCACTATAGTTAATGTATTATGATAACCTGGGTGACCTGAATAAGGTTTCGTATGAAACTCCCTCAAGATCACCTTCTTAAGCTCACTATTATCCAGTACATAGATCCCATCTCGGAACCTGACCAACCCATTTGCGATAAGACAATAATCCATACCCTGTGCACTTGCACTTAGACCTGTACCTATACCTATACTTGTACTTTCACCTATACCTATACCACTACCTGTACCTGTACCTGTATCAGCATCCTGCTGCAACCTTGAACAATCTCCATATACCTGACATCCTACTAACCTTCCTACAATATCCTATCCTGTAAGTTTGTCCCATGGGAGCTCATAGCTACCAAGTAGTTTACCTATACCCATTTACTGAAAGCATCTGCCACCCTGTTCTCTTTACCTTTGATGTACCTGATATTGAAATCAAACTCGATGATCGTGGCCAACCATCTAGCCTGCCTGGTGTTCAGATTTGATTGGTCAAACAAATAAATCAACCCAATGTGATCACTCATAAGTACAAATCTTCTACCAAGAAGATAGCATCTCCACATTTTCAATACGTGTATGATCGTTGCTAACTCCAAATCACGTGTCAGGTATTTCTTCTTGTGCATGTTTAGTTTCCTGTACTCATAACATACCACCTAGCCATGCTGCATAAGGACTCCACTAAATCTTGTCTTGCAAGCATTTGTGCATACCACAAACACTTTCTCTAGATCTGCAATATGTAGCACTGGTGCATGTGTCAACAATTGCTTAAGTTTCTCAAAGTTGGCCTCACACTCCTCAGTCCATTCAAACTTCTTACCTTTCCTCTGCAATGATGTCATAGGATAAGAAATCTGTGAGAATTTCCTGATGAACCTCCTATAGTAGCCTACCAAACCCATGAAAGATATCGCCTCATCTACATTCTTAGGAGCTACCCACTCCATGATGGCTCTTATCTTCTCTGGATCTACTGTAATTCCCTCCTTGGAGATAACATGCCCCAAGTAGTGTACCGTAGTCTAAAAGAAAATACACTTGTTGAGCTTAGAATACAACTGATGCTCTATCAACAACCTCAACACTACTGCTAAATGCCGACATGCTCTTCCTCATTTTTATAATATACCAATATATCATCAATGAACACAATAAAAAACTTATCCAAATATGGATGCAACACACTATTCATCAAACACATAAATGTAGTTGGAGCATTAGTCAATCCAAATCGAACAACAACAAACTCATAATGCCCATATGATGTGAGTTGACTCAACTCTCGGATTTAACCAAGATCTTTTGATTTCATTATGTGATTAGAATTGAAATTAAAATAGCATAAAGGAACATAAATGCATGCTTTAAAGAAGAAGGAACATGACAAGAATCAGCAACATAATACACAAGACATTGATAACGGAGTTTGTCCGTGAGGAACTACATCTCTGGGCCCCGGTGTTAGGATGGTGTAGGCCACTACATTAAGAGCTGGAAAGAGTGATGTTGTACATGCATGTGTTTTCCTCTATCATACAAGGAATATGCCCTCATGCAAAAGTGGCTCCAAGAGATGTTCCACTGCAGGAACTCTCATTCAAAAAGGACTCCTATCAGTATGACATAATTTCACATATGACAATAATGAGCATCTTGCCAACATGGTATCAAAGGGATCTCAATTCAAACATACATGACTACAGCATGAGTATCCCATCAACATGATGAAAAAGGGATCTCAAACAAAACATGATGAACCATGACAACAAGTACATCCCATAGATGATTCCGCATCACATCAAGTAGGAATCATGAAACAAGTAAGAAAACCTGATCCCACATCAAACATCAAACAGGGATCAGTGCAACACAATGCATCTCATAGCAAAAAGAAGTACATGAACACACTGCATATATCTTGTATCCTGGGGCCATTTGAAGAAAAGGACGTCAAACTGCTAAAGCTGGTTGTACCATCAATCTCGCGGCGTCAAATCTCATGGAATGACTGCTCACACGTTGAATGCTGACACCTGCACTCACTTTGAAAAGTGGCTGAAAAAAGAAATGATCAAATGGAAAATCTGATTTAACCATCAAATTTTTGGCGTCGAATAGTGTAAAATCGATTGTCAAATTTCTGAATTCTGAGAAAGTGGAGATCTCAGGCTACAGGAATCTTTTAGATTCCCCCTAGGTTCCTCAAAGATTCCCTCCTCCGGGTATTCTGAAGATCTGTTGCTCAAATCAAACTTCTGGTTGTGCCATCAGGTTCATGTCACTGAGAGGTGTATGATCGACATAAAGTTTGTCTAATTTGGACACTGTCAAAATTTCACCCTCTTGGAAATTTGGCTCAATCATGGTTCCGCCTATGTTTTTCCAGAATCATGGTTCTACCTGCAATAAATTAATTAAAATATTGTCTCCATTTCCATGTTGCACCCTTACCTCCACCATGCACCGAACAAATGAGTTTATATGGTTTTTTGTGGGCGGAGATTTCCAAAGGAGGTCATTTGGTGTTGTGGTAAGAAAAGCAAATGGTTGAGGAGAGGTCAAGGGATCAAATCCCGATCACTCCAAAAATACGCGCATATATATTTTCTTAACCTACGGTTATGTTAAGTTTGGGATGGCACATTAAGTAGTTATGCATGATCATTTTGAATGGGCACATTGTTTTTTGTTGTTTGGTTTTGGCACGGTACATGGGGCCATTACATATTAAATGGGGGTTGTATTTGGTTGGGCTGCCTGTGGTGCAGGTTGGCCATGTGGTCGTGCAGGTTCGATTCTCGCTAGCCCATATATATATGTGTTACATTATTTTGGTGGGGGTGTGGGCCAGATCCACCAGAGGTGGCCCGCCCACCCCATATTTAATTAAAACTTATGTGGTGGTTACTTTATATATATATATATATATATATATATATATATATATTTGTTAATTTTTTAAACATAATAGTCGTTTTCCAAAATTCAGAAAATTAACCAAAGGAGTCAATTTAAGTAGGCCACAAATTCGCCCGGAATCTAGCCTAGGTTGGCTGGAATCCGGTGGCCAGATTTTGTCCAAATCGTTGCCTCCTTAAGCCTACCGAGTCACCTAAGTCAACCCTGAACTTTGACTGCTCCTAACTTTCACATACGGACTCAGTTTGGTGAACCGTTCACACCACCACAATCATGACGATGAGATATTCATCATGAACCTAGTTCGAGCATAATCCAAACACTTTGATTTTTTACCCTACTTGAGTCCTCTTGGACTTTTGCATGTGTCTGGAGCCAACTGGATCAATCCTCCTCATTAAGGAGCTTTTGGTCCTCCAAAAGAATGAAAAATAATCTGCAACTTCTTTGTACCTTGTCTGCATCACAAGTGTCCTAAAAAGGTCTCACTTCCATCTCCTTCATCTTTGTTCTTTGGAGCCTTAAGTGATGAGCCAACACCTGCAACCTCTGCAGACCTGTGATACATTGTTTTGCAAATTATATGATTGACTTACATGACCAACTAATGACCCAAGCATCCCATACTTGCCACGAGTTTATAACACATACTCGGTGGTCAAGTTTACATCAAAATGGAAACAATACCCCAACTACAAAAACAAGGACAACATATCAATGTTGCTTCAACAAGTGATGGAAAACACATCATCACTGCAACACATGATTTACAAAAATAAAGCCAATCACTATATTTTTTTACAAGTGATGGAAACATGACATCACTTTCACAGTTTATCATGCAACTCAAAATAACATCATTGTTGTTGAACAAGTGATGGAAAACACATCATCACTTTTACATTTTAAAATGCAATAGATGATTTACAAAAGCACGACGACAAGCTAACATATCTAGAAACCATTTTTCACTTATCGATGTGAATGGGTCATCCCCCTATGGTGATTTTGCTTGTCAAATGATTTTCTCAACTAGTTCATGCACCGACACTTTGTCTTTAAGGCGTTGCTTTGGATGGAGCCTCCAACATGTGTCCCTTTGGTGGTCACCTCTGTTGCAATAACTACAATACATCTTCATCCTCTAGATTTGCTTAACATGTTTCTTACCTACTGTGGAGAGGGTCTTTCATGCCTCCTCCTTTTGGGTGATGCAATTATTTTCCAACACTTAGAAAATGTATGGTTATGTAATCCACAAAAGGTACATGTCTTTCAATTCCATGATTTATGTCCATCATTAACAACATGATTATAATTGAAATGAAAATTTGAATATCGAGACTGGTTATACCTTTCCTTGTCTCTGATGTCATTATGACAATGAGAGCTTGCCTCAGCTCCTTCCTTGCAATGGGTACTGCCATGGGATGATGGGGATGTGTTCCCATCATTCTCTTTCCTCGACGATTTCAACGATGTCTCGAAAGAGTCTAGCACCTTTGATCATTCTACTTCGGTGTATCCCAAGCCTCCAAATCGAGGTCTCTGCTCAACCTCTAATGGTTGAGTTATGCCTTGGTTATTAACACCAAGTTTTTTTTCCTCCTTGTACCTCATCCTGGTAAGGAGCCTCATGCTTTTCCCTGTAATTGGTATCTTCATATATCCAATAAAAATCATACTATGTGAAGACGAAACTGAAAGGAAATTAACCTCTTTTACCTTCCCTATCAAGTTGGTAAGAACTGATAAGGGCTTCTCATCATCTGTTGTTGGTGGTTCCCTTGCTGTCTTGGTGGATTCCCAAACTTATTTCCTAACATACCCAAGTCCTGCCTGATGGGGTAATTCATCAACTTTGATGGGGTTGACAATGCCTTGGCCATTAATGCCCAAGCCTTTTCCTTCATAACTCATTTTCTTCAACAATTTGGAGCCAACTCCTGTGGTATGATTTTCAAAAATAGTGAAATCATCATCATGACACATACATGAATTTAGAGAATTACTTCTTACCTCACATGGGTCATGCTGTAGCTTTCCCAAGGCCTCGTCCTTAGCTTGCAGTTGTTGTAGAAAACTCTATTTTTCCTCTTTCTCTTCATGTAGAAACATCTTCAATTCAATGTTCTCTATTTGAAGATTCTTTTTGTTGTGCTTTAGTTCTTCCAAGGCCTCTTCTGTGGCTCGTAACTGACGCTGCAATTGCTCCTTTTCCTTTGTCTCTTTTTGTAGAGATTCATAAATTATTTCCACCCTTTGGGAAATTTTGAGAATGGTCT
The DNA here is from genome assembly GCA_031772625.1 of Pinus tabuliformis. Taxonomy (NCBI): domain Eukaryota; kingdom Viridiplantae; phylum Streptophyta; class Pinopsida; order Pinales; family Pinaceae; genus Pinus; species Pinus tabuliformis. Next base: position 243,477,936 of record CM062818.1, on the reverse strand, counting down.
CGTACATTTCTTTTTCATCCTTTGTCACTGCACATTCCATTGTTCATACTTGCAATTCACATCCACGCAAAAACCACTCTGATACCAAACTTGATCTGAGTTGACTCAACTCCCAGATTTAACCAAGATCTTTTGCTTTTGTGATGTGATTAGAATTGCAATTAAAATAGCATAAATGAACATAAATGCATGTTGTAAAGGAGAAGGAACATGACAAGAATCAACAACATAAAACACAAGACGTTGATAATGGAGTTCGTCCAAGAGGGACTACGTCTCCGGGCCTCGGTGTCAAGATGGTGTAGGCCACTGCATTAAGTGTTGGAAAGAGTGATGATGTACATGCATGTGTTTTCTCTATCATACAAGGAATATGCCTTCACGCAGGAGTGGCTCCAAGAGATGTTCCACTGCAGGAACTCTCATTCAAAAAGGACTCCTATCAGTATGACATAATTTCACATATGACAATAATGAGCATCCCGCAAACATGGCATTAAATGGATGTCAATTCAGACATACATGACTACAACATGAGTATCCCATCAACATGACAACAAAGGGATCTCAAACAAAAAATGATGAATCATGACAAGTACATCCCACAGATGATTCTGCGTCACATCAAGTAGGAATCATGAAACAAGTATGAAAACAAGATCCCACATCAAACATCAAACAGGGATCTGTGCAGCACAATGCATCTCATAGCAAATAGATGTACATGAACATAATGCATATACCTTGCATCCTGGGACCATCTGAAGAAAAGGATGTGAAATTGCTGAAGCTGGCTATACCATCAATCTCACGATGTTGAATCTCATGGAATGATTGCTCGCATGTTGAATGCTGACACCTGCACTCCACTTTGAAAAGTGGTCGAAAAATGAAATGATCAGATGGAAAATTTGATTGCACCATCAGATTTGTGGTGTCGAATATTGTAAAGTCGAGAGTCAAATTTCTGAATTATGAGAAAGTGGAAATCTGGGGCTACAGGAATATTTTAGATTCCCCTTAGATTCCTCAAAGATTCCCTCCTCCAGGGCATCTAAAGATCTGCTGCTCAGAAAAAAAATTTGACTGCGCCATCAGGTTCGTGTCACTAAGAGGTGTAGGATCAACATAATGTTTGTCCAATTTGGACACTGGAAAAATTTCGCCCTCCTGGAAATTTGGCTCAATCATGGTTTCGCATATGTTTTTCCAGAATCATGGTTCCAGTTGCAATAAATTAATTAAAATGTTGTCTCAATTTCCATGTCATGCCCTTGCCTCCACTGCGCACTGAACAAATGAGTTTATATGGTTTTTTGTGAGCAGAGATTTGCAAAGTAGGTCGTTTGGCATTGTGGTAAGAAAAGCAAATGGCTGAGGAGAGTTTGGGGGATCAAATCCCGACCATTCCAAAAATACGTGCATAATTTTTTTTTTACCCATGGTTATCTTAAGTTTGGAATGGCATGTTACGCAGTTGTGCATGACTGTTTTGAATGGGCACGCTATTTTTTGTTGTTTGGTTTTAGCATGGTACATGGGGTCATTACATATTAAATGGGGGTTGTATTTGGTTGGGCCACCCATGGTGCAAGCTGGCCACGTGGCTGGGTGGGTTCAATTCTCACTGGCCCATATATATATATATATACATATATATATATATATATATATATACATATATATATATATATACATATATATATATATATATATATATATATATATATATATATATATATATATATATAGATATATATATATATATATATATATATATATATATATATATATATATATATATATATATGCATTACATTATTTTAGTGGGGGTGTGGGCTGGGTCCACCAGAGGTGGCCCGCCCACCCCATATTTAATTAAAACTTATGTGGTGGTTGAGGGGGGACCATTTGGGGTTATGGCCCATCGACCTGTTTTGATTTTTTTTAAATTTTGTTGGTTAAATGGTTTGGGTGTGTTGGGGTGGAGAGGGTCATGGCCCGCCACCACTTTTTTTTTATATTTTTTAATATAATAGTCATTTTCCAAAATTCAGAAAATTGACCAAAGGAGTTAATTTAAGTAGGCCACAAATTTGCCCGAAATCTGACCCAAGTTGGCTAGAATCCAGTGGCCAGATTTGGTCCGAATTGCTACTTGCTTAAGCCTACCCAGTCACCCAAGTGAACCCTAAACTTTGACTGCTCCTAACTTTCACATACGGACTCGGTTTGACGAACTATTTACACCACCACAATCACGACGATGAGATCTTCATCATGAACCTAGTTCGAGCACAATCCAAACACTTTGACTTTTGACCCTTCTTGAGTCCTCTTGGACTTTTGCATGTGTCTGAAGCCACTTGGATCACCATACTTGGTCTGGAAAAAGTATTGTAAATGTCCTCCTCTTTGATGCATACATGATGGTATCCAAATCTCAAGTCCATCTTCAAGAACACTGCTTCTCCCTTAAGCTAATCGAACAAGTCATCAATCCTCGACAAAGGGTACATGTTCTTAATAGTCACTTTGTTCAACTCCCTGTAATCAATGCATAATCTGAGTGTTCCATCTTTCTTCTTCGTAAACAATACATATGCGCCCCATGGTGGTACACTTGGCCTAATGTATCATTTGTCGAACATTTCCTTCAGTTGCAACTTTAACTCAACCAACTTAGGCGTGCTCATCTTGTAAGGTGCTTTTGATGCTGGAGTTGCTCCTGGTACTAACTCAATAGAAAAGTATACCTCCCTATGAAGTGGAAATTCTATAATGTCCTTAGGAAATACATCCATGAACTGTTGTAAAACTCGGTACCTGCTCAACACATCTGCATCCTCAACTTCCTTACTCTTATCACTATAAATGTGCACTATAAATAACTTGGACCCTTTCCTTTGACTACGCTTTGCTTGCATAGCTGTCACCATCCTAACTGATGTAGCTTTCTTCTTACCTTGTGTTATCCCTTATGATTTCTTAGGCTGAGGAGGAGATCAAGAAGGGTAACCTTGAACCACTTTCATCTCAGTAGCTAGCCATACAGAGCTAGAGAGGGATCTCTCAAAGTTTTTTGTCAATGAATATCTTTAAAGAACAATGTATTTAGGCTAGATATACATTTTTTTTTGTGTTGATGAATTTGAGATTTTAGGGTTTCCTGGACTAAGGTTTAGAGCCAGTGATTAGGTCTAAGCTTTAGGAAGGCAGAGACAAATATATAAAGGAGCTAGATATCAAAATTCCATGGTGTACTTGAAATATTGTCAATGTACTATAGAATAGAAAGTTTTGAAGAGACTAATGAGCATATGCAAGTATGAGTTCATTAGCTTTTAGAAGAAATAAACACAACTATGGAAACCATATAAACAGAGCTTGAAATAAAGAATCTTGTCTATTTAAATGCAAGGTAATCCATGGAAATAAGACAAAACATATGGAGAAATATGATTTAACCATTAGAAAATTGATAGATAGAAGAACAAACACCATGCAATCACTGGACTAGAGTTCCTTAAAAATAGTTGCAACTACCTCTGTATTAGCTGAAGAAAACATAAACATGCTAGCCTCCTGCACAAAAGTCCAACCCTTCTCTCTGAAAGAGAAATGATACATATAGACTCACTTAGCCCACTTCCCCACCTTCAGGAGTCGAATTCCTAGGTGGTGGAATTGACTCCAAGATTCTCTCAACCAACAGCTGAGATTGAGAAGGTAAAACTCAAACACTTCTTGGAGACTTTGTTTAAGAGTTTGCTTCCTCAATGAGGCATATTAAACATAAAAAACAACCTAACATGTACATTTATTCATGCTTACATCATATAGCCTCAAAACAAGTTCCATTACATTAATGGTTTTGATTTTGACCAAGTCAAACTGAAAGCTAGAAAATTTACATAGTGAAATTTACAATAAAAAACATGGGAAATTGCAGAAGCGTAGCACCGACTTTGATCCCACTTTTAGGTGCCTTCTTGAGGCCCAAATGAAGATATGAGAGAAAAGATAACTACAATTATAGTTTCCAAAACACCTTGCATGTTTGAAAATGACCCATGGGAAGGCCTTAAAAAATCAAATCTCCCAAGCTCTCTCCAAGAGCATAGTGCCTGTCAAAAAGAGGTCTAGAACGCTAATTTGTGGCCACTTTTTTCCATTTTTCTCAAAATTTAGTTCTCCTCTGGAAAATATGAAGAAATGGGTTTTGAGAGGAGGCCAATCTCTTTCCAAAAATGTAAACTTTTCTTGAATTGAGTTCCTGAGGAAAAAGCGCATCGCCAAGGCGCTACACTTCTAGGATAGCTAATTTTCTACAAAAGGCACCAAAATTTGCAAAAAACCAAAAATGATCAAAATATCCTCAAAATTGGTCAAGAGCTATACAATGAGGCATGTTAAGCCCTCGTGGATGCTTCAGCAAGCATCTATAAGTTTTCTTTATCATTTTGGTCCTTTTGGGCTTCTTTGAGTCTATTTTCACATTGCTTGACCTTGACATTGCAAATCACGTTCTGAGCCTGGTAATGGTGTGCCATGTGCCTTAATAGTTGATTGTCTCTATTATCTTTGTCTAGAATCTTCTCCAAGTGGTGATTGATGCTGTTTAACCAGTACTCTTTGTCTTGATTGACCTCTAGAGAAATTTTGTCCTCTAGGTTTAGCTCCTCATTCAGTAAGATGTGTTTTTCTTTTTCCTCTAATGCCTTGTTAAGTCCTTTAGTTCTTGGCCTCTTTCTCTTACCTTTTCCTTGTGTTCCTTCAGGATCATTTTTCTCCATGACTGCTTTTCCCTTTCCGGCTTACTACAATACTTTGGTTTTCTCTTTCTCCATGATCAATTGTTTTGCCTTTAGTTGACTATTTTCCTGTTCTAGGAATGAGATGATGAACCTTGCTCTTGCCATGTTGACTATGAGTTCCTTGATGTGATAATATTTTTCTATGATCATCTTCTGCATGCTTGAAACCTCATTTACTGCCTCTAGGTCAACCAACTGAAACTCATGCTCAACCAAGTCCTTATCTGCACTGATGGTCCCTGTTTTGCTGATGTAGAAGGCTTGGCCCCTTTCTCACCATGAGAAGAAAACACAAGCCTATGTCCTCTTTTGCACATCCTTGTCACTCAAGTTTAGGTGCTTTAGGAATTTCCACTGATTTGGTAGAAGACCCAATTTCCATTTCAATTTCCATTTCAGAGCTATCTCCAAGAAAGATTCCCATTTCATATTCTTTTCTGCAAGTTGATGAAGAAATATAGTCTTGATCAGACTATGATGAAATAGACTAGGATAGTGTTCTTTGTTCTTTATATGTATCCTCTCTGACATCTCGGTAAGGCTCCTACATAGATAGTTGCACATATTGAGTGGTTTCTGAGTTGTAAAGTGCATTAGAAGCCGAATGTGATAGGCATACAATCTAGAGAATCTTCCTTCACATGTGAATAATTTCATGAAAACTTTCATCAAGGGAGCATACTTCTCCAACAGGTACCTAAAAGGTATGATATGAGCATGTTTTTCCCTGTATGGTGTTTTCAAGAAAGGTCTATAATGCTCAAGATCTAAGTTCATCCCCTTGAACCAATATTCACTGTGATCTAGTAGCCTTGTATCAAGTGAAATAGAGGCCACTAAAAAGGTGAAGTCAACACCAACAATAATGGAGCTTTCTCCTTTCAAATGAGTAGCAACCCAATTTTTCAACTGCTCATGGAAACCCACTTTACACACCTTTTTGCAAAAATCTAAGCAATTTACATCTTCAAAGCATTGTTTGATAAAGAGTGATGAATTGATCTCATTGTAGTTTGAGGGTTCATATCTGAGAATTTTTCCTTCCTTGTGATGTTTCTTCCTCTTTGGTGAAGAGTATCCTTCCATGGTGACAGAAACCTTAGCAGCAGGAAAATGAGAAAAAATAGTGAGGGACGAGTGAAAAATGAAATGAAGGGTAGGTGGAGTTGAAAAATGGCAAGGGGAATTTTTAGAAGGTGAATATTAACTATGAACAACTTATTAAGATGAAAGGAAGTGAAATGAAGGAATGATGTATCTTTGTAAGGGGAAAAATAGAACTTCTAGGAAGATTGTCCAAATCCCATAGGAATGAGCTAGGGGTTCATTTTTAGTGAAGTAATTTAATGTTTTGAAGTTGGTTCAGTGGTTCATGTAGCATATTAAACATGTGTAGAGGTGTAGGATGAGGTTTTACATGTTTAAAATCATGAAAACTAAATGACCATCATCAACCCTATCATCATTTCATGGAAAACTCACTAGAAACCCTAATGAAGAAATCTTAGCTTTGAATTCATCTTGAAAACTAAAAAGTATAGTAAGATTGTATACTTACTTGTAAATGAGTCTAGGATTGTAAGAAAAAAGATGTGCAAGATTAAAAATCTGATTTGGGTGAGTTTCGCGTGATTTTGAGTTGCTCTGGCCCAAGTGTAGTGCAATCTCTAGGAGCGCAACACAGTGTCTATGAGCGCAGTGCTAGCCTCCCAATCACAATGCAATGTCTGGGAGCACAGCGCCAGAGGTTTTTTGCCAATTTTTCCTACAAAAGAGAGTTTTCTTGCCAATGGAAGGGAGAGCTTGATGCACAATGAGGAAGAAGAGGCAAATAAGATGATTTTGGGGATTTTTAGTTTATATATGCAAATTAATTCCTTTTTTTAAAGAAATGGGACCCACAAACCTTTGAAAACCTGATTTTTCAATTTTTAAAATAGAGTCACCTTAGAAGGCTGAAACCTAGGCTGTATTTTCACTTTTTGAGCACTGGAACTTCTTCTTCTAGAGCCTTTCAAACTGAAATCATGATGAACTTGTGAAAACTCAACAAGTTAATGTCAAAGAGTTGCTTGTCATGCTTTATTCAATGTTGGATTTACAGATGGTAATAATGGACCTTGAAAACCCTAATGACCTAATGGAAAACCTAAAACTGAATGGAATGATGATGATGACTAATATGAGGAGAACTTGCTTTTATTATGACACCTTCATGTGAATGAGATAGGTGACCAGCATAAGTGACTTTTCCAAAAGACTAAACTCATTCCTAGACCAACTAACCAGTAACCAAATTTTACTCTGTAAACCTAGTGACATGGTAAAATTTGATTTTAGGACTCCTGACAAGCTTCGTAAAAGCACATTTGATCACCAGTGATAGGAAAACAAGACTGACACTGACACCCTGTAAAACTCTTGTTCTCCATTGTCATCAACACACTCAATAGCTTTGTCATAACAGTCTACCTTGTTTTTATGAAGATACAAAAAATCCATACCCAACAACATATTGTATGAACCCAACGGTAATACATTCAAATGTGATGCAGCCAGCATGTCATTCAATTCAAATGCACAAGCTCTTACCCAATGATGAACTCACTTCTTTGTACCTGTAGCCAACTGCACTACCCAAGACTCTTGATGTAATTCCTTACTCAAACCACACTTTTCCACCAAATCAGGAGTAACATAGCTATAATTAGATCCAAGGTCAAGCAAAATACAAATAACTTGATCACAAAGCTTACCGTCCATCTCAATTATAGATTCATAATGCCCTGCATGTTTTCTATCCAATCCTACATTGATATGCAGAATACTCTAACCAACATCCCCAACAGTCTGTGCCTCTTGCACAATGTATATCTGAGGTCTACCACCCTCATTATGTGTTCAATCTATTATGCGATGATCCTTGCTAAAAATCCAACACTCTATAGGCTTCCAACCTATCTCCTTGTATTATTCTCTTGATTAGAATCCTCATCCTCTATCTTATGCATTGAACTTCTTAGGTGGTACGAAATTCTCCTTATTACCTAAATCCTGATGCCTTTCTCTCTTTCTATCCCATTTTCCTTTGTTATTTCCATGGCCTCGCTAGTTTGGCTTAGTCTCAGTTCTATGCTTCGATTTCTCATAGTAATGCCTTAGCTTCCAAATGGCCTCCTCCAATGATCTAGGCTCATTGAAATCAATTCTACCTTTAAATGGAACTGGTAATCCACTAATGAACCTCTGAATATTGTCCTTTGCCTCTGTGAGATAAGGCACATACCTCAGTAACTCCAAGAACCTACTAGTGTACTCATCATCTTTCATGGAACCCATCTTTAGCTCATAAAATTATTTTTCCCTGTCATCAAAGTATCTCCTTCACAAGTACTTATTCTTGAATAGTCACTCAAACTCACTCCAAGTCAAATCCTCCTCATGAATTCATTTGACATTATTCACATCTTCCCACCAAATGTGTGCTTTACCTTTGATACTGAATGTATCCGCTCTAGCTTTCATGTTCTCTCAATAGTCATGGAACCTGAAGAATTTCCGCATGGCAAGAAACCATGCCTCTACATCCTGTGGTTTCTTCATCTCTCCATCAAATGCATGTGTCTTTGCTTTCTTAAACTCATCTGACAAATATCCCCTATCACTTCTCCTGTAAGGACGATACCAATGACGATCATTATGATTATCTAAATCAGAACTAGAATCATGCTTATGTCTATCCCTTCTCCTATCTAGAATGTCCAACCATTTTCAATCTCTGATTATGTCATCTCTATCTGATTTGTATGTGACTAACTACCATATGCCCCATTAGTTCTATCCTCCTTCTCATAGTTGATCCGACGTGGTCCCTGTCACTGCAAATATGACAAACTATGAAGTATTACTGCATTTACGTCTTCTTGCTTCTCCTATGCCTATATGATTCTGTCATTATTTGCCTTACAACTCCTTATTTATTCCTTTAATATTCTCATTGTAACTACCAAATCGGAAGAGTTCCCAACACCATACTACTCTTTGGATTCATAGGGAGAGTCTTTATAGTCAACCATCTTACTAACCATTTGATATTTCTTCCTACAAGGTATATCATGTCAGCTAAACCAAATCACAATAAACCAACGTACCTTAGTATAGCATGGGGAGGATACCTTGTCTGCAAGATCAAAAAATTAGCATGATACATGTATAACATAATCATGACCACATACAAAAACATAAAACATAAGCATATGACCATGCAACTACCATTCTAGCTAGGGTCTAGCCATCAATTCATGACCTCAACAACAACACACACCATGACTTCATGCATGAAAGCCACCATCATTACGTCACTATAAACTTGACCACATGAAAACATGAACATGCATAAGTAGTGCATAACCACCCACACATATGCATAAACACATATGATCAAGCATGAATGAACAATACTTGAAATCAAACCTGCAATAATGATACATGCAATCAAGCACACAAGAATATAACCAATCAAGGAAGAATGTAACCAAGCATACTACTGTTGGGTTGTGTTATATTCTTTCCATGACTAGCTCCCCTAATTAGACTGGGGTGTTAAAGGGGGGGCGGAGCCCCCACTTCGTTGTGCCAATGCGCTCCGAGGGGGTCACAGGGGGGTTTGACGGGGGTGGTTAGCCCACCTATATGGGGTTCGGGGTAGCGGCCCAGGAAAAATGTTTTTTTGGACCCTATATTAGGTGGGTGGACCTACCTATGGTTTTGTGCATGGTTTTTGCACATGGTTTTGGGCGTGATGGTTTTCAGTCCATGGTATTGGATGCTTCAACATGTATATATATATCTATATATATATATATATATATATATATATATATATATATAGATATATATCTGTATTGTAACATTGAAAGGAACATAATGAAAAATCAGTCTGGTAGTCCCGGTTTTTGCGATCCAGGGGAAAATATCTGTGTATATTTGTTTTATGTATTATGCTCCTACTATTGTTTATTTTCTGTTTTTTAGAATTCGTATGCAGGTAATTTTTGTATGGGGTTAAAACCTACATTTGGTATTGGAGATGTTTTTGGCTTCAAGGGGATTCCTTTGTTGCTGAGGAGTTTCGCTCAGGCCTATGGTAGACCCTATTTAGTGGTAGATCTATGGGATTGATTTTGGTGGTGAAAGAACATGGTGAGAAGTGGAAAGATAGAGATCGAGAAATTTAATGGACAAAGTTTTGAGTTATGGAAACTCAATATGGAGGATCTATTGGTGGATAAAGATCAGTGGATCATGGTAGATCTGGGTACTAAATTAATGGGAGTGTCTAATGAAGAATGGAAGAAGTTGGATCGGAAGGGAAAGAGCACAATACGATTGTGTGTCTTAGATTTAGTATTGTTGAATGTATCAAGGGAAGCTACAACGAAGGCTTTGTGGGACAAGCTAAGGACTTTGTATCAATCTAAGTCTCTGGTGAATAAACTGTTACTACGGAAAAAGATGTATAACTTGAGGATGAAAGATGGAGACTCGGTGACAGAGCATTTGAACACATTTAATACTATGGTAAGTCAGTTGTTATTTGTTGATATCAAAATTACAGATGAAGATAAGTGCATCAGTTTGTTGTGTTCTCTACCAGATTCGTAGGATAGTCTGGTTATTGTAATAGGTAGGAATGCAACTGCCTTGCAGTTTGATGAAATAGTCTCATCCTTACTGACGGAGGAGATGAGATGGAAAAATGTGGAGAGCTAGAATGGTGATGCCTTGTCTATACGAGGATGGTCCCAGAAAAGAAATAAAAATAAGTCATCAAGTGGGAGATCTAAATCTAGAGGGAGATCTAGATCTCTAGGAAAACATGTAAAGGTGTGATGGAAATGCGGAAAGGAAGGGCACTACAAAAGGGACTGTAAATCTAAAGCTCCTGACAAAGTAAAGGGATCTGATGATGCTCCTTCTGTAGAGGTGAAAACCACCTCAGATGAAGGTGGGGATGTGTACTTGGCTTCTTCAAGTACACATATATATCATGAGGCATGGTTGATTGACTTAGGTGCATCCTTTCACTTCACTCCCCATAGAGAATGGTTCTTGTAGGTTTTAACCCCGTATAGAAATTACTTGCATACAAATTCTAAAACACAGAAAATAAACAATGCAAGAGCATAACACATAAAACACATATACACAGAGATTTTCCATTGGATCCCAAAACTGGGACTACTAGCTTGATTTTTCATTATGTTCCTTTCAATGTTACAATACATATTTATACATGCCAAAGCATCCAATACCATGGACCAAAAACCATCGCATCCAAAATCATGGACCGAAAAACCATTGGGTCCAAAAAATGTGTGCAAAAATCATGCACAAAACCATAGGTGGGTCTGCCCAACCTAACATAGGGTCCAAAACCAAAATTTTCCGGGGCGCTGCCCTGGACCCCATAAAGTGGGGTTATCGGTACCCCTCAAACCCCTTGTGACCTCCCCCCTTCTAACCCCCGATTAACTACGTGGGCTAGTCGCGGAAAGAATATAACACAACCCAACATTCTCCCACTTGTTTTTTTATTTCCACAGAGGGCCATAAGAGAGCTTAGTCATTTATCCAACCCTGCAACGCCCATTGTTTCTCTACACCAAGAGAACTTCTCAGAGCTCATAGATTTTGTGAATGCATCTGCAATATTCTTCAAAGTGTCCACCTTTACCAGCAACACCTTTTTATCTTCTATCATATCCCTCACAAAGTGATACTGAACATCAATGTGCATTGTCTTTGAATGATATGCGGGGTTCTTTGCCAAGAAAATTGCACTTTGGCTGTCACAGTCTATCCTTATAGCCTCCTGTACTAACCCCATACTTGAACACAATCTTTGCAACCAAACTACTTCCTTGCTTGCATGCCATGTATCCTGCCTCTGTAGTTGATAGTGCCACTACAGATTGTTTCTTCCTCATCCAACTGACTACACCTCCAAATAGGTTAAACACATACCCACTTGTAGATCTTCTCTGATCCAGATCTCCAACCCAGTCTGCATCAACAAAGCCACAAATATGAAACACTCTGTCCAATCCTAGTCTTCCTTGGTAGCACAAACCATAATCACTAGTGCCACACAAATACCTAAAACCCCACTTCACTGCTGTCCAATGCTCCTTTTTTGTTTTTGACATAAACCTGTTCAATACTCCCATTGCATGTGCAATGTCTGGTCTAGTACAAACCATTACATACATTAGGCTACCAACTACACTTGCATATGGAACATGGGACATGTCCTCTTCCTCTTCTTGTGTCTTGGGACATTGTTCAGCAGATAACCTCACACCTACAGGAATAGGAACCATCATCGGTTTACTATCATGCATATTAAACCTCTGTAGTATTGTCTTGAAATACTTCCTTTGGTTTAACCAGAGCTTCCTCTTTGCCCGATCTCTTTTAATTTCCATGCCCAAAATATAGTTTGTAGCACCAAGATATTTCATGTCGAATTTGGAGGACAATTGGGTCTTCAAATCCTAGATGATTTCTTTGTCATTTCCAACCAGCAACATATCATCCACATACAAGACCAGATAAATAACACGATCACTTATTAATTTACAATACACACAGTGATCTGCTTTGCTTCTGGTGAAGCCAAGTCCTCGTATAAATGTATCAAATTTATGATACCACATCCTTGGTGATTGTTTTAACCCATAAGAGACTTCTTTAACTTGCATACCAATTCTTTCTTACCCTTCACCGCAAAACCTTCAAGTTGTGTCATGTAGATCTCCTCTTCCAGGTCCCCGTGAAGAAATTCTGTCTTCACATCCATCTGTTCTACCTCAAAATCAAAAGCAGCAACAATAGATAAAAGTAATCTAATAGAAGTTACCTTGGCAATAGGAGAAAAAATATCACCAAAATCAATTCCTAGCACCTGGGAATAACCTTTTGCTACCAACCGAGCTTTGTATTTCTCCACTTTTCCTTCTGCATTTGTCTTCTTTTTTAACATCAATTTGCTGCCAATGGGTTTCCTTCCAGCCGGCAACTCCACCAGATCCCAAGCCTCATTTTTGTGTAAAGATGCCATTTCATCAACCATGGCCTCTTTCTAGAGTTTTCCATCCTCTGAATCTACTGCTTCCTTCACAGTTCTAAGATCATCATCAATAATAGATAAAGCAAAATTTGAATAGAAAGTAGATGGACTATACCTTTCTGGCTGCCTTCTTTCTCGAACTGATCTTCTCACACTCGGAGTTTGTGGCTCTTCATCTTCTGATTCCTCCTCTGCTGTAGAGTCTGATTCTTCCTCCTTTAGCTCAAACTCTATCTTCTCAGGTTCCTTTCGTTGGACTTCATGTTTAATAACATCTTTCACCTCTCTGAACACCACATCTCTGCTGTACACAACCTTCCTTGTTACTGGGTTCCAAAGATTATAACCCTTTAAACCATCCTTATACCCAATAAAGATGCACTTTTCAGATTTACTATCCAACTTGGTTCTTTTCCCCTTTGGAACATGTACATATGCATCACATCCAAATACCCTTAGATGTGAAATAGAGCGTTTCTTACCAGTCCATACCTCTTGTGGAGTCTTATCCTCCAATACTGATGAAGGTGACCTGTTGACTAGGTAACATGCAGTATCCACTGCCTCTGCCCAGAATTCCTGTCCTAACCCGGCACCACTGAACATGCTTCTTGCCCTTTCCATCAACGTCTTGTTCATTCTTTCTGCAACTCCATTTTGTTGAGGTGTATATGGAGTAGTATTCTACCATGATATACCACACTTCTTATAGAATTCTTCAAATTCCTTGCTGCAAAACTCTCCACCATTATCTGTCCTCAGCACCTTTATCTTTTTCTCTGTCTGGTTTTGCACCAGAGCCTTAAATTCATTAAACCTATCAAAGACTTCAAATTATTCTTAAGGAAATATATCCATGTATTCCTTGAGAAGTCATCTATAAATGATACATAGTACACAGACTTACCCAGTGATGGAACCTTCACAGGTCCAAACACATAATTGTGCACAAGCTCTAATATTTGTTTCGCCCTCTTACCACCAGAGGGGAAACTCACCCGATTCTGCTTCCCATATACACAATTTTCACAGAAATCAAAATCCAGAGAGCTATTACTCATACCTTCTACCATACCTTTACCATGAAGTATTCGAAGGCCCTTCTCTCCAATATGTCCAAGCCTTTGATGCCACAACATGGTCTTCTCTCCGGAGACCACTAGATTTTCAGCTCCACTTTCAGGAACCACAGAGTTGTTGCACCCATCAGCAATAGTGCTACCTTGCAGCTTGTACAGAGTTCCAATCCGCACTCCACGCATCAATACCAGTGCTCACCGAACCATCTTGCAGGTATCCTTCTCGAACACTGTTTTTACACCTGCATTATCTAGCTTGCTTACAGAAATTAGATTTTTGGCTAATGCAGGAATATATAGAACACCCGGAAGTGTTTTAACCCTTCCACCTTGTAGCTTCAACTTTACTTTTCCATGACCAATGATTCTAGCCTTCCTATCATCCCCCAAGAAGACATCACCACCATTATATTTCTCATACTCACAGAACCACTCTCTATGGGGAGTGAAGTGAAAGGATGCACCTAAGTCAATCAACAATGCCTCATGATCTACATGTGTACTTGAAGAAGCCAAGTACACATCCCCACCTTTATCTAAGGTGGTTTTCGCCTCTGGAGAAGGAGCCTCATTAGATCCCTTTCCCTTGTCAGGAGCTTTAGATTTACAGTCCCTTTTAAAGTGGCCTTCCTTTCCACATTTCCAGCACACCACCTTTACAGGTTTTCCTGGAGATTTATATCTCCCTCTAGATTTAGATCTCCCACTCGATGACTTATTTTTGTTTCTATTCTGGGACCGTCCTTGTACAGACAAGGCATCACCATTTTGGCTCTCCATATTTTTCCATCTCATCTCCTCTGTCAAGAAGGATGAGACTATTTCATCAAACTATAAGGCAATTGCATTGCTACCTATTGCAATAACCAGACTATCCCATGAATCTGGTAGAGAACACAATAAACTGATGCACTTATCTTCATCTGAATTTTAATATCAATAGATGCTAACTGACTTACCACAGTATTAAATGCGTTCAGATGCTCTGTCATCGAGTCTCCATCTTTCATCCTCAGGTTATACAACTTTTTCCATAGGAATAGTTTATTCACCAGAGACTTAGATTGGTACAAAGTACCTAACTTGTCCCACAAAGCCTTTGTCGTAGCTTCCCCTGATACATTTAACATTACTGAATCTGAGACACACAATGGTATTGTGCTCTTTGCCTTCTGATCCAACTTCTTCCATTCTTCATCGGACACTCCCGTTGGTTTAGTACCTGGATCTACCGCGATCCAATGATCTTTATCCACCAATAGATCCTCCATCTTGAGTTTCCACGACTCAAAACTTTGACTATTATCTCGATCTCTATCTTTCCACTGCTCGCCATCTTCTTTCACCAATAGAATCGATCTCGCAGATCACCCATTGAACAGGGTCTACCACAGACCTGAGCGAAACCCCTCAGCAACAAAGGCGTCCCCTTGAAGCCAAAACAACTTTGATACCAAATGTAGGTTTTAACCCCGAACAGAAATTACTTGCATACGAATTCTAAAACACAGAAAATAAATAATGTGAGAGCATAACACATAAAACACATATACATAGAGATTTTCCCCTGGATCCCAAAACTGGGACTACCAGCTTGATTTTTCATTATGTTCCTTTCAGTGTTACAATACATATTTATACATGCCGAAGCATCCAATACCATGGACCAAAAACCATCACGTCCAAAACCATGGACCAAAAAACCATCACATCCAAAAAACATGTGGAAAAATCACGCAAAAAACCATAGGTGGGTCTGCCCA
Organism: Pinus tabuliformis; assembly: GCA_031772625.1. Lineage (NCBI taxonomy): Eukaryota > Viridiplantae > Streptophyta > Pinopsida > Pinales > Pinaceae > Pinus > Pinus tabuliformis. Next base: position 243,462,146 of record CM062818.1, on the reverse strand, counting down.
ACCTAACATAGGGTCCAAAACCAAAATTTTCTGAGGCGCTACCCTGGACCCTAGAAAGTGGGGTTATGGGTACCCCTCAAACCCCCTGTGACCTTCCCCCCTCTGACCCCTGGTTAACTACGTGGGCTAGTTGTGGAAAGAATATAACACAACCCAATAGTTCTACGAGTATGAGAAATATGATGGTGGTGATGTCTTCTTGGGGGATGACAGGAAGGCTAGAATCATTAACTGTGGGAAAGTCAAGTTGAAGTTGCAAGGTGGAAGGATTATAACACTTTCAGGTGTTCTGCATATTCCTCCTGATCCAAAATGGATCTTGGATAAACCTCTAAGTCTAAAAGACTTCATATAAGAGGTAAAAGGTGCTAAATGGCACAAATCCTTTGTAAATTAGAGGAAAAATGAAATTCAAAGGATGCTCTTGGGAATAGTCTCATTCCATAGATATCTTCATTCTGAATCTAACGCAATTTGAATGGGCTAAAATAGACTTCAGATGAAGGAGTTATCGCAAAAAGAAGTTTGCCCATTATCCTTAGAAAAGGAGGCAAATCCTTATTGAAAAGGGCTTAAGGCTTTATATGCAAATATCACATTGCTCAAATCAATGGGGAAAGGACCAAGACCTATGGCATTGAGACTTGTCGATATGCGATGGTGCTAATCAAGCGATAGCACCGATCGACAATCGGCAATCGCTGATCAGGAAAGGATAAGGACCATGGGCCATGGAACCAGAGATAAGCCGACCACCGATATGTTGATAGTTGATGCACCGATGGGCCGATGCACTGATAGCCGATAGCCGAAGTGCCAATGGGCCGATGCACCGATAGTCGGTGAGGCGCCGATAGGAGTGATCAGAGATCGGGAGATTGGTGAATCCCCGATTCAAGGGCCAATGCACATGCGATTGCGATTTGTGATCAGGGCGCAGACCCTATAAGTTTATAAGTGTGATTTCATAAGTTTTGAAATCCAGATTTACGGGATTTCTATGTATTCCCATGTAATTGGGTTTTTTTGCCATACGCCTATGTGATTGTGATATGCCGATAAAAGGTGGACTTGATAGGTTTATCAATGCGATTGAATGCATTTTGAGTTCTGGTTAAACGCTCCAATGATGTGTTTTCACCAATTTTCCTTGTGTGTTGCATTATGTGTTTGAACACGGGCTTTCTATAGGAGGAAGGCCGAATGGTTGGGTTTCCTATGCCCACCGGTTCATTACAATGGGAAACTTATTCTTTTTTGGAAATGCGTGGTTTTGCATGATGGAGGACTGTAACTGATGTGTTAAAAAAACATAGAAAGCTCAATTGACAGAGTAGCTGAAGGTTTCCTAGATTCGCTTGGAGGTCAAGTGAACCACTGATAACACAGAGCCAAAGCTAGAGCTAAGAGCTAGAGCCAGAGCCAGAGCTAGAGCCAAGAACCAAAGCCGAGAGCTAGAGCCAGAGCCAAGAGCTAGAGCTAAGAGTTAGAGCCAGAGCCAGAGCCAAGAGCCAGAGCAAGAGCTAGAGTCGAGAGCCAGAGCCAGAGCCAGAGCCAGAGCCAGAGCTAGAGCCAGAGCCAGAGCCAGAGCCAAAGCTGAGAGCTAGAGCCAAAGCCAGAGCCAAGATAACAATAAAGAGATCACATGATCCAATTGTTGCTGGTGTTTGATGTGTGCTGAAGACAGAATAAGGAGTTACAAAGACAGTAAGAGAATTCTGAGGGAGTTGGTGCAAGCTAGAGCTCAAGATAGCTCAAAGTGTTGATTGAAGGAATCTAGTCCAGAGAAGCCTAGATCTGTCTGCAGAGTATGGACATCCAGTGGGATAAGATGGTATTCTAATCCCATAGGTTTAGTTGTAAACCAATGGAGTTGAGTGTGGAGCTTGTAAAAGAATTTAAGCCATAATCCCAAAGAGCCTAGTCGAGTTGATTAGAGATCAAGGAGACGTAGCCCAAGATATCAGGGTGAACTCCATATTACATTGTTGTCTCATGTGTTTGCTTATTTGCTACTTTTATTTACTAATATCTGAGTTTTATTTCAGCACAAGAAAATGAACTCAAAACACATAAAAAATTAAGGACAAACACAAGCATACACCTATTTCAAGTTCTTTTAATTCCACATTTATCAATTATAAGCATAGATCTTGGGAATATATAAGCTTTGGAGTGGAAGAGGTTCTTGTAAGCTTGACAAGAAGCCTTTAGCACTCCATTTCAAATCAGGTGGTATTGAAGCCAAAGATTGATTAACCCCACCTTCAAAGAAGGTTATATCAGAATTGGTTATACCAGAGCAGAAGTTATCATGATGCAAGTGGTACCAGTATATGCTTGTTTGACTTGAAGGTGTTCAAACAGTAGCAAGGATTTTGCTATTTGATTATTTTTAAACTGATTGTTGTTTGAGTTTGCAAAGGTTCAGGGAAATCTACTGTTAGCTAAGTCCATGAGAGGACAAGAAGGAAGAATGGCTGAAGGCATTCTTCTTATCCCAAAGGACCTTAAAGCAATCCTTGATGCACAAGAGGTTTGTTGCAAAAGGTTGCTTGAATAAGCTCTTTGTTAATCTTGTTTGAAGTTCTTTTGTTCATTTTGATAATGACAACTTCTACAAGTGAGTCCTCAAATTCTTCTTTCTTCACAAGATTCTTTAATGAAGACAAGAAGCAAGACTTGTTCACCATGATGGATATGGTGAGAGAATGTATGAGGATGGAAGAAAGAGCATCATACTTAGAGAGCAATTGAATTCCATGAAGGAAGAGAAGCAGTTGCTTTCGAACAAATTGCAGGAAATGGAGAGGCAACTTCATATTGCAAATATGAACCTGGAAAGGATGCATGAGTTGGAGACACAACCCTTTCTTGCCAAAGAAGCCTTAGTCAAGTATCAGCTTGAGGAAGAGGTAAATAATTCCAGTTTGTCTTGAATTTCCTCTAAGAATGTTTATATTGGTTCTTTTGAAAAACATACTAGACGCATAGGTTCCAAGTTAATGTCCAAGATGGGCTATGAAGGAAAAGGCTTGGGCAAACATGCAAAGGGTATTGTATGCCAGTAATGGTTGAGGAAAGGCCTAAGTATTTGGGTCTTGGCTATGGAAAATCTTATGGAGAAAGTTCCAAACTTTCCATGAAGACCATTGAAACAGTTCCAAGAAGGAGTTTCATTTTAGGTCTTCTACCTCAAGAGTGTAAAGATTGTATTCATGGGGAATGCAATAGCTTGAAACATCATTTTCAGGAAGAAGGTGTTCATAAGCATACACTTGAACCAAAGAGTTGTGGAAACTATGAACCATTGAAGAGATTGACGGTGTTCCAAAGGGAGCTACTTCTTCATTCAATTCACCTCCTTAATAAGGTAATAAAGGTGAAAGAGAAAGGTATAAATCTAGTTTTAATCATATTCCTTTTGATTATGTTCAGCATGGTAAATTTCCATATAAGCACGGGAAAAGAATTGCATGTTCCTTTTGTGGTTTGGTTAACCATAATGTTTCTAGGTGTTGGAAGAGAATGGCCACATGCAGGAAACTTTTGAAGGAAAAGAAGAAAAGAGACAAAGGTCCATTGGGCAAGGCAAATCATGTTGTCAAGAGGATGCACATGTGTTGCACTTATTTCCATAAGCAAGGACACATTGCTGAAAAGTGTTGGACTCTGAATCCAACAATGCTTCCACAAAAGTTGAAGATGAAGGTGGAAAGAGAAAATGGCAGGAGTGGAAAAAAAGATTCCATGGTTGATGTGTTTCAGGATGATTCACATGTTGATGTAGATGTGAAGACAAACGATAGACCTTTGAAATGGATTGGTAAGAAATGGTTAGAGTTCTTATGCAATTAAAGTTTCATGTCTTTTGAAAATGCATCAAATCAATAGAATGCATTTCTTTGTTAGTGAGATGCAAGTTGAAGGATTTTACCAAGAAGGTGAATGGAAAATTTGAGTAGGAGACTCATTTTATTGATGCAACATTATATTCATTTCAGCTTCGAAAGTACAATGTTCTTAAGTGAAAGTTGAAGGATGAAATGCATTCATAAGCATGATATGCATGAACACAGGGATGTTGATTATTTCCTTGTATTTGAACATGTATGTGTAATTAACTTGAAGGGTTGATTGCTTTGGCATGCATGTAATGTTAATGTTGACTTGGAAAAAGTTGATTTGGTCTCCAAGATGGAGATAATGATGAAGTGTTTCATCTTTGGAAAAGCATGTAGAAAAAGATGTAAAGACATGCTTGACTTGAAGGGTCAATTGTTCTAAAGGCATGTTTTGTTGGCTAGTTATCTAGTCAATCATTTGTATGCAGATGTAAAGACATGGAGGTAATTCAAAAGATGTGAAATCTGTTTCTTTTGTTGAAGTAGAAGTTTAGGCCATCCAGTTGTTGTCTGTAATCCTGTTGTTGTTAACAATTGTTGTTAACAGTATGTCAGATAGGTACAGATGAAAATTTTGTGAAGAAGATGTAACTTCACATTGTTTTGAGCCACCTTGGATCAATGATCAAGGCAGAGAAGTTCAAACTACCTTCTGTGACCTTCTCAGTAGGAGTTCTATAGGAAGTCAAGGATGAAAACAGTTCTTCCCAGGAGGACAAGCACATCTAGGAAGGAAAGTGTTTAAAGGCTTTGGTATAGAGGCACTATGCAAGGTAAGTGTATGGAGGCTAAAAGAAGAGGGTGTTGTTACTCTCATTTACTGTTCAAATCAATATATCAGTGTTTTGGAGTCCAAAACCTTTTTAGTGGGAAGGCGTGATCCAAAATGGATCTTGAATAAACCTCTAAGTCTAAAAGAATTCATATAAGAGGTAAAAGGTGCTAAATGGCACAAATCCTTTGTAAATCAAAGGAAAAATGAAAGTCAAAGGATGCTCTTGGGAATAGTCTCATTGCATAGATCTCTTCATTATGAATCTAATGTAATTTGAATGGGCTAAAACAAACTTCGGATGAAGGAGTTATCGCAAAAAGAAGTTTGCCCATTATCCTTAGAAAAGGAGGCAAATCCTTATTAAAAAGGGCTTAAGGCTTTATATGCAAATATCGCATCGCTCAAATCAATGGGGAAAGGATCAAGACCTATGGCATTGAGACTTGCCAATATGCGATGGTGCCGATCAAGTGATAGCACCGATCGCCGATCGGTGATCGTTGATCGGGAAAGGATAAGGACCATGGGCCATGGAACCAGCGATAAGCCGACAACCGATATGCCGATACCCCAAGTTCAAATGGGCTGATGCACCGATAGCTGAAAGCCAAAGTATCGATGGGCCAATGCGCCGATAGCCGATGAGGTGCCGATCAAAGTGAACAGAGATCGGGAGATCAGCGAATTTGCGATTCAAGGGCCAATGCACATGCGATTGCGATTTGCGATTAGGGCATAGACTCGATAAGTTTATAAGCGTGATTTCATAAGTTTTGAAATCCGGATTTACGGGATTTCTGTGTATTCTCATGTAATTCGGTTTTTTGGCCATACGCCTATGCGATTGCGATATGCCGATAAAATGCGAACTCGATAGGTTTATCAATGCGATTGAATGCATTTTGAGTTCTGGTTAAATGCTCCAATGATGTGTTTTTTCCAGTTTTCCCTGTGTATTGCGTTACATGTTTGAACGCAGGCTTTCTATAGGAGGACAGTCAAACGGTTGGGTTTCTTGTGCCCACCAGTTCATTGCAATGGGAAACTAATTATTTTTTGGAAACGCGTGGTTTTCCATGATGGAGGACTGTAATTGATGTGTTACGAAAACACAGAGAGCTCAATTGATAGAGCAAATGAAGGTTGCTGAGATTCGCTTGGAGGTCGAGCGAACCGCTGATAACACTAAGCCAGAGCCAGAGCTAGAGCTAGAGCCAAGAGCCAGAGCCGAGCTCCAGAGCAAGGGCCAAGAGCCAGAGCCAGAGCTGATAGCTAGAGCCAAAGCCAGAGCCGAGAGCCAGAGCAAGAGCCAGAGCCGAGAGCCAGAGCTGAGAGCCAGAGCAAGAGCTAGAGTCAAGAGAATAGCAAAGAGATCAAATGATCCAGCTGTTTCTGGTGTCTAATGTGTGTTGAAGATAGAAGAAGGAGTTCCAGAGACAGTAAAAGAATTCTTAGGGAGTTGGTGCAAGCTAGAGCTCAAGATAGCTCAGAGCGCTGATTGAAGGAATCTAGTCCAGAGAAGACTAGATCTATTTGCAGAATATGGACAGCTAGTGGGATAAGATGGTATTCTAAACCCATAGGTTCAGTTGTAAACCAATAGAGTTGAGCGTGGAGTTTGTAAAAGAATTTAAGCCATAATCCCAAAGAGCCTAGTCAAGTTGATTAGATCTCAAGGAGATGTAGCCCAAGATATCAGGGTGAACTCCATATTACATTGTTGTCTCATGTGTTTGCTTATTTGCTGCTTTTATTTACCGATATCTAAGTTTTATTTCAGCATAAGTAAATGAACTCAAAACACATAAACAGTTAAGGACAAACACAAGCATACACCTATTTCAAGTTCTTTTAATTCCCCATTTATCAATTATAAGGATAGATCTTGGGAATATATAAGCTTTGGAGTGGGAGAGGTTCTTGTAAGCTTGATAAGAAGCCTTTAGTGCCCCATTTTAGATCACCTGCATTGGCCAGAAATATGATTTTTGTAAGCAAACAGGATGATGCAGGTGTAGAAACAGTGTTCGAGAAGGATACCTGCAAGATGGTTTGGGGAGCACTGGTATTGATGCGAGGATTTCGGATTGGAACTCTGTACAAGCTATAAGGTAGCACTGTTGTTGATGGGTGCAACAGTTCTGTGGTTCCTGAAAGTGGAGCATAAAATCTAGTGGTCTCTAGAGAAAAGACCATGCTATGGCATCAAAGGCTTGGACATATCGAAGAGAAGGGCCTTCGAATACTTCATGGTAAAGGTATGGTAGAAAGTATGACTAATGGCTCTTTGGATTTTGATTTTTGTGAAAATTGTGTATATGGGAAGAAGAATTAGGTGAATTTCCCCTCTAGTGGTAAGAGAGTGAAATAAATATTAGAACTTGTGCATATTGATGTGTTTGGACCTGTGAAGGTTCCAACACTGGGTAAGTCTATCTACTCTGTATCATTTATAGATGACTTCTCAAGGAATACATGGATATATTTCCTTAAGAAGAAATTTGAAGTCTTTGATAGGTTTAAAGAATTTAAGGCTCTAGTGGAAAACCAGACAGAGAAGAAGATAAAGGTGTTGAGGACAGATAATGGTGGAGGGTTTTGCAAGAAGGAATTTGAAGAATTATGTAAGAATTCTGGTATAGCACGGTAGAAGACTACTCCATACACACCTGAGAAAAATGGAGTTGCAAAAAGAATGAACAAGACATTGATGGAAAGGACAAGTAGCATTCTTAGTGGTGTTGGGTTAGGACAAGAATCCTGGGTAGAGGTGGTGGAGACTGCATGTTACCTAGTCAACATATCACCTTCATCGGCGTTGGAGGATAAGACTCCACAGGAGGTATGGAATAGTAAGAAACCCTCTCTTTCACATCTGAGGGTATTTGGATGTGATGCATATGTACATGTTCCAAAGGAGAAAATAATAAAGTTAGATAGTAAATATGAAAAGTGCATCTTTATCAGGTATAAGGATGGTTTAAAGGGTTATAAGATTTGGAACCCAGTAACAAGGAAGGTTGTGTACAGCTGAGATGTCATGTTTAGAGAGGTGAAAGAGGTTATTAAAAATGAATTCTAACCAAAGAAACCTAAGAAGATAGAGTTTGAGCCTAAGGAGGAAGAATCAGACTCTACAGCAGAAGTAGAATCAGAAGATGAAGAGCCACAAACTCCGGTTGTGAGAAGATCAGTTCGAGAAAGAAGGTAGCCAGAAAGGTATAGTCCATCTGCTTTATGTTTAAATTTTTCTTTATCTATTACTGATGATGATCCCAGAACTATGAAGGAAGCAATATATTCAGAGAATGGAAAACTTTGGAAAGAGGCCATGGTTGCTGAAATGGCATATTTGCACAAAAATGAGGCTTTGGATCTTGTGGAGTTTCCAACTGGAGGGAAACCCATTAGCAACAAATGGGTGTTGAAGAAGAAGACAAATGCAGAAGGAAAGGTGGAGAAATACAAAGCTCAGTTGGTAGAAAAAGGTTATTCCTAGTTGCCAGGAATTGATTTTGGTGATATTTTTTCTCCTGTTTCCAAGGTAGCTTCTATTAGATTACTTTTATCTGTTGCTGTTGCTTTTGATTTTGAGGTAGAACAGATGGATGTGAAGACAACATTTCTTCACGGGGATTTGGAAGAGGAGATCAACATGAAGTAACCTGAAGGCTTTCCGATGAAGGGTAAGAAAGATCTGGTATGCAAGTTAAAAAAGTCTCTGTATGGGTTAAAACAATCACAAAGAAGACGAGTATGACAGACACAAAATGGGATATTCTTGACAGAAAGGCACTTGGAACAAAATGACTGTTCCTAGTGGCATTGGTAGCGTTTAATATTTCAAAGGAAATGACATAAGAGGGTTTAATGTCCACATTGGTGAAACTATATGAAAGACCCTCAGCCTTAAATAAGGTATTTCTTATGAAGTGTTAATTTAATATGAAAATGTCAGAAGGTGGATCTGTTGTTGATCATTTAAATGAATTTAATACAGTTACTAGTCAGTTAAGTTCTGTAGGGGTAACTTTTGATGATTCAGTTAGGGCTCTGTTATTTATGTTCTCATTTCTATAAAGTTTAAATGGTTTAGTTATGCCCATTAGTAACTCTGTCTCTGGATCTAGTACTTTAAAGTTTGATGATGTTGTCGATGCAATCCTTAGTGAGGAAATGCGACGGAAAAGCTCCGGTGACACATCAGGTAATGATTTGACTGCAGAGACTAGGGGAAGAAAAATGGAAAGAGGAAAGAGCCTAGGATATTGCAGTAAGTCAAGGAAAGGCAGATCCAAGTCTAGATTGGGGATAGTGTGCTGGAAATGCAGGAAGAAAGGACATCTAAAGAAAGATTTCAAGCCTTGGAAGGGAAAAGAAGGAGACGCGCAGCAAGAAAACAATCATGAAGCGAATGGGACACGTGATGTGTTGCAAGATGCTTTGATTATTTCTTTAGAAAATATTATTGATGCCTGGGTGGTAGATTCAGGGGCCTCATGTCATGCCACACCTAATAGAAACATTTTCATGATTATGTTCAAGGAGATTTTGGATAGGTTCGATTGGGTGATGATAAACCCTGTAAAACCATTGGAATGGGTACAATTTTCATAAAACAACAGAATGGAAATAAATGGCTATTGAAGGAGGTAAGGCATGCTCCAGATCTGAAGAAAAATCTTATTTCAATAGGGAAGTTGGGAGGTGAAGGCTGTGTAACTACTTTTACAGATAAAACATGGAAGGTCACTAAAGGATCCCTGGTAATAGCAAAGGGAGAAAAGGTTGGGACATTGTATTTATGCAATGGTATTTCTAATTATGTTAATGATTTAACCTCTACAGGAGAAGATATGGCATTATGGCATCATAGGCTTGGGCACATGAGTGAGAAGGGGATGCAAATTCTTCACTCAAGTAATTTGTTGCCAGTTTTGAAGCATGTTGATTTAAAATTCTGTGAAAACTGCGTTTATGGAAAACAGAAGAGAGTCAGATTCCTCAAAGTTGGGAAAGAAAAGAAGAGCGAAAAATTAGAGCTTGTGCATACAGATGTATGGGGACTTGATTAGGTATCATCTCTTGGTGGCTCTCATTATTATGTTACTTTTATTGTTGATGCAACTTGAAAAACCTGGATTTATTGTGTTCAAAATAAATTTGATGTATTTGATACTTTCAAGAAATGGATATTTGGTTGAAAATGAGACAGGAAAAAGGTTGAAGTGTCTTAGATCAGACAATGGATGTAAATATTGCAGCAAAGAGTTTGATAGGTACTATTCAGAGAATGGAATTCACAGAGAGAAGACAGTTCCAGGAACACCACAAGAAAATGGTGTGTCAGAAAGGATGAACAGGACAATCATGGAGCTTGCAAGGTTCATGAGATTGCATGTAGGATTGCCTTTACAATTTTGGGCAGATGCTATAGATACTGTTGTTTATCTGATAAACAGAGGGCCTTTAAGTTCCTTGGATGGTGGCATTCTAGAGGAGGCATGGACAGGTAGGTAAACTACTCATTTTTAAAAAAAATTGGTTGTGAATTCTTTGTCCACATTAATAAGAAAATAGAACAAAGCTTGAGGCAAAATCAAAGAAATGTACTTTTATTGGATATGGTGTTAATGATTTTGGTTATCACTTTTATGATTATGAAAATCACAAAATTATTAAGAGCAGAGATGTCATATTCAATGAAAAAGTTTTGTATAAGGATCAGTTGAAACAAGAAAAAAAAATAGAGAATACACAGTACTTGATGAGATCACAGAGAAAGTGATGGTGCCTGAAAATGAAAATGATCAATGGCCAGAACAACAATCACAACAATAACAAGCACCTCAAACACCTGAAAGTGGTGTTAGAAGATCTACCCAGATAAGTAGACCCCCTGAACAATACTCTCCTTCATTATATTATGTATAGTTGACTGATTCTGGTGAACCAAAATATTATGAAGAAGCAGTGCAAGTAGAAACCAGGAAGAAGTGGGAATAAGCCATGAAAGAAGAGATGGATTCCTTAGAAGATAACCAAACTTGGGACTTAGTCAGGTTGCCTGCAAGTAAAACAACATTGCAGAATAAATGGGTTTACAAGTTGAAGGAAGAATATGGAGGTAGGAAAAGGTATAAAGCTAGACTTGTGGTGAAAGGGTTTGCACAGAAAAAGGGTATAGAATTTGATGAGATATTTTCTCCTGTTGTTAAAATGACTTCAATCAGAACTATTTTAAATCTAGTAGTAGCCGAAGATTTTCATCTTGAGTAGTTAGATGTAAAGACAACCCTTCTCCATGGGGATTTGGAGGAAGAGATATATATGCAGCAGCCACAAGGATATGAGTAAAAGGGAAGGAGAAACTAGTGTGCAGGTTGAAGAAGAGCTTGTATGGCTTAAAATAGGGTCCAAGGTAGTTTTTTGGCATGGAATTCCCCCACAGCATGTTTTGGGGCTCAAAGCCCAAGTTTTGGTCAAATGTATTGTAAGACTCCACAAATTGCAGGCGCGGAGTGCGAAGTATAGGTTGAGTTATAGGGCTATCCGCCCTAAGTATTGTAATGTAATGTAATGTCATGTTAGCCTACCCATGGTCCGTGGACCATGCGATTGTATAAATGGAGCGAGACTCTAAGTTGTAAAGATAGCCAATTGGAAAGATAGATGAATACGAATGGTTCGAGCATAGAGTAAAAGTCTAAGTGTATGGGTTGTAGTAGTAGGAAGAGGCTCTGCAACTGAGTACGCAGAGGCCTAGTAGAGTCCGCAGCTGAGTGCGCAGACCCCTGTAGTTGACTACGCAGGGCGGTGTCGAATCTATAATCTTGACGAATAATAATAAAGAGAAGTTGATTCTAATTTCTGTGCATCTGCTTGTGTATTACCTTCTTTACATTTATACTGATTTGTTTATCACGCACACTTATATGATTGCTGGATATACTATTAATTATCACTAGTCTTACACAAATAAGTTAAGTAATCGAGTAATAATAGGTTAAGTAGTAAGGGACTTGGGTATAATACGGATCACACCCCGAGTAGGGTTGCACGAAGGCAACATCACAAGTTGCGAGGGACTAATAGGTGCACGTAGCGACGTGTGCGCAGGGTCAAACCGCAGACCACCAGAAGCTCATTAGACATCCCCAGGGTGTGCAACCCTAGTTCTAGAACCCTCCCATATACTTCGGGTGAGACCACAGTCCGCATTCCCTGGACTATTACTGAAAGGGCCAATAGTACTAAGATTTTCTTGGCTAAATCACCTCTGAACCTGGATCAGGCCCATACAAGCCAACAAACAGTTCCGTTACCAGGACTAGGATCTACATAAGGGATGTCTGATGTCGTGACACTTGAATCCAATAAAGAAAGAAATTGGAGAGTGATTGGACAAGAAGATTCATGAGTTCGCGGTGCAGGAAAACATAAATCCGTGAGTCTCTAAGGAACAATGGTTGGAGCACTACTTGTATATGGAAATCCACAAAATTTTCTTTGCATCCTTTCCTTTTGAGCTGTATGAGTGGATCGCAAAGCTAGTAGACAATTAGGGAAGGTGTAGGCTCGACAAACCAATTGTGTGGACTTCAAAATTAGTGCGTAGACTAGAAGCATTAAGAGATAAGATCACACGAGCTGTGGACCATTGGCTCAACTGAATTATAGGAGGATTTATCACTGAGTTCGCTGTAGACATGACTGTCAGCTACAATGAGGTGGAGCAATGTTTCCTCAAGGGATCGCGAGGTAAGTATATTAAATCTTTGAACACTTGGATTAATATGCTATTGTGTGAAAAGCGAGTTATGCGAATAAATTATTTGAGACTACGTGAAGTGGGAAGATCTACAGAAGCGGAAGTAGTGAAGAATTGGAAACCAGTCCCTTAATTTCCCCGTCATGGGAAAGCGAGGAGGAGCTCGTGAAGGTTTCTCTGAGAAGCGCGGTTAGTCTGATAAGGCAACACATTCTGTGTTTACCACCTCCACCCACACTGCCACCCATCTCACCCTCCTCACCTCCATCTCCACCCACCTCACCTCCGCCACAACCATAGTTCAATATAGTGAGTGTGATCAAACTACCAGTATTCAGAGGAGTATGGAATGAAGACCCAGACCAATTCTGGTTCGTTGTAAGAGCAGTATGGGAAGCACAAGGAGTCGTGGATGACAATATCAAGAAGGCTACGTTGGTGAGCGCGTTGCAGGATCGTGCATTAACATGGTACATTAAGCATTCTAATGACCTTCTAAACACAGGAATCACAGAAATTCAGACCATGCTGAACAGGGAATTTAGCAGGCCAAAGTCAAAAACACAATCAATCATCAGGTTTAAGGAGATCACGAATCTCTCAAGCGAGACCCCCTGAGATCTAGACCAAAGGCTGAAGGGCATGATTAGCGAAGCCAACATGACATTGACAAATGGACAACACCGCACATGGTTTGTAGCATCATTGACACCGCACTTAAGGACGGCGCTGTCACAGCTAAAACTTTCCACCCAGGCCGAAGCTTTGGAGATGGCGATGAGATTGCATGAGACCCCTATACAAGACCTAGGTCTGGGAGTCCAACAAATCCACACACAATTGTAAAATCTATGTTTGGAAATGCAAAGTTTTAAACAGGATAGGACACCTTGGCTAGAGGTGCATGAGGAGGTATGGTGCATAAAATGAAAAGGTCAGGGGCATGATAAGGACCACCGTCCGGTGTTCACGAATTACTTAGTAGGATGAGGGCTGATGCTCTTAAGACCTCAAGCATAGCTAGGACCAAGCACAGTGCCTGCATTATGGTGTGCGATCTGTTAGGTAGGAGGAAAGCACATTGCGGACAATTGTCATCTATTGTAGAAGTATACGCAGACGTCCTAGCAATTGTTTTGTAATTTCTGCAGGTCAGTAGGCCATGATGAATGCACCTGCAGCAGTTACGAACTAATGATGGATCGGTCTCCTGCCTACAGGGTGCACGAAGGAACGCGAACCCTCGATAGAAATGCAGGAATGGCACGCACTGGATTTCAGGGGTGCAATTGAGGTCGAGGTGGAATGGGACCAAGAAGGGGTCATAGACAGTTAATTTGTTATAATTGCAGAGGGCCAGGGCCCTATTCCCACAATTGTACAAACCCGATAAGGACATCATGTTTGTACTATATTCAGTTTGATCATGAGGTAGAAGACTTCCCTACACTGATAGCGAGACTGTGCGAAAAAGGGGTACTTCAGCCCCCTCTGACTCAAAATTTACAGATGATAAGTTTTGAATTGCATGAAGAAGACCCAAATGTAAACATGATGCTCTAGAGCGGTGTGACCACTGGTGATGATAAAGGGAAACAGTCAAAAGAAAGTGCGTGGGTTCACAAGGCTCCTATAAAGGAACCCGAATTTGATTTAGAACGCACGAAGGAGACATTCATGGATGCTAAGAAGAGCTTCATGGTGGCCTCCACTTTAGGTAGTAAGGATCAATTAGAACCAGGGATGGATCCTTCAATTCTCACTACCTTTCTAGAGACATGCATGAAAATGCTACGCAACAACAAGGCAGTAAAAGGACTACAATAACTTATCACTAGGTGCACGGGGTTAGGAGAGCTGAGCATAGTCCGGAAACTTGGTAAGCATGCATTGCATACAGGAAGGGAAATGAGGTTGACTGCGCAAATCGGTGAGTATGAAATGGATAAGTCAATCCTGGATCTAGGATCGGACACAAATGTACTGCCAAAACAAACATGGGAATATATGGGCAGGCCCGCACTGAACCGATGTGTGACAATGATAGTGATGATGATATTGATTGTATTTACAAGATAACCACGTGGGAAGAAGATTGGGTGAATCTGACTGCAGATGGAAGGATTTTGTGGGAGTGCAAAAGCTCTTGCACTTCGCATTCAGACGAAGAGATAGAGCGATGGCAAAATTGGCTGCATGAAGTAACAACGCTTAATTGTAACATGATGGTTAGATCACTATGTTGTTTGACAATGGAAGCAAGGGATCTGCCTACATATGATGGGTTGACAACGATGGATTAATTTTTGAACAAATTTGAAAGTACAGTACCAGAACAATAGCGGTTCGATGCTCTAAAGTAGGAACTGCACGCCACGCCTGCATGATGGTAGGGTACGCATCAAAGAAGTTTTGAGGACTGGCACGGATGCAAAAGGATGATGCGCCTATGCTTTGGAAAACCCTAGCTCGGAATGAGAGCTAGTCAGCAGGGGTGGGACAACTTGCGTGCCCACCTTTCTTGATGGGTACTGACATATGTTGAATAACCCACACAAGCACATGCCACTCCCTGAATAGAGAATCAGAACAAGCCGCAACAGTAGGAAAGGAGACGTGCAGTACCAATTATCCATGGAGAAGCATTCGATAGGGTGTGCGAAATACTGAATAGGGTTCACCAAGCGAAATGCACTGATTGGGACCTATGCATACCATCTGTTCGATGGGCCTATAGGACCATGTGCAAAACCCTGACCATGAAAATGATTCCAAAGGTATGGAATAGGGTAGAGACCATAATTTCTAAAGAGAACGCAAAGAGGAGTCCACCCGTAAGAGCTCCTGTAGTTGTGACAGTGTACGAAGACCAGGACGAAGAAATCACACAGTTATGCGAGGTCAAACACATAAAGATTCAGGAAGCCATTCAGTGAGGAAACCTTAGACTTCGCGAAGTCGAAAAGGAATGGGTATGACTGAGGAAGAAAAGAATTTTGATGGATGTCGAGATCAAGAGGATGGAAAATGAGATCAATCAAGCATGTTTCGTTGATAAACCAAGGATGACACAACAAGGTGCAGATGATCATACCACTGGATTAGAAGATTGCCACCAAGAATTTATGACTCTATTACCATGGCTATGACTGCACCTCACCAAACGCAGTAACCAGGGGAGCGCACTGCATACGGTAGAACATGCAGCATTGGCTGTCGCAAAGGAAATTGAGGAGTTTCCACGGACTATACTAGAAGGCGAGTTGAAGTCTCGCACAGGTGGTGTGACCACCTGACTAGCCATAGGGAGCACAGTCTCAGTGCTCCAGGCAGTTGAAAGAGAGTGCAGGACTATAAAAGAGTCTATTTGGGAGCTGCACGATAAGGGAGGTCCGTGCAAAATCAACATGTCACAAGGTTCATGCCCACACACGGGGGGCTACACTGTCGGGCGAGTAGGTTGGGAAGTGACCGTTGGTGTCACTGTTCATGATGGGATGTCTGATTTAAGGCAAAAGGGAGTGGGCGACGGGCATTTAAGACATCAATTAAGGGCAATATTTGGGACAATCTACTGCCAAGAAAGCATTAATGGCCCAAAATTGGGGGGAACAGTCGAATTTGAATTTAAAAGGCACTATAAAACTCCAGGGGCTAGCCATGAGACAACACTTGTTCACTCTAGATTTACGCAGTTGATTAGAGCAAAAAGTGTTGAGCACTGAGCGATATTCAAGCCTCGAAGTTCACGAACAACCACAGTCAGTTCAAATAAGATGGCAGTTACCAGGAGAGGTTTTGGCTTTATAGAAGGAACTGCAGACAAGGCCGCGCAGAACCCCATGGTACACGATGTTCCTGAAGATACTGGGGTCGTGCCAGAAATCCTGAAATCACCTTTGATGCCAAGGCCGAGAAAAGATAAGTAGGCAGTAGGACCAGTCTACATGTCCCCATGGAATCTGTAGTTCGGTAAGCTCTCAATGGAAGAAAAGGGTAAGGCTGTCACCATTGAGATATATGACGAGGACGAGGACCTGCAGACTGTCATTGCTGAGGTAGAGGAAGTAGAGGACATGGAAGAGGACATCCATCCGGTGCACTCTGCAACGAAATTTCCCAAGTACGTCCCTTCATGAAAGGGGAAAACTAAGATACCAAAGGATCTGGATGCCACCAGGAGTGCACTCCAGACCCCACTCCTCCCTGATGGAATTGTGTTTGAGGGCTCGCACCTAAGCCGCATGCCCACAAGAAGTTTGAAGATTGGGACCTCGCGAACAATGAGAAGTTCCCACACTTAGAGACAGAGAGCCTCATGAAGTAGAGCACAGAGGGGCCAGTCACAACATTAGAGCCGCAAAAATGGCTGCGTGGTGTGGAGAAGGCCAGATTGCTCCATTTGTTGTGGATTCCACACTTTCATCATGTGCCCATCACTATTTTCATCATCAGGTAGCTGCTTTTCCTGGTGCACGATGGGTACATGTGGTTGGAGGAGCCTATTCCCATCATGGTAGATCTCATCCACATAATTTATTGACTTCCCTGTAAGGGAAAGGACCCCACGACAATAGTAGGAAAAGGTGGTGATTTGGCTCTCATGGAAGCCATGAAGAAGAAATACAAGCTCGAGAAGAAAAATAAGGGTTACGTAATCAACAGTATCAAAGATAAAGGGGTGCGTGTAGCCACCCAACTCCTGGATGGGAAGGTAATGAGAAAATGCTGCGGCGATGAAGTACCAGTTTAGGTAGTTTTATTGGTGGAACAATGCGCAGAGGGGGTCCAATTCATCTGGGCTGAGTTCCTACGTGTGGTTTCTTTTATCCATTTTGCTGTTAATAGGAGAACTACCGGAGGACAGTCAATTCCCCAACATTGAATAGGACTTACCAAAGGCCGCAAAGTATGCGTCACTCTGGGCTACCAAGGACAAGAAGTGGATTCACAAAACAAAGATCTTCTGGGTGCTCATGGAGGCGAGCATCTGAATGTGGATTAATAGGAGGCCACGCCTATCCCCCACTGTGCATAATAGTTTGCGAAGCTTTGTAGACTCTAAGGTAGACATGCATAATATTTACATTAAGGCACAAAAGGATCCGATGCAACAATGGACCAAGCTACCCTTCATCACCACTGATGATGAAATTTTTACAGTGTTAGAATCATGGCCTCTCGAGTGGCGCGCCCCGGATCTGGCAGAGCTAGATAGGACAACAACATAGAAAAGAAAGGATGAGGCCAAGTTGCGCATCACGTAGTTGGCCGAGAAGAGGTGTAATGAAAAAGCGGTAGCAGAGGTAAGGGAAATCCGCGAGGCAGCAAAGGTAGCTGCGGAGCAGGCAAAGGCTACTGAAGTAGTAGCAGTAGCACAGACAATAGGGGCCACAACAATGCAGGAAGAGGAGGGCCAGGAATTGTCTACAAGATAGGAGGCATAGGACACAGACCTTGCAGAAGAAGGTGCAGACCCAGGCACAACTTCCACCCAACTCAAAAGGCCGTGCATCACAGAGAGATCAGGTCCACGGAAAAAGGTCAAGGCCTCCAAATTGGCCATCGACCCGATCATGTTAACAGAAGGCGACCTCTATGACATCGGTGACATGGTTCACGAGGTCACCAAGGAAGCGCTCAAAGAAGCCATGTGAGAGTAGCAGACTGTGTTGGGGGCCCTGCTATAGGATAAAATGCACGGTGTATGGAGAATGAAGATACCCTCAAAGGTCTTCCCGGGACCTTCGACAGACTGTAAGATTATCTGCAACCGTCACAAAGTTACATGCATGTTCATAAACAATAACTAACTATCAAAGTAGGAGAAGGAGATTACCTCAAGCCTCCGTGTAGATTTGTTGGAGAGTGCAATGCAACTAGGTGGAAGTCCCCTGAGCTGGCTCCAGATCAAGTCCTGCACATAGAAGAGACAAGCATAATCATAGCATACAACTCTGATAACTAATACATGAATACATAAAAGAACATCTAGTTACACATAACTAAGCTACTCATGCTAAAAGGTATTGGACAAACAATTGAATGAATGATAGTACCAACACCATGGAGTAGACAGTACAACTGCAGTTCTATATTAATGTCGGAAGAGTGATTACAATCATCTGTTGTATCAACCTTCCTTTACCCCTCTAGCTTCTCTCTCTCTCTCCCTTCTTGCTCACTTATTATGATTTGATACAATGATCAACAGTCAAGTATGTTATCCTTTCAAATGCTCTGACCTCTATCACCATAGCCCTAGCTTTGCTCATGTAGCAATTGAGTTATGGTTTCCAAGTTCCTCCTTGAGTTCCCTAGGGCAAAAGCAATGAACTTGCCATGCTTTTTAGCTCTTTCCCATTTTCCTCCTTCTTTCAGATTAGAAATCCTCCAAATAGGTTGAATTTGGATGTTTCCTTGCTTTTCTTGAGTAATTTTAGGAACACATATCTAGATATTTATGAGTCAATTCATTCCTTTGACCCTTAGAAATTCACCAAGTTTCACTAACACTGTTCCCATACTAGCAACTTGAGTTAGTAGGGTCACTAACACACCCTTAGGCTTGCAGACAAGCTTTATAAAGTAGGTTGTTAGTGCACAGCCAGCATTAGTGTGGAATCGAGGCCTGTGATTATGGTCTTTGCTTCAGCTATCATGTATTTCCCCTCTGAGTTGATGAGGAGGTCAATTTGTTGTATAACAGATGCCCCCTAAAGTATGAGATCAGAGGCTACAACGATGGCCGAAATACTTTAGTTAACTGTAATTTTACTTCAAAAAGAGAGAGAGGATCGAAGCTTCGGGTGCTACGGAAAATTTGATACAACACACATATATAAACTACTAAAATCATGTACTGAGTCAGGCATTCCCATGCTTAGTAGCTATGTCAGAGTGATTTTTTTGTAAAGAGACATGATGATACTAGCTGCCGATAAGCACAGTGCAGATCAAGTGTCATAATAGAATTATCCTAATGAGTTGTCTCCAAAAAACAATATTTGCAACTTGGGAGAGGAAACAAGGCTGAGTGATGCAAGCCTCTACCTAAGGTCTTGATTTTCGCTTCACCGAACAACATAGATCGATACATGTGAATATATGCGTTGATGTTGAACATGCATGAAATCATCTAATTACTAGTCAATAATGAAGACCATTAACAGACGCAAGGAAGGCCACCGATAATGGTGATGGTCTCCAAGATGAACAGTATAATCTAATGAGTGTGAAGGATGTCTTTGTCGTCGAACACCCGTAGAATCGCTTAACTAGGAGCCAATAATGAGAACCCCTGATCAAACACAAGGCAACCTGCCACTAATATCTGCAAGTACCAAGGCACTGAATGTGTTTCTGGGTTGTCTTCCTAGATAGAGTGTTGAAGTCGATAGGAAGATGCCTGTAGAAAGGTAGGCAATAATGTGTCCTACATCAATCGACACGAAACGGGACAAGAATGATTTTTTTTTTTAGGAATCTTTTGAGCATTTGGGTCTAAACAATAGAGGGCATGATGAAAGGATATGTTTGATGGGTTGATGGAGGAAACAAAAGGTTAACCTTTGAACAATAGAAGGCACGACAATGATTTTAACCATGTAGCACTAGACTCACGAACACCAAAGAGTATTAAGATACAGAGATGCAAGAACATCAGGGTATATAGGCTAAACTCATAGGATTCATATTGAGAGGTCGTCACAAGGAAGGTTTATCTGAGGGAGTGCCATTTTCAAGGGAATGACTGCTGCCAAACCATGCTTTCAAATACAGAATACAATTGTATTGTCCACTTTCCCTATCTGATTAGTTTAATGAGTCCATATGTGTAAACTCAACGATCTTTTCATATTTAAAGAGTCTAAAAAGGACCACAAAAAGAGCGACTCTCTGCCCTATTTGATTAGTTTAATGAGTCTAGATAGGCAAACTTGTAGATTTTTTCATGTTTTAAGAGTCTGAAAAGTATCGTAGAAAGAGTGACTCTATATCTCGTCTCTATAATTTAAAGAGTCCAAACTAGACAACTCAGTAGTCTTTTCATATTTAGAGAGTCTGAAAAGATCATAAAGAATGACTCCATGGTGGTCCCTTTGTCATAGTTGTTAACCGGGTGCAACAAAAGGTTAATAGTATACCCGGATCGGTTACTTTCCCGTGAGTTAATCTATTGAATCCTGATAAAGAGAAACCTATGTTCAATAGATGTCGACCTCATTTCGTTATGAGTACGAGGAGACGGATTAAACTCATTTTTCGTCGTGAATTTTTAATGAGTCATGCGACGAAAAACTTAATATCTTCATCAAATTTTAAGGAGTCAAATGAAGAAAACTCAAGGTATCTCTTTCAGTTTAGTGAGTGAGGAAAAAGAGGTAAAAGAACTGCTCATTCCTCCTTCGTAGATTTAACGAGCTCGAAGGAGGGGAAAAGCTCGAGGATTTTTCGATTTAAGAGCGAGAAATGGTCCCAAAAAAGAAAGTGCTCTTGTTGTTGCTGTAGCTTTTTAATGAGCCCAGCAACAAAAATCTCGGGATTTTTCAGTTTAACGAGCGAGAAAAGTACCTAAAAGAATGCTTGGGTCATCTTTATAAATGTTTAACGAGCCTGAAGACAAAACTTAGGATTTTTTCAGTTTTAATGAGTGAGAAAAAAGTGCCTAAAAAGAATGTTCTAATGGTATTTTTCAGTCTAATGAGCTAGAAAAAGAGCGAAAAAGAGTTACTCAGACCATCATCGTATACGTTTAACAAGCCCAATGATGAAAAACGCGGATATTTTTCAGTTTTAAGAGCGAGAAAATATCCCATAAAAGAACATGCTCATATCTTCTTTGTAGGAGTTTAACGAGCCTAAAGAAGGAGACTCAAGGTTTTTTGGATTAATGAGCAAGAAAAATACCATAAAAAGAACGCTCGCTCTTCTTCGTGGTAGTTTAATGAGCCCGAAGAAGGAGACTCGAGGATTTTTTGGATTAACGAGCAAGAAAAATACCATAAAAAGAATTCTCGATCTTCCTTGATCTCATGCTTAACAATAGAAGGGTCTATGCCATGCATTTCCTCATAAGACCAAGGGAAAACATCGTGGAAGTCCTTAAAAGGGTAGGTGAAGCTCACAATTTCCTCAGGATTGCGATTAGCTCCAACCTGTATGTTTTCCATGATGCCTGTCATGACAGAAATATCAATGAGCAATGTTTTTAAAATATTACCGCTATTTCCTTCCGAGTCCAAAGGTTGGATAGTCGTATACAGTGAGGAAATGAGTTCATGTGCATTAGGTGACAGGATTTGAAGAGGCATCATGTCTGAATTAGATATTGAAACATGATGGTGCAAGTCCTCCCAAGGTCGCTCTTCTAAACTTGTGATCTATCTAATAGCTTCGTCCATAGGTAGGACTTGACTAAGTGGATTGAAGGAAGGAGTGGTTATGGGAGAGGCATTGGTACCGTTGGCCGAAACCGAAGTGATCAGAGATTCGGATGCAATTTTAAGGGCTTCGCAGGCCAATTCATCTAGTGACAATGACATTTTTTCTCTGTATGTGTCAATGTCTGAAGGAGCTGGTAGGATCCATGGATCAGTTTGTTCATGAGGAATAGTTGAAAGTAAATTGACCGTCTATGAAACCCTTAGTGGCTAAAGAGGGAAACAACCCATGAGGAAAGAAGCCTTTAGAAGACCGGTATTGATACTAACGTAAGAGTCAGGTACACCACCCACTAAGGGTATAGAGCTGCTAGGTAACGGAGAGTTATCTGGGGTGCAAAAGGACAGCTGGTGTACTGTGACTATCTTTCCATCGAAGGGAAAGAGGATGATACAGAAGACTGAAGACACAACGGCCTTCATGGCATAAGTCCAAGTGCATACCAAAAGCAAATTATAGTTGAGTTTATGATCCACGACTTCAATATCTACTGTTATTATTTTCCCACTCAAGGTGATGGGATAGCTAGCTAGGTAACCTTTTGGGATGAAAGTGTGGCCGTCGAAAGCTTTAAGGGAATTCGACGGCGAGGTTAAGGTTGGAGAACCCAAAGCAAGCGAACATGAAGCCGACATGACGTAGGTAGAAGCACCTTCATCGATGACAGTTCTGTGTATACCTTTACCTTTCAAAAAGATTTGCACCTGAAATGCACGCTGGTCGGAAACGGGAGGTTTACACTTTTCCATGTCGAAAACTACGAGCATGGAACCCTGTGGGTCGATACCACCAATAGCCGAAAGCAAAGCTTTCCTTTGTGCTGGACATGTTTTTAATACTTCGAGTGCCGACATAGCCAACGATGCTTGCACCAAGTCTTCTACAATGCTGTAGTTTTGGGCGACACATGCAGATGTATTGTGCGTTGTGTGTCGAAGTGCCCCTTTGGGGGGTTGAATTACAAGGTCAGCAACCAGTCTTTTGATATGCAAATTGTTGGGAAGCAATGGGTTTTGACTTGAGGAGGGTTCCTCTGCATGAGCGATAGGAGCTCCATAAGATTTGGCTCTTGTTTGTAGATCTACCATTTCAAAGGTGTATACAGTAGAAGATCCTTCACCAGCTGAAGGATGTTGCGAACCACCATTGCTCCCTTGCGAGGGTTGAGGTTGGTTTACGATAAGGTTTTGCTGCTGCTGAGTGGGGAAAGGAGTATTAAGGACATGGGGGGTCCTACCAGTATCCTTTTTGGCAATGTATTCTATGCATTCCTGAAGACGCGGACATAGATATGTCATGTGGTATTCAGCATAGATTTTGCAAGGGAATCGGCTGGGTTGATCCTTTTCCTCGTCAGGAGGTGCAACGACCTTCTATTTTGGGTTTAGCTGCTTTATTGACTGCTCTTCAGAAGGAGTGATCTTTTTCTTATTCTTCTTTTTCTTACCACTGAGATTTTGTGTAGACTGCACAGAGTTTATCGCAATGGTAGGAAGAGTAGTCGATTTGGTAGTAGTGGAATCATTGGGGTTGTGAGGGGCATTGAGGATTACGTCGTAAAGAGTGCCAAACTGTGAATATATCAGATCTAAGTGCTGGGCATGACATATGGATTGGTCTTTTGTGACCGCACTACCTAAAGCGACATCTCTAGTGATTTGTGGGAGTAAGGACTTGCAGAACCAGTCCGATAAGAGATAGTCTTGGAGGGGAGCTTTGACTAACCTCCACCTACGTCTTGATTCATGTATATTATTGGAGATGTTGGTGGTGGTATCTTTGTGGATGGGTAGCTCTGTCCCAGTCTCATAGCGGATGGGTAGCTGGAAGTGTTTTAGGAATTCCATCGCTAAAGCATCGAAGGTCAGTTTACTGATGCGCGTGGTAACTCAATGTACCATTTAGCTATGTTTCCAGTGAGGGTGTGGGGAAAAGGATGTAACCAAACACTATCATCCACCATGGAGTTAGAAACACTCCAAAGATGGTAGGTGGTGATATGAGTGCTCGGTCCTCCCCTTGTTTCCCATCAAACTTGGGGATGTCCATTGGTATCTTATGCGGGATCAGCGGCCATCGTAAGTTATGATAGATGGGGTCATTTGAAAGTTTGTACAAGTCGGGTATATGTGATGCCAAGAAAGGCAGAGAGTTTGGTGCCCCCAACTCAGACCATGGCGATGACATATGACTTGAGGAGCCTTACGGTCCTCCCATCGTTTGACTCCCAATATTATACATGGGTTACGTGGTGTAGCAGTTGCCTTGAGGTATGGTGTTGTAGAGTGGATTTCCATGAGGATTTTGATACTAGGGTATAGAATTTCCCCTAAGATAAGCGGTGCCCCATTGACTCATTTGAATTTGTGAGTAGGGTGCCCCCATGGATTGGTTGGGACCTTCTTGAGGATTCCCGTCCGACACAAAACTAACCATTTGTCCTTGATTGACATAAGGAATGCTTATGTCAATTAGTGACTGACTATGCATGCTTGAGAATGGAGGGGGAACTGTTACATTCCCTACTAGCATATGCATATTGGGAACCCCCCCAGGTACATGAATATGGGGGTTTGAACTGTACAATGGTGGCCGACCATATTCTTGGTAGATGGGAACTGTGCCCATAGTGCCACATTGAGCATTATAGGGAGCGCTATATGTGGCACTTGTCGAAGGTATCCAGTTTGACACTAAAGGCTTGGAACCCAAAATCGGCTAGGTTCCACTCACAGAGGGTGTCATGTGAGTGGTTGTATCTAGGACAAATGGGATAGCGGGGTTTGCCATCAACGGTGTTGTGGTGACTGTCAACTGGGGAAGTGGTGGAGGACCGAAAGTGTCCACAAAGTTCCACGACTTGTTAGTTGTCGACGAGATGGATGGAAATGTTCCACCTATAGAAACAAGAAGTACAGGTGCTGCTGTAATCAAGAATGGGTCCAATGGATTCGTGAGCGGAGGTTAAAGTTAGGAAGAAATCCTTCTATGAAGAAATCCTCCAGCAAACTTGAATCATTAGTTGTCCAAATAGATTCCTTGTGAGATCTGGGAGACTGATTCCCCGAAGATGGGGAATCTGGTTCACTGGAGCTCGATGGATCTTCCAAAATGAGTGGAGGAAGACCTAGAAATCATCTAGATTGACGACGAGGGCGGGATGTAGCCATGGTGACTGTTAAATTTTATCAATAAATTTTATCGTGATATTTTTTAAAGTCTCAAAATGATAACACGTGGGGCCTAAAAAATACAAAAACTACACTAAGTTGATGAATCAACAAACAGAGGGAAATGACCCTATCTGATAAGCACCGATCACTGGAGATGAAACCCAATATCTCAATGAATAACAAAGAAGGCTGGCCAGATGTATAGTTACGATTACTCTAGAGCTTCGCCCAAACCTCAGATTGAGGGGCCATGTACTCTCGTGAAGATGAGCACCCTCCTAAAAAATGAAGACAGAGTAGGTCCATCTGTGTTAGGTACCAGGACAACGCGTCCCAGTCACCTTGTGTAAGTCCCTAAAATTTTGGCCACTAAAGATACCTCAGATCACAGACACCATCGGGGGGGGAACATAGTCGCAGATAGCACACTGTGTGGGCAGGATACCTGAGTCCTTGACTCAGCTCTGGAATCCTCAAAGGGATCCCCAATACACAAAATACCCAAAGGAGTTGTAAGAGAAGGTGGGCTACCTTCACTTACAGTCCGATGTTTTCTCATATTTAGCTCCGCTTTTACTAGAGTGGTCCTGGTAGTATGAGTGCAGAAGGAATTTTTCTCTCTTTTAATGACACTAGTTTGGTGTTCAAACTTGGGAAGTTTACTCACACTGCCTATCTGAAGATCCTAGCTTGAACTAATGTTGGTTTTCTCAATAAAGAGTGACTAATTGATTTTAGGTAAATTTTATGTGTACTTGATTATTGTCTTCGGTAGGGGAGTTGACTTATGAAATATGATGAGACTCTGACTCAATACAAGAAAATGCCTTAAAAAATTTTCAATTCGATGAAAACAAGTTGTATTCTACAGGTGAGAGTTTTTCACATATTCATATTCTTTCCATGGATCTTAGTCATTTAACACATGCATAACCAAAGGAATTTTTTCCAATGTTTCTTAACAACTACTTCAAACCAAAAATAGAGTAGCTTTTAACCAGTTAAACAGAAGGATGAATAAAAAATGTGGATCTTTCTTTGAGAAAAAAATGCTTTTAAGAAAGAAAAAAAACTTTTTTCCTAAAAAAAACATTTAGGACACCTATTTTGCTGACAAAATGCAGTAACAGATCTTCTTTTAGTCCATGAGAAGGCTTCCTATCCCTTTTGGCTCACAGAAATAGCTAGAAATCAAAGTTTAGGGAGACTAACACTTTGTAGAAATGGCCACAGAGAGTTAAAAAGCCCACTAACGCTATTTGCATGCAGACACAGTGCTTTATAAAGCACTGTGTAGTATTCTAACCTGCTTTAGTGTGGGAAAATATTAGAAAAGAGGGCTTTCTAGATCAGATTCAGAGATGAATACATGTAGGCAAGATGCAGCAAGGTTTTTGTGTTATCGGGAAATCTAGTGTCTATGCAGAGCTGCTAGTCCCACTAAGACTGGTAGCTATCTTAGAAACAAACAAACTAAAACTACTTTCGTTTTCCTTTATGAGAAGTAGATAAGAGAGGAACAAAGGAGACCAACCTCTGTCTTGCGCTTGGTTCCTTGCATGACTCCTCTCCCTTCTAATAGATCTTTGCCACTCACTTCCTCGTCTACCCAACTTCAAAGAGCACCTGTGGAATCAAAGCAGCATAACACTATCCAAGAACAGAGATCTACTATCACAAACAATATAGGACCAGATATATATTGACCACACAAATGCGTATATCATCAACCATACAAGAATGTGGAGGAAAACTTGAATAGCTTTATTAATATCAAGAATAGCAAAGAGGATTACAACCAATTGTTCTGACCTAGCGTCATCCTCTCAGCAAGAAAGCCCTTCTTCACCTCATGAAAAGCTTAGATCACCCAACACTATGATGTTACACCAAGAAACTAGCAGCACTTCCTTACAAGATACAAAATTCCAGCCTCTGGATCTCTGGGATGAGGGATCCATATATAGATGATTGCAGGGAGGTGAGTCAGCTTCTGAGATTTGATTAGTGTCCTCTCTCTGATAGTTCTTGATTCCACTTGGAGATTGATGATCTCTTACTCATCCCTGGGCGAATTCAGAGAGGCAAGTGTCATAGGAGAAGTTTCTGGAAGATTCCATGTCGAACCACCTTGCAAACTGTCTCTGCCATTTGTCCACTCTCGCTCATCGCACCCTGCAGAAGAGCTATCCAGTATGCATCGCACCTTTTACTCTGGGCAGGTGGGATGCATCGCACCTTTTGCACTGGGCAGTCTATATGGTCCAGATTTGACCAGTTCTGAGCAGTTTTCTATGGAGAACTTCTGGGAGATGATGTAATCAGCTGACCTTGTTCCTTTAGGGTGTGAAACAACACTTTTAGGGACTTAGGAGCCCTTGGTTTATGGACATATATGATTGGGGTTGCAGTGCCCAAAAATGTCTATAACAGTTGCCCCCTAAAGCATGAGGTAGTTAATATTTTGATGTCGGGTGAAATGCTTTATCATGAGGATCCAAAGTTTTTCCGAGCTGGAAGGTGACCTGTAATAAGATACAATACAATACATTATCTTCATAATATTTTCATGATCTAGCTGAGGCAGGCATTCCCATGCTCAGATTTATAAATTCATTTTCATGTACATAAGATAGACAATCGTCTGTGTGCAAACTGATGATTTCTGGTAGAGCCATCATCCCTTAGATTGGATGATTATCTGTGCAGCAATGATCTATATTTGATGTCTTTATTTTCCTGAATATATATCGCAGCCTAGATGGATGAAACTAGATCCGAGGTCTTCAATCTCGTTCGATCTTCACTCAAAGTACAATTCGATCCATGTGAGAGATGTTCTGGAGTCGAACATGGAAAGACATCGCTTGATTACCAGCCAGTGATGTAAGCTGTTAACAGGCGTGAGAGGAATCACCGATAATGATGATGACCCTCAAGGTATGATAGTACAATTCATGTGGTGTGAAAAAGGGACTTGGTGTCGAACACCATGCAAAATCTTTCGGTCGAAGGCCATTGATGTAAACCTGTCGCCGAAAGTGAGAAACTTGCCATTGAGGCATGCAAGCTTCAATGTACTGAAAGGGTTGTTCCTAGATCGACTTCCTGGATAATGAGCTGATTTCGACAAGAAGCGATCCATTGTAGGAGGGTCTTAATGAATCCCACAACTATGACACGAAACGGAGCAAATGATTTTAATGGAGGTGAAAACGATTGATGATATAAGGTTCAGGGTGGAGGTCATGAAAGAATGGAGTGTGAATGTATTGTAGTGGATGAGACACAGGTGAATTCTCTGAGCGACTTCTCTTGAACATACCGGCGACACTGACATGATGGATTGGTAGCGTTAACCCCAAATGTGGATGGTGTGATGGACCAATGGTGACATGACCAGTGAACGGAACAACCCAACCCGACTCGGATGCGGAGTGAAAGTGTCATGTTCAAGAGCGACTTGCTACCAATAAAGTCTCTTCAAGTTTTCTTCCCAATTTTTCCCCAGTCATTGGTGACCTGTACCTCTTTATTTTTGTCAAGCTTGAGGAGGATAACATATGCTTGTTCTATAATTTTCCCTTCGGGCAAACCCATCTCTATGTTTTAACGAGCCTAGCGACAGTGAAACTCGTTCTTGTCTATATGGACAAGTTTGTCGCTATTCAGTTCTAACGAGTTTAACGACAAAGATAACTCGGTCCTTTTCAATTTTAGAGAGTCCGAAAGGGACGTAAAGAAAACTCCAATAATCCTTTTTGGTCATATAATCCCTTAGGTTTGAAAAAGTATAAAATAATACAAAAGGGATGAATTTTCGGTAATTTTAATGAGCCGAACAAAACAAGCGCTCGATCATTTTGTGTAATAATCCCTCAGGTCCAAAAAGATTAAAATCTAAAGGAGGGCTAGCACTTCTGGTCACTTTAACGAGCTGGAGAGGCTAATTGCTCAGCAATCTTTTCATATTTTACAAGTCAAATGAAAAGAGCTTAAAGGAGACTCGTTTTTTGAGGAACGAGTGATAAATTCGGGTAGCGGCTGATTCCAGGTAAGGTTTGGAATTTTCCAATCATGGTAGTGTCACAAGGATGGCTAACAGGATCACTCTTCGCAGCTGTTCCTCGAAAAGGGTAAACAATCAAATGTAGGTGAATGATCGGCCAATACAGAGTGGAGGTGATGATGAGAACACGACCAAGGCTTCAAAGGCTGATGATAATGCATTCACAATGGTTATTTACTAGAAATTGGTTCATTTTTTAATGAATGAGCTTAAACTCTAGGGGAAACATTTGCTCACTGCTTATGTTTAATTTTTAACGAGCTTGAACTCCACTTAAAAACTACTCGATCCAGTCGTATAATAAGGATGTCTCATCTAAGATGCCATTTTTTATGGAGCTTACACCTTACAAAGCTTTAGCCCGCATCCTTTCTTTATGCAAGTTAGGAAACGACCAATCCTACGAGTTTAAAGGGTTAGAGGACCTACAAATTTAAAAAATAAATGGTCACTCTTTGCTTGCATGCCAAAAGGTTTGCATGCCCCCAGGTATAGTGAAAAATTTCCAGGTTACCAAAGATTGTTCCATCCGCATTGCAGACAAAACACTTCCTCGACGATGTCTACCGAAATAAACAAAGGTGAGTGGCGCAACTTGCCCCCACTCACATAAATTTGACGAAGGAATCTTATTCCAGTCTAATCTCATAAACCAGTCATATATCCTTCGCAGAAACCTACCCTATGCCCAAGGTTTTCTTTCCGGAACAGACTAGGGTGCATGCCCCCCTGGGTTTCAATCATGTACTCCTGAATCACTCGCGCTCATCAGGTGGATGAACTGGGGATTGATGAGACATTCCTTGCGTGAAAAGACCATTCAGGGATGGTATTTGACTATTTTCTATGTGTGAGCCGGGGAATGAAAGTTGGTCTACGAGCTTGACCACTCTTCCTTCATGCGGAAAACAAATTACTCTAAAGAGTGAGGAGACAATGGCTCCCATGCAATAAATATAGTCGCATCCAAGGAGTAGATTATAATCTAGGGGTCCTTGGACTACCATTACATTCATGTGAATGGTTTTCCTTCTCAATGTTATCGGCACATTGGGAAGGATCCCTAATGGTTGATTGCTTCCTTTGTCAACGCCTGTTAGATTTCTCATCTCAGGAAAAAGCGATGGCGAACCAAATGCTTGCCAAGCAGTTGAGGAAAGGATACTCACAGAAGCCCCTTCATCTATGATGGTACCGGCCATGACCATTTTGTATATTTGTGCAATGATTCGAAATGGTACACTGGCCGATAAACGGGGTCTGCCTAGTAGATTCCAATCGAAGGAAACAACTAGGTTGCTTGGAGGTGGGACCGAATAGATGGCCGGATATGACTTTGATGAACTTCCTTCCTGCGATAAAGGAATGGGTAGACTGCCCCCATGTTCATCGTAGTCTATGTTTACGAAGAGAATTTGAATGGTGTCATTCTTGTTCTCTCCGGTGACTGTATCATCTGAAGATGGACCTTCTGAAGGCAAGACCGCGTCAACTTCCACCTCGACCTTTTGACTTTCTTCTGGTGTGGATTCATATGGTTTATCTTCAATGATAGACGCTTCGACTGACCACAATGGCGTGTCAGTTAGATTTTCAACTAGTGATGGACTTGGCAAGAGTTTCTTATATCCAGGAGGAAGCCGTAACGGTGAAACCAGACGGTCGTCCAAAACTCTTTTAGCCTCGTCTAGGAAGGGACAATGGTGGATGGCGTGATCACCTTCACACAGTTTACAAGGGAATTTATTTTTCCTTTTTTGTCTCGACACTTCGCTTTCACTAGTTGACGGTGTACTTTCAACATGATCATCAGAGGTTGTTGACACCGGATTGTGCAAATGAGGAGACCAGTCCCTTAAGATCCGAGGGATGCAAGGACAATCTCGATGATAGTGATCTCCTTTGCAAATGACACATGGAGATTTAGGCTTTGACAGTGCAGTTTGTGGATTTTCACTAGATGATGTCTGGTTTCCCCTTTTCGCCTTTGGCTCCTTCTTCTTCTTCTCTTTCTTCTCCTTCCCTTTCTTCTCCTTTTTAGTTACTTGATTTTTGGCTTTACCAGCTCCATCAAGCGAAGAGGAAGGAAGAGAGGGAGAATCGGATGAAGTAGAAGGTTGGGGGTAACTCTGGTATCATCTAGTTGCTGACTTGATTGCTCAGGAATCACGTTGTTTTGAACGACAGAGGTCAAGAAGAGCCATACGGGTAGGCCGATTGTCAATCCTAGAAGCGACAATGTGGCCATATGGGGTGCAACAACATCTCCCCAAGAGGAGAAAGGACTAGGATTTCCTCCAAGGGGAAATCCTTGGTTGGTGGACTCCATTTTTCTCAACCTAAGACCAACGTAGGAAAGGTAACATTTATTCCGATTAAAATAAATTTTAGACGCTTTGACACAACTTGTTTTTTCAATTTTTAAGAGTTGAGAAAAAACAAAAGATGACTCTAGTCGCCTTCGATTTTTAATGAGCTTGAAGTGAAAAGTGCTCATATGGACCTTTTCCTTTAAGGAGTATGAAAAGGAACAAAAGAGACTACTCTAGAAGTCTAGACAGAGGGATTACCAAACCAATCGCAAAACTCCAGAATACTTTTTACGGTACAGCAATCAATCTTCCTGAATGCTGTGTTCAGTGCATTGCGATCGATAGGGCAGCAGGCACGGCTTCCTATGGATAAAGAATATAGCCTACTGTGGTCTCCCAATATATACTCGACGGTACGTGGGAGCACAAGTCCGTACTGGCACTTGTCGTCTCAAAGTGGAAGAATCACCCAACCAGCAATGAAAACAACAGTTACCAGGCTTTACAACATCGGAATACGTCTCTAGCCTAGACTTCTAAATGTTGTGCGTTAGGTTCCAAAGAGTTTTTAGATTCATTAAATTTATTTTACAGTTGATCTTGTTTAAGAAATTTTCCTTTCAGGTTCACCGCATGATGTAGATATACAATTCCTAAAATGCAATCTAAGATGATAAACAATCGTTTAATCTTCTTTTTGCAATGAAAATCCTAGCTACTAAAGAAAGAGAGATGATATTATTTCAACATAGAGCAGAGAGCACACACTATATGCACTGTCCTAAATCAAACCAACAAATAGTCTAAATGCAAATGCACATGCATGTATTTGTTTTCAACCTTCTTAATGTGTGAATGATAAAAAGAAAGCTAAGCGCAAATCTGAATTATTTTTCAAAGCGACATTACTAACAAGCTTCTTTTCAAGACAAAATGAAGACAATGATGACACTTTGCGATTTGGAATTGAAAAATTGCTTTCGACACTTGAAAAACTACTAATTCAAATCAAATACAAGAGTAATAGTGTAATCAACTATCAAGAACAATCGGATTCTCTTCTATGATTGAAAACGACACTTGCGACACTTCCAAATCAAGAAACGACAGTTCAATTACGCTACTTCTTTATAAAAGAGAACTGAAAATGGCTCACAATACATAAAAAAAATTACAGTTCTTTGCACGATAGAGGTGGAATAATGGCAAGGAAGGGGGTTTCCACAGAGGTATACTGACTACAGACAACAAAACTCCTGAATAGCGCTGAAAAGAGTGAAGAAAAACCAAAGTCTAGAGGCAAAATTAGCATTCTTTGACCATCGCACCTGTTACACAGGGATTCCAGTATGCATCCCACCTACTGCACACGATAAGTGTGATGCATATTGATATCTTTGACGAGAGGGTGCGATGGTACAGTGCGAGACTTTTGATCCAGTTCTTAATCATAGTTTGCAACACAGTTCAGGGATTTAGGCCGAGCAAGTGATAATTAGTAAATAAATCACAGGGGTAGATCTAAGGAGGATACTAGAGCCACCACAAGGGAAATTAGGATGTTTACAAATCAATTGTTCATTTTATAAACAAAACCTGGAGATAGACTAAAGCAGCATTGATCTACTTTGCACTTGCATAGCAAATGCAGTTCGAAGGCTAGCTGGCTTGACTTCAAGCTCCATCTGTAAGTTTATAAAACAAACAAGTATAGAAAAGCAAACAAGCTATTCGCTCCCACTGTGGTCACCATTTTGTTATCGGGAAATCTAGTGTCTATGTAGAGCTGCTAGTCCCACTAAGACTGGTAGCTATCTTAGAAACAAACAAACTAAAACTACTTTCGTTTTCCTTTATGAGAAGTAGATAAGAGGGGAACAAAGGAGACCAACCTCTGTCTTGCACTTGGTTCCTTGCTTGATTCCTCTCCCTTCTGATAGATCTTTGCCACTTGCTTCCTCGTCTACCCAGCTTCAAAGAGCACCTATGGAATCAAAGCAGCATAACACTATCCAAGAACAGAGATCTACTATCACAAACAATATAGGACTAGATATATATTGACCACACAAATGCATATATCACTAATCATACAAGAATGTGGAGGAAAACTTGAATAGCTTTATTAATATCAAGAATAGCAAAGAGGATTACAACCAATTGTTCTGACCCAGCGTCTTCCTCTGAGCAAGAAAGCCCTTCTTCACCTCATGAAAAGCTTAGATCACCCAACACTATGATGTTATACCAAGAAACCAGTAGCACTTCCTTACAAGATACAAAATTCCAGCCTCTGGATCTCTGGGATGAGGGATCCATATATAGATGACTGGAAGGAGGTGAGTCAGCTTCTGAGATTTGATTAGTTTCCTCTCTCTGATAGTTCTTGATTCCACTTGGAGATTGATGATCTCTTACTCATCCCTGGGCGAATTTAGAGAGGCAAGTGTCATAGGAGAAGTTTTTGGAAGATTCCATGTTGAACCACCTTGCAAACTGTCTCTGCCATTTGTCCACTCTCGCTCATCGCACCCTGCAGAAGAGCTATCCAATATGCATCGCACATTTTACTCTGGGCAGGTGGGATGCATCACACCTTCTACACTGGGCAGTCTGTATGGTCCAGATTTGACCAGTTCTGAGCAGTTTTCTGTGGAGAACTTCTGGGAGATGATGTAATCAGCTAACCTTGTTCCTTTAGGGTGTGAAACAACACTTTTAGGGACTTAGGAGCCCTTGGTTTATGGACATATATGATTGGGGTTGCAGTGCCCAAAAATGTCTATAACATTTTGGTAGGTCAAAAAGGAAATGCAGAAGTAGAAGGAGCTCTTAGAAGGAGGAGAAAATCGAGAAGAGTCTAGGTAAACCGGGAACTAGATGTATAGTCCCCAATGGAGTGTCCAATTTTGTTATAGGATAAAATGTATAGTGTATGGAGAATGAATATACCCTCAAAGGTCTTCCCAGGACCTTCAGTAGACTATAATATTATCTGCAACTGTCACAAAGTTACATGCATGTTCATAAACAATAACTAACTATCAATGTAGGAGAAGGAGATTACCTCAAGCCTCCGTGTAGATTTGCTGGAGAGCGCAATGTAGCTAGGTGGAAGTCCCCTAATACAGCTCCAGATCAAGTCCTACACATAGAAGAGACAAGCATAATCATAGCATACAACTCTGATAACTAATACATGAATGCGTAAAAGAACATCTAGTTACACATAACTAAGCTACTCATGCTAAAAGGTATTGGACAAACAACTGAATGAATGATAGTACCAACACCACGGAGTAGACAGTACAACTGCAGTTCTATATTAATGTTGGAAGAGTGATTACAACCATCTATTCTATCAACCTTCCTTTACCCCTCCAGCTTCTCTCTCTCTCCCTTCTTGCTCACTTCTTATGATTTGAGACAATGCTCAGCAGTCAAGTATGTTATCCTTTCAAATGCTCTGACCTCTATCACCATATCCCTAGCTTTGCTTATGTAGCAATTGAGTTAGGGTTTCCAAGTTCTTCCTTGAGTTCCCTAGGGAAAAAGCAATGAACTTGCCATGCTTTTCAGCTCTTTCCCATTTTCCTCCTTTCGGATTAGAAATCCTCCAAATAGGTCAAATTTGGATGTTTCCTTGCTTTTCTTGAGTAATTTTAGGAAAAAATATCTAGATATTTATGAGTCAATTCATTCCTTTGACCCTTAGAACTTCACCAAGTTTCACTAACGTTGTTCCCATACTAGTAACTTGAGTTAGTAGGGTCACTAACGCACCCTTAGGCTTGCAAACAAGCTTTATAAAGCAGGTTGTTAGTGCACAACTAGCGTTAGTGTGGAATCAAGGCCTGTCATTGTGGTCTTTGTGTTATAGACATATTTGTGCACTGCGACCCCAATCACATATGTCCATAAACCAAGGGCTTCTAAGCCCCTAAATGTGTTGTTTCATACCTCAAAGGAGCAAGGTCAGCTGACTACATCATATCCCAGAAGTTCTCCCTGAAAAACTACTCAGAACTGGTCAAAACAGGACCATACAGACTAGTCAGTGCTAAGGGTGTGATGCATCTCACCTGCCACATGCAAAAAGTGCGATGCATACTGAAAAGCCCTTTTGTAGGGTGTGATGAGTGAGAGCAAAGAAATGGTAGAGGCAGTTGGCTAGGTGGAAACCCAGAGAATCTTCTAGAAACTACCCATTTGACACTTACCTCTCTGAATTCACCCAGGGATGAGTACGAGATCATGAAATCTCCAAGTGGAACCAAGAACTGTCAGAGAGATGACACTAATCAAAATGCCAGAAGCTGACTCACCCACCTGCAAACATCTATATATGGATCCCTCAACCTAGAGATCCAGAGGCTGGAATTTTGTATTTTGTAAGGAAGTGCTATTGGTTTCTCTGTGTAACATTTTATTGTTGGGTGATCTAAGCTTTTCATGAGGTGAAGAGGGCTTTCATGCTTGGAGGATGGCGATGGGTTAGACCAATGGGTTGTAATCCTCTCTTCTACTACTTCTATCAATAAAGTTATTTGAGTTTTCCTCCATATTCTTGTATATCTCTGAATCTTGTATTGATATATGAATTTGTATGGTTAATATACATCTGATTCGATATTGTTTATGGTTATAGATCTCTATGCTTTGATGGTATTATGCTGCTTTGACTCTACAGGTGTTCTTTGAAGTGGGACAAGTAAGGAAGGAGTGGCGAAGCTCTGTCAAAGGAGGGAGGAAACAAGCATGGAGCCAAGCGAAAGACTGAGGTTGGTACTCTCTACTTCTCTCTCATCTATCTCTCATAAAGGAAAACACAAATGACTTTAGTTTGTTTGTTTCTAAGATAGCAACCCGTCTTAGTGGGACTAGCAGCTCTAAATCGACACTAGTTTTCCCGATAACAAAATGGCGACTCCGCTGGGGAGAAAATAGCTTGTTTTCTTGTTTCTATTTGTTTGCTTTATAAACTACAGACAGAGCCTGAAGTTAAGCCAGCTAGCCTTCGAACTACATTTGCTATGCAAGTGCAAATTAGATCAACGCTACTTCAGTCCATCTCTGGGTTTTGTTTATAAACTGAACAACTGACTTGCAAACATCCTAAGTGCCCTGGTGGTCGCTCAAGTAACCTCATTAGATCAACCCCTATACTTGGTGTTTACTGCCTATCATTAGCTCAACCTAAACCCCTAAACTTAGCTACAAACCGTGAGCAAAAACCAAGCTCAGTCTCGTTCCTAGACCATCACACTGTCTCTCATTAGCAGTCTAGATGTATCGCACCTCCCGTGTGTTGTAGGTGAGATGCATCCCTGTTTCCGTGTGTTACAGGTGCGATGATCAGGTAAGACTATTTCTTCATTGTCTTCAGCTTTATTCAGTAGTTTTGCTGTCTGTGATCAGTATACCACTATTGAAACTCTCTTCCTTTGCATTATTCAGCCTCCATTGATAAAGAATTGTGAATGTTTTTTTGTATTTTTCGTCATTTACAGTTCTCTTCTACAAACAATAGCTTAATCGAACTGTCGTCTGTTGATTTGAAAGTGTTGCAAGTGTCATTTTCAGTCAAAGAAAAGAGTTTTCCTCTTGTTGGTAGTCGAATACACTTTTTCCATTGTATTTGATTTGAATTAATAGTATTTCAAGTGTCGAAAGCAATTTTTGAATTCGAAATCACAAAGTGTCGTCTTAGTCTTCCTTTCATTTTTTGAAAAGAAAATTGTTAGTACTGACGCTTTGAAAGAAGAATAGTTTAGATCTGTACTAAGAATTCTTTTTGTCATTCACACATTAAGAAAGCGGAAAAAATATACATGCATGTGCATTTGCATTTAGACTACTTGTGGAAGTTGATTTAGGACAATGCATCTTAGTGTGTGCTCTCTGCTCTATGTTGAAAGGATTTTACTTTTCTTTCCTTAGTAGCTAGGATTTTCATTGCAAAAAGAAAGTAAATGGCTGTTTATCATCTTAGATTGCATATTTAGGAATTGTATATCTACATCATGCGGTGAACCTTAAAGGCAAACTTCTTAAGAAATATCAACTGTAAAATAAATCTCAATGAACATAAAAATGCTTTGGAACCTAACGCACAACATTTGGAAGTCTAGGTTAGAGACGTATTCTGGTTTCGTAAAGCCTGGTAACTATCGCTTTCATCATAGGTTGGGTGATTCCTCCTCTTTGAGACGACAAGTTCCAATACAAACTTGTGCTCCCACGTATCGTCGAGTATATATTGGGAGACCATAATAGGCTATATCCTTTATCCTTAGGAAGCTGTGTTTGCCACCCTGTCGATCACAATGCATTGAACACAACATTCTGGAAGATTGAGTACCGTACCGTAAAAAGTATTCTACAGTTTTGTGATTGGTTTGGTAATCCCTCTATCTAGATCTCTAGAGTAGTCACTTTCGTTCCTTTTCAATATCCTTAAAAGAAAAGGTCCATCTGAGAATTTGTCACTTCAGGCTCATTAAAAATCGAAAAATCAAGTTGTGTCAAAGCGTCATAAAATTCATTTAATTCGGAATAACATTTTCCCTTTTTATTTTGAGTTGATCAAGTAATCTGCAATCATGGAAGAAAGTCAATCAAAACCCCATCATCCACGGAGACTAACGAGTCAACCGTATTTGACTCTGGAAATGAAACCATTCTGGGCCAAGCGAACTCATTTAACTGGGTCAAAGTCTCCTAGTTTTTTTGAAACTTGTGTTTCAACATCCTCAGAGACTCTAGTTACTCCAACAATTTCTCGTATCCCTACCTCTACAGAAGAAGTTCTGCAATTACAAGAGGACATTGGAACTGATCCTAGTGTGACGGTAAACACTGCTTTTCTGGAACCAGCTCCATCTAGGACTAATTTGGAAGGTGTCACCCCTCCTGCATCTGTTGCTGTAGAGTCTATACCTTCTTCGGCACCAGAAATATTTTACGGACCTGACGGTCTACCTCTTCCACCTGGATTAATTGCTATAGAAGAGATTGTGGAGGATCTTCCATCCAGTACTCCTTTGCATTTTGGAACTGGGATCCACCTATATCCTTCTATGACAGGAGTTAGTCATCCTTCATCGCAAGTTCCTGTAGAATTGATAGGAAATCTTTTGGATAGACTCGATATGCCTGAACAACCATCGACATCTAGGACTGTTTCATCTGACACAGTAGCAGTAGAACCTCCTGCTGCTACTCCAACAATGTTCATTGGTATACCATCTGTCCCAACTAGTTCTCAACCACTAGATGGAGTCCACTCGAGGACTGTTTCAACAATATGTTCTGTTCCTATTTGTTCATCCGGAACCTTATCTGGAATCTCTTATGTTGAGTCTTAGCAAATCGGTCCTTCACAACAATATCAATTTGGGCAGTCTAGTCTCCAAAGGCCAATTTTCCCTTTGAACACTGGATTGCAGCCATATGGGGGGCAGTATGCCTTTTGATTGTTCCCTCCGGGAGAACAACCATATGAGAGTTCACAACAGAATTCGAGTCGGGTTGGAATCAAATCCAGTGGTTGGGTGCCAATACTACCTCAAAAACCAAGAATTGTATATTCTATACAACCAAATCAACCTATGTCGAATATTCCCACTACACTGGCTATTGTGACGGTGTCGCAAGTACAAGCGCTGCCTGTTGTCTGTCAATCTCCAGTCTCTCAGGTCGTAACACAACAGCCTCTTGTCTCCTCGACTCAAACACAACCGTCGATTAGTGGATCCTTAACTAAAGTGACCCAAGCTCAAACGAGTACTATAACCCCTCATCTTGGTCAAACATCCAGTATTGGGCAACAAAAAATGGTCTCACAGCCATGGCTGGTGCAATATCAACAACCACAATTCCAACAAGCTTATCGAGGACCTGAGCAACAAAGCTTTGCAAGCAATGGGTAGCCATATATTCAAAACGGTCAACATCAATCATATCAAAATGGTTATGCCCATCAACCTTATCAAAGTTATTAGCATCAAATACAATATTCTGGTATGCAAAGACCCACTACTCAGGCGATCCCATCCTATCCTGGGTATGCTTCGCCAAAACTGAATCAACAGTTGCCTTTCGTTGCAACTTTAGAATTACCAGATCTGAATCGGCTAACAAATGATTCGATTGCTTACGCCCCTTGGTGGCCGGCGATTCCTCATAAACTCCACTAGATATTCCTAAATTCAATGGAAATCTGGGTGAAGATCCATCAAATCATGTGATGACCTTTCATCTGTGGTGTTCATCCAACACTCTCAATGATAATTTGATTAGGCTTCGCCTTTTTCAGCGAATGTTAACTGGTCTAACAACAAAATGGTACATCGAACTGCCTAGAGCTTCATTCGATAACTTCAGTGCCCTTGCCACCACCTTTTTAACCCATTTTCAGTTACCAATAAGGTACGAAACAGGAACGGAGCTTCTTACCAATTTCAAGCAGATGACAGCCACTCACATATATGATCATATTCATGACTGGCGACGTCATCGTCGAATGGTAAAAACATATGTTCCTAATCAGCTGCTAGCTGAATGGTTTATTAAGTCATTGTTACCATCTATTACAAAAGATGTGGCTAAAGGGGGGGTTGTCATTGAATAGCAAGTCATTGCTCGTGCGCAATATCTATACTTGATCTATACTCAGTCTGGCATGCTATATGACAAACTCCCTGATGCTCCTAGACTAGAGTTTTCCATTCCTCCTCCTCCTAAATCAAACAAAGACTCTCATTCCGGCGATGGCGTGATAGGTACAACCATCACGAAAACCGCAAAGGCTACATCTAAGAAAGCCTGTATGGTTTCTGGTCAAAATGAAAATGAAAAACTTCTTGCCTTGGAGGTTAATGCCATGTCGACCGACAAAGGCAAAGAACCAAAGCAACCAAGGGGCAAGAAGAAAAAGAAAGGGAAAAAGAAGAAGCAGGATGATTCATCTCCCGAAAAATCTTCTGAAAACCCTTCTGGGCAAAAGAAACCTGGTCAGCCATGTCTCATATGCGATGAAGAACATTGGACGAGAAATTGTCCTCATAAAGCTGAGATTAAAAAATTATTTAAGAGTTAAAAAACCTCAGCAGTATTGACCGATCCATTTCCAAACCCAAAAACCAATTTGGTTGCTAGCGACAACACTTCCCCATCCCAAGTGCTTATGTTGTCCATTGCGAAATAGCAAAATGATGCTTTGATATCGACAAGGAATAAAGATTAAGGGAATCCACAACTATCGAACAACAAGGCTACTGATCAACCTAGTAGTTCGACAACAACTTTGACTGAAGTTGTGCCACCTATCATTCCTGAGCTAACGATAAAGCCGCCAAAGGGAGTAGTACACAAATCGACATTTAATCCTCATGCCAAAGTAGCACAGAATTATAATATAGTAGAGGACCTGGCCCAATCGCCGTCCGCTATGTCGACACTTGAAGTACTACAAATTTCCCCTCCCAAAAGCAGGCTTTATTATCAGCAATAGGTGGGATTGACCCAGCGGATTCCAATCTTGTGGCCTTTAATCATAAAGGATATGCACCTCAGTTACCAGCTCAACTCGCTTTCTTCATCCAAGTAAAATCCCTCAACAAAACTGTTCATCGAACAATTATTGATGAGGGGGCATCTACATGCATTATGTCAATGAGTTGCTGGAAAACTTTAGGATCACCACCCTTGTCAAGATCATCAATGAAATTAAAAGCATTCAATGGACGAACATACACCCTATACGGGATTTTAAGTAACTTGCAAATTGAACTGGGGAGAAAAACAATGGAAATTGATGTTGAAGTTATCGATGGAAACCTCGACTACAACATCCTACTGGGAAGGCCCTGGATTTATGCTATGGCTACTATTGTGTCAACATACTTTAGAAAGATTGCATTTCATTTTCAAGGAGGAATTACAATCGTTGACCAACAAACCTTTCTCCCCAACAGTTCACAAGTTACGGGAAGCATCCTGATGATCCATGGAAGCTCTCAATTGCTTCAAAATATCAGAGTAGGCCTCCTAAAAGACCCTACATTGATGGGTACTTTTGCTCTACTGCCTCCAACTAATCTGGTGGAAGTAGCCACGGTGGAGACTTGCAATATGGTATCTTCTGTATCTAATAAGATTCAGAGGATTTCCGAACATGATGTCAGCATGGATCATTGCCAGGTATTGCTTCCAAGCCCAATATAAATATTGTAGCAATCAATGGTCTCGACCTAAGAGGCAAACCCAAATCAATGCTCATCGAGTGTTTGGATAGATAGGTCTAAGGAATATGGCACCTCTTCAAATCCTTGGTTGCATGTACATTCTACAAACGAAGGAATCATTCAGTCAATGATGATAGGAGAGGCACCATGGGAATATTACCACCATCATTCCCATCCTTTGGATTACCATGAAGATTATTCCAGCGACCTTAATCATCCTTCAGTTTTTGATTTTATATCAAATACTGTAAATATGGTGGATTCTGAGGACGGTTCCTATCCGGTGCCAGCCTCATTAAAAAATGAAACAACTCCCTTTCCAAATCGAGTCTTTGATTATGATCTCGTAAAATCCAAGTCGAGTCTTTCATATATCTCGAAGGTAAACCTTCATTCCAACCACCACATTGAATGCAATGAAGCTTGGGGGGCATGCACCTCGATTTGCGTCATTATGCTGGGGGCATGCGAAATTATATCAAAAGGCTTCGGAGCAAAGTTGCACATGGGGAAAGCTCCCTAAAAAATGAACCTACTGATGAGACATCTTTATTGTACGACAGGCACAAGCAGTTTTACGCGAAGTTCAAGCTCGTTAAAAAATAAACCTAGCAATGAGCATATGTCCACCAGAGTTTAAGCTCATTAAAAAATGAACCCACCTTCGGTAAATAACCATTGCGATGCATAATTATCAGCTTTTGAACCTTGGTCGTGTTCTTACCATCACCTCCACTCTTTTTTAGCTGATCATACACCTCCATTTGATTGTTTACTCCTTTTGAGAAACAGATATGATGAGTGATTCTATTAGCCACCTTCTTTACACTGCTGTGATTGAAAAGTTCCAAACCTTACCTGGAACCGGCTGCTATCTGAAAACATCACTCATTCCCCAAAAAAATGAGTCTCCTTTAATCTCTTTTCATCTGACTTGTAAAATATGAAAAGATTGCAGAGCAATTGGCCTCTCCAGCTCGTTAAAGTGATTGGAAGTGCCATCCCTCCTCTAGATTTTAATCTTTCTGGACCTGAGGGATCATTGCATAAAAATATCGAGCGCTTGTCTTGTTTGGCTCATTAAATCTATCGAAAAGTCATCCCTTTCATATTATTTTATACTTTTTCAGACTTAAGGGATTATATTATAAAAAAGGATTACTGGAGTTTCCTTTTTGTCTCTTTTCAGACTCTCTAAAATTGAAAAGGACCGAGTTATCTTTGTCATTAAACTCATTAAAACAATAGTGACAAACTTCTCCATGCAGACAAGAGCGAGTTTCACTGTCGCTAGGCTCGTTAAAACATAGCGATGGGTTTACCCAAAGGGAAAACTATAGAACAAGCATATGTTATCCTCCTCAAGCATGAAAAAAATAAAGATGTACTGGTCAGAAATGACTTGGGAAAAATTGGGAATAAAACTTGAAGAAACTTTATTGGTAGCAGGTCGCTCTTGAACATGACACTTTCACTCCATCACGATGATTGAGTCAGGTTGGGTTATTCCATTCACCGGTCATATCGCCATTGGTCCTCCGTACCATCCATTTTTGGGGTTAATGCTACCAATCCATTTTAGTGTCGTCGATATGTTCAAGAGAAGTGGCTCAGAGAATTCACCAACCCAGCTTATGTCTCATCCGCTGCAATACCTTCACACTTCATTCTTTCATGACCGCCACCTTGACCCTTGTATCATCAGATCGTTTTCACTTCCACAAAATCATTTGCTCCATTCCGTGTCATAGATGTAGGATTCATTAAGGCCTTCCTACGACAGGTCACTTCTTGTCGACATCAGCTCATTATCCAAGAAGTTGACTTAGGAACAACCCTTTCAGTACTTTGAAGATTGCATGCCTCAATGGCAAGTTTCTCACTTC
The DNA here is from genome assembly GCA_031772625.1 of Pinus tabuliformis. Lineage (NCBI taxonomy): Eukaryota > Viridiplantae > Streptophyta > Pinopsida > Pinales > Pinaceae > Pinus > Pinus tabuliformis. The sequence goes on along the minus strand of CM062818.1, from coordinate 243,418,564 downwards.
CGACGACAGGTTTACATCAATGACCTTCTACCAAAAGATTTTGCATGGTGTTCGACATCAAGTCCCATATTCACACCATGTGAATTGTACTGCAGTACCTTGAGGGTCATTATCATTATCGGTGATTCCTCTCACACCTGTTAACAGCTTACATCATTGGCTAGTAATGAGGCATGTCTTTCCATCTTCGACACTAGAACATCTTTTCACATGGATCGACTTGTACTTTGGGCGAAGATTGAACGAGTTCGAAGACCCCAGATCTAGTTTCATCCATCCGGGTTGCGATATATTTAGGAAAATAAAGACATCGAATGTACATCATAGCTGCATAGATAATCATCCAAACTAAGGGATGATGGCTCTACCAGAATCATCAGTCTGCCACACAGACGATTGTCTATCCTATGTACTTGAAAATGAATTTATAAAGCTGAGCATGGGAATGCCTACCTCAGCTAGATCATGAAAATATCATGAAGATAATGTATTGTATTGTACCTTATTACAGGTCACCTTCCAGTTCGAAAAACCTCGGATCCTCATGATAAAGCATTTCACCCGACATCAGAAGATTTACGACCTCATGCTTTAGGGGGAAACTGTTATAGACATATTTGGGCACTGCAAACCCAATCACATATGTCCATAAACCAAGGGCTTATAAGCCCTTGAAAGTTTTGTTTCATACCCTAAAGGAGCAAGGTCAGCTGATTACATCATCTCCCAGAAGTTCTCCCTAAAAGACTACTCAGAACTGATCAAAACAGGACCATACAAACTGCTCAGTGCTAAGGGTGTGATACATCTCACCTACCACATGAAAAAAGTGTGATGCATACTAAAAATCCCTTCTATAGGGTGTGATGAGCGAGAACAGACAGATGGCAGAGGTAGTTGGCTAGGTGGAAACCCTGAGAATCTTCTAGAAACTGCCCATTTGACACTTGCCTCTCTGAATTTGCCCAGGGATGAGTAAGGAATCATGAAATCTCCAAGTGGAACCAAGAACTATCAGAGAGATGACACTAATCAAAATCCCAGAAGCTGACTCACCCACCTGCAAACATCTATATATGGATCCCTCATCCTAGACATCCAAAGGCTGGAATTTTGTATTTTGTAAGGAAGTGTTGTTGGTTTCTCTATGTAACATTGTATTGTTGGGTGATCTAAGCTTTTCATGAGGTGAAGAGGGCTTTCATGCTGGGAGGATGGCGCTAGGTCAAACCAATGGGTTGTAATCCTCTCTTTTACTACTTCTATCAATAAAGCTATTTGAGTTTTCCTCCATATTCTTGTATATCTCTGAATCTTGTATTGATATGTGCATTTGTATGGTTAATATACATCTAATCCTATATTGTTTATGGTTATAGATCTCTATGCTTTGATGGTATTATGCTACTTTGACTCTACAGGTGTTCTTTGAAGTGGGACAAGTAAGGAAGGAGTGGCGAAGCTCTATCAAAGGAGGGAGGAAACAAGCAAGGAGCCATGTGAAAGACCGAGGTTGGTACTCTCTGCTTCTCTCTCATCTATCTCTCATAAAGGAAAACACAAGTGACTTTACTTTGTTTGTTTCTAAGATAGCTACCTGTCTTCGTGGGACTAGCAACTCTAAATGGATGCTAGTTTTCCCGATAACACTTTGCTTCAGCTATCATGTCTTTCCCCTCTGATTTGATGAGGAGGTAAATTTTTTGTATAACAGGCCCTAAGGGCGTAGCTGCAGGAACTACAGGTGCAGCCCCCATAGGAAGGAACTGTAGCCACCTACGTCGCAGCAAGCACATCAACAATAGAGTAGATGCTATGTGCAAGGATGGTCAATATCGTAGTGCTATCGGAAGGGGATTTAGCAGTAGAGAATGAGACCGACAGAGCCACAGTTGGTAGGATTAAGGGAATTGGCATTAATTTGGCTATGCTTCTGCAAGACACACTGTACCAATTGCACAATGGCATAACAGCAGAGCTCCACGCTAAGGAGGGTCACGTGATTCAGGTCATGAGTGAGAAAAAGATCAACATCAAACTACTCAGCCTAGAGGGTGATGAACTGGTGGCACAAAACCAGCAAATAGTGCAGACAATTGATGAAACGTGTCGGCGAGTCCTAGAGTTTTCCATCACCGCAGACCTTCCACCAGAAATGTAGATCCATTATCTGGCAAGTGGAGTCCGAAACGCACACAAGGAAACAACGCGTGTGTAGTTGGAGCTAAATCTCTAGATTGCTGAGCTGCAGCTGAAGGCACAACCTTCCACTCCCCCAGAAGTTAGAGAGCGGCACGTTAGTGCTATCCAAATAGGGTTGGAAGAAATTGGATGGGTAGTGTAGGACTGTACTAGTATGTTGGACCAAGCCTTTGGAGTCCTCACATCCTTGTAGGAGGACCCCAACATACAGTGCCTAGAAACAGAGGTGTGCGAGCTTTAGGAGCAGTACGACAATGTAAGGGGAACTATGCAGACAGTCGTCCTCACTCAATGACTCGCAAAGATGCAGCAAGTAAGGGCACTGAAAGAGCAGGTGGATGCCGCAAGGAGGAAAGAGGCACTTCTCAAAGCACGTGTCCAGCCATGGATTGATGAGGCCTTCACCATTACGGTCGATATCAAGGGCAAGCTTGCATAGATGCAAGGGCTCTATGTGCTAAGGAAGGGATTTGATCCTAACAAAGAAGCATCAAAAGAGGGCATGCAGCAGGTCCAGCAAACTATAGAACAGTGCACTACGGACCTCCAAGCAGTGTGATACTAATTGGAGGGTCTCTGCACCAAGATCGTCGCGCCGATAGAGTGACTCAAGGACGAGTCACGATGATTTTGTTGGGGGCCTGTTGGGTATGGAATCCCCCCACAACATGTTTTGGGGCTCAAAGCCCAAGTTTTGGTCCGATGTATTATAAGACTCCGCGAATTGCGAGCGTGGAGTACGAAGTATAGGTTGAGTCATAGGGTTGTCTGCCCTAAGTATTGTAATGTAATGTCGGCCTACCCATGGTCCGCTGACCATGGGATTGTATAAATAGAGCAAGGCTCTAAGTTGTAATGATAGCCAATTGGAGAGATAGATGAATACGAATGGTTCGAGCATAGAGTGAGATTCTAAGTGTATTGGGTCGTAGTAGTATGAAGAGGCTCTACAGTTGAGTGTGTAGAGGCCTAGTAGAGTCCGCAGCTAAGTGCACGGACCCCCGCAGCTGAGTGCACAAGGTGGTGTCGAGGCTGTAATCTTGACGAAGAATAATAAAGAGAAGTTGATTCCAATTTCTGTGCATCTGCTTGTGTATGACCTTCTTTACATTTATACTATTTCGTTTATCACATGCACTTATATGATTGCTAGATATACTGTTAATTATCACTAGTCTTACACAAATAGTAAGACTAGTAAGGGACTTGGGTATAATATGGATCACGCCCTGGGTAGGGTTGCATGAAGGAAGCATCACAGATTACGAGGGACTAATAGGTGCGCATAGCGATGTGCGCGTAGGGTCAAAACACGGACAGCCAGAAGCTCATCAGACATCCACAGGGTGTGGAAACCTAGTTCTAGCACCCTCCCATACTACTTCGGGTGAGACCTCAGTCTGCACTCTGCGGACTATTGCTGAAAGGGCTAATACTACTGAGATTTGCTTAGCTAAATCACCTCTGAACCTAGGTTAGGCCCATACAAGCCAACAGCAGTGGTATCTAAAATTTGATAGGTTTATGTCTGCACAAGGTTATACTAGATGTCACTCTAATCATTGTGTTTATCTCAAAAGGAAAAATGATGGAAGCTATATTATTTTGTTATTGTATGTAAATGACATGCTTGTTGCAGGTTCTAACATGCAGGAAATAAATATGCTCAAAATAAAATTGGCGAACTCATTTGCAATGAAGGATTTGGGTGCTGCAAAACATATCCTTGGTATGAGAATAACTAGAGACAAGAAGAATTGCAAATTAACATTGTCTCAAAGTGAGTACATAGAAAAGGTGTTGGAAAGGTTTAATATGCAGAATGCAAAACTAGTTAGTATACCTTTGGCTAGCCATTTCAAATTAAGTAAGGAGGAGTGTCCCAAGACTCGGGAAGAAATGGCTCATATGTCTAAAGTTCCATATGCATCAGCAGTTGGAAGCTTAATGTATGGAATGGTCAGCATAAGGCCTGATATTGCACATGCAGTGGGAGTTGTAAGAAGGTACATGAACAATCTAGGAAGAGAACATTGGATGCTGGTGAAGTGGATTCTCAGGTATTTGAGAGGTACCACAAATCAAGCATTATGCTTTGGTGGTTCAAACATTGCTCTATAGGGATATGTTGATGCAAATATGGTGGGTGATAGAGATAACATGAGGAGCACAAAAGGGTATGTGTTTACTATAGGTGGAATGGCTGTCAGTTGGGTCTAAAAACTACAAAGTGTTGTTGCAATCTCAATAATAGAAGCAGAGTATGTTGCTGCTACAGAGGGTAGTAAAGAAATGATTTGGTTACAAAGGTTTCTGGATGAATTGGGGAAGAAGCAGGAGTTGGGTAGGTTATACAGTGACATCCAGAGTGCCATACATATTGTAAAGAACTCTGCATTTCATTCCAAGACTAAACATATACAGCTCAAGTACCATTTCATACAGTCAACATTGGAAGATGGACAATTGAAGCTGGAAAAGATACACACTAGCAAAATCCTACAGATATGTTAAAAAAAGTTGTAACGAGGGAGAAACTAAGAATTTTATCAGTTTCAATTGGTCTTCAAGTATGATGAAGAAGATGAGAAACAACGAGGTCCAAAGTGGAGTCATTGTCTAGCAAATGAAGCAGCAGTGGAGTTGCTATAATCAGTCTCCAAGTGGGAGATTGTTGGGTGCGGAGCTTGATTATCTTCTATATTCAAAGGTATCACCGCATTAGACCCTAGTTTATAATGGGGTGGAAATGCCACCCATAAAATATTCGTTGCACGGGGGGTCCAGGGGGGAGGGGCTATGAACTTTGGAAGCCCCCCCTGGCGGGGGGATCAGGGGTAGTGCCCCCGAAGCTAAAAATAGATGTAAAATTGCCTTGTAAAATGTTGTAATTTCATAGTCAATATGGGCCATTCATTAGGCAGAGATCTGACAGTACAAGTTATGTTTAATTTAGGGTTTTTTTCCCTAGAAGGCAACCCCTTGCTATATATGAGGGAATTGTATTACGTCTATGTAGATCCGTATTCTAAGTGAGAAAGAGAGAGGAGATTGTATGAGAGAAACGAGGGAATTACAACAGATTTGCTGTTGGTTGTATCTCTTCAGTTTGCTGGATAATTAAAAGGAAGGACTGGCTGTTTCTCCGTGAACGTAGCCCAAACTGGGTGAACCATGTATATCTGTGTCTCTCTTGTTTTATGCGTTTTCCGTGTTTATATTTATGTGTTCCATTGCTCCGTAATATATAATTTTCTAACATTGGCTTCACTAGAAGTAAAGCTAATCACTCTATGTATTTTAAATTAATTGGTGACCATGTTATTTATCTGGTATTGTATGTGGATGATATGTTGCTAGTTCGAAATGACAAAGAAATTATCAAAGATTTGAAGACCAAATTGTCCCCCAAATTCGACATAAAAGATCTTGGTGCTGCAAACTATATTTTGGGAATGGAAACCAAAAGAGATCGAGCAAAGAAGAAGCTTTGGTTAAACCAGAGGAAGCATGTCGAGACAATACTGCAGAGGTTTAATATGCAGGATAGTAAACCAGTCAAGGCTCCTATTCCTGTAGGTGTGAAGTTATCTGCTGAAAAGTGTCCCAAGGCATAAGAAGAGGAAGAGGACATGTCCCGTGTTCGATATGCAAGTGCAGTTGGTAGCCTGATGTATGCGATGGTCTGTACTAGACTAGATATTGTACATGAAGTGGAGTATTAAGCAGGTTTATGTCAAAACCAAGGAAGGAGCATTGGATAGTAGTGAAGTGGGTTTTCAGGTATTTGTGTGGCACTAGTGATTATGGTTTGTGCTACCAAGGAAGACCAGGATTGGACAGAGTGTTGGCTATTTTTGGCTTTGTTGGTGTAGACTGGGCTGGAGATCTGGATCAGTGAAGATCTACAAGTGGGTATGTGTTTAACCTATTTCGAGGTTTAGTCAGTTGGATGAGTAAGAAACAATCTATAGTGGCACTATCAACTACAGAGGCAGAATACATCGCAACCACTCATGCAAGAAAGGAAGCATTTTGGTTGCAAAGATTGTGTTCAAGTATGGGGTTAGTATAGGGACCTATAAGGATAGAATGTGACATCCAAAGTGCAATTTTCTTGGCAAAGAACCCTTCTTATCATTCAAAGACAAAGCACATTAATGTTCAGTATCACTTTGTGAGGGATATGATAGAAGGAAAAAAGGTGTTGCTGGTAAAGGTGGACACTTTGAAGAATACTATAGATGCATTGAAAAAAATTGTGAGCTCTGAGAAGGTCTCTTACTATAGAGAAACAATGGGTGTTGCAGGGGTGGATCAATGACTAAGCTCTCTTGTGGCCCCCTTTGGAAAGAAAACAACAAGTGGGAGAATGTTGGGTTGTGTTATATTCTTTCCGTGACTAGCTCCCATAGTTGGACCGATGGGTTAGATGGGGAGTGAAGCCCCCCCTTTGTTGCACCGATGCGCAATGGGGGGGTCACAGGGGGTTTGAGGGGGGCGTTTAGCCCCCCACTATGGGGTCCAGGGCAGCACCCTGGGAATTTTTTTTTTGGACCCTATATTCGGTGGGCGAACCTACCTATGGTTTTGTGCATGGTTTTTGCACATGGTTTTGGGTGCGATAGTTTTCAGTCCATGGCATTGGATGCTTTAGCATGTATATATATGTATTGTAACATTGAAAGGAACATAATGAAAAATCAATCTAGTAGTCTCGATTTTTGGATCCAGTGGAAAATCTCTGTGTATGTTTGTTTTATGTGTTATGCTCTCACTATTGTTTATTTTATATGTTTTAGAATTCGTATGCAAGAAATTTATGTATGGGGTTAAAACCTACAACTACAATGATACATGTAAGCAACATGAATCCACATGTAACTAGTCATACACTCAGGACTATGTAATGCCTCAACAGATCATGAAGTTTCACCTGACCACATCACTACAACCATGAAAAGCATCATGCAAATGAAACAAGTACATGGAATGCAAGGGTGAGAGACACACATGAAAGTGACATGCATGCATGATCAACACATAGCCCATCTAGTCTGAGGGTGAACCATGCTCTAATACCTCTCTGTAACACCCTCCTCGCACATCTACCCAAGAAATCGGCTAGCTGTGGTAAACATGCAATGAGAGACCAATATGATATGATTCGACCCCTTAATTCATGTTAAGGAAGTTGAAATGATAGAAACACACCATACATACATTAATCATCAAGTACAAGACCCTCAGGAACCAATCCAATGCTTTTGTAGCTTGCCTTGGGGTGCCACTAAACTTTTGGACAACATAAGCCTTAGTTGCTCTCATGCTATAGGCATGCGGGCGACCAAAAACCCAAATTCACTCTCACAAGATTTCCTGTCAGTGACCAAAGACCAAAATGGTTAGTCCTATTCTAGTGACTCCCGGATTTGAGCCACCTTTTCAGGCCCAAAGCCCAGGACACTGCCCAGAACTGAACCATCTCTTCAAATCAGTAAAATACCATGGAAATGACAGTACTAAAGAAAATACTTGTTCAATACGTTGACTGGACCCTTACTAGCCATGACAGGCATTTCGTCAAACATATTGCAAATGAGTAATCAACAAGTGTAATTAATAGTTCTAAGCATAGGGGTCTCATACTTAGCTGGGAATCACTAAGAACCATTGATGCCTCAACACATCAACTACCATTCCAACCATTAGGTCATGGATACATTGATCATTCAATTACAAGTAGAAACATGATGAGAGCCACACATGGTTGTTGAAAAAACACATACATAACCAACATAATAGCAGCAACAATACTCATGAAAGTACAGTCATATAGACCACATATAATCCATCAAAATGATCTTAGAAATACAAGGAGAAATACCCTTTCATTAATGATGCAAAATCCAAACCCGGGATGGGACTTCCATGTTCCACCTGACTGTAGAATGGCTGAGCCAAATCTCTCTTTAGCCATTCACCCCCGTGCCATATTCCAATAATGAATGTGGGATCTCATAGAAAATGTCAATCAAAACTCATCTAGGGCTTCCAGAGGCCATCCACCTCAACCCATTAAACAATGATTCCACCTCATGGTTGGACATCACAAAACATTCATCAGATTGGTCTTTATCTTAGCCTTCTAGGGCTTCCATAGAATTTTTTCCAACCCAGGCTTCCAAGACTAGTAATTCAACCCATAGCTTCCACCAAGCGTCTAGAGTGTTTGTCCAATGAAGGCTTCCAAGACTAGTAACTCAACCCACCAAGTGCTTCTCAAGCGTTTTTCCAACCAAGGCTTTTAGGACTAGTAACTCAACCCAAGATGTTATAGGGATTCCATAGAATTTGTCCAACCATTGCTTCTAGGAACTAATAACTCAACCCAAGCTAAGGAAAGATGAGAAACAACCAAAAACAAACAGTGAAAGTAAACCCACAATCACCATGGCTATCTAGAAAATGGCAAGACTAGCCAATCCACTATCAATCTAGGCAATCCTCCATGCCAATGATAGATCACCACCAAGAAACCACATGCATGTGCCATGCATGCCAAAACTAGTGAAGGAAACATACATGCAACTCGATACCTAGAAGAAAATATGATGTAGCTACTGACTCCGATGCCTTCTTTTGCTTTCTTGCTCTTCCTTTTCCTTGTTCCTCCCATAATCCAAGTATGTCACACCCACCAAGAGTGTTCCAAGAAAACTCCAAGTCTCCAAGATTATGAGATACAGAGAAAGAATAAGGTAGAGCTCCAAAACTGAACTAACAAAAGGTTACCAACTAATCTTGAGAAGCATTTTTATGAATGAGATCTCCATTTTCTTCCTTTTCCATTATTTTCCTTCATTTTCCTCCTCACATGCAATCACCTCCCTTGTCTCCTAATTTCCATTATTTTCATAAATAAATGTGCCAAAAATGCCATTTTTCCTTTCCAAAGCTTTAGCCATTACCTTTGCCAATTTCCTTAGCCATAACCAATCACAATTGATCCCCATCACTAGGATTCTACCCAACATTCATCTTGGAATAAGTGTCCCATCATCCATGGTTATTTTGCTTTTATTTACTTATATTACATGGAATTTTCACCAGGGATGTTACAACCTTCTATTTCTGTTAGCTAGCCACTTGGCTATTGGACAAATTTACTTTCTTACTTTCTATCATCAAGGTTTCAGTGCTCCCCTGAAAAGCACTTTGTGTGAACTAGCCTCAAAAAACAAAGGGCTAACAACACCCTAGTAACAATGTGTTGGAACAATAGAGCATAGATTTGCATGGATAAGGTTTGATCAGGTTGAAATTGATCACTCATAGAAGATGAGGATCATAGGACCATACATGATCAAGAAAGTGTCTACATTTGACGTGATCAATCCTTGAGATCACCTATAAAAGAAATATCTCTATAGATCACAAAGGAGGATAGATATGCCAAAGTGGTGTTGGAGGTTTTACCTATAATTTCTCTATTTGATAAGCTAGCTATTAGGACCCTATAATGTACTTTTGTTCTCATACTTTTTGCTATCACTACATCCTTTTCCTACTCACATTTAAGCCTACATTATCACATTAATCTATTTTTTCAAAGCTATAAAACGTTTCTTCTCTTTACTATATGTTTAAATTGTTTTACGTGTAAATTTACATTACTTTCATACTTAGCCACTAATTGGAAATATATAGTTGTTAAAATAGTTTGAAGACCACGTTGCTGAAACACTAAATAGTACTCAAATCCCGATGCTGAAATAGCCTATGATCTGCGATGCTGAAACAGTCTATGATTTACGATGCTGAAACAGTCCGTGATTTACGATGCTGAAATAGTATTTCATATATAGTAGTAACAAGAAAGGATAATTAAAGGAGCTATTACACTGGCCACAATAGTTGTACCTCAAAGCCAACACCATTACAACCACTGTAACAACATTTTGCTATGGAAGATTGGAATATCCTATTCCAGCATAGAAGATTAGATCAGACTAAGAATAGGATTTGTATGTACACATGTAATCATTGTTTTAAGAGGATTTCTCCTTTTTAAATAGAGGATAAATCAGCATTAGTGGGGGACGCCAAAGTATGGAATTACAGAGAATGGCGTGTTTATTCTCATTGTAACATGTTACATTTGACAGATGAATAAAAGATCACTTTGAGCACTTCTTCTTAGTTCCCGTTCAATTCTGGGGAATCTTGTGAGAAGGAGAGGGCCCACATTCCTCACAAGATTCACTCATTAGTTATGGAGTGTGTTAATTATTCTTTTCATTCATGCCTTGTTAACACTCTGTTTTGTTGAAACTCTGTTATGCATTACTGAAGTCTTGTTTATGCATTGTTAGAACTCTGCTATATATTGTTGAAACTCTGTTTCAACTGATTGTTGCATCATTTTCATACAATTCATTCCTAGGTAATTGTTGATCATTTCGATTGGTAATTCTGTTTGCAGAATGAGTTTATGAAAGTGTGATAGTCAGAGACAGGTGCTGAAGATTCCTACTTTGGGGAATAGGGTCCTGTTCTCTGTTACAACATAGTTAGTCTTTTCTTTTGCAAATTGTTGAAAGGTTCCTTTTTCCTAGGTTGTTGTTTCTTAATATAATCTAAGATTCTTCTGATGATTGTTTTCCTTTGAATCTTGAATTATGCAATAGAAAGATTGCTTTTACTGTAATTCAAAGTAGAGCTTTAGTCTGATTCAAAGCAAGGTGTGATTAGTGTAACTTTTACTACAACTCTGGATTGCTTTTGAGATTGAGCATATACAGTGTGTGATTGCCTTTGAAATAAACAGACTTCCTTGGGTTGACAATTTATGTAGCACTTGATTGTTTAATTAAATAAGCAATTACAGTGACCAACATTTTGGTGCCATTGCCGGGGAAGGAAATTATAGATTTCAAAAGCATTTATGTTTTTCTTTCAGATGTACAGATTGCATGAGAGGACGCGGAGCCCCCAAGAAAACTAACCCTACAGGTGGTAGGGGCAAAGGAAGAGGAGGAGGATGAAATACTTTTATCGATGAGATTTTATCAAAATCTGAATTTTCTGTTCCTCAACAATCAATCTCCCGAAAACCAAAGCCTGAAATGGAGAAAGAGATTTGGAGCCCTAAAACAGTTGAGAAAGCAACAAGAAACATTGAGGATCGAGAAAATGCAGTAGAGGAACAAACAAAAGAAACCATGGAGGGGTATAATGAAGAACTGCTCCATGAAGAACAGGTAGAAGGAGAGGTAAACAATGAAAACTCTTTTCCTACCTTAGGATTTCCCATTGGTGATCTTCCTAGAGGAGCAACTCCTATAAAGAATATTCCACTTTCAGCTTTACCTAACTTTCATGGTTTATCTTTTGAAGATCCTGATGAACTCCTTTTCGAGTTTGATATATTATGCAGAAGTTATGATTACATTACCAATGCTCAAAAATTAAAGCTATTTCCAGGAACATTAAAGGGAAATGCATTAAGATGGTCCATGAGTCTTGGAGGTCATGTAATCACAACATGGGATCAGATGAAACAGACATTTCTGAACAAATATCAAGACTACTGCCGAATGAGAGAAAAAAGAGAGGAACTATTCAGGATGATACAGAAAAAGGATGAAAATCTGGAGGACTTTGTGGAAAGGCTACAATATAATCTACAAAGATCCAGTCACCCCGATGTAAGTAAAGATATTCTTAAAACAATATTATTAAAAGGAGTAAGGGATGACTATCTAGATATTCTAAATATGCTTGGTAAAGGGGACATATCTAAAGAATCATATGATGAAATTATTAACCTATGTCAAATATGTTCAAGAGGAGTTGCAAAGAATAGATCAAACAGCAGGGATCCCACATTTTCAAGAGTTCAAAAATCAGCTAGTGGAGGAGCAAAAAGAGCCGAAATAGGTAATTTACTTGAGGGGTTTAAAACTGAAATGTTAAGTTCTTTTGCTTCACAAATTAACAACCTATAGATTAAAAAGAAACAAGCTAAAGCAGAAGCGTCTCTGTCCATCTTTTGTCCCAAATGCAGAGAAAAGCACCCACTAAGGGAATGCCCATTGGAAAAAATGCCAATCTACACCCTTTGTGATAAGGATCATGAAACGCAACAATGCCCTTCTTTACCAAGAATCAAAGTAGAATTACAACCAACCCAAGAAGAAGCTGAATCTGTCTATCTGTTGACACAGAGAAGGCAATGGCAACCGCAAGGACAAGGTATGAATCCTAATATGCCATTTACATCTTCTAATTGTTGGAACAATTATCCTTCTTCTAGTCAAGCAAATTACCCTCCTTTAACCAAATGCAATACCCACCCTTCATTCAAATGAATTAACCACCTATGCAACAAACAAACCCTCCCTTTGTAGACCCAACAATGTGGACTCCTTGGCCTCCACAATAACAACCTCATTTTAACCAGTGGAATCAAAATTGGAGAGGTCAACAACCCCCGTTTCCAAATCAATTTCCTCAATTTCAATCACAATTTTAGCAACCACTCCCTTTACCGTCAGGTGCTCCACCGAATAATCAAATGATGCGACCCCAACTACCTGTACAACCTAACCCCAACCCCAATAATAAGGCTATGCAGTTTATTGGTATTCAAAACCATCCTATACTTTCTGTTTTGCCCGCACAATACAATGATATTCATTTACGATTTGGGAAAATAGTAGAACCTATCATTGATGATATTACCTCTTCTGATTTTGATAAAGAAGAAATAAAAAAGCATGATTCACCTGAAGAGGTACAAGCACCCTCTAATACTGTTGCTGAAGCAATAGAACCACCATTCCCTGAGTGTTTAGCTTTGACTAAAACACCTGAGCCACCTGCTTTTAATATTCTAGGGGAATTACAAAATCTCTACGTCAAAATTCCACTATTACAAGCACTAAGAGATGTACCAATTTATGCCAAAACTATGCGAGACATTTGTGTTAAGAAACCCGGTAGGAAAACTAAAGATCCCCTCACAGTTCATGTCATGGGTGATCTATCTGCATTAATGTCGGGTAAAGCCCCTCCAATTAAATATGGTGATCCCGACCATCCTACTATCACAGTGAAAATTGGAAAAACAGTAATTCCTCGAGTTCTGGTAAACTTAGGCGCTGCTATCAATATTATGACTCTTGAAACTTCACAACTGTTACAATTGAAGAATGGAACTAGAGATACCCCAACCATTCTAGAATTAGCTGACCGTTCTACAATCAAATCGAAAGGAGTTATTGAAGACCTAATGATCTTAGTTGAGTCCTGGAATTATCCAGCTAATTTTGTGGTACTGCAACATAAAACAAAGTTGGGGGGTCATCCTCTAATTTTGGGTAGGCCTTGGCTAGCCACAACAGATGCCTTTATTAGTTGTATATCTGGTTCAATGACAATTTCCAATGGATATGAGACCAAATAGCTTACTCTCTACCCTCACGCTACACCCTTGATTAATAATGATAATTCCTTATGGGTGGACTATGATGATCAAACTACTCAACCTATCTTGACTATCGGACAAGCTTTAAGCCTTAAAGATGCCACTGAGGATGAAGTAATTAATAATTTTATTTTCAAACCCTCCTCTGTGACTCTAGGAATGCATAATCAGCTAGCTGCACTTTTTGAGTCAGATCCCCAAGAAAAGATTAATTATAAAGACCCACCTCAAACATCAGCTACCATCTCCTCTAAAAGTATACCTATAGAAATTGATCCTGGCAAAACACTGAATATAAACCCCAACTTGACAGTTGCTGAAACACAACAATTAATTAAGTTACTTCTTGAAAATAAGGAAGCATTCACGTGGGACTATATAGATATGAAGGGAATCTCTCTTCAATTATGTACTCACTGTATCTATATCAAGGAAGATTGTCGACCGATTTGTCAACCTCAACGACAAATGAACCTTAATTTAAGGGAAATTGTTAAAGAGGAACTTCAAAAATTGCTTAATGCAGGGTTTATATATCCTATATATGATAGTAAATGGGTTTCCTCATTGGTAATAGTTCCTAAAAAAAATGGGAAATGGAGAGTGTGCGTAGATTATAGAGCCTTAAATAAAGCCACTCAAAAAGATCACTTTCCATTACCATTCATTGATCAGGTGTTAGATAGTTTGTCAGGGAAGAAATTCTTCTCTTTCTTAGATGGTTTTAGTGGGTATAACCAGATCAGAATTACACCCCAAGACCAAGATAAGACCACTTTTACTAGCCCTTGGGGAACCTTTTCTTATAAAGTCCTCCCATTTGGGCTATGTAATGCACCAACAACCTTTCAAAGAGAAATTATAGGAATCTTTTCTGATATGATTAATGACTCTATGGAAATTTTTATGGATGATTTTACCCCTTATGGTGTCTCTTTTGAGGAGGCACTACAAAATCTTGAGAAAGTACTTAACCGATGTATACAAGCCCACCTCTCCTTAAGCACCGAAAAATGTCATATGATGATGACTAAAGGAGTGGTACTTGGACATTTTATTTCATCTCAAGGAATTCAGGTAGATCCATCCAAGATACAAGTCATTGAGAACCTTCCTATTCCCAAAACCCAAACAGAAGTGAGAAGATTTTTAGGACATGCTCGATGCTACAGAATATTTATCAAATTTTTTTCCAAAATAGCTTCTCCTTTGTTTGTGTTACTTATGAAAAATGCTGAATTTAAGTGGACTAATCTTTGCCAGGAAGCATTTGATGCACTTAAACATCAGTTATCTACAGCTCCTATTCTAAGGGGACCTGATTGGGCACTTCCCTTTCATATATCAACTGATGCTTCAGATACTGCAATTGGAGCTGTCTTGGGACAAGAGGAAAATCATCTCCCCTATGCTATATATTTCATTAGTAAGAATATGACTCCTACTGAACTTAACTACACAGTTACCGAAAAGGAATTTTTAGCAATTATCTATGCTATTAATAAATTTTGACATTACATCACTGGTTATTCTACCTTTGTCCATACTGATCACTCATCTATTAAATACTTAATGAACAAATCTGTCACAAACGCTCGAGTCACCAGATGGTTATTATTATTACAAGAATTTGATATTACAACTATAGATCGACTAGGAAAAGAAAATGTAGTTGTTGATTTTCTTTCTCGGTTAACACTTGATGATAATACTCCAGTAGATCATTCCTTTCCTGATGAATATTTATTTGCAGTATCTGCTCACTCACCATGGTATGCAAAAATTGCCAATTATTAGGTTGCAGGGAAGTTACCACCACAAAAATCCCACCGAGAGGAGAAAAATCATTCAAAAAAGTGCTAGGTATAGCTGGATAAGTTGGTGTCTTTTCTACATAGGACTTTATTAAGAAATCCGAAGATGCATTAGAGAAGATGAAGTTTATGATATAATAAAAGCTTGTCATCATGGCCCTTGTGGAGGGAATTTTACTGACAAAAGAACGGCACATAAAATTCTCAAGATGGGGTATTATTGGCCCTCACTTTTTAAGGATGCAAAGAATCATGTTCGAACCTATGGCAGCTGTCAAAGAATGGGTTAGCCTAATCATAGAGATGAAATGCCATTAAACCCCCAGGTAATACTTGAACCATTTGAGAGATGTTCCTTAGATTTTGTAGGACCCATTAACCCTCCATCCAATCAAAGAGTTTATATATTAGTCTGCACAGATTATATGACCAAATGGGTGGAGGCTATATCACTCCTTAGAGCTACTGAAAAAGCTATTCTAGCTTTCTTATTTGAAGAGAACGTTGTCAGATTTGGAGTGCCTAGAGAATTAGTCACAGATGGAGGACCTCCTTTCACCTCTCATGGTTTTAAAGCCACCCTTCAGAAATATCATATTCATCATAGAATGACTACATCATACCACCCCCAAGCCAATGGACAGGTGGAAAGCACAAACAAAGTAATAGAAGCCATTCTAACAAAAAAAAGTGAAGGAAAACCAAAAGGATTGGTCTCAAAGGCTCCCTGAAGCATTATGGGCTTACAGAACTACCTGGAGAAACACTACAAGATTTTCTCCCTATGAATTAGTTTATGGTAAAGGTGTTGTTTTTCTTATGGAATTTGAAATCAAAACCTTAAGGACAACTTTAGCTGTTAACCTTGATTTGACTGATGCAAAGACGGCTAGGTTGCAATAGCTTAATGAATTTGATGAAAAAATATTAGATGCCATTCATCAGACAACTATGATTCAACAACAAAGAACAAAATGACATGATAAAATCATCAAGCACAAGCAATTCCAAAAAGGTAATTAGGCTTTATTAGATGATTCTCGGTTTAAAGAATTTCAAGGGAAACTACGTACAAGATGGATAGGACCTTACGAAGTGGATACTATTTTCCCCAATGGAACAGTAAGGCTCCTAATAATTGATGACTCTAAAACACTGTTATTAGTAAATGGTCATTGGCTCCGTCTGTACCAGTGCCCCATTTCCAAAGAAGATTTTAAGGCCACATGCGTGGCAGATTGAAATTATCTCTTTTTAGAGGAGCCTCCTGCCCCTCATTGCATTTAATTTTTTTGAATTTTATTTTTAGTATTAGATTAAAATTTCTTTTACTAATAATCCTTGCCAAGGGATGGCATGTTACAATTGATTCTTTTGCAGATTCTCGATCCAAAAAAGCCCTACCAAGAAAGGACAATCTTACTACAAGTAGATCCAAGCTTCAACATGTGAAGCATTGCTCATTCTCTCTTCAATCCATTCATCTTCAACATCCCCATCATTGATTCCCTTTCATTTCTTTCCTTGTCCCTATTTCCCCATCTTTTTTGTTTCTAAAACACCATTTCTTTAGCAACATTTTCCCGTTGCTGAAACACCATTTCTTCAACAACATTTTCCTCTTGCTGAAACACCATTTCTTCAGCAACATTTTCCCATTGCTAAAACACCACTTTGCAGCAACATTTCTCCCCATTTTTCCATTGCTGAAACACCACTTTGCAACAACATCTCTCCCCATTTTCCCGTTGCTGAAACACCATTTCTTCAAAAACATTTTCCATTGTTGAAACACCACTTTGTAGCAACATTTCTCCCCATTTTACCATTGCTGAAACACCACTTTGTAGCAACATTTCTCCCCATTTTCCCATTGCTACAACATCACTTTGCAACAACATTTCTCTCCATTTTCCCATTGCTAAAACATCACTCTGCAGCAACATTTTCTCCATTCATTTCCTGTTGCTGAAACACCACTTTTTCAGCATTTCCTGTCATACAAACATCTTCTTTAGTTCTTTCGCTCTTACTTCTATTTTTCATGCTAAATTCTGTCCTTTCACTACCTTCTCCCATGATTAAACAAATCCTTGGTACAACTTCTCTCATAATTCCGAAGTTCTTCCATGATTGTTGCAAATCTATTATGAAGAGGCACTATATTTTTTTCGAGGTACAAATTAAAGGTAATGGTGAGGTATGTAAACTTTATATGTAAATACAATTAAACTGTAGTTAATGAGAAGATGCCAATCCATTATTACCATGATCCCCGTACACTTAAAGTCATTATTTCAGTCGTAGTTGGGGGGAGTATCGAAACTTTATGCCATCATTTCACACGAATTGACTAATGTCACTCCTTTTTACCCATTATTTCACCTTTTCACCATCATTTACATGTCCTCATCCGCAAAATTTACTCTATTCGGGTGCGGTTACTTGGCTCTGTGATTGTACACTTTACTGAGCTAAATAGATATGGGAGGTCTTGCTATACGATACGAACCCGCCACGACAACCCTGTTAGAATTGTACCCAGAAGTCTACTAAATCTTTCAACAGGCAGGCTGGCTGGGTTATTTTTAGAGGCTCCAGGGATTTGATCAACAACAGGTTCTTCAATTTGCTCGAAATATTCAAGAAGATCATTCTATTGTTCAAGGGGTTCAGATTTCAGTCATAGAGGATGATATAGCATAGGTTTCGGGTCTTCCCGTCATAGGTATTTGCTGGTTCAGCCGCAAACACATTATTCTTAATGCCCAGCTAGATTTTCTCTTGCCAGGAGAACAAGTTGAGCCTAAAGCCTAGGGTGTTCGACTTAGCTCGTTGCCGCCTATTATAGACATATTTGGGCACTTCAACCCTAATCACATATGTCGATAAACCAATGGCTCTTTAACCCCTAAAAGTTTTGTTTCATACCCTAAAGGATCATGGTCAATTGATCACATCATTTCCCAGAAGTTCCACCTGAAAAACCACTTAGAACTGGCCAAAACTAGACCATACTGACTGCTCCATGGTCAAGGTACGATGCATCTCACCTGCTACACACAACAAGTGCGATGCATACTGAAAAGGCCTTTTGTAGGGTGTGATGAGTGAGAATAGGCAAATGGTAGAGACAGTTTTCTAAGTGGATGCACAGGGAATCTCCTAGAAACTTCTCATATGACACTTGCCTCTCTGAATTCGCCCAGGGATGAGTAAGAGATCAAAGAAATCTCCAAGTGGAACCAAGAACTCTCAGTGGAATGACACTAGTCAGAAACTCAGAGCCAACTCACACCCTTGCAGGTCATCTATATATGGATCCCTCATCTGAGAGATCTAGAGGCTGGAATTTTGTAATTTGTAAGGAAGTGTTGTTGGTTTCTCTTTGACAAGAAACATTGTATTGTTGGGTGATTTTTCTTTTCATGAGGTGAAGAGGGCTTTCATGCTGGGAGGATGATGTTGGATCAGACAGCTGGGTTGTAATCCTCTCTTCTATTTCTACTATCAATAAAGTTCTTTGAGTTTTCCTCCATATAATCATGTATTTGTGAATCTTGTTATTTGTAGATGCAATTGTATGGTTAATGTATTTCTGATTCTGCATTGTTTATGATATTATAGATCGAGATGCTTTGATAGTGTTTTGTTGTTTTGCCTCTATAGGTATTCTCTAAAGCAGGACAAGTAGGAGAAGAGTGGAAAGATCTATCAAGGGAGAGAGGAAACAAGCAAGGAGCCAAGCAGAAGATACAAGTTGGTCCTCTTTGCTTCTCTATTATCTATCATACATAAAGGAGATCTTGAAGCTCTTTGAATTGTTTGTTTCTAAGATAGCTACCCATCTTAGTGGGACTAGCAGAACGAAAAGACACTAGTTTTCCCGGAAACAAAATGGCGACTCTGCTGGGCAGCGAATAGTTTGTTTGTTTGTTACTGTTGTTTTCTTTATAAACTATAGACGGAGCCTGAAGTTAAGCCAGCTAGCCTTCGAACTGCTTTTGCTATGAAACTACAAAGTAGATCAATGCTACTTCAGTCAATCTCTGAGTTGGTTTATGAACTGAACATCTGACTTGCAAACATCCTAAATGCCCTTATGGTAGCTCAATAACATCATAAGATCATGCCGCCCCAAGCACCTCAACAGTATTGACTGATCTGTTTCCAAACCCAGAAACTACTCTGGTTGCTCTCGATCATGTTTCCCCATCCCAAGTACTTATGTTATCCATCTCGAAGCAGCAAAATGATGCTTTGATAACTACAAGGAATAAAGATTATGATTATGGGAATCCACAGATGTCAAACAACAAGGATACAGATCAACCTAGTAGTTTGACAACAACTTCATCACAAGTTGTGCCACCCATCATTCTTGAACTAACAATAAAGCCGCCAAAGGGAGTAGTACATAAATTTACATTTAATCCTCGTGCTCGGGCAGCACAAAATTATAATATAGTATAGGATCTGGCTCAATCGCCATCCGCTATGTCTACACTTGAAGTACTGCAAAATTTCCCCTCCTAAAAGCAAGCTTTATTATCAGCAATAGGTGGGATTGACCCAACGGATTCCAATCTTGTGGCCTTTAACCACAAAGGATATGAACCTCAATTACCGGCCCAACTCACTTTCCTTATACAGGTAAAAGCCCTCAACAAAACCATTCATCGAACAATCATTGACGAGGGCACATCTACCTGTATTATGTCAATGAGTTGCTGGAAAACTTTAGGCTCACCACCCTTGTCACAATCATCAACAAAATTAAAAGCGTTCAATGGAAGAACATAAATGCCATATGCGATATTAAGTAACTTGCAAGTTGAACTAGGGTGCAAGACAGCAAAAATTGAAGTCGAGGTCATTGATGGAAACCTTGACTACAATATCTTACTGGGAAGACCCTGGATTTATGCCATGGCCATCGTTGTGTCAACATATTTTAGAAATATTTCATTTCCCTTCCAAGGCGGAATTATAATCGTTGACCAACTAACCTTTTTCCCCAATAGTTCACAAGCTACTGGAAGCATTCCGATGATCCATGGAAGCTCTCAATCACTTCAAAATGTTAGAGTAGGTCTCCTAAAAGACCCCACCTTAATGGGTACTTTTGCCCTCCCACCTCCCAATAATCTGGCAGAAGTGGCCGCATTGGAAACCTGTCATATGATATCTTCTACATCATCAAATATTAAGAAGAACTCTGAACATTTTGATAATATGGATCATCGCCAGGTGTTACCCCCAAGCCCCATAGAAATTTTGTAGAATTCAATTTTTTGGGCCTAGGCGGCAACCCCAAATAAACACTCATCGAGTGTTTGGATAGATAGGTCTCTAGAGTATGGTACCTCTTCCGATCCTCGGTCTCGTATATATTCTATAGACAAAGGAATCATTCAGTCGATGATGATAGAAGAGACATCGTGGGAAGATTACCACCATCGTTCCCACCTTCAAGATAACAATGAAGATTATTCAAGCAACCTTAATCATCCTTCAATTTTTTATTTTCTATTAAATATTGTAAAACAAGGACCCCTGAAGCAAAATTCCAAGTTGAGTCTTTGATTAGATCTCGTAAAATTCCAGTGGAGTCTATCACTTGATCTCATAAAAGAACCTTCATTCCATCCACCTGATAACCATGAGTAGTCTAGTGAATGTAATGAAGCTTGGGGGGCATGCAGCTAGTTGTAAAGATAAGTTTACTTGTAGGTTATGTGATTGTTCTGTCACACCATTCACCTTTGTCTATTCTGGACGAAGCTGTCCTGCTTCACCGCAGTGATTTCCATCTGGTTACAAGAGAGTCTCTTTTTCATCATGCTGGGGGCATGCAAACTAGCTAAGCATATGTTCCCCCAAAGTTCAAGCTCGTTAAAAAATGAACCGGGCCATGAGCAATGTTTCCACAAGGTTCAAGCTCGTTAAAAAATAAACCTGCCAAACGTGTAATGTTTTCACAAGGTTCAAGCTCGTTAAAAAATAAACCTATTGCTAAGCATATGTTAATGCAAGGTTAAAGCTCATTAAAAAATAAACTCACCTTTGGTAAATAACCTTTGTGATTGCCCTGCTATCAGCCTTTTGAGCCTTGGTTGTGTTCCTACCATCACCTCCATTCTTTTGGCTGATCATACGCTTCCACTTGATTGTTTACCTTTTTGAGGAACAGCTGCGACGAGTGGTACTGCTAGCCACCCTCTTCACATCACCATGTTTTGAGAAGTTCCAAGCTTACTCGGAACCAGTAGCTACCCTAAAACACCACTCATTCCTAAAAAACGAGTCTCCTTTAAACCCTTTCCAGACTCGTTAAATATGAAAAGATTGCAAGCATTCCAACTCGTTAAAGTGTTTGGAAATAACGAGTCTACCTTAAACTCTTTTCGGACTCCCTAAATATGAAAATATTGTTAAGCAATTGGCCTCTCCAGCTCGCTAAAGTGATTGGAAGTGCCAGCCCTCCTGTATATTTTAATCTTTTTCGGACCTGAGGGATTATCCCACAAAAAGATCGAGCGCTTATCTTTTTCGGCTTCTAAAGTGATTGGAAAAGTCATCGCTTTTGCATTATTTTAATCTTTTTCAGACTCAAGGGATTATGCTACAAAAAAGAACTGCTAGAGTTTCCTTTTCATCCCTTTTCAAACTCTTTAAACATGAAAAGGACCGAGTTTTCTTTGTCGTTAAACTCATTAAAACTATAGCGAAAAACTTGTCTAGCCAGACAGGGACGAGTTTCACTATTGCTAGGCTCACTAAAACATAGCGACAAGTTTTCCTGAAGGGAAAATTATAGAACAAGCATATGTTATCCTCCTCAAGCTTGATAAAAATAAAGGGGTACTAGTCAGCAATGACTGGAGAAAAAAGGGAAGAAAACTTGAAGAACTTTATTGGTAGAAGGTCGCTCTTGAACATGACACTTTCACTCCATCATCATGATTGAGTTAGGTTGGGTTATTCCATTTGCCAGTCATATCACAATTGGTCCTCTGTACCATCCATCTTTTGGGGTTAACGCTACCAATCCATGTCAGTGTCACTGACATGTTCAAGAGAAGTCATTCACAGAATTCACCACCCAGCTAACGCCTCAATCACTGCAATACCTTCACCCTCCAATGGATTTATTTATGGATTTCTCCTTTGGTCTTTGTTTTATTTGAAGATCATGGTCATTCTCATCAATAATCTGGTCATCATAGGATTTCTCAGAAGTTAAGAAATTCAAAATGTCTTCATCATGCTTAAATACCCTCCAATTGGTGACATTGTCTGGAATGGATGGTCTAAAAATAAATTCGACTGAAAACCTATCAAGGTTGTAATCCTCTGATGGAAGGAGCTTAGAAACAACATTGGCTAATAAATCAGTTGCTGCATTCTGAGATCTAGGAATGGGAGAAATATTAAATGCTAGAAAATGAGATATGAGGTCTTGAACTAAGGACTGATAATTCTTGAGGTGTCCTGAAAGGCAATGGATAGTATTCCTTACATGTTTGATGAAAATCTCAGAATCACAAAATACTTTTAGATATTGAACCTTCAGGCCTATTTCTTTGTAAAGTCCTTGAATCAATGCCTCATATTCAGCAGTATTATTTGTACACTCAAATTCTAGTCTGCATGATAACATAGTTTTTTCCCCCTTAGGACTAACTAAAACACATCCTGCTCCTGCACCATCATTGGATTTTGACCCATTGAAATATAAAGACCAAAATATAGGCTTATCTATAGTTTTATATACAATTTCTTCAGCAATAGTAACTCACCTTGATGTATCTTTATGAGAAACATTTTCTATCTGCGATATGAAACTATTAAAAGAGAAAGGTGATGATTGAGCGTTAAAATTACCAAAGAATGATTTAGCTGAGTAATTTCCAAGAATGTTATTATTGAAAGCGATAGGTTGATTTTCCTGCTCAAACTTTGTTACAGTATGGGTCATGTGCTTCTCCCAATCGATCTTAATTTGATTTGGTTTCCCTTTATAGGGAATCCACATATGAGACCAATCAGTAGAAATGTAACCATGGAGTTTTTTAGACCAATCCCTACTTAAAATTAACCCATAAAACTCAGGGATGTCAGCAATCAATATATCAATTCTTTGAACGACTCTTGGATCAGCTGATAACCTAATGGTGACTGAATTAATCTCTCCTAATACTTGAACCTTAGTTCGATCCAACTAAACAATATGCACTGCAGATTTTTGGGGCTCAAAGTTCAATTTTGAGCAAACTGAGGCTAGCATTATGTTTGATGAAGCCCCTGAATCTATTAAGCAGTTGCGCATATTTCTGTTGCAGATTTCATAGGCCAAGAGAAAATGACGAGTATGAGAATTAGATCTATCTCTGATCAAAATGGCATCAGTAACATCTACTCTATCTGACGGTGGCTTACCTGTTCGCTTAGCCGCCTTGGAAAGTACATCATTTGGAAGAGGAGAAGAAGGTACTACATTTAACTCTTTGAGTAGCAATTTCTATTGATGTTTGAGCTTGCTAAGCTCAAACAAAGAGATATTCTCTCTAGTCTTCTTCATGTCTTCTATAATGTTGTAATCCATAGAGTCAGAGACTACCAATGTCTTGGATGATGAGGGCAGATTGGAAGATGATGGCTGATTTTGAGTAGGCAACACAGTAGATTTCTTCATGGGAGCCTTATCTTTGGCAATAGGGCTTGCATTTTTCTTCTTTTGAGTTGGTTGAATAGGCTCTGTAGCGACTTTACTCCTAGTACTTACTGGGAGAGCTTCCTGTTCGCTTTCAGTATCAGAATTGGGCAAAATGAAGTCCCACATACCGTGACATTCAACAACCTCATCTTCTTTTGTTTCCTCGGATGACAAGATTGTGTCTTCATCCTCATCATTATCTGGATTTGATTCTTCATTAGATATGGCATTAGGTGGCTTTGATTCAACTCTTCTTAGGTTCCTAAATGGATTTTTAGTGGAAGTTTCTGCTACCTATTTCTTTATCTCTACCATTTCATTACACATAGTCTTTAAAAAAATTTGCATACCCTCCATATCATATGGATCTTTAGCCGGTTTCTTCTTCGAATCATCTTTAAAAGTAACCTTTTTGGACTTTCTCTCCTCAAGAGCGGTTTTGTTTTCTAAAGCGATTATACGTTTCTCAACGGCAATCGCTTCTTTCATATTCTCCACTAAGGTAGGCTTTGCGGCTCTATCAATGAAGACTGTTATATTCAAAGGTAAGGTAGAAATATACCATTCTCTTCGAAGCTCTTCACTGGACTTAGACGTAGCAGGAATTTTATTTAAGAGCTTATTAAATCACGAGTTGAAATATTTAATATGTTCTCTCAATTCAATTTTAATATTGGAGAGATCATTGATTAATGTCTCTATGGACCTATCATCTCCGAACTTAGTCAAAAACTTCTCTTGGAAAGCATTCCAACTAGTAATGGATCCTGTTGGTAATGAAAAATACCATGATCCAACTGCTCCTTGTAAGGTGTATGGGAAAAGCCTCACAACAGCATCTTCTTCTGTCACTCCATTTAAGTTTATTGACAACATAATGTTGTTTATGTGTTCTTCTGCTAGTATGCCAATATCTGGATTAAACTTTGGCAACCACTTTTCGGGATGGGTTGGTAATTGACTCACGGGTGCAAGCATTGGACTGCCCCTAGATTTTTCCATGGCCTTGGTTGGGGTTGATTGTGTGTCATTGTTGTGCTAATAGCAGAAGAAAGTGAGGATATAGTTACAAGTGGTTAGGAAGAGGATGTCAAAGTAGTTGTACCCTGTTGGACAATGATATGAAGTTGGGGAGTGGATGGTTGACTTTGCAATGGATTGGATGAAATGGATGATGATGATGAAAGAGTCTCACTATCAGACTCTTCAAGTGTCTTCCTAGCACTTTTCCTTTTAGGCAGAGGAAATTTTGTTGGTTCAACACCAAGCTTTTCACTATGTAATCTTGTAAGAGGATGAGAAGGAATGCATTGCAAAGTCACACTGCCTTGGGATAATTCAGACTTTTCTTGAGATATTGAAAACCCTTGAAGTTTGTGAATTAAAAACTAAACTTCAGGGGGTTCAAGAGTGGATTTTTCCAATAGGTTCAAATCTTCAGCAGTGGTTGTTGTCTTTTCAACATCTCGCTTGAAAATTGGAGATTTAGAATGCGAGGGAGAAGTTGGAGGAGATGGTGAGGGATATTTACTCTTAGAACGGGCTATGGATTTGGATGTGCTTTCCATTCACAGTTCATGCCCTCCTTCTAGTGCCAAAAATGTTGATGCCTCTAAAATTGCTGCATCAACATCAGGGAAAACCACTCGGTCCGGAACTTAGTGCAGCTCCTTTTCCGTTTGGTGTGGTGGCTCCGACTGGATGTAATGGGACCAGTTTCCCAGTGATATATGAGTTGATGGGTGATTGGTTTGTAATGTATAATAAAAGTGATAAGTGTTTTATTCTATAATGCAAAAATATACAAAGATAACTAATCTATCCCGACTATTCTTTTAACAACACGATTTTTGATTGTTTCTATTAAACAAATAACCATAAAGATGAATTATTCATAAAATATAAATATGCATTCATATGATAATTACTTTGTTTAAGTAGTTAACAAAGTAATAATAAAAGCATTATCACATTGATCATAATATATATCACTGACATATATATCCAAATGATAACAATTCTAAAACATTCAGAAATGATAGGCTAAAGAATTGCTTGAAAAACATATATATATATATATATATATATATATATATATATATAGAGAGAGAGAGAGAGAGAGAGAGAGAGAGAGAGAGAGAGAGATCAATAATAGCTGTAGGTTTTAACCCTGTACAGAAATTACTTGCATATGAATTCTAAAACACAGAAAATAAACAATGCGAGAGCATAACACATAAAACACATATACACAGAGATTTTCCCCTGGATCCAAAAACCAGGACTACTAGCTTGATTTTTCATTATGTTCCTTTCAATGTTATAATACATATTTATACATGCTGAATCATGCACAAAACCATAGGTGGGACTTCCCAACCTAACATAGGGTTCAAAACCAAAATTTTCCAGGGCGCTGCCCCAGACCCCATAAAGTGGGGTTACAGGTACACCTCAAACCCCATGTGACCCCCCCGCTACACAATTGGTGCAACAAAGGGGGTGCTCCACCCCCTTATAACCCCTCGGTTAACTACATGGGCTAGTCGCGGAAAGAATATAACACAACCCAACAATAGCACTATTGAAAAATGTTCATTCACATAGAGAAATAAGACAAAAACAGAGATAATAGTACCGTATGCATTTGAATTCTCCCGATGTAACCAACATTCAGATTTTGCTTTCCTATTTGGGAACACCTTCAAAAGATGTAATAGTGCAAATCTTATAAAAGCCTCTTTGACAAAAATGCAAAACTTTGGTCCAGTTTTTTGATAAAAAAATATTGGAAGTACAGTAGTGCAACTCCCAAGTCAAGTATTAATACAAATTGTGGACCCTTTCTAAAATACATGAAAGGGTCTTAAATACTAAAAATAATAATTAACTATCAGTAAAAATCGCTATGCATTGTTCTAACTGTAGACATGAAAATTTGGGATTTATTATGAAAATAGCAGTGTAGTAGCGGTCGAATGAATTCATTGTATTGGCTTCTTTTCCTGTGATTGCAGCTAGCATATTGTGAGCATAGGCTGGATTTCTGGAGGCTGACTCAACCTGGACTGTAGCTGAGCTGTATAGGTGGCATCGGAGAGTTTAGAGATCATGCAGTTGTGGATTGAAAAGGAAAAACTAGAACGTTTCCCATGTCAAGCTTTGGATTCCTCCAATCTGCTTTTCCCTGTGCGCCAGCTCCTGTTTCCATTACTGTTCTAACGAATTTTCTTTTGGGAGTTTTCCTGGAAAGCAATCAGTGATCAAATTAGACATATGCAAATTGTTATTTATTATTTCAATCAGACTATTCGTTGCAGCTCTGCATCTAGAAGTTTCTCTTTCAGCTTTCATTAACTTGGACTCCCATTCAAAAAACAGGATTTCCTTATGTGATTCTTGTATTCTTGGCAGATTGGCAACCATTCCTTTTTTGGAATCTTTCCAGGACAGAAAAGTGGTTAACCTTTCATCTACCTTATCCAATTCAAGTCTAGTGTCTATTGCCTTTTCAATCATTGATGTAGAGATATCGCATAAGGGGTTCGCTAATCATATATTGTGGAAAAGAATATCCAACTGTTGGGACAAGGATTTGGTTATTTCCAAAGCTTCTTTTCTGAATTCGCTTACCTGTGGATAACCTTTATACCTTTCTATCTATTCTTTCATTTGTGCGATTTGCTCCTCCTTTGCCTTCTTTTCTTGCTCTCTTATCATCCGAAGCTTGCTAAATTCTTGAGAAAACTCCTATTGTTTATGAAGAGTCTGCTCATTAATCCTCTGCTTTTCAAATTTAAACTGCTCTTTTAATTGTTCATTTTGTTGCCTTTGTTCTATTAACTGTTGTTCAAGCTGATTTATCTTTTGTTGTTGCTCTGCCGATTGCACCTCAAGTTGGGTAATCATCTGATCATTTTCCCTCATTAGATGGCTAACCTCTGTGGATTTATCCATTGTCACTGTTGTGTAGGCTCCTATGAACTGAAATAGCTTTGTTAAATTCTCGGAGGGATCAACTTCTGCTTTCCATACCACATTCATCATCTCTGCCTGAGGAGCTGAAAGAGGACTTTGATCAATTTTCCTCTTCTTCCTCTATCTTTTAAATACAACCCTGTGCTTCAAATTGTAGAAGACATCAAGAGGTGGTATTTCTTCAGTTTGTAGTACAATCTCCTAAGTGGGATTCTCAAGAATAATCTCTATGTCCTGCTGAATTCTAGGTAGGCCATTTGTTCCTTCAATCGGAACTGTGATAACTTCTGGCTTTTGCACTGTAGGCTTTTTTGGTGTAGTGATCTCTTGGGATTTATTCGGGTTATTAATGATTGAGTCGAATTTCTCCCATTCCTTGATTAACTTAGGATAAATATGAATATTCGTATCAAGTGGCTCACCAGTTCCTTCCTGTGTCTTCTCCCTTTCTGGGGTCCCTTCCTTCTCGGGAGTCTTTTCACTAATTTTCTCTTCAAAATAGCCTTGTGGTTGCACCAAAAGGGTAGTATTTAACAAGTCCAAAGGTAGTGTTTCCAATCTCTGTGTCCTAAACTTGTAAAATTCCTCTAATCCCTCCGCTCCCAATTTGATTTTTGCCAGTTGTTTCACCTGAGAAAATACCTCAGCTGAAGCAAACAAATGATCATAAATATCCTTCTCATGATCAAACTTGGTGATTTTGGCCTGAGAAGTGACATTGTAGGCAACCGATTCGGGATCATACTGCCTTTTGGGATGATTGCTAACTTTAACATTTTTATTTTCTTGGCTTCCTTCTCTGCATGGATGAAATCATGCAACGTGAAGGCACCACATCAGAGGGGGAATGAAGACCACATATTCTTTATAGACTCCTTTAGGTTCCTTGATGTCCCTTCTACTGTTATATGATATGCCAACTCTCTAGCAAATAACTTATCTGGGATATATAAGAGGAGGACATGAGGGTTAGAAGTGCTACCGAAAAGTCTCATGTAGGTGAACTTTTCTTTGCCAAACCAACTACCAATTACAGTTAAGTCGACACAGGCTTCCTCAAACAACCTAGGAGTAGGTTTATTGAATATGGTGTAATACACAGGGAGGATGAAACCATGACAGATTCTATAAATATGATTTTTGTAATGGGCTTTCCACAATTCTTATGATAGATATGAATAGGGTTAGAGTCTTGTGGAGTCCATTTCCATCCTTGAATGGGGTATTCAGAATTGAAACAATTAATGTCCAAAATATAGGCACTCCTATAAACTGGGGGTATCACCCAGGTAGTCACGAATCTGTTTTTCCTATAATCAAGTATTTGGTTGGCCATTTTATTAGACATAATGGTCGTCCAATCCATGATAAAAGAATTAACTACAACCTCCATTAAAGGTACCATCTCTATAGAAAATTTGGTAGAATCATGGACTCCAAAGAGTCTGCACATCATTGCACCCGCATAATAGTAAGGAGATGCTAATGAGTCTACAAAGTACATACCCAATGATTCATGCTTGTGTTTGGTCGGAAAATGCCTCCACTGTCTGATAGGGTCTAATTCGATGGCGTTTTCGTTGGCCAAAGCCTCCAAAAATGCTTTGTTATATTGCTTGTGCAGTTCAGGAAAATGGTACATTCTTTTGATATCCTCTGCTTTGAATGACCCAAACATTCTCCCATCGGTCAAAAGAAAGTTCTGTCTGTGATATTGATGCTTTCAATAACCCATCTGGCCAAGTCATTATAGGGTAAAACCTTGGCGTCGGCTGCTATTCTATGAAGAAAGGAGTCGGCCAAATCCTTAAGAGTATTCTTTGACTTGTCAGTGGAATCAGCTATTGCCACTACTTCTTCAATCTCCTCTAGATCTTCAGCTTCCAGCAAATTGTATATATTCTCCCATGAAGCTTTGCCTAGACCAAGGCCAGTAGTATCTGATATCAAGACCTTCATTACTGGTTCCTCTTTGGCTACGACGGGGGCCTTTGGTTTCTTTGATTTCTTTGTCATTTTAGTTGGATTCATCAACTCAGACTTGCTCTGCAAAGGAAACAAAATAACGTAACAAAGAAAAACCCGTTCAAAGCCAATGCATAATATAAAGCTTAATGGTAACTCAAGCGTGATAAGTAATATGAAATGAGATATTACCACGGATGAAATCCTCGAAGGATTCAACCTTAACTGTTGTATTAATGACTTCTGTAATTGCCAATCATGGTAATTAAATGTAATAATGATATGTCGCATCGCACATATTACTAACAATCTCTTAAAGCAGATTTCTTGGCTTTCTCGATCTGCGATTAGCAAAAATCGCATATCACAAATCAGGAGGTTCAAAGGTCAAGCTTAAGTTGTTACCATAAGTAGCTCTGATTTTGATAAAGGTGAGAGGTATTGTGAGGAGGCGGGATAATCAAAAAATTGTTTGTTTTTTGTTTATTATTGATTTAAGGGTTAAACCCGCAATCATACATTTAACAATCTTTTATCGAAAAGCGCACTTTTCCTTTATGTAATTTCATCAGCGAGTTCCAAAGGAGCTTTTGTTATGTGTTCCATGGTCTGTGCGATGGCTGATTGTGATTGCATTATTGCATTGGGAGTTTGGCATAGACCTTTGGAATGCTTCATTGTTCAACTTGCAATTTGCGATTTCCAATAGCATTATCGCATCGAAGATTTGCCAATGAGAGCCTTTTAAGCTTATGCTTTAAATAAAGGATGTGACATATTATTTTACATTTGTTTTACAAAAAGGTCTTGGATAATACTTATATCGGATCAGACCTTTTCATAAGGACTTGCATTTGTTATGTGATTAAATCCAAGCTTGCCATTATTAATGAATTATTGATTTTAACTAAAAAGGGGCCCCATTTCATGTTAAAGTTTTGGATAAAAATTTTGAAATGGGGAGAGTTGTTGTATAGCACAACAAACCCCTCCATGAGCTTCAGCAAGAATGCTATCCCTCTCAAAATCCAGCACATATCTTCGTAGTATTCCATCAGCACCCATCTTATACAAATGTCCTGCAATGACTTAGAACTCTGCCACACGCACTACTAGTTCCTTCTTCCGCTGAATTTTATACCCTTCCAACACCATCCCCGTAGTCAATAAATGAATGATATCTACAAAATGGTTATCTGCTACACATTCCATGAGGAGTTGCACATCTGGCAACCCTTCCTCCAAATTATTAGACTCCTCTCCTATTTCGATCCGCAACAGATGGTCAAGACCTGCATTTAACCTTCCTCGTTTTACAATTACTTCAAAGTAATACTCCTGGAATAGTAGCAACCATCTGTAGATCTTCCCCCCCAACATAGGCTTATTGACTAGGTATTTCAAGGCAGAATGATCCATGTACACTTTGAAATCCCTCCTAACAGATATTTCCTGAATTTTTGCAACATGTACACCATAGCCAACCCTTCGTGCTCAATCATTGAATAATTCTTCTCGAACTTTGATAATTTCCTACTCGCGAAGGCTACAGGGTGGTCCATTTCTCCTTCATGGGCTTGCGTTAACACTGCACCCAGTGAAATACAAGAGGCATCCACATGTACGTGAAATTCCTTCTTCCAATCCGGGAATACCAAGATCGGTGCAGTGACCATATTTTATTTCAGTACATCTAAGTTGCGTTGACATTCTTCATTCCAACAGAATGTTGCATCCTTCTTCAGCAATTTCTCCATAAGCGTTGTAATTTGAACATATTCTTTGATAAAAACAATTTAATATCCTTTATGTCCTAGTGTCATGTGCAACTGTTTAACATTTCTTGGGGCCTCCATATTCACTATCACCACAATCTTTGCAGGGTGCACCATCAACCCTTTCTTGCACACCATGTGACCCAGCAAGATTCCAAATGGAATGCAGAAGATGAATTTCTTCAAATTCAGCGTGATCTGGTATCAGCAACACATATCCAACATCAAGTGCAGACTCGCTACATGGTGCTTTACTAGTCCGAACATTGTCCAATCATCAAAGTATACTTCCAAGAACTTATGAATGAACTCCTTGAATGCGGTGATGATTATGCAAGAAAATATTGCAGGTGCATTCTTGAGTCCAAATGGCATTACAGTATATTGAAAACAACCCCACTCCATCGCAAAGGTCATTTTGCTCCTATCCTCAAGTGTGATCTTAATTTGATGGTATCCAGAGAAACCATCAGTAAAAGAGTAGGCCTCTTGCCCTCCAACGTTGTCTAATAATTCATCAGTAAATGACGTCGGGAATGGGTCATGGACACAAGCATCATTAAGCTTCCCGCAGATCTACAGAAATCCTTATCTCACCCGTCTGCTTCTTTTCCTGAACCACCATAGGGCTCACCCAATCAAATTCCTCAACTAGTTCTATGATTTCTGCTTCCATCATCTTATCCATCTCTAGGCGAACCTTTTCCTTATATTTAAGATTAAGTCGTTACGTCCTCTGTTTAATAGGCTTTGCATCTGAATTTAGAGTGATTTTCACAATGCCCAAATCACCAACTATGCCCTTCAAATCTGAAAACTTGGTAGGGAAAAGATCCTGGTATTCATGGAGTAACTTAGCAACCTTATCCACAGTGGTGTTGTCCCAATAATCTCCAATCTTTGCAAACTTTAGTTCTGCTTTACTAACATTGTTTACTTGTTTTGTCTTCAAGAGCGCGGTGATGTATGAGTTTTCTATTTGTGGGCACTTGACTTCATGATGCCCTTCTGCCTCTAGAATGTTAATATTCTTCATATCTTCATCCTCCTCTTTAGTTGTCACATTATAACATTCTAGTGCATGGCACAGCTAGGTACTCCAATCTGGTTGGACCCACTCCATAGGTTCTTGCGATGTTTTGAAGATAACTTCCTTAATCTCTTGTAGAGCTTCATTGATGCTCATGAAAACATCTTCAAAACTGAAGGTCAATAAGAACCCTTCCCTCAATATATCCCACTCTGCAGTGCCATGGCAGAGCTCCGTTTCAAGATACCAGTACATGGCAATTGTATCCAAAGTATGTAAAAATATGTGTACCCACTCCAGTTGCGGTTCCATCCCCCATGCTTTAGTCCATTTTGCTAGGTGATCACATGGATCATCCTTCCCGCAATATTTCTCAATCAATCTAATGTTATGGCACCCAAACCCTAATCTCATCATTCTTCTATAATCCCGCTATCCATCAAAGCTATCCTTGTGCTTACCCCACCAATATGCAGTTGTAGCACGCAGATACAAATCTAACGCTTGGAAGCGGTGATCCTTAGGGATTTCAAGCTCAAATTCATCGAAAAACTTATCCATGTCAGTTAAACCATTATATAAGGTAAGTTCCCTACCTCTGATGAAACACAACGCAACAATTTTGTCATCATGTTGCATCATAGCATAGATACCTCATGCAAATGATTCTTCCAATGTTCCAAATCTTCATCTAAATCAGAGGTGCATGAAATCTCCCAGTCCCATGCAATCCATCAATCTGTCATTGGTTTGATCTAGTCCTAGTCTCATGCTGTTATTTTTTAGATCTGATCCAGTTCATCTTCACTTTCTTCATAGTCATGGACTGGTTTAGTGTAGTGTTCCCCTTCTGCAAGGTCCAATGGCACTACAACTCGAAGCGATTCCTTTTCAAATGACATTTTCCTCTTTTTTAGATTGATGACCCCATTCATGTCAATGGCCCAGTCAATTCCTAGAAGCGTAGGGTATGGATTACTGTCATCTACGATCTTTATCACCTTAAAGTTAGCCATTGTGCTCGTGCCTTCTATATCAACTGTGACACCATATTTGTCCTATAGGGATGATCTTCTATTGGTTCACCATTCTGAGCTGAATTGGAGACCACTACAACACATGTCTCCCCATTCTTTCCCATGTTTTTTTTGGAAATACATTCGCATCAGATCCCAGATCCAAGATGACCTGGTCCATCTCATAATATCCTATCTGCATATTGAGCCTCATCTCACGCCCTATTCTTGCCTTATGTTTACTAATTTTTCTAACCACCCAGTGTCCATCAGGGGCCTTCTCTTTGTTGGCACATTTATTTATTAACTCCTACAGGTCTTCCACAAGTTTGCCATCGTGCAACAATTTTATGCAGGTCTCCAAAAATGTAGTAAGCATAGAGGGGTCAACCTCTACAAGCACGTTGGTGTCTTGCATCTTGTCCTAGCTTCCTAAGGTGGATGCCTCAATGAAGCTTTTCTTGGCATCCATAAATGTTTCCTTAGCATGCACCAGATCAAAACCTACTTCCTTCTCTGCGGCCTTATGGACCCATCCATCTTCGTCAGGTTGTTTACCCTTATCATCGCCAGTCGCTATTCCACTTCTCAACATTATATTCACATTGTGATCTTCCTCGCGGGGCTCAGCTCTCATCATCTGTAATTTCTGCATAGGTTGTTGAGGCTACGCTTTCTGTTCCTGCATCTTGGCTATCAGCACTGAGCATTCTTCTATAGTGTGGTCAAATTGGTTGCAATATTGACATGACGGGCGCATCTGATTCTGACAGTCTCGTGCATATTGCCCTGGCATTCCATAGTTATAGCAAATGAGCTGACCACAGCCTCTACCAGGCCCTCCTCCTCCTCAGCCTTGTCCTCTTCCCTGATAACCTTTGCACGCCCCCATGGCACCCTGATCTGGAGGCCAAGTTTCTACCTGCATCTAGTATGTAGGCATTCTTTCCATCATTAGCTCATAGCTGCGACAATGGTGCTCATCGCGGCCCACTAATTTGCAGAAGTTACAGAACAATTGTTGCAGTGTCTGGATGAACATTCGAAGTAAATGACAGTTATATGTCACATGTTGTCCAGCCACCTGGAAAATAGCGCACCATAGTGCTGCCCCCACGCTCGTTTCGGATGGAGCTTCTAGCCTCAGGGGAATTGGTCCCCCTCCTATAATATAATTCACAAATATGGGACAATGGTCTTTATTGTGACCTTGGCCCTTACACTTCAGACACTAAACTTTTGTGTGCACCTCTGGTTTAGTCTCCTTGTCTTTCTTCAAGCTTCGCAATTCGAAGTTGAGGCTCTATAACTAGGAGTGAATCTGCTGTACCTCCAAGGTCACATCCTGAATGGGCATTGCATGCAACCTCATCGCAATTTCCAGGGCTTCAGCCTGAGTTCCTATCTTCTGTTGCAACAAAGTAATCCTCAAGTGCAGCATAAGCGAAGTTATAAACCATTCGCAATGCTGACCATTTGTGACTTGCATGTTAGCTTCTTGATTTACACATTTCAACCTTTGATCTAATTCCCAATGGGTCTCATCAACCCTCATCATGATTTCCTTGAATCCAACTACTAACTGCAATTCAGACTTAGGCTTACTAAACTCTTTGTTTAAAGCAGCCCTAGTCTCTGCTAAGGTTCCCAGAGGATTATCAGAACAATACTTAATATACCAAGTCAGCGCGTGATCCTGCATATTGGTAACCAAATGTTCCTTCTTTATATTGTCATCAGTAATTTGTTGCAATCTCCACACAACATTCACAACAAACCAGAATTGCTTTCTATCTTCACTCCCTATGCCTTTGAAAATTGGAAGCTTCATTGTGTTTGACATGTTGAAAGGTGGAGGTGGTGGTGGAGGTGTGGGAAAAGGTGTATGCGGTGAAGGTGGAGGTGGAGGTGGAGTGGATAGAAGATTTACTCGAGGAATCCCCTGAGTGATTAGATTAACAACGCTTCATAATAGAGTCCTTTCCATCCCTTCGTCATCACTTACAGGAGGTCCAATCAAGGGACTATACTCTGGTCCTAATCCTTCATGATTTGTAAAGAATTGTCCACTTCACGTAGCTCTAAACATAAAGGTAATGGCATAACCTTTTTTTCACATAACAACATTTTAATCCAAGTATTCAAAGATCTTAGATACTTACCTCATGGTCCTTCGAAAAATCACCACCCCGCTTCATTGTAGTTGATCGAGGTATCAACTGCAAATTTTGTAACAAACCCTCCCAGAATCTGATCGAGCCAATGATCAATAGCCCACACAATAAGATTTTGAGAGGCTTCTAATCGTCGAATTAATTTAGGAGTCCACACTATAGGATTATCAAGCTTCCACCTTCCTTGGCTAGCTGTCAATTTGGCTAACCACTTGTACAATTCAATGGGAAAACCGTAAAAGAAAATTTCGTGTATCTCTGTATACAAATACAACCACTGCTTCCTTGACAGAAGCAGATTCCTATTTTCCTATGCCACGAATTCATGAATTTTTCTATCCATCCACTTTCCAATTTCTTTCTTAGTCAGATTCCAGTGATGCGGCATCACACATCTCTTTCAAGTAGATCAAGGTCCTATTAATGGAACCATTTGTTCGCTTAGGGGGTCCTGACCCAGGTTCAAAGTTAGTTGTGCCAACCAACAAATCCCTACACTATTGGCCCTTTTGGCAACAACCTGTGTAGCACAGGATGCAGTCTGACCCAAAGCAGTATGAGGGGATGCAAGAACCAAGTTTCTCCATCCAGAGATGAGCGTGATGTATTTTAGCGCCCTAGATCTTCCTTCTCGCAGATCGATAAGCCCTTAGGGCTTGGTACTGCAACTCTACTAAAACATCCTTCAGACCTTCGCAAAGGTCTACAATAAGCCTTTGTAGACCTTTAACAGTTGATTTATCCACTTACACACATTAGATAACAATCCTAAATTATTTAGTAAACATAGCAAAAATCATCACAGTCTTCACGAAAGTATTTAACATGCATTGCATACATTTATTAAGGCTTATTCAAGAGCATTGTGCATCATTAGATCAATACTTCATAAACACATTAGTCATCCACAACATATATCATAAACTAAAGTAAACAGAGATAAACAGGCATACAAAGGATTTCTTCGGTAACTTTCCTTATTTATCTTCAATTCAGCTTTACAGACTCAAACTACCCTGCGCACAGCTACAGGGGTCCATGCACTCTGTTATCACTCAGGTTGTCCCTTGGCTCCTTAAGGGATACGGCCGAGGTAACAACTAACCAATCTTTGGACTGCAGCTCCTAGCCTACCTACAATCAGAGAGGGCTCTCTCTTTATGATTTAGCTTTGTTGATGATGATTTTAGGCTAGTTATTGATTTCAAGGGCTTTTTTTAAAGTTTTGGTGGGAAGGATGATGCTTCTAAGTAGAGAGGTAGGTATAATATGAGAGTTTCAAACCATTGGGCATGGAGTCAAGGAGTAGGACTGCTGGTGCGTTTTCTTGGTCACAAGAGGAACATGGAGCAAGATAGCAGCACATGAAACAACATTCAAGCTAAATGGAGATGGATTGAAGGCTAAGGAATGAGAGGCAATTAAGAATCTCTCGTTCAGCTTAACAGAGGGAAAATGAATGAGCTCTATCTAGGGGCAGTAAAGAATACCTAGATAACTATCAAACATGGGTGAATTAGGGGAAATATGAGCCAAAGGGAATTCATATTCATTACCAATTTAGATGAAAACATAGAGAAACAGTAGAAATCGAGCACAAAGTGCAATTAAACAAAGTCCAAGCTATTCATTTTTTCTGCTATTTTAGATGGTGACATATGTATGATATGAGCATATATCAATGAAAAACAGAGGTAGGAGACACTTATTGAGTCATGTTGGAGCACAAGAATTCCATAATTTACTCTTCAACACATTAAGAACACATCAGACAGTCCATCTTCCGAACTTTTAGCAGTCTTTGATTAAAGAAATCATCAAACATACAGAGCGAGTCTCTAGTGGAGCGAATCAACCAACCAACCCCAAATACGTTCTGTGGGGAGGTATATATACAAAAACAAGATACAAAAATATCTAGATGATGAGTTAATAGCTCATAACTTCTTCGCCAACTCTTAAGGGATAGTAGCTGAAAGAGTAAATGCTATAGTAAACATGAATATAACAGTTGTTCATTCTGTCAAAGAAAATTGACTTTTGAGTTCAATTGAGTTGGCTCGGCTGTGCTTTTAAAATCCGCAGTCCTTTAGGCTTGCCATCCCAGCTCTTTGCTTTGTCACTGCTCCAACCTGATCTGCCTGTTCTTTAACTACTCTGTCCGGTGCTTTCGTGCCTCATTTGGCTGACTCATAGCTGACCGAGATTTGAAATAACAAAAAAGGGCAAAAACTGAAATTACCTGGGCAAAATGGCCAGCATTGCCTACCACCAATCCTCGGGAGGTAACTGATGCTTTTGTATTTTTATGAATGTTTCATCGGCCTCTGTATACCTATAATAGTTGGGTGGCATCTCAAACAAATGATTAATTTCATGTTCAATAAAAAATAAGTTTTCCAACTTATCATAGAGATTCTGCCCAGAAGGTGGCCCCGCCTCTGCTGTAGAGCCTGAGGATGCAGTAAGTTGATTTGTGACATAGTTGTTCACTCTAGTGGCATATTGCTCATGTGTTAACAGCCTTCCAATACTAGTCAGCAAGCTCGACAAACCTTTGCTTTGTAATGCTGTAAGTTTCCACTTAAAATCATCTATGTCCCTTTGCATCTCTTGACACTTTCTTTCCAGTGTCTGTACAAAACCTCTCAGAGTTAGCACCTTCTTTTCTGTGAGTATGGCCTCCATCCTATTCATTATTTTCATTGCTGCCAGCTCTTCCTTAGTTTGATGGTTCAAAAAATTAATCATTCTGTTGGCCTGTTCAGGCATGGTTCCCAATGCTGCTCTGGCTCTCTAATTTTCAAACTAATCTAGGCCAATTAGATCCATTTGTTCATGTATGGCCTGAATTGACCGCCACTGGTCAATGATTGATTGATTAATCTTGGTCCACATAATCCTCTTTATTTCGGCTAGTGTCTTGTCCAAAGTTAGCTCCTCCTCCAAGGCCTTTATTTTGTCCTTCAGGGCTTTAATTTCCCATGTTTGCTCAGCCACTGTCATTTTGGACTTATCATATTTTCCTTCTAGATTGGCCAACTTTTCTTTGGCCTCTTTTATCTCTGTTACCTGAAGCTCTAGTTCCTTGAAAACTTTGGTCATTTCATCCATGCTCATGCTAGACTCAGGAGCTGGTTTTGTTGCCACTGTAGCATCTGCAGCTGTTGTAGTTGTTGGAATAATAGGAGGGGTCACTGTTGCTTGTGTAGGAGGAACAGTCACAACAGTTGGAACTGTTTGAGGTGGTTGGGAGGTCGACTCTCCCTTCTTGCCTTGTAGTGCTTTCTCCAACTCTCCCACCATCTCAATTATTATCTGGTTCATTTGCATTAGCAGGTCCAATGTATCCTCAGTTTCTTTCTCTTTCACCAGTTCTCCTGTTTGTGGTTGCATAGTCGAGGTGAGCCTCATTTGCTTATTCAGAGCAGCAATATCATCCTCCTTTTTCTTCATTAGGGCCTTGATGGCTTTAGGATTCTTAGGATCATGCCCTAGGTCCAGGATAATGTCCTCCAATGTTTTAATTCTGTTGTCTTTGGCTGTGGAGGACATTCTTTCCAAATCAAGCTGAATATTTGTATTCTTTAAAGATTCCTTCAACTCATGAGCCAGCATCGCCTTATCTACTAGGGTGGCATAGACCATTTCCCCTATTTGCTTATGTAACTCTATTTGATCCATGGGGTGAATGTCCATGGCCAAGACCTCTAATCTTGTCTTGACATAGTCTGCAGCTGACTGTGGCTGCTAAACATTGGGCTTGAAGTGGGTGAGAATCATCCTTTCTTCTTTAATGTCATATGCTACCATCAACCTTTCCTGCTTGGCAGGTGTTGCCTTAAGAAATTGGTCATACAATTGTACTCTTAATAGCTCATTTTGAGCCTTAATTTCTTTAAAGGTGGCTTTGATGCTAGCTGGCTTCTTACTTCGCTGTGTAGAGGAAGATACCTCCAAGCCATGCTGTCTGTCTTGCTCTTGTTGGAAAGAGCTTGTAGGTGTTTGTTGACTCCCTTCTCTGTCTCTCCTTGGACTTCCAAGGATTACCTCACTGACTTCCTCCTCAATTGGAGAATGAACCTTTTGCCTCTTGGCTTCAGGCTGCTGTGTAGACCCACTAGCAAGCATGGAGTCTTCTCGGTCTCATTTTCTGCCTCTTTCCTCATGGGCAGGAGTCTGTAAAGCAGGCACCTGTGGTGCCTCTATTTGCTGTGGAGGAGCCTGTCCTTGAGATTGTTCCATTGAAGTGGCAGGCTGTTCTGTGACAATTCCTTGTTCTGTATCCATTGGCTCTTTTCCTTTAACTGTACCT
This sequence comes from Pinus tabuliformis, assembly GCA_031772625.1. NCBI lineage: Eukaryota > Viridiplantae > Streptophyta > Pinopsida > Pinales > Pinaceae > Pinus > Pinus tabuliformis. The sequence continues at coordinate 243,378,085 of CM062818.1, read as the reverse complement.
GTTGCTGATGTAGATGCTCCTTGGGCAGCTTGTGAAGCTGCAGCAGTGGATGTGTCTTCTCCGACTTGGTGCAGTAGTTTGAAAGTTACCTGGTCAGCAGAATCCAAGTCAAGAGTTTTTTCTAAATCTTTGACATTTCTTTCCATAATTTCTTCTTGGGTCAATTCCTCAACTAATGTGTCTTGCAGCCACTCATCTTGGTTGGCATATTGTTCAATTTGTGGGAATTTACCATGGTCAGAGGCCATCAGCCTATATTTAACTCTTCTGGCACTGATAAAACCCTCCGAGTCATAGGGGACCCACCAGAAACTCCTTTTTAACTTGTATTTGTCCCTCAGTATTTGATCAGCATCTTGCCAACCTTTTTTCTTGTTCATAATGAAGGGGCCTAGATGGCCTTTGAATTTCAGATGAACTTTCTTCTTGGCACTATGAAAATGAGTAATATCAGCATTGATGAGCTGCCTCTAGTACTCCAATGCAAATAGTCTCATTGGTACATATCTTGGGAGCTTGTAAGGACAGAGCTCACAACCATAGATTCTAATGACAGTGTGATTTTGGTAGAGATACCAATCACCTATTTTGTAACTCTTGGACAGATGCAAGGTCTTCTGTATGTCATATGACAATCTAGGAGGAGGGGACATTTTTAGAAGACAAGAGACTGGGTATACAAATTGGTCAATGAACTCACAGTAGGAAAATGGAGAGTTTTGAACCTCATGGAAAACTGATGACCAAAAGATGACAGACCTTCTTTCCCCCTTAGAATCCAACTTTTTAATGGGGCATTGGAAGCATTCAGACTAGTAATACATGAACAAATGATAGATATATGATGAATATTTAAAGACTCCCTCCCTGTCCAATTTCACTAGCTGATCATGTATTTTGTTGGCTATGAACTTGGCATAATTATACTTGACAGCAGGGGGCTGTCCTGGGCTGTATGCAGATAGCAGAACCAGCACTGTTTCATCAATGTGCTCACTTGTTTTAAAACCCAGCACAGAGGAAATCATATCTATAAGCAGCTTTCCCACCTCATTGAAATTGTCATATAAGAAAGGAGGTGGGCCTGTAGGCTGGCAGTCTGCCCTCATGAATGTCTTGGTAATTTTTGCAATTTCAGAGCTGGAAAGCTTGGAGCCTTCATCCAGCAAATAGTTCATGGAGAAAGGAATCAATAGCTGAGTCTGTTTGAAATTGAGCATCTGGTTGATGGAGTCAGGAGTAATATAAAAAAGTATGCTCCCAGATGGAGACTTGACAGCTCTCTGATTTGGTTCATAGTTCTCAGCACACAAATGGATGACCTCGGGAAAAATATTATTAGAGGGAAGGAAATAATAAGGAAAATTGGACTCCCATATGCCATACATGTCACAGTTGTTTATAAAGCTATTTCTTAGTTGGCAGAAGGTCTTCAAGTGATTTCTGTCCCCAACTAGATATTGAATGAGGTAATCCTTATCAGCCAGAAGCATGGCTTCAAGTTCTCTGTTCGGTGGATTCATAGGAGTGACACTGAAAGCTATTGGAGTGGCCATTGTAACACTTTTTGATGTTATATTTGGAATGAATTTTTACAGCAGTAGCGGATTGATGACAACTGACTCTCAAGATTTGCAAAGGAGTTGCAAAATGAGTTCAACTGAGGGAATGGCCTTCAATATCTGTGGTTACGATGAAAAGGAAAATTTTGCAGAGTTTCGGATAAGGCTTTAGTTTCTTTGGCAAATTCCTTGGATAGAAGACTATGAGGGCAAATTTTTACAAGGGAATGGGGTGTATTACAGGGAAATTGCAGAGGTTTATGAGTGGAATATGGTAGAAAGGATATTGTTGATCTTATTGCAGAATTTTGATGGAAACCCGAGCTTTAAAACAGCTTCCTGCGGCGATTTTGCGAATTTCTGGGGATTGGCAGGGTTTTCTTTTAACAGTGGGGAGTAGTGAGAAAATCTGAGTAGGTTTCTTAGGCGTATGAGTGATTTCAATTCAGCAATTTGCCGGTTTCAGCATGAAAAATGGAGAAAAATGGTAAGAACAGGGTGAAACTGGTGAAATTGGCAAATACCTGGTAAAAATGGTGCCGAGGGTGGTCGAGCTGGTGCAATGGTGAACAATGGTGGCGTATTTGCAGGCAGCAACAGCGCAATTCGGTCGAATTTTGAATTTTGACACCAACGGGCGAAAAAACGGCACAACAGCTCCCGCACACAACCAATGAAAATGAAACAAAATGGTCGAAAAGGCATGTTTTTATGAAAATTTTGGCATATTAGCGCTTTTGGCGCTTTTTTGGGATGACGTCAGCCTGACGTCATTGGCGGGTCCCGGGTACGGACGGGTGACATGGCAGCTGACTCGGATGAAGATGTGGCATAGGACACTCTGGCGGGGTGATGACGTGAGCAGGTGAGGTGGCAATGACACGGGGCACCGGCGGGGATACGAAGACATGACGTCAGAAGCGACGCGAGGCTGACGTAGGAGGGCGGAAGGTGGTATCTGGTTTTCCCCGCACCACCTTTCGGCACAGGCAGTATTGGGGGAGGGGCCTCCGAACATGCCAGGAGGCCGACATGTGGCAGGGGGTACGGCAGGGAAACCGCCCATCCCCCGAATGTTAACCTCCGGCGGATCGGGGGCTCAAAACGACCGCCCACTGTTGATCTGGGGCCCGCAGAATCTGACGGTTGGCAGCACAGGTAAGGTGACGGGGATTAGGGGCGAGACCCACCCGTATTATTTAAACAAAATGCACCACAGGGGGGTCATAAACTTTGGAAATGTGGGTTTTGTGGGTTAGGTTTAAGTGGGGGGAAAGGATAATTTAATGTTTAATAAAACATTTAAACATTAACTTTGGGAAAATGACTACGGAGGGGTAGAAATATAAGGTTTTGATGGGTGAGGGATTAGGTATAGGTTATTAACCTAACGAGAGGTTAGATTAATTCCAAGGTTAGGACGCGGAAGGGTTAATAGTAGTCCCAGATGGACTATTATTTCCCAGGACTGTATTACATGGCTATAATGCCATAGGGTGGGATATTTAAAATGCTTTTTGGAATTTCATATAGTTTTTGTAGTAATAGGGGTGGGAAAGTGACTAGGAAGCTATATAATAGAGTTAGAGGTTAATATGAGTTTGTGAGGTGAAGGAGTAGGGGAGAGGCTAAGTTTATGTATTGAAACTTAGTCATAGGAAGTGAATGGAATGTAGAAGAGTGATTTTTTACACAAGAAATGTGGCTTCTTTTCATTGAAGAAAGTCAAAGGTTGACTTAGTATTTCACAAAAATGAAGTGATAACAGGGCTGGTTGGGCAGATCCCAAGGTTCTTCAGGGGTGTTAGTAAGAAATTTTGAAAGGGAGGGTGAAAAGGAGTTAGACATGCTTCTATCATTCTTTCTGACCAATTTACTCTTTTTTCCCTTTGATAATTATTTTAGGGCATACCCTCTTCACATTTTTTAACTTTTCACTAATGCCTTTTTACAAAATATGGAACCCTTGCAGCATGAAAAGATGAACATTTTTGGCACTTCCACTGTCAATCATGAAATATGAACACCTGTCGCAACAGGAGGCTAACAGTGGCTCCACTAGGGGATGGCTTTTCCTTGTGAAAAGTCAAGAATAGCAGGTCAGAATGCCTTAGTCTTCAACTGTTGTTGTACTCTAAAAACTTCCCTTCGCTGGCTGCTTTATTTATATACATGATAGCAGACTTGAGGAGCTTAGGGCCTTCACTTTGGGCTTCAACTGCAGAAAGCTTTCCATCCAAACAAAAAAACAAAATCCTACCTACTTATGCTAATTGGCCTTCTGTTTGCTGGTTAGGTAAAATGAAACAGCCAGTGCAACCACTTAAGCAATTGTAGAAAGAAATGAACTGCTTGAATGACAGTTGGTGAAATCAGAAACATTATTCGGTCAGGTGCCCCCATAATAAAAATTGTGACATATAAAGGCCAAAGCTGATATACTTGGCCCTCATAGAGAAGACATGTTAAAGATTTTCAGTTGAGAAGATCCTCCATGTAATCTGCTACAGGATCAACAAAAGCATCATGTGGGATAGTTTCTTCTGGGCCTTCTTGGTCTGATGGAACAGCTGTATCCTCAGTAACAAACCCTGCAACCAATACTTCAGTCTTTGTCTTGAAAGCAAGATTATCCTCAATCTGTAAGTCGGAAGGTAGTACAATTTCCTCATGACTTGGAGAAGGAAGATTTTGGAAGAATTCTTTAGGATCGCGAAAATCAAATGACTGAATTTGAGAATACACAAGTTCAATTTCATTTTCATGTTCTTCAACAACTAAATCAAGAAAATACATTTTGATTTGAGGCTGTTGTATTGCTTTGACCTTTAACAACACCAATCTAAAAAAATTCATCAAGCTCATATTCGGATAACAGCTTCCTAAATTCATCTAAAGCTCGCGCTATGGCAAGATCTTCCACACACCCGGTCACCCTGTCTGACTATTAATTCTTTGAATATGGACTATTTGGTTGTAGAATTGATCGGAAAAACTTGAAGCTCTGGATCCTATTTCTCTTTCGGGTTCACTCCTCCAGTGGAGTCTTGTTTGAAAATATGATGTGGAGTCGCCAGGTAGATGATTTATCTTTTGGTGTGTCTGATCCCTGTCCACCATCACAGATCAGATCTAAACATGAAAAAGTTCTGAAGAAAAGGAGCACTTTCTCCAGAAAACAAGATTTCCTCTTTCGAGCAACCTTCCAGGTTGTTTCTTGGATTTTTCTGAGAATGTCCCCAGCGGAGTCGCCATTATGTTATCACTCAGGTTGTCCCTTGGATCCTTAAGGGATACGAACGAGGTAACCACTAACGAATCTTTGGACTGTAGATCCTAGCCTACTTGCAATCAAGGAGGGCTCTCTCTTTATGATTTAGCTTTGTTGATGATGATTTTAGGCTAGATATTGATTTCAAGGGGTTTTGTTTAAGTTTTGGTGGGAAGGATGATGCTTCTAAGTAGAGAGGTAGGTATAATATGAGAGTTTCAAACCATTGGGCATGGAGTCAAGGAGTAGGACTGCTGGTGCATTTTCTTGGTGGAAAGAGTAACATGGAGCAAGATAACAGCACATGAAACAACATTCAAGCTAAATGGAGATGGATTGAAGGCTAAGGAATGGGAGGCAATTAAGAATCTCTCGTTCAGCTTAACAGAGGGAAGATGAATGACCTCTATCTAGGGGCAGTAAAGAATCCCTAGATAAATATCAAACATGGATGAATTAGGGGAAATATGAGCCAAAGGGAATTCATATTCATTACCAATTCAAATGAAAACATAGAGAAACAGCAGAAATCGAGCACATAGTGCAATTAAACAAAGTCCAAGCTATTCATGTTTTCTGCTATTTTAGATGGTGACATATGTATGATATGAGCATATATCAATGAAAAACAGAGGTAGGAGACACTTATTGAGTCATGTTGCAGCACAAGAATTCCATAATTCACTCTTCAACACATTAACAACACAGCAGACAGTCCATCTTCCGAACTTTTAGCAGTCTTTGATTAAAGAAATCATCAAACATACAGAGCGAGTCTCTAGTGAAGTGAATCAACCAACCAACCCCAAATACATTATGTGGGGAGGTATATATACAAAAACAAGATACAAAAATATCTAAATGATGAGTTAATAGCTCATAACTTCTTCGTCAACTCTTAAGGGATAGTAGCTGAAAGAGTAAATGCTATAGTAAACATGAATATACCAGTTGTTCATTCTGTCAGAGAAAATTGACTTTTGAGTTCAATTGAGTCGGGTAGGTTGTGCTTTTAAAATCCGCGGTCCTTTAGGCTTGTCGTCCCAGCTCTTTGCTTTGTCACTGCTCCAAATTGATCTTCATGTTCTTTAACCGCTCTGTCTGGTGCTTTCGTGCCTCATTTGGCTGACTCATAGCTGACCGAGATTTGAAATAATAAAAAGGGGCAAAAACTGAAATTACCTGGGCAAAATGGCCAGCATTGCCTGCCACCAATCCTTGGGAGGTAACTGATGCTTTTGTATTTTGATGAGTGTTTCATCGGCCTCTGTATACCTATAATAGTTGGGTGGTATCTCAAACAAATGATTAATTTCATGTTCAATAAAAAATAAGTTTTCCAACGTATCATAGAGATTCTTCTTAGAAGGTGGCCCTGCCTCTGCTGTAGAGCCTGAGGATGCAGTAAGTTGATTTGTGACATAGTTGTTCACTCTGGTGGCATATTGCTCACGTGTTAACAGCCTTCCAGTACTGGTCAGCAAGCTGGGCAAACCTTTGCTTTGTAATGCTGCAAGTTTCCACTTAAAATCATCTATGTCCCTTTGCATCTCTTGACACTTTCTTTCCAGTGTCTGTACAAAACCTCTCAGAGTTAGCACCTTCTTTGCTGTGAGTATGGCCTCCGTCCTATTCATAATTTGCATTGCTACCAGCTCTTCCTTAGTTTGATGGTTCAAAAAATTAATCATTCTGTTGGCCTGTTCAGGCATGGTTCCCAATGCTGCTCTGGCTCTCTAATTTTCAAACTGAGCTAGGCCAATTAGATCCATTTGTTCATGTATGGCCTGAATTGACTGCCACTGGTCAGTGATTGATTGATCAATCTTGGCCCACAGAATCCTCTTTATTTCGGCTAGTGTCTTGTCCAAAGTTAGATCCTCCTCCAAGGCCTTTATTTTGTCCTTCAGGGCTTTAATTTCCCTTGTCTGCTCAACCACTGTCATTTTGGACTTACCATATTTTCCTTCTAGATTGGCCAACTTTTCTTTGGCCTCTTTTATCTCTGTTGCCTGAAGCTCTAGTTCCTTGACAGCTTTGGTCAATTCATCCATGCTCATGCTAGACTCAGGAGCTGTTGTTGTTGCCGCTGTAGCATCTGTAGCTGTTGTAGTTGCTGGAATAATAGGAGGGGTCACTGCTGCTTGTGTAGGAGGAATAGTAACAACAGTTGGAACTGTTTGAGGTGGCTGGGAGGTCAACTCTCCCTGCTTGCCTTGTAGTGCTTTCTCCAACTCTCCCTCCATCTCAATTATTCTCTGGTTCATTTGCATTAGCAGGTCCAATGTATCCTCAGCTTCTTTCTCTTTCACCAGTTCTCCTGTTTGTGGGTGCATAGTCGAGGTGAGCCTCATTTGCTTTTTCAGAGCATCAATATTGTCCTCCTTTTTCTTCATTAGGGCCTTGATGGCTTTGGGATTCTTAGGATCATGCCCTAGGTCCACAATAATGTCCTCCAATGTTTTAATTCTGTTGTCTTTGGCTGTGGAGGACATTCTTTCCAAATCAAGCTGAATATTTGTATTCTTTAAAGATTCCTTCAACTCATGAGCCAGTGTGGCCTTATCTGCCAGGGTGGCATAGACCATTTCCCCTGTTTGCTTATGTAAATCTATTTGATCCATGGGGTGAATGTCCTTGGCCAAGACCTCTAATCTTGTCTTGACATAGTCTGCAACTGACTGTGGCTGCTGAACCTTAGGCTTGAAGTGGGTGAGAATCATCTTTTCTTCTTTAATGTCATATGTTGCCATCAACCTTTCCTGCTTGGCAGGTGTTGCCTTAAGAAATTGGTCACACAATTGTACTCTTAATAGCACATTTTGAGCCGTAATTTCTTTAAAGGTGGCTTTGATGCTAGCTGGCTTCTTACTTTGATGTGCAGAGGAAGATACCTCCAAGCCATGCTGTCTGTCTTTCTCTTGTTGGAAAGAGCTTGTAGCTGTTTGTTGACTCCCTTCTCTGTCTCTCCTTGGACTTCCAAGGATTTCCTCACTGACTTCCTCCTCAATTGGAGAATCAACCTTTTGCCTCTTGGCTTCGGGCTGCTGCGTAGACCCACTAGCAGGTGTGGAGTCGACTCGGTCTCGTTTTCTGCCCCTTTCCTCATGGGCAAGAGTCTGTAAAGAAGGCACCTGTGGTGCCTCTGTTTGATGTGGAGGAGCCTGTCCTTGAGATTGTTCCATTGAAGTGGCAGGCTGTTCTATGACAATTCCTTGTTCTGTATCCATTGGCTCTTTTCCTTTAACTGTACCTGTTGCTGATGTAGATGCTCTTTGAGTAGCTTGTGAAGCTGCAGCAGTGGATGTTTCTTCTCCGACTTGGTGCAGCAGTTTGAAAGTTACCTGGTCAACAGAATCCAAGTCAAGAGTTTTTTCTAAATCTTTGACATTTCTTTCCATAATTTCTCCTTGGGTCAATTCCTCAACTAATGTGTCTTGTAGCCACTCATCTTGGTTGGCATATTGTTCAATTTGTGGGAATTTACCATGGTCATAGGCCATCAGCCTGTATTTAACTCTTCTGGCACTGATAAAACCCTCCGGGTCATAACGGACCCACCATAAACTCCTTTTTAACTTTTATTTGTCCCTCAGTATTTGATCGGCATCTTGCCAACCTTATTTCTTGTTCATAATGAAGGGGTTTAGATGGTCTTTGAATTTCAGATGAGCTTTCTTCTTGGCACTATGAAAATGAGTAAGATCAGCATTGATGAGCTACCTATAGTACTCCAATGCAAATAGTCTCATTGGTACATATCTTGGGAGCCTGTAAGGAAAGAGCTCACAGCCATAGATTCTAATGACAGTGTGATTTTGGTAGAGATACCAATCACCTATTTTATAACTCTTGGACAGCTGCAAGATCTTCTGTATATCATATGACAATCTAGGAGGAGGGGACATTTTTAGAAGACAAGAGACTGGGCATACAAACTGGTCAAGGAACTCACAGTAGGAAAATGAAGAGCTTTGACCCTCATGGAAAACTGATGACCAAAATATGACAGACCTTCTTTCCCCCTTAGAATCCAACCTTTTAATGGGGCATTGGAAGCATTCAGACTGGTAATACATGAACAAATGATATATATATATATATATATATATATATATATATATATATATATATATGATGAATATTTAAAGACTCCCTCCCTGTTCAGTTTCAATAGCTGATCATGTATTTTGTTGGCTATGAACTTGGCATAATTATACTTGACAGTAGGGGGTTGTCCTGGGCTGTATGTAGACAGCAGAACTAGCATTGTTTCATCAATGTGCTCAGTTGTTTTAAAACCCAGCACAGAGGAAATCATATCTATAAGCAACTTTCCCACCTCATTGAAATTGTCATATAAGAAAGGAGGTGGGCCTGTAGGCTGGCAGTCTGCCCTCATGAATGTCTTGGTAATTCTTGCAATTTCAGAGCTGGAAAGCTTGGAGCCTTCATCCAGCAAATAGTTCATGGAGAAAGGAATCAATAGCTGAGTCTGTTTGAAGTTGAGCATCTGGTTGATGGAGTCAGGAGTAATATAAAAAAGTATGCTCCCAGATGGAGACTTGACAGCTCTCTGATTTGGTTCATAGTTCTCAGCACACAAATGGATGACCTCAGGAAAAATATTAACAGAGGGAAGGAAATAATAAGGCAAATTGGACTCCCATATGCCATACATGTCACAGTTGTTTATAAAGCTGTTTCTTAGTTGGCAGAAGGTCTTCAAGTGATTTCTGTCCCCAACTAGATCTTGAATGAGGTAATCCTTATCAGCCAAAGGCATGGCTTCAAGTTCTCTATTTGGTGGATTCATAGGAGTGACACTGAGAGCTGTTGGAGTGGCCATTATAACACTTTTTGATGTTATATTTGGAATGAAGTTTTACAGCAGTAACAGATTGATGACAACTGACTCTGAGGATTTGCAAAGGAGTTGCAAAATGAGTTCAACTGAGGGAATGGCCTTCAATATCTGTGGTTACAATCAAAAGGAAAATTTTGCAGAGTTTCGAATAAGGCTTTAGTTTCTTTGGCAAATTCCTTGGATAGAAGACTATGAGGGCAAATTTTTACAAGGGAACGGGGTGTATTACAGTGAAATTATAGAGGTTTATGAGTGGAATATGGCAGAAAGGATAATGTTGAGCTTATTGCAGAATTTTGATGGAAACCCGAGCTTTAAAATAGCTTCCTGCGGCGATTTTGCAAATTGCCGAGGATTGGCAGGGTTTTCTTTTAACAGGGGGGAGTAGTGAGCGAATCTGGGTAGGTTTCTTAGGCGTATGAGTGATTTCAATTCAGCAATTTGCCAGTTTCAACATGAGAAATGGAGAAAAATGGTAAGAATAGGGTGAAATTGGTGAAATTGGCAAATACCTGGTAAAAATGGCACCGAGGGTGGTCGATTTGGTGCAATGGTGAACAATGGTGGCATATTTGACCCTCATGGAAAACTGATGACCAAAAGATGACAGACCTTCTTTCCCCCTTAGAATCCAACCTTTTAATGGGGCATTGGAAGCATTCAGACTGGTAATACATGAACAAATGATATATATATATATATATAGATATATATATATATATATATATATATATATATATATATATATATATATATATATATATATATATATATATATGATGAATATTTAAAGACTCCCTCCCTGTTCAGTTTCAATAGCTGATCATGTATTTTGTTGGCTATGAACTTGGCATAATTATACTTGACAGTAGGGGGCTGTCCTGGGCTGTATGTAGACAGCAGAACTAGCATTGTTTCATCAATGTGCTCAGTTGTTTTAAAACCCAGCACAGAGGAAATCATATCTATAAGCAACTTGCCCACCTCATTGAAATTGTCATATAAGAAAGGAGGTGGGCCTGTAGGCTGGGAGTCTGCCCTCATGAATGTCTTGGTAATTTTTGCAATTTCAGAGCTGGAAAGCTTGGAGCCTTCATCCAGCAAATAGTTCATGGAGAAAGGAATCAATAGCTGAGTCTGTTTGAAATTGAGCATCTGGTTGATGGAGTCAGGAGTAATATAAAAAAGTATGCTCCCAGATGGAGACTTGACAGCTCTCTGATTTGGTTCATAGTTCTTAGCACACAAATGGATGACCTCAGGAAAAATATTAACAGAGGGAAGGAAATAATAAGGCAAATTGGACTCCCATATGCCATACATGTCACAGTTGTTTATAAAGCTGTTTCTTAGTTGGCAGAAGGTCTTCAAGTGATTTCTGTCCCCAACTAGATCTTGAATGAGGTAATCCTTATCAGCCAGAGGCATGGCTTCAAGTTCTCTATTTGGTGGATTCATAGGAGTGACACTGAGAGCTGTTGGAGTGGCCATTATAACACTTTTTGATGTTATATTTGGAATGAAGTTTTACAGCAGTAGCGGATTGATGACAACTGACTCTCAGGATTTGCAAAGGAGTTGCAAAATGAGTTCAACTGAGGGAATGGCCTTCAATATCTGTGGTTACGATCAAAAGGAAAATTTTGCAGAGTTTCGAATAAGGCTTTAGTTTCTTTGGCAAATTCCTTGGATAGAAGACTATGAGGGCAAATTTTTACAAGGGAACGGGGAGTATTACAGTGAAATTATAGAGGTTTATGAGTGGAATATGGCAGAAAGGATAATGTTGAGCTTATTGCAGAATTTTGATGGAAACCCGAGCTTTAAAACAGCTTCCTGCGGTGATTTTGCAAATTGCCGGGGATTGGCAGGGTTTTCTTTTAACAGTGGGGAGTAGTGAGCGAATCTGGGTAGGTTTCTTAGGCGTATGAGTGATTTCAATTCAGCAATTTGCCAGTTCCAACATGAGAAATGGAGAAAAATGGTAAGAATAGGGTGAAATTGGTGAAATTGGCAAATACCTGGTAAAAATGGCACCGACGGTGGTCGATTTGGTGCAATGGTGAACAATGGTGGCATATTTGCAGGCAGCAATAGTGCAATTCAGTCAAATTTCGAAATTTGACACCAACGGGCAAAAAAACGGCACAATAGCTCCCACACACAACCAATGAAAATGAAACAAAATGGTCGAAAAGGCATGTTTTTATGAAAATTTTGGCATATTAGCACTTTTGGCGCTTTTTTGGGATGATGTCAGCCTGACGTCATCAGCAGGTCCCGGGTACAGATGGGTGACGTGGTAGCTGACTCGAATGAAGACGTGGCATAGGACACTCTGGGGGGTTGATGACGTGAGCAGGTGAGCTGGTAATGACACGGGGCACCAGCGGGGATACGAAGACATGACGTCAGAAGCGACGTGGGGCTGACATAGGAGGGCGGAAGGTGGTATCCAGTTTTCCCCGCACCACCTTTCGGCACAGGCGGTATTGGGGGAGGGGCCTCCGAACACGCCGGGAGGCCGACACGTGGCGGGGGGTATGGCAGGGAAACCGCCCATCCCCCGGACGTTAACCTCCGGCTGATCGGGGGCTCAAAACGACCGCCCACCGTTGATCTGGGGCGCAAAGAATCTGACGGTTGGTGGCACAGGTAAGGTAACGGGGATTAGGGACGGGACCCACCCATATTATTTAAACAAAATGTGCCACAGGGGGTCATAAACTTTGGAAACGTGGGTTTTGCGGGTTAGGTTTAAGCGGGGGGAAAGGATAATTTAATGTTTAATAAAACATTTAAACATTAACTTTGGGAAAATGACTGCGGAGGGGTAGAAATATGAGGTTTTGATGGGTGAGGGATTAGGTATAGGTTATTAACCTAACGAGAGGTTAGATTAATTCCAAGGTTAGGACGTGGAAGGGTTAATGGTAGTCCCAGATGGACTATTATTTCCCAGGACTGTATTACATGGCTATAATGCCATAGGGTGGGATATTTAATATGTTTTTTGGAATTTCATATAGTTTTTGTAGTAATAGGGGTGTGAAAGTGACTAGGAAGCTATATAATAGAGTTAGAGGTTAATATGAGTTTGTGAGGTGAAGGAGTAGGGGAGAGCTTAAGTTTATGTACTGAAACTTAGTCATAGGAAGTGAATGGAACGTAGAAGAGTGATTTTTTACACAAGAAATGTGGCTTCTTTTCATTGAATAAAGTCAAAGGTTGACTTAGTATTTCACAAAAATGAAGTGATAACAGGGCTGGTTGGGAAGATCCCAAGGTTCTTCAGGGGTGTTAGCAAGAAATTTTGAAAGGGGGGGGGTGAAAAGGAGTTAGACATGCTTCTATCATTCTTTCTGACCAATTTACTCTTTTTTCCCTTTGATAATTCTTTTAGGGCATACCCTCTTCACATTTTTTAACTTTTCACTAATGCCTTTTTACAAAATATGGAACCTTTGCAACATGAAAAGATGAACATATTTGCCACTTCCACTGTCAAACATGAAATATGAACACCTGTCACAATAGGAGGCTAACACACTCAACTACAGACTCTACCTAGGCCTCTGCGCACTCAGCTATAGGGACTTTCTCTCATATCTGAACCACTGGTGCTACCAAATGGTATATTGACTTAAAGTGTGTCGCTTATGATAATTTCATTTCTTTAGCATAGGACTTTGTCAACCACTATAAATTTCTTATTAGTTTTGAGACTAGGATTGATATTCTCACTATCTTCTATCAAGATATCTCCACCAACATTTATGGTCATATTCATGAGTGGAGAAGAAGAAATAAGTATCTTCAAAACTAAGTTCCTTGATGAGTCATTGCGTGAATGGTTCACCAAGTCCCTCTTGCCTATGATTATTGATGATGTGGAAAAGGTAAGGGCCCAAACCGAGGAGCAAGTTGTGATGCATACCCATCAACTTGAGTTTATTTATTCTCAAGCAAGTACCTTATATGAGATCATTCTTAATGCTCCTCGACCACCGAATGATCCAGCAAATCACAAACCTGTAACCCATGTCGATGGTGTACTGGGGCCTATTTCATTGAGAAACATAGGCTAAATAGCCTCTCAGATGGACCAAATGAATATATATTCTAATTCCCCTATCTAGTAAAACTTTGTTCAATACACATCGACCAAGTACCCTTAGCAACCAGGAGGTAAGAAGAAAAAGTACAAGTTTAAAAAAAGCTCAAATGATGAACAAGGAACATCGAATACCCAAGAAGAGTGTTGGGGGTGTTACAAAAGGGAAGAAGTAGAAAAACCATTTTCCTTGTAATATTTGTGGGGAAGACCATCTCACTCATGAGTGCCCCCAGATGGATGAGATTCATCAACACTTCTTGCAAAAACCCACTGCTCGTCAACCTACTATCTTAGCAAATCCTTTTCTAGCCCATCAATAACACACAGTTTCTAATCCTCCACCACCTCAGCAAGGAGTGGGGTGGAAACACCTATAATAATTCCTCATGATCATTTGTGCAAGATATATTTGTGGTAGAGAAAAATATTAATGTCACAACTAGAGCGCATAATCATGACAATCCTGAGAGTGGAACTTCAACCTTGAAACCTATGACCCAAAATCCACCGAATGGCCTTCTTTCTATTGATAAGCCATCATCGAACAGTATGTCACACCCACCTAATGGTTCACTTTGAAATAATACACATAATTCTAGTATGAGGACCACTCACAACTATAGTATTGTCGCGGATCTGGTCCAAACTCCATCTTCTCTATCTACACTTGAAGAATTACAAAGTTATATGACACAACACCACTTCAATGCAAGGCACTTTTATCTTCTATTAGTGGAGTGGATCCCTCATATTTCAACATCATGACCTCCTATCCTTCTTTATGGAAACCCCATCATCCACATCATCTAACCTTCTAGATAATGCTTCAAGTTTTCAGATAGAATGCTCATAAGACAGTCTTGGATGAGAGGGCATCAAGATGTATGATGTCCTCAAAGTGTTGGAAAACTTTAGGTTCACCGAAATTGTCTCCACCTAGATCAATTATAAAGGCTTTTGATGGGCATGCCTTGCAGCGTCAAGGGTTGTTCTCTGCTTTTCATATCAATCTTAAGGGAAAAACAATCTCAGTTGATGTTAAGGTCATCAATACACCGCTAAATTAAAACATCCTTCTTTAGAAAAGTTGGTTTTGTTCCATGACCATTATTTTTTCTTGAATATTTCAGGTCATGATGCTCACCCATAAGATAGTCACCATTGAAAAATTTACCTTTTGCAAGCCTAACTTGCACTTTCACGATATTCAAATTGTTCCCTTTATAGGTTATTCCACTACTCTTGCTAAAAGAATTGGAGTGGGGATGTTTAAGGACTCATTATTGATGGGAACTTTTCCCCTTATTCTAGTGGACACATGTCCATTTTCTTCCACCATTAACATCATATATTTTGTCACTCGTGAATCCCTTAGACCTCCTGATCCTCAGGTGGTTCCTACGGATGATGAAACTCATGGGGGCATAATTCCACCTTTTATAGAAGTAATAACCTCTTCATTGATCCCACCACCACCTAATGACATTTATTAGAAACTCCATCCTAATATGGAATATGATCAAGATACTCTTCCGACACAAGTCATCACTCCATCAATTTCACATGACTCCCTTGATATTGAGTTTCCTTCAAATAAGGCCATTTTTGAGGTCATGGATTTACACAATATGCTAAAGGAGACTATACCTCATGATGACTCTACTCCCCCATAATTGGAAATGATGTATCGTGGCACAAAAAAATATTGAATTAGGCCAGGGAGATTTTCCAGAGTCATCCAATGAAGTACCACCCTTGGACTGAGTCAAGTCTAGGATTTGAAACACCTAATTTTCCACCAAAGTATCCACTCTAATTGCCCTTGTGTATGAATGTCTCATACCCTCTTTGTGTCTTGATCATGATTATCAAAGAGTTGTCTTATCTTGTGATATCATTCACCCTCTATGTCATCAAGTTGTTCCTAATATTGTTATGGTTCTAAGCTTTCAAGGCTTTCCCTGGAATCATCAACCTTTAGGAATGTGGAGATTAAATTAGATGTGGCATGACCCCATAACTATGTGCCATACATTGCAAACAACTACACACAATTTCATACACATCAATTGGAATCCTTTGCCTATGCCTGACAGTTTCACATTGCATAACCTATCTGATTGTAGCATGCCTTTTAATTATGTTTATAATTACATCATAAAAAATGCCAAAAAAAAATTATTGTTTCCTTGTGGTATAAAGACAAAACTAGAATATAGAATTAGGATTTATCCATATTTTCATTGCATCATTGACCTTTTTAGTTACCATTCCACTATGCCTTAGGGATCACACTCATTAGGTTGTAGCATTAACCATGCCTTTTTTCACATCGTAACTTTTGTGATAGAGCCTACCCTTCATGGGCACCCTAGAATAACACCCTATTACCATTTTGGTGCTCATGTTGTGATCATTCATAGCTCTGGGTATCCTCTTTAGTGCCCACCATGACATCGTAATTGAACCTCTTGCCTCTCTTTGTCACTTCTTTCTAGCCATTATCACCCTTTATGGGGTCCCCACACTTTTAATTGTTTCTTTATGGTTGCATATGCTTAAAATATTCAATGTCCTACTCGATGCTTTCATAATTATGGTTCCCTTGCTAACCTTGTAGTCATGCTTGACATCTTGCTTTTGCATTAGCCTTGCCTCCATTTGGAAACAATCGTTACCTTTTAGAGAGATCATTCTAATGAGTGAATTCCCATTTCCAAACACTTTGTAGCTACCTCATGCTTTTCTTAGGTTGTTTTCGTTAGCCTCATAACAATATGCATATTGTTATACCACTTGTCTCTCTAGAACAAGCTTCCTTTTGGTCTTCTTTTCATGCTCATTAAAAAATGAAAATATCAAGCTTCTTTTGTTATCTTTTCATGATTGTTAAACCTATCTAAATATTCTGATTTATTTCCATTCTTTCTTACTCATTAGTCAAGATGAAAGCTAACAAGTAACCTATTTTCCATTCTCAAGCTCGTTAAACCAATACAAGGACACAAGTGTACTTTTATCTCTTTTTCAGCCTTGCTATAAAACTCATGAAAAAGGAACCATTCTGAGTATTATTTTATTTCTTTTTCAGGTTCATTAAAATTGAATGAAAAAGGAACCTATTAATCTCACTTGTCTTCTCTTTCATGCTCACTAAACTATGAAGGGGGTCCACTATACAAAAAATGAAGAGGGGAAAGTATATTTTGTCTTGTGTTATATCATGGAAATTATATGTCACTCTTGAACATGGTGCTTGTTTGATTCATACTCTTACAAATTATTTTTCTCTACTTTAGAACCACACCATTAGCTTGAGTCAAGTCATTCTATTATGAATTAGTATTGCACCTGATTGGTTACCCTTCCATTCTATGATATTTGGTGATTCCTCTTATGTCACCAATGTTTCTATTTGGTATTCTTCAGATTATGTTGCCAAGTTCACATTTTTGTCGTGTCATTATATGTCCAAGATAATTCTTAATTAGATTCATCTATCTATAAGTGTCATCATACCTTTTTTGTCATCCATCCTTGTGTCGGTTGTGCATCAATTATTCAACTCCTATTATCAAATTTTTTATCTTGGTGTCAGTTTTGTGGTGATTGATAGTGGACACATCAAGACCCTCCTTCAATATATCTCTTCTCATTGACATCGACACATTATCTGGGATGTAGATCTAGAAATAGACTAGTACCTTGGAGCTTACAGTCCTTAACAATAGGTTTCCTTGAGGTTGATAGTGGGTTTTCCTCATTGGACCACGTTGAATGATTATGCGAAGTTATTGACATAAACTCATTCATTCATACTTTATATATTATGCTAGGTACCTTTGAAAACATTTTCATTATTGGTGATCTTCCTCATGTCTGTCACTGGGATAGCTCAATGTCCCTTAATTAGATAGTCTCCCTACATGCTTGACATCAATTCATTCATTCATATGTAGTTGAGTCTTACCATTGTGATGAGTTGGATACGTTGGTGCCTGGGTATACCTCACTCATGACCACTGCATCAACCAAATTATGTTGGATAATATATCATGTACTTTTAGGGCCATCACTAGGGGCACTTACATTAGTTTCCAACCCTCTTGATAGCCATTGTGTTATAGACCTATATTGTATCATGACTAGTCCTTGATGACATAATTCTTAAGTATGTTTTGTGGGAGGCCATGCTTTATTCTCTTAGTAACAAGTATAGGTATTCCTACCTCGAGGATGTACATTTTTATGTATATAACTATGATTGGCATAGCCTCTATAGGTCTTTTTTTCGTGGCCCCTCTCTCTGCATCACTCACTAGCCTGTTTATTATATTGTATTTCAGATATCAATTTCTCTTCTAACCTCATACATTACAGGGAATCTATTATAGCTCAAAAATCCACCCCCTTGGGTCCATTAGAAGGGAACATTATCTTCCAAGTTAGAAAATCAAAATTGGTTTGTGGAATGCTACAAAAAGTGTGAATTGGAGCCTTCAATTCTCTGCTGCAATTGTGGTCAAGCAACACTAGGCCTAACAATGCTTTGTGTGAACTGGACTCAAGTAACAGAGGGCTAACAACACCTCAGTAGAAATATGTTGGAACAAGAGAGTGAAAACTTTCATTGATAAGGTTTGATTAGGTAAAAATAGATCACTCAGAGAAGATAAGTATCATAGGACCAATGTGGTCAAGAAAGTGTCTACATTTGATGTGATCACTCCTTTAGAAAATCTATAAAAACCAAAATCTCCATAGATCACAAAGGACGAAAAATTTAGATATGTCAAAGTGTTGTTGGAGGTTTTACCTATAGATTTTCTATGTGATAAGCTAGTATAACAGGTTTAGTGGAATGTGAGTGCCAGTGAGGGGGAGATTACAAGTGAAGTCTAAAAGAAAGTGTGACAAAGTAAAACAAATTGGTATAATACCAGCCCTAGATCGTATATTGTGGCTATCCATAGGGGTTGTTAGGCTGGGGGATATAAGTGCCCCCAGGATATGAAGTGCCCCCTTGACTTATTTGAGGTTGAGAGTGGGGTGCCCATATGGATTGAGCGAGACCTTATTGAGGGATCTCGCTAGCCACGTAATTAGCCATAGGCCCTTGAATGACATATGGAGGATTCATGTCAATCAATGACTGTCCATTTTGTCCTATAAATGGAGGGGGAACAGTAATGTTCCCGACCAGTATATGCATATTGGGAACTGTGCCCCTAGTTATTTGAACCTGGGGGTTGGAACTAAACAATGGATTCCAACCAAAAGAGTTGCTGAAGGGACCCGTGCTAACTGCGCTATAAGGAGCACTATATGGAGCGCTTACCGATGTTCCAAGAGATGACACAAAAGGCGTGGAAACCAGTATGTACTACGTTCCACTCATGTTAGGTGTAACTATTGTGGTCGGGCCTGGCAAAGTTGGGATAGCCAGGTTTGTCATCAATGATGTGGTACTAACTGTCAACTAGGGAAGTGGGGGAGGACCAAAAGTGTCCACAAAATACCACGATCCATTAGTCATCGTTGGGATGGTGGGTATAGGTACAACAGAAGACATAGGAGGCACAGGTGCAACTGGAATCAATAGTGGTCCCAATGGATTTGTGATCAGAGGATTATAAGGAGGAATAAAACCTTCAATAAAGAAATCTTGCGGTAAACTTGAGTCGTGGGATGTCCAAACTAATTCAGTGTTAGGTCTTGGACACTGATTACCTGAAGATGGGTAATCCGGCTCACTGGGGCTCAACGGATCCTCTAAAGTTAGTGGGGGAAGACCTTGTAGCCATCTAGATTGACAATGAGGGCCGTATGTATCCACAGTGTCCCATAATTTTTATCAAAAGATTTTACTGTGATATTTATTATAGTCTTGGTGATAACAAACTAGAACCTAAAGATAAAAATACTCTAAATAGGTCAATCAACAAGTAGAGGGTATGAACCTATATAATAACCACTGTTTGCTGGAGATGAAACCCAGTATCACAATGGATAAAAGAGAGAGTTGGACAAATGTATAGTTATGATTACTCTTGAGCTTCGCCCGAACCTCATATTAAGGGGCCAATTACTATCGTGAAGACGAGCACCCTCCCAAAAACCAAAGACAGAGTAGGTTCGTTTGTTTAGGTACTAGGGCAGCCTGCCCTACTCACATTGTTTTCATCCCTAAAAAGTATGGCCACTATGGTTACCTCAAATCATAGACACTACTAGGGGGGGACATGGTCATAGGCAGTACATTGTGTGGGCAGGATACCTAAGTCCTTGACTCAGCTCTGATATCCCCGAAGGGATCCCAAATACACAGAATACCCAAAAGAGATGTAAGTGAAGGCAGTCTACCTTCATTTACAGTCCAATTTTGTCTTTCATTTAGCTCCACTTTGACTGGAGTGGTCACGGATAGTATGAGTGCAGAAGGATTTCCCTCGTTAATGACACTAGTTTCGGTGTATGATCTTGGGCAGTTAACTTACAACTTCCTAACCCAAGATCCTAGCCTAGACTAATATGTGTGTTTACTCATAAAATATTTATTAATTGATTTTATTACGATGTAAATTTTAAATGTACTTTGTTAATGTCTTCAGTGGGGGTGTTAACATATGAAGTTATGTGGGACTCTTACACAAACCATGCAGAAAAATTCTTTAAATTTCACTTTGATGAATGAGTTTCTTCTGCAAGGAAATAGTCATTTATACATCAATATATACCATGCATCTAGTATAGTAAAACAAAAGCACAACCGAAAAAATACAATGCTCTCTAACAAATTTTAAAACCAAATAAATGCATATATAACCAAGTAAGTAGAAAAACTGTAAAAATTTTGTATTTTCTTTTTTACGAAAAACTTAAGCAGCAAAGCTATTTTCCTAAAAAGAAAAAAAAAATCAGGAAACAGATATCAATCAAACATGCATAGTTGCAGATCCATGATCAGCCTACAAACAACTTTCCAACCCATCATTTCACAGAATTGGCTTCTTATCAAAACTTGGCAGGCTACACACTGTAAGAGAGGACACAAAGAGTTATTGGTTGCACTAACGTTTTGTTTGCAAGGCCACAATGCTTTATAAGGAACTGGTTTCACTGGTAGGGTGTGTTAGTGATAAATAGGCTCTAAAATAAGGTTGTGGGGATCATATCGAAAGCTGATCACTGAGAGAAGGGTGATGTATAGTGCTGAGTGGTCATAAAGGGGATCAAGAAGTACAGGAAGGCCTGGAAGAAAGAGAGATCTGGGAACTTTCTGGGAGAAAACCAGGAACTAAGTGTAGTCCCCAGTGGAGTCACCAATTTTGCTATAGGGATTAATGCATGGGTGATTGTGGTAGTGATACCCTCAAGGATATTCCCGAGATCCTTGGAAAATAGTCAAATTAGCTGCAGCTAGCCCAGAGATACATGCACATATCTATATTAGTGAAATGATAATCAAAGTAAGAAGAAGGATTGTTACCTCAGATCTTGGTGTGGTGTTGCTGGAGAATGCAAAGTAGCAGAGTGGAAGACCCCTCAGCTAGCTCCTAGATCAATACCTGCACATAAACAAGATGAGGTGTAATATCACAACATATAACTTTAACAATCAATACAATAATACATAGGGATATCTAACTGCATACATCTAAGCTACTCATAATCATTAGCATTGCATAAACATGTAAATAAATCACAATAACAATGCCATAGAGTGGACACCACAACTGCAGGTCTATATTAATGATAGGAAAGAGTGATTACAACCATTAGTTGCATCAAGCTTCCCTTACTCCTCCATCTCCTGTCTCTCTCTCTTGTTAACCTCATGAAGAGTCAATGTCTAATACAAGCTTCGACAGTCAATAGGCAATCCTTTCAATACTTTTGACCTCTTTCACAATGGCCCTAGCCTCAATGCTAGGGTAAGCCTTGCCAAATCTTTCATGAGTTCTTTTGGGCAAAAGAAGAGATGTTTGCATGCTTTGTTGCTCTTTCCCTATTTGTAGACTTTGTTAGGAATATAAATTCCTCAAATAGGTCGAATTTGGATGTTTCCCTACTTTATGAGCTGACATATGAGTGAATATAGGGATATTATTCAGTCAACCCACTCCTTTGACCTTCAGAAACTCACTAAAATTGACTAATGCACCCACCGAGGCAACACAAAGAGTTATCCTAGGGACTAACACACCTGATGCATAGCTAGGAAGTTTTATAAAGCACCTTGCTAGTTCCTGGAGAGCGTTAGCTTCGAAAATAGGCCTGTGAACTTGGTCAATCTTTTAGTCATCTTGCCCTTCTCCTTTGAGCTAATGAGGAGGTCATTTCCCTGTGTAACACAAACCAAGATTACAAAATCATTGAAACACAGTGTGAATTTGATCTTTTCGAATTGTACTATTGGTTTCAGGATAATTCCATTGACCAATCCGATTATATACATCTTTGGAAATCCAGACTTCCTCTGTTTGTTGTCCCCCAATCCTATAATTTTTTAGAGCTCTTTCTAAGATGCCAAGCCTCTTACCTTGCAAGAAAGAGGGAAATTATCTCCCCAGATGGTGAAATTATCTTCACCATCACAGCTGACATCATTAATAAAATATTGGAGGTTCCCCACTATGATTCCCTCTCATTTTTCTCCCTTGAAGCTCTCAGAGAAATTTACCAGAAATTAAATTTCCCCTAGATAGCTGCCATTTTTTAAATCTTCCTCCCTAAAGACTCTCAACTCCCCAAGAAAAACCCCCCCATAACCCTCTTCTATGTTCCCTCAAAGGACAAGACAGATTATCTCTTTCTTGTCATCCATTCTCAGTTACTATTCAGATGAGTGGGTAGATGAGTCTATTCTAGGCTTTCTATCCACTTTTTCTTCAGAAGAAGGACCACCAGTCACCTTTGAATATGACCACTTCTTATCAAATTTAATTCATGAACAATTCCTTCAGTTTTTAACTAAAGGAATGTTCATATATTTATCAATTCTTATGTATATGTTTATGTTTTCTGATCTAGAATTTATCCAGGACAAAGAATGAAATGTATTACAAACTCATGTGCATGGATGTGCCTATGTTACTTATGCAACAGATCGATAAGATTGCTAGAATACATAGACACTGAGGCAATCAAAGAAAACATAACAGTCAAACATGTAAACAAAACAAGTTTCATAAGGAGTTCACCTAATGCTCCTGGGCTACGTCTCCTGGTCCAGGCTTTCAGTGGTGGCCTCTCTATTATGTTTTCAAGTAGATTTTTTACAACAGTGAGCTCGATTCAAGACTCACTAAACAGAATGAAGTCAGTAGGAATGGAGTGCACAGACTCTCCTTACTGCAACTCAACCTATAAGGGTCACAGTAGTATGACAGGCCTATTCCGAGGAGTTTGCTTGAACCTCTCAAGCCTTCAATGGAGTACACAGACTCTCTGAATCTCTCTAGCTCTGTCTGGCTCGATGCTACCTTCAGGTCAGCTCGAATTCTACTCTCTATTCTCTGCTATTAGCTTTCTGCGTCTCTTCATTGTCTACCTCTGTGTTATCTGTTCTCTGCTTCTGTCAGTTCATGGCTTTAAAGCCAGTATTTTCTTTGACTGCTCGTTTCCGCTTCCCGGCCTTCTAGTTTCCTTTCCTCTATCCGTTCAAATTCCTCTGCTCTGCATCATCATCACTGGGTAACACCTTGCAGGGAGGTGACCACCTGTTTGCTAACAAACTAGGTGTCAGATTCCCTTAATCATATTCGAATGGCTGTTAAATCTGTTTGTGTCAAGATCGCCCATGAACACAAATTGTTTGCCAACGCATCATCCACGTCGGACTTCAAATCCCCTGTCATCTTTCTTTTTGACCTGTCAAATCCAGTCAGTCATCGAGACGTATCTCCATCATCGATTTGGACCCCCCAGATCCTACGGTCGTCCTTCATATCGGGCGGACAAGTCGCACGACATTTACCCGTCTGATGTGGGTGGCTTTCTCTCTCTTCCAATGGACGTGTGTCACTCAATGTGTGGCATCGGGTGGGACTCAGTCAAAACTGCTTACCGCCTCGAAGCCTTCTGATATCCTACCAGTTTTGGGGAATCCCGCGCTACGGAACCGAAATAGTTACTTTTCCGAATTTTATAGCGATTTCAGGTCTGTGCGCTTCGAGGCTTTCCATCACTAAGGGGGACATCCTGAGATACGCGATTAGTGCTTATCACTTATTAGAATCCACCTCTGTTTCCCAAATTAGCCTCCGGTTTTGCCAGTTTTGTGCCATTGCGCTTTACCATGGGCCAACGGTCTGCACGCTC
Source organism: Pinus tabuliformis (assembly GCA_031772625.1). Lineage (NCBI taxonomy): Eukaryota > Viridiplantae > Streptophyta > Pinopsida > Pinales > Pinaceae > Pinus > Pinus tabuliformis. The sequence continues at coordinate 243,353,945 of CM062818.1, read as the reverse complement.
GACCGAGGGTCCTTGTTGTTCCGCTCTAGCCACAACTGCAATTGTTATGAGGATTCCTTTTGATATCTTTGATCTTTTCTAAGACTTGAATCTTTTAGCATAATTTGAAATAGTCATGAAAAATTAGAGAGTTTTTAGGATCTAATTCAGATCACAGCCTTCCCATTTAAAAAGCTTTTGGACCAGCAAAAGTTGGTTTTCTTTCAAGCATCAATCAAGTGAGGGTATTTCTTCCTCGCTTGCTCAATTTATATCCATTTCGCACTACTTAGCTTTGAACCTTTGAGTCTGATCCTAAGGTATTCAACATCCCCTCTGCATGTAAATCTTACCTTCCTGTCTAGAACTGTATCTTCCTGCAACTCATTAAGATATTCATGTAATAGATCATCAATAGAAGGCAATTGACACTGCTCTTCAGGATCTTCAATTAATGAAGGTTCAAATAGTCTCAAGTTGTTTGCATTAACAACTGAGTAGATGTGGATGTAAGCTGGTAGATCAAGGCGAAAATAATTCTCACCAATTTTCTCAAGTATCTTGAAAGGTCCATACCTTATTGGCTTTAGCTTCTTTCCTTCACCTTGCATTCTGTCTTTGCTGATATACAGCCAGACTTGATCACCAACTTGGAAACTATGCTCCATCTGATGCTTGTCATGCCTTGCCTTGTACTTGGCTTGGCTCTTTTCCAGTTGTTCCTGTACTTCCTGGTGAATCTCTTGGATTTTTTCAATGAACTTGGTTGCCTTGTCCACATCACTGTGTCCATCAACTGCTATGTCTTTACCAAAGACAAAATCCAAGGGAGACCTTGGTGTGAAACCAAAACAGGTATCGAAAGGAGATCTCTGTGTAGAAGAATGTTTAGCTCGATTGTAAGCATGCTGCATATAACATAAATGTTCATCCAAAAGTTTGGGATGCTTGTTGCAATAACCTCTGAGCAACTGGATCACTGTCCTGTTGACCACTTTTGTTTGGCCATCTGTTTGCGGGTGAAAAGTTGTGCTCTTCTTCAGCCTAGTGTCCATCAATTCCCACAAACTTTACCAAAATTTCCCTACAAATCGTGTATCTCGATCAGATATTATGGAAGTGGGTAATCCAAAATGAACCCATACATGCTGAAAAACCAACATTGTAGTTTGTTCAACTGTAATCTATTTGTTACAAGGTATTAAAATACACATTTTGCTGAATCTATCCACAACAACAAATAGATAGTCATGACCTTTCCTAGATTTAGGTAGTCCTCTAAAAAAGTCCATGGAAACACTTTCCCAAGGATGAGAAGGAACTGGCAGTGGAGTGTACAAGCCTAGTTTTCTATTGCTGGTCTTTCTTTTAGCACACGTGGTACACCCTCTTACATATCTAGAAACTGTCTCATTCATTTTTGGCCAATAACAAAATCTTTGCAGCGGTGCAATGGTTTTACTTACACCAAAGTGACCTGATATTAGAGAAGTGTGTGCTTCTCGATTTATATTTACTCTTTCAGCTTGTGGAATGCATAGCTTCCCAAAATGATATAAGAGTTGGTCCTTAACATGATAATCCAATTCTTCTACTTGTTTGCCTTGACTTAAATTTGCACATACATCTTTAAAATCTATATCTTGAGCATATTGTTCAATGTAGCTCTCATGCAACACTGAATTATGCTTAAATATAGTAGATGCACTTATAATTGGTCTAGATAACATATCTGCAACTTTATTGTGTATTCCCTTTTTATATCTGATGACTAAATGAAACTTTTGTAGAAAACCCATCCATCTATAGTTTCTTGATTGCTGCAGCTTATTTTGGAAGTGTAGATATTGAAGTGGTTGATGATCAGTATGTATAATTGTCTCTTTGCCCATTAAGTAATGTTTCCACTTTTTCACACTCTGTACTAATGCATACAATTCTTTATCATATGTGGGATAGTTAACTACTGCAGAATTAAATGTCTCAGAATGATAACATATGGGTTTACCATGTTGCATCAACACTACTCCCATGGCATAGTCACTAGCATCTCTTTCAATCTCAAATGGTCTTTGAAGATCGGGCAGTGCTAGTACTGGTGTTGTACTAATCTTTTATTTCAAGGTGTCGAAGGCTTTCTGCTGTTTGCCTCCCCACTAAAACACCTTGTTCAATCATGTTAAAGCATGTAAGGGAGCTACAATTAAGGAAAAGTTAGAAATAAACTTTCTCCAGTATTGTGCTGCTCCTAAGAAGCTTCTAACTTCTGTAGCAGAATTGGGTTTAGGCCAGTTTACAATGATTGCAACCTAAGAGGGATCTATCTTCAATTCACCACTCCCTACTATATGTCCCAAATAATTCAAATATGTTTTTCCAAATTCACATTTTGAGAGTTTAACATAAAGTTTTTCTATTTTCAAAACATCTAGTGTCTACTTAACATGCTTTAAATGTTCTTCCCACATTTTTCTAAATATAAGAATGGCATCCAGATATACAATAACAAAATCATCAAGAAAAGGTCTGATCACATCATTCATTACTCTCATGAAAGTAGCAGGAGCATTAGTTAAGCCAAAAGGCATAACCAGCCACTCATACAATCCTTGCTTTGTTTTGAAAGCAGTCTTCCATGCATCTTGCTCTGCAACTCTGACCTAATGATAGCCACTATGCAAGTCTAACTTGGAAAAATAAACAGCTTCTTTCAACTGATCTAATAGATCATCTATGCGAAGAAGGGGATAATGATTTTTTATCGTTATCTTATTCAGTGCTCGGTAATCAATGCACATTCTCCACGAGCCATCTTTCTTTTTCACCAAAACAATTGGAGACCCACATGGTGATGTGCTAGGTCTGATGAACCCCTTCTCGAGTAGCTCCTGTACCTGCTTCTTGATTTCTGCATTCTCTAAAGCGGACAACCTGTACATTCCAATGTTAGGCAATGGAGCATCTTGCTGCAAATTAATATCATGCACTATTTCCTTTTTGGGTGGCAGACCTTTAGGTTCTTGAAACAATACATCATATTCTGAAACAACTTTTTCTAAATCAGCTTGCTGTTTAGCATCACAACCCTCAAATACATTGGTTTTATTAGGTTTCTTTTCCTTTACAACCATCAGTAAAAATTGTTTGCATGAATTCACAGTTCATTTCATTTGTCCTGAGTTTATGAGAGTATAATTGTTCTTGAGCTTATGAGCTCTTACAATATATTTGATTCCATCTTTAACGAGTAGATACTTGTTCTTAGCTCTATAGAAAATAGTTTTTCTATCATACAAGTAAGGAATTCCTAAAACAATTCCACATATATCCAAAGGAACTATATCTAACTCAACCTCATCTACAAATGTTGACCCAAAAGAAAACTTAATTTTACATTGTCTAGTCACTTGTAGCTTTGCTTTATCACATAGCCAACCTAATGGATATGGTTTCTTGTGAGGTGCGGTTAGTAATCCCAACTTCCTTACAGTTTCTTCAAAAATTAAATTTACTTGTGAGCCACTATCAAACAAAGTATCAATCTTTTGATGGTTGGAAATAACTCGAATATGAAAAAGATCACGTCTTTTTCTCTCATTTTCTTCATTATCAGTAGATTGTGCAGAATTACTAGTAGATGCTTCAGAATTTTTACCTTTTATACCTATGGCTGCAATTGTTGCTTCATCTATTGAGTTTGACCCCAAATCATTTTTAATAGAAGCAACAGTCTTCTTCTTCTTGTCCTCAAACTTCTTAGGTTTCAGCTCCGGATGCAGAATCCAATAGTGTTCATCGTCATTCCCATCCTTCTTATAGTGAGTGCATGAGGACTTGCTCTTCTATACAATGTTTGTCTTCCTCTCTTTCCATTTTTGTTTTCTTTTCTTCTTATTTTTGCTTGCAGTGGGTTGGGATGATCCCCCAACTTCTAGGTTCCCATTCTTACCTCTAGCTTCTAGATGTGTACCCTGAACTGATACCTCATCTATGCTAGTGGGATTACACATGAGGATAGTGTGCCTCATGTAGCTATGTAGACCCCCTATATACTTCAACAGAGTCTCAGGTGAGTTTAAAGAAATTCCTAGAATCAAAGCTCTTTTCCTAAATTCTTGGGTGTAACCTTGTACACTTTTCCCTTTTAGTTGTCGAGGAGTTTGCCAGCTCATCATGAATTGTTGCATGTAGGCTAGTGGATAGAATTGCTTTTTAATTGCAGAAACAAATTCACTCTAGACGGAAAGAATCTTACTATGTTTCTTCATGTCAACTTGTGTCCTGCCTTCCCACCATACCAAGGCAGTGCCTCCAAGGCATGGGATGGCTAGCTGAATCTTACTCTTGTCTGAGTCAATGCTCTACACTCTACAATAAACATCAATCTATCTGATCCAATTATCCAGCTTCTCTGCATTCAAATCTCCATCACATATTGGTAAATCAAATTTAACATCTAATTTAATCAAAGATGTCTTCTTTTTATTTTCAGGGCTATTAGGAGGCGTGAGAAATTTTTCTTCTTTCCCTTTGCCTTTAGAGTGATCATGGAGGAGATATTCTTCTACTCCTTTGTCTTGTTTAGAGCTTGATGAATCTTCATCTCTATGTTTCTTAAAGTCCCTATACATTTCCTCCACCATGGATCTCAGGGTCATAAAACCATCCATGAACTGGGGGTCAGATTCCAAGGGATTTTCTTCTGACATTTTCCTCTTAGAATAGACTCTTCCAATTTCTAGGTTAGTTTCAACCAATTCTCCTTCTCCTAATTTAAGCTTTGATCTAGTTAGCATTCAAAAACAAAATCCAGCACAAGCTTGTCTAACCTTAATAACCCTAATGCTTTGATACCACTTGATCTGGAATTTATCTAGGACAAAGAATGAAAGGTATTACAGACTCATGTGCATGGATGTGCCTATGTTACTTATGCAACGGATCGATAAGATTGCTAGAATACATAGACACTAAGGCAATCAGAGAAAACATAACAATCAAACATGTAAACAAAACAAGTTTAATAAGGAGTTCACCTAATGCTCCTGGGCTACGTCTCCTGGTCTAGCCTTTCAATGGTGGCCTCTCTATTATGTTTTCAAGCAAATTTTTTACAATAGTGAGCTCGATTCGAGACTCACTAAACAGAATGAAGTCAATAGGAATGGAGTGCACAGACTCTCCTTACTGAAACTCGACCTCTGAGGGTCACAGTAGTATGACAGGCCTATGCCGAGGAGTTTGCTTGAACCTCTCAAGCCTTCAATGGAGTACACAAACTCTCTAACTCTCTCTGGCTCTGTCTGGCTCGATGCTGCCTTCAGGTTATCTCGGCTTCTACTCTCTATTCTCTGTTATTAGCTGTCTATGTCTCTTCATTGTCTACCTATGTGTTGTATGTTCTCTGCTTCTGTGAGTTCATGTCTTTAAATCCAGTCTATTCTTTGACTGCTCGTTTCCGCTTCCTGGCCTTCTGGTTTCCCTTCCTCTGTCCATTCGAATTCCTCTACTCTGCATCATCATTACTGGGTAATGCCTTGCAGGGAGGTGGCCACCTATTTGCTAATGAACTGGGTGTCAGTTTCCCCGAATCATATTCGAATGGCCGTTAAAGCTATTTGCGTCAAGATCGCCCATGAACACGAATCATTTTCCAACTCATCATCCACGTCAGACATCAAATCCCCTATCATCTTGCTTTTTGACCTGTCAAATCCTGTTAGTCATCGAGACGTATCTCCGCCGTCGATCTAGACCCCCCAGATCCTACAGTTGTCTTTCATATCAGGCAGACAAGTCACATGATGTTTATCCATCTGATGCAGGCAGTTTTCTCTCTCTTCCGTCAGATGCATGTCGCTCGATGTGTGGCATTGGGCAGGACTCAGTCAAAACTGCTTACCACCTCAAAGCCTTCCAATATCCTACTGGTTTTGGGGAATCTCGCGCTACGGAACCGAAACAATTACTTTTCCAAATTTTATAGCGATTTTGGGTCTGGGCACTTCAGGGCTTTCCTTCACTAAGGGGGATGCCCTACGATATGCGATTAGCACTTAGCACTAATCACGTATCAGAATCCACCTTTGTTTCCCGAATTAGCCTCCAGTTTTTCCAGTTTTGTGCCATTGCACTTTACCATGGGCCAACAGTCTGCGCGCTCGACCGAGGGTCCTCGTTGCTCTGCTCTGGCCACAACTGCAATTGTTACGAGGATTCCTTCTAATAGCTTTGATCTTTTCTAAGACTTGAATCTTTTAGCATAATTTGAAATAGTCATGAAAACTTAGAGAGTTTTTAGGATCCAATTCATATCATTTTCTCAAACATAAAATTTTCCATTCTCAGTGCAGAAACTTGATCAACAAGGAGAGCCACAACCAATTGCTTTCTAGACTTCCTTAACCATAAAACAATCACAAGAATTAAACTTCTCAGAGTTCATAGACCAATTTGTGTATCCAGCCACTTATTTGTTAAGTGGCCAACAGATTCTAAGGATTAGTGAATACATTCAAAAGGTGTTGTAGCTCAGTGAACAGGTCAAAACAGGGGATTGGTACCTTTACTAGTAATTCACAGAGATTAGAGTGTATGGTTAAAAGCTGCCACCATAAAAACTATCCAAATATTTGCTAATGAGGATATTTGTCTTGGAATACATCATGAAAATTATTCATCTTGATAACATCCATTTCATGGAATCCAAGAAGAAATCTCAGTTCAGGATAAAGACATGAGTAGGACCCTTCATCTACAACAGTAGAGCAGCAAGAGAGGAACACGACCTCTTACTGAAATAAATGAACTTTTATTTCAATTTCATTTGATCTTATGATCCCTTTAGGGTGAGTTCCAAGTTGAGAGTGGAACAAAAAGCTACACCATATGTGCACACTCAGAGGCCTGAAATAGAAAAATATGTGAACCAACACACTTGGGTGGAAAATACATTGCAGGAGGTTGAGAAGTAGGTAGTTTCTAGGACACCTTTGGAGACTCCCATACCCAAAGAGAAAACAAATAAGAGAGCAAGAGAGGATGATTCTCCAGTCACCGAAGTCTCAACTAATGAATTTAAAATATATACTAAGAAGCTTAATGTAGGCTCAGGTTCTAAAATAGAATTCCCATCACTGGAGGACACACAAGGCACTATGGTACTCTCAAGTTTTAAGACATTCAAGTTAGATAGTGGTACTATAAAATCTCCACCATTTTCCTTAGTTAAAGAGATTCCAACTACTGTCCCTCGGACAACAGAAACATCTATAGAGCAGAGACAATTGGACATTTTTCAAAGATATAAGGAGATTAAGCAGAGAAATGAGGCCATTCATGACAACATATCAGATCAGTTTAGAAAGTAATCCTCCTCTATTCAGCATAGACTCATCTTAGCATATGATACTAAGAAGGGAAGGATGCATATGGAATTCTTGTAGGCCCAGGTCCCTTAACCAAAGTCAGCAGTAGATTTCAAACAAACCACTTTTGAATTTGAAGTAAAGGATGTCCATCCTTTGGACCAAATAGATATGCATGGGTAGGCAAGAGAGATGGTGTATTCCAGTTTTACACAGACTGCCATTACTGCCCCTAAGCTACAACTTAGTTTAAATAATGTGTAGTCTCAACTCAAATTGGAGAAAATATTCTCACTTTCCAAAGATACCATAATCAAATACTTGGAGGAAATGGTGGTCAAATCTGGCCTTGATCCAAACAAATAAAAATCTACAGAGGAAATTAAAGAAACAATTGAAGTTTCCAGCAATAAAAGACCCCCAGGCCAAGCAACTTGGAGAGAAAAAGCTACAAAAGGAAGAAATGTTGAAACTTTTAGTGGAAAAAGTTGCCCAGATCAAAGTAATGGAAGCAGAAATGGACAAACTAATTAAAGAAAAGGAACAATGTTCACAGCTTGTAGTTGTTCCTCTTGATGCTGCTCCTATTGCATCTCTACTACAAATAAATTTCCCTGCAACAACCACTGCAATAAGAGCATCATCTTCAATAGTGCTTCCCACATTAGTTGTTGATGACTTGTTAGAGTTAGCTCAATCTATGGAAAACATGACTATACAGGAAGAGGAGATAAAAAAGTTGAAGCAGGAAATACAGATTTTACATGAGTAGACTATAAGGTTTTAAAATGCTTACTTGACAACACAGAAGTCCCAGACATTGTCTCAAAGATTGAAGAAAATGGAAAAAGACTATGACATGGGCAATACATTGGCATAGGTGAAGTAAAATATCTAGAAAAGGATTAATGAAGACATAGGGGAAATTTGGATTTCAATCCAAATCATTTTTGAAGAGCAAGAGCTTATTGAATATTCAAATGAAGCTATTGAGAAAGTCAGAAAGCATCTAGAAGATAAACCAAATGAAGCCACTGAGCTTATACAATTTCTAAATTCAAAGAATGGTCAGGAATTGGAAGTGTTAGAAATTGAAGACAAGAATGAAAGAATTTCAGAAGTCAAGAAGGTACTGACTAAAAGGAACCTAATGACACAAATTGAAGAGAAAGTTCATAATATGAACACAGGTATATAAAGATTCTTTTCCAAGCTGGAGCCTCTCTACAAGAAAGGACTTCCTAACCTGTTAATGATTCACGACAAGCTCAACAAGTGGCTAGATTACAGTGAGAAAATTATGAACAAGGCAGGAGATAGTTCAAAGGTTACAAGCGGAAGACTCAGCATGGTTAGAAAAGTGTTCCTAGAAGCACTGTCATATTATCTTGATATTCAGTATGCAATTCTGAACTTGTTCATCACCCGACCAACATTTTCAAAGTATACTGAAGTCAATGAAGTATACAGGAAGTTGATGAAGGTGAATATCCCAAGCAAACAACGTTGCGGTAAACTCTATGAGTTATTAGAGTAAAAGGTAATTTTAGTCCCATAGATTAGTGTTATAGCACATACAGGATTTTAGCGCTAGATAACTAGTTGTTCCCTCATTTCAGTGCCACCACTTCAAATAGTTCGATTTTCCTAATTTCTTTGTAATAAGTTAGCTTAATTCAGTCCTTTTATTTTGTAGATACATCCTTTTCATCCTGATGGGATATTTTTGTAAATTAGTTATAAATACTTCAATTGTTGAAGTAATAGTGGTTGGTTTTTGTATGAAGAACATTATTTTATATTTTCTGAAGCATCAACAGACTACCAGTAATACAGAAGCTCTTTCATAGGATTCTTGTGTCAAGTTTTTGGTGAAGTGAATCTATATGTCTTATGTGTTTATATTTCTTTGTTTATAGCACATATTTCTTTTCCATATCTGAATTATTCAATAGATAAATAAAGGGCATAATTGTTTTAAATCTACACTCTGCACCCAGCTACAAATAATTTAAAAGTTTTCTTTGGATCTTTAAATATATAATTCATGTAACAATGCTCTATATTTAAATTGAATCTTAAATATGTTCTTCCTTCTCCATTTCACAAACCTTAAAGAATCCAGTCAGTTTGGCTACACTGCAATGTGAGATCTATCTGTAGACATTGTTGTTAATCTGTTTGTTATGTAACAGACTCCATAGCCTAATGGTGATCTAGTTATCAACCAACCATTCAAATACAAATCAAACCCCAAACTTCATAACTAACCTAATATTTAATCAAACAAATTTAACACTTCCATAGAGAGCCCTCTCTAAAGCTGGCAGGGCTAAATCCCAGCTTCCAAAGTTAGTTTGTGGTTACCTTGGTGATTTTCTTCTGCAACCTTAGAAAATTACTGAGTGCTAACATATTTTTTTCCCATTATTTTATGTATTTCATTGATATTTGCATGTATGTGCTAACTATTATTCCAAGGAATATAGTTTTGGTGTCTCTTTTATTGTGTGCAGTTATTTAGATGCAAGGATAGGAGATGAGATCTTTGGTAGATCTCCCTCAAGTTGGTTGCATCAACCAAAGGCTTTTTATCATGATAGAAAGGTATGACCCTTCACTCTCCTTTGAATTTTTAGATTGGATGTGCATGATTGGGATTGGGTTGAGTTGTGTTGTGCTTGATTACTGCACCCTCCATTTGGGAAAGTATTGGGAAAGCTTGTTGTATTTAAGGTATCTTGTTACTGCAAGTGAAATTTATCCTTAAACAGGAATTCCACCTACTCAAGATGATGACCATGCTATTCATTTGTAACCTAGAAGTGTACCATGTAACATTAGGCCTTATAGTTGTCCATATGCAGAAAAGAGTGAGATTCAACATATGGTTCAAGAAATATTAGAGGCTAGAATCATTCAACATATCCAGAGTGCTTTCTCTTCACTAGTGGAAATGGTTATAAAAAAGGATGGTTCATGGCACATGTGTCCATATTATAGACAACTCAACAAAATTATAATCAAAGATAAGTTTCATATTCCTATCATTGATGAATTACTAGATGAATTATAATTAGATGAATTGAATGCAGCAATTTTGTTTACTAAGTTGGATCTCCATTTTGGATATCATGAAGTTAAAACGAGGCAAGAAGAAATTCCCAAAATAGAATTTAGAGAACATGAAGGTCATTATGAGTTTTCGATTGCCATTCAAGCTTACTAATGCACCTTCAATTTTTCAAAGTTTGATGAATTTTATTTTCAAACCCTTCCTTAGAAATATTGTGTGAGTATTTTGTATGGCATATCAATATACAAAAAATATTGGATAAAACATATACAACATGTTGACAAGTTCTTAACACTATTGGAAGTGTAAAACTATATGTAAATCCTTTCAAGTGTGTCTTTAGGGTTCAAGAATTGGGATATTTGAGTTATATCATATCCCATGAAGGTGTCAAAGCTGACCCTAAAAAAACTAAATCTATGAGGGTATGGATAATCCCTAAGAATTTGAATAAAATTAAAGGATTATTAGAATTAATAGGGTATTACTACAAATTTGTCAAGAATTATGGTCAAATAGTAACATGTCTAGTAAAATTATTAAAGAAATACACATTTTATTGGAATAAAGAAGTGACCTTGAAAAACATAAAGAGGCTATGTGTACAACTTCTGTAGTGGCCACATCTGACTTCAAAAAAACCATCGTTGTGGAGTGTGATGCCTCAGGCCATGGCATTGATGCAATTTTGATGCAAGAAAGAAGGTCGCTTCCCTTTGGAAGTAGCGAACTTGAAGGAAAGAACTTATAGTATATAGATTTATGTGGCTGGTATTTTTATCTACAGGAGGAAGATCCACAAATTGAATAGTTTCAATCGACGTTTTGGAACCACAAACCAGGTCCATATTCAGGACTTGAGGAGATATGAAGAACTTAAGAAGGAATAAATAGTTGATGATAGTGTTAATTATAATCCTAAAAGGTTGACTAGAAAACTAGAATTGAATAATATATATAATTGTGTAATAATATGTAAGAAACAAACAAACAAATAAATATTAATATATTATAATTAATATATATATATATATATATATATAACCATTAGCATATATATAATATATAGTCTAATTGTGTTATATGTATCATATATAATATAAATATTAAAGTAGTATGAATATTAATATATAGTATAATATAATATAATATAATAATATATCTATATATATAAATAAATAATATATGGTGAAATGATGGCAAGGGCTGCAGAGTTTGGTAAGTGCACAGGCGAAGCTCCTCTGCCATGCGATCTGGGCACTTTGGGAGATCACAGGACATCGACTAGATCTCTGCATAGTAGATTTAAAGAAAGATACCCAGATCATTCCAAAAAGAAGTATCTGATGAGCCTCATCATTGGGTAACTATATGGACCTTAATTAACCTCCTAGCTTAGTCAACTCAACTCTTCTCACAATCTATTACATTTTTTTATTATATTTTGTTAAAAGAGATGAGTCAAAGTGAGATATTATGGCTAATGGACTAATGTGCATTGAATGCAGGTTTGTGAGATGAAATCAGGGAATTGTGGCAATATTAAAGGCTAAAATTCTAATGGGACAAGGAAGAGAGATTTTAGGAGGTAAATCCCCCTCATTTACTCCTCCCTCATTCAAATATTCCTCCATCAATCACACTAGCTCGGAGTACAAGCAGCCAAGTCATGAATATCAACAGGCAACCGAGAAAGTGATAGTTAAAGAGTTAGTTTATCTCGAGTTTGGGAGCCGAGCCTCCCCAGATTTAAGGAAGTCATTGGGGACTTCAGTCGTATAAATAAAGAGGCCTAGAGCCTCATTAGGATTCAAATTTTCGTTGTAAAAACACTACTTATTTTTTGAGCTATAGACTTGTGGAAGACATTGCTATGTAATTTTATGTTTTGATAATGAGAATGAGCTTCTTCTTGATCTAGTATTGAGTTAACTCAGAGGGCTGAAGCTCTTGGGTTAGGGCCCAACCCTAGTAGAAAAGGATCCTCTTATTGTATCTGTATGCTTAGATTAATTTCATAGATTCATGGTTAAATTGTTTTTAGAATTATTTCATTGCAAGTAGTGTAGATTTGATTAGTTTGTTTATTAGTTTTCTTCCATTTGTGCTTTACTTCAGTAGTAGGATAGAAGGGATAAAAGGAGCATCGAAAAGCTATCAGTAGGTGTCTTGGCCTCACCTCTTCCTCCATGGATCATGATTCGAGGAAAGGACACCTATGCAGCCTCGAAAAGATAGGATTCTACTTTCTCATAGAATTTAGAGTTTACTGTACTTGAACCAACATTTGATTAGTTTTCAAGTGTAGGATTTAATTATCATTTCTTCCATCTTCATTCTTACACTAGATCTCATCAATGATTTCATCTTGTCCTACAATTTTCCTAATGCATGAAGTAGACAGCTAGATCATTAAACTCTGTTTTTCTAACTTATTGAAATTATTCTTGTTTACATGATTTTTGGGAAAATATGAATGTTTGATGCAGTGTAGGTGTTTCAGAAGAAAAGAGAGATCTCATAGTCAGCAACCTCCTCCCAACTTCATCCATCCATGAGCATTCCTTTCTTTCAATAAGACCCTCACCAATTTCATCATTTTTCAAGGAAACTTCTCCAAGCATGTTGAGCAAATCCAACCATCTCCCAACTTTGGTTTTGAGTTCTAAGTGATCCAAGGCATTTTATCACTCCATTTCATCCACCACCACCTTCCCTAATCCTTCCATCACCTTCATCACCCATTGTTTTCATCTTGGCTGTATCCTATAGAAATACAGGGAATCCTGTAGGTTTTTAGAACATCTTGTAGGTTTTCCTGTAGTGGCCTGTTTTGAGGCCGAATTGAGGGAAAACCTTTAGAAAGCCACACAAGGTCACCTAAAGGCCTCCCAAACCTTCCAACCATCCACCAGCATCACTAAGACACCTTCCACATCACCAAAATAGATTAGCTTTCACACTTTTTTTTCCATAAAAAGAACAAAAAGAAAAAACATATTTGTTGTATCCATTTACATGCATAGTAGTAGAATTTTGATGCTTTGAATTTGCATGCTTAAAATAGTTGAATTTCATACATGTTAATCTAATATTATTTCTGAAACATAGTCTCTTAGCAGTTAGGTAGGATATGGTGTGTTTTAGCATTGGATTTCAGTGTTTTTCCTTACTACAATACATCAGCGTTCTCCTAGAGTAGATTTCTCTTTCCCTCATGAGTAATCAAGCTTCTTCTGAATCCATAGAAGTCTAGCTTGAAAAACACTAGTGGTCTCTCACTAGCTGAACAGTGAAAAAATGCAGACCCATCACTTTTACTTGTGTATACAACACTATCACTGTTATAGACATTTTTGGGCACTGCAACCCCAATCATACATGTCCATAAACCAAGGGCTCCTAAGTCCCTAAAAGTGTTGCTTCACACCCTAAAGGAACAAGGTCAGTTGATTAAATCATCTCCCATAAGTTCTCCACAGAAAACTACTCAGAACTGGTCAAAGCTGGACCATACAGACTGCCCAATGCAGAGGGTGCGATGCATCTCACCTTCTCAATGTAAAGGGTGCGATGCATACTGGAAAGCTCTTCTGTAGGGTGCGATGGGTGAGAGTAGAAAAATGGCAGAGACAGTCTGCAAGGTGGATCGTCATGGAATCTTCCAGAAACTTCTCCTGTGACACTTGCCTCTCTAAGTTCACCCAGGGATGAGTAAGAGATCATCAACCTCCAAGTGGAATCAAGAACTATCAGGGAGAGGACACTAATCAAAATCCCAAAAGCTGACTCACCCCCCTGCAATCATCTATATATGGATCCCTCATCACAGAGATCTGGAGGCTGGAATTTTGTATCTTGTAAGGACGTGTTGTTGGTTTCTTGGTGGAATATCATAGTGTTGGGTGATCTAAGCTTTTCATGAGGTGAAGAAGGGCTTTCATGCTGGGAGGATGACGCTGGGTCAGAACAATTGGCTGTAATCCTCTTTGCTATTCTTGATATTAATAAAGCTATTCAAGTTTTCCTCCACATTCTTGTATGTTTGATGATATATGCATTTGTGTGGTCAATATATATCTGGTCCTATATTGTTTATGATTGTAGATCTCTGTTCTTTGATAGTATTATGATCCTTTAATTCCACAGGTGCTCTTTGAAGCTGGGTAGACGAAGGAAGAGTGGCAAGGATCTGTCAGAAGGGAGAGGAACCAAGCAAGGAACCAAACGCAAGACTGAGGTTGGTGTCCTTTGTTCCCCTCCTATCTACTTCTCATAAAGGAAAGCAAAAGTAGTTTTAGTTTGTTTGTTTCTAAGATACCTACCAGTCTTAGTGGGACTAGCAGCTCCCAGTGGACACTAGATTTCCTGATAACAAAATGGCAACTCCACTGGGGATCGAATAGCTTGTTTTCTTGTCTATACTTGTTTGCTTTATAAACTTACAGACGAAGCCGGAAGTTAAGCCAGCTAGCTGTCGAACTGCATTTGCTATGCAAGTTCAAAGTAGATCAATGCTGCTTCAGTCTATCTCTGGGTTTTGTTTATAAACTCAACAATCAATTTGCAAACATCCTAATTGCCCTAGTGGTGGCTCTAGTAACCTCATTAGATCAGCCCCTGTGATTTCTATTTACTGACTATGATTAGCTCAGCCTAAATCCCTGAACTAAGCTACAAACTGTGACCCAGAACCAAGTTGAAGTCTTGTTCCTGGACCATCGCACTCTCTCCTCTTGGGAATTTTGATGCATCGCACCTCCTGTGTGCAGTAGGTGCGCTGCATCGCACTTTCCCTATGTTGTAGGTGCACTGATCATACAAGACCTCTTCTGCTCTTAGATTTTGGTTTTGTGTTCACTCTCTTCAGCTTTATTAAGGAGTTTTGCTATCTGTGATCAGTATACCACTATGGAAACTCCCTTCCTTTGCATGATTCTGCCTCCATAGTACAAAGAATTGTGAATGTCTTTGTGTATTGTGCGCCATTTATAGCTCTCTTTTACAAAAAGTAGCATAATCAAACTATCGTCTTTTGATTTGGAAGTGTCGCAAGTGTCCTTTTCAGTCAAAGAAAAGAATTCTATTGTTCTTGATGGTCGATTATACAGTTACTCTTGTATTTGATTTGAATTAGTAGTTTTTCAAGTGCCGAAAGTAGTTTTCAATTCAAAATAGCAAAGTGTCGTCATTATCTTCCTTTCGTTTTTGAAGAGAAATTTGTTAGTACTGTCGCTTTGAAAAGATAATTCAGATTTTTACTTAGCGTTCTTCTTGTCATTCACACATTAAGAAAGCTGAAAACAAATACATGCATGTGCATTTGCATTTAGACTGCTTGTTGGTTTGATTTAGGACAGTGCATCTAGTGTGTGCTCTCTGCTCTATGTTGAAAGGATATCATCTCTCTTTCTTTAGTAGCTAGGATTTTCATTGCAAAAAGAAGATTAAACGATTGTTTATCATCTTAGATTGCATTTTAGGAATTGTATATCTACATCACGCGGTGAACTTGAAAGGAAAATTTCTTAAGAAAGATCAATTTTAAAATAAATTTAATGAACATAAAAACGCTTTGGAACCTAACACACAACATCTAGAAGTCTAGGCTAGAGACGTATTCTGGTGTCGTAAAGCCTGGTAACTATCGCTTTCATTGTTGGTTGGGTGATTCCTCCTCTTTGAGACGACAAGTGCCAGTACGGACTTGTGCTCCCACGTACCATCGAGTATATATTGGGAGACCACAATAGGCTATATCCTTTATCCTTAGGAAGCCATGTCTGCCACCCTATCGATCGCAATGCACTGAACACAGCATTTGGGAAGATTGACTGCCATACCATAAAAAGTATTCTACAGTTTTGCGATTGGTTTGGTAATCCCTCTATCTAGATTTCTAGAGTAGTCTCTTTCATTCCTTTTCAGACTCCTTAAAGGAAAAGGTCCATTTGAGCACTTGTCACTTTAGGCTCATTAAAAATCGAAGGTGACTAGAGTCATCTTTTGTTTTTTCTCGACTCTTAAAAATTGAAAAAACAAGTTGTGTCAAAGCGTCTAAAATTTATTTTAATCGAAATAATATCCCTATTCCCGCGTTGGTCTTAGGTTAAGGAAAATGGAGTCTACCAACCAAGGATGTCCCCTTGGAGGAAATCCCAGTCCTTTCTCCTCTTGGGGAGATGTTGGTGCACCTCATATGGCCACATTGTCGTTTCGAGGATTGACGATTGGGTTGCCAATATGGCTCTTCTCTACCTCTGTCATTCAAAACATCGTGATTCCTGAACAATCAAGTCAGCAACTAGATGATGCTAGAGTTATCCCCCAACCTTCTTCTTTGTCCATTTCTCCCTCTCCTCCTTCCTCTTCGCTTGAGAAAGTTGGTAAAGCTGAAAATCAAGTAACTAAGAAGGAGAAGAAGGAAAAGAAGAAGAAGGAGCCAAAGGCAAAAAGGGGCAACCATGCATCGTCTAGCAAAAATCCACAGACTACACCATCCAAGCCTAAATCTCCATGTGTCATTTGCAAAGGAGACCTCTATCATAGAGATTGTCCTTGCATCCCTCGGATCTTAAGGGACTGGTCTCCTCGTTTTCACAATCCGGTTTCATTAACCTCTGATGATCATGTTGAATGTACACTGTCGACTAGTGAAAGCGAAGTATCTGGACAGAAAAGGAAATGTAAATTTCCTTGTAAACTATGTGAAGGTGATCACATCATCCACCATTGTCCCTTCCTAGACGAAGCTAAAAGAGTTTTGGATAACCGTCCTGCTTCACTGCTGCGACTTCCTCCTGGATATAAAAAACTCTTACCGAGTCCATCACTAGTTGAGAATCCGACTGACATGCCATTAGGGTCGGTCGAAGCATCCATCATTGAAGTTAAACCCTCTGAATCCACACCAGACGAAAATCAGAAGGTCGAGGCGGCAGTGGACCCGGTCTTGCCTTTAGAAGGTCCGTCTTCAGATGATACATTCACTTAAGAGAATGAGAATGACACTGTTCAATTTCTTTTTGTAAACACAGACTCTGATGAACATGGGGGCAATCTACCCGTTCCTTTACCAAAAGAAGAAAGTTCATCAGAGTCATATCCGATCGTCTATTCGGTCCCACCTCCAAGCAACCTAGTTGTTTCCTTCGATTGGAATCTACTAGGCAGACCCTGTTTACCGGCTAGTGTACCATTCCGAATAATTGTACAAGCTTACAGAATGGTCGTGGTCTGTACCATCATAGATGAAGGGGCTTCTGTGAGTATCATTTTCCTCAACTGCTTGGAAAGTGCTTGGTTCGCCATCGCTTTTGCCTGAGATGAGAAATCTGACAGGCTTCGACAAAGGAACCAATTGACCGTTAGGGATCCTTCCCAACGTGCCCATAATATTGAGAAGGAAAATCGTTTATATGAACATAATGGTAGTCCAAGGACCTTTATACTATAATCTACTCCTTGGGCGTGACTATATTTATAGCATGGGAGCCATTGTATCCTCACGCTTTAGAGTAATGTGTTTTCCGCATGAAGGCCGAGTGGTCAAGCTCGTAGACCAGCTTTCGTTCCCCGGTTCACACATAGCTAATATTCAAATTCCATCCCTAAATGGTCTTTTCACATAAGGAATGTCTCATCAATCTCCAGTCCATCCACCTGAAGAGCGCAAGTGATTCGGGAGGACATGACTGAAACCCAAGGGCCATGCACCCTGGTCTGTTTCGGCAGGAAAACCTTGGGTATAGGGTAGGTTTCCGCGGAGGATATATGACTAGTCTGACACACCCGTCCTTTAGGAAAATGGGATTAGACTGGAATAAGATTCCCTCGTCAAAGTTATGTGAGTGGAGGTGACCGCACCACTCACCTTTGTCTATTTCGGTAGACATCACCAAGGAAGTGTTTTGTCTGCAACGCGGATGGAGAAATCTTGCGAAAGCGAGAGCTTTCATATGGTAACCTAGAAACTCTACTTCACTATGCCTGGGGGAATGCAAACCTTTTTGCCTGAAAGTAAAGAGTGACCATTTATTTTCTTAGTTTGTAGTTTCTCAACCCTTTAAATTCGAAGGACTGGTCGTTCCTAGCTTGCATAATGAAAGGATCCGGAGAAAAGTTTCGAATGGTGCAAGCTCACTAAAAATTGAACCTATCGATGAGATATCCTTATTATATGACTGGCATGAGCAGTTTTTACGTGGAGTTCAAGCTCGTTAAAAATTAAACCTAAGCAATGAGCAAATGTTTCCCCTAGAGTTTAAGCTCAATAAAAAAAGAAACAATTTCTGGTAAATAACCATTGTGAATGCATTATCATCAGCTTTTGAGCCCTGGTCGTGTTCTCATCATCACCTCCACTCTGTTTTAGCCGATAATTCACCTCCATTTGATTGTTTACCCCTTTTTGAGGAAGAGCTGTGAAGAGTGATTCTGTTAGCCATCCTTGTGACATTATCGTGATTGGAAAATTCCAAGCCTTACCTGGAATTAGTAGCTACCCGAAAATATCACTCGTTCCTCAAAAAACGAGTCTCCTTTAAGATCTTTTCACCTGACTCGTAAAATATGAAAAGATTTCCGAGAAATTGGCCTCTCCAACTCATTAAAGCTACCAGAAGTGCTATCCCTCCTCTAGATTTTAATCTTTTTGGACCTGAGGAATTATTACACAAAAAGATCGAGTGCTTGTTTTGTTCAGCTCGTTAAAATTATCGAAAATTCATCCCTTTCGTATTATTTTATACTTTTTCGGACTTAAGGGACTACATGACGAAAAAGGATCATTGGAGTCTCCTTTACATCCCTTTCAGACTCTCTAAAATTGAAAAGGATCGAGTTATCTTTGTCGTTAAACTAGTTAAAACCAATAGCGACAAACTTGTCCATATAGACAAGAACAAGTTTCACTGTCGCTAGGCTCACTAAAACATAGCGAAGGGTTTTCCTGAAGGGAAAATTATAGAACAAGCATATATTATCCTCCTCAAGCTTGATAAAAATAAAGAGGTACTGGTCAGCAATGACTGGGGAAAAATTGGGAAGAAAACTTGAAGAAACTTTATTGGTAGCAAGTCGCTCTTGAACATGACACGTTCACTCCACGTCCGAGTCGGGTTGGGTTATTCCATTCACCGATCATATCACCATTGGTCCATCGCACCATCCATATTTGGGGTTAACGCTACCAATCCATGTCAATGTCACCGGTATGTTCAAGAGAAGTCGCTCATAGAATTCACCTGTGTCTCATCCGCTGCAATACATTCATGCTCCATTCTTTCATGACAGCCACCCTAAACCCTGTATCATCAAATCGTTTTCACCTCCAAAATCATTTACTCTGTTCCGTGTAGTAGATGTGGGATTCATTAAAGCCCTCCTATGACAGGTCGCTTCTTGTTGACATCAGCTCATTATCCAAGAAGTTGACTTAGGAACATCCCTTCCAGTACTTTGAAGCTTGACCGAGAGATTTTGCATGGTGTTCGACGCCAAGTCCCTTTTTCACACCATGTGAATTGTACTGTAGTACCTTGAGGGTCATCATCATTATCGGTGACTCCTTTCGCGCCTGTTAACAGCTTACATCATTGGCTGGTAATCAGGCGATGTCTTTCCATGTTCGACTCCAGAACATCTTTCACATGGATCGACTTGTACTCCGAGTGAAGACTGGATGAGTTTGAAGACCCCAGATCTAGTTTCATCCATCCGGCCTGCGATATATTCAGGAAAATAAAGACATCAAATGTACATCATTGCTGCACAGATGATCATTCCGAATCAAAGGATGATGGCTCTATCAGAATCATCAGTCTGCCACACAGACGGTTGTCTATCTTATGTACATGAAAATGAATTTATAAAGCTGAGCATGGGAATGCCTGCCTCAGCTAGATCATGAAAAATATTATGAAGATAATGTATTGTATTTTATCTTATTACATTTCGCCTTCCAGCTCAAAAAAACTTTGGATCCTCATGATAAAGCATTTCACCTGACATCAAAAGATTAACGACCTCATGCTTTAGGGGGGAAACTGTTATAGACATTTTTGGGCATTGTGTTGAAAAGTGTGCAACAAGAAATGCTTGTTGAGATTGCAACAAGATGATAGAGCTTAGTGAAAAGAGTTGCCTTCACTAAGTGGGCCCGCAGGCTATTTTTGGCGCAAGTCTATTTTTAGACTATGTCTATTTTTAGACATATGGATCATGTCTATGGATTGCAGGTTGCTGTTTATGGATGATTGGTCAAGTTGGGAAAAATAGATGGACTTCTATTTTTGATGAAAGTGTGAGTGATCACAATGTGAGTGATCAAAGTCTATTTTTAGACTGGCTGTCAAAAATAGAAAAGTCAAATATTATTGTCTCATAATAATATTTGGACTATAAACTTGATCTTATTCTCTTGGAGCACTTCAGTTTGAGCTACAGAGGTGGCACATGCAGCTGTCAGAAGGAAATACGATTTTCTTATGAGTCAGTTGAGTTGTTGCATGCATGACTTCAGTTAGAACTCAATCAGTTGAGTTAGGTGCAGTTGATGGAGTTGTGTTCAGTTTAGCTTTGTTAAACTGGTTGTATTTAGTCTAACTGAACAATAGACTAGAGATGAGTTGGGTGAATTAGTTATTAATTAATTCACAAGTTATTAACTCATAATACAACTATAGAATACATCAGTTAACTCAGTTGCATGTCAGTGCATGTTCAGTTCAACAGGGATAGGTGGTAGAGAATCAGATTGCTATCAGTTGTGACTATAGTTGTGCACCAGATCTTGCACAATCAAGGGATTGAGTATGCCAATGAGTATGCTAACGTATTTTCCCAGTATTGTAGCCTTTGCTCACGTCCAACAAAGTGTGAGTGATTATTTTGAGGTGAAATACGAGTTTGGGAAGCTATTCTCATCAGTTCTTGAGCAGGTATTGAGCTGTGGAGGCAGGCAAGCAGCGAGATAGATTTGGAGATCAGATCTGAGCTGTATTGTGTGTAACAGGTGGAGCTGGTACTAGATTTCTTGTGATAAGCATTGTACTTTGTAATGTTACATGATTCAATCAATATAATATACAGATAGTGTGGGGTTTTTAGCGAGATGCTTTCCCCGAGATACATACTGTGTTAATGAGTTTGATTGATGCTTCTATGTGTGCCTGTGAATGTTTCTGCTTCTGTAAATTGATGATCAATGTAGAAGAGATTATGTATTATACATGTTCCGCTTATAATTGTATGATCAGGATAATCTCTGTGAATATGTGTTAAATTATTCAAAATTTCTACACATTGCAACCCCAATCATACATGTCCATAAACCAAGGGCTCCTAAGTCCCTAAAAGTGTTTCTTCACACCCTAAAGGAACAAGGTCAGCTGATTACATCATCTCCCAGAAGTTCTCCACAAAAAACTACTCAGAACTGGTCAAAGTTGGACCATACAGACTGCCCAGTGCAGAGGATGCGATGCATCTCACCTGCTCAGTGTAAAGGGTGCGATGCATACTAGAAAGCTCTTCTGTAGGGTGCGATGGGCGAGAGTAGACAAATGGCAGAGACAGTTTGCAAAGTGGATCGTCATGGAATCTTCCAGAAACTTCTCCTGTGACACTTGCCTCTCTGAATTCTCCCAGGGATGAGTAAGAGATCATCAACCTCCAAGTGGAATCAAGAACTATCAGAGAGAGGACACTAATCAAAATCCCAGAAGCTGACTCACCCCCCTGCAATCATCTATATATGGATTCCTCATCACAGAGATCCAGAGGCTGGAATTTTGTATCTTGTAAGGAAGTGCTATTGGTTTCTTGGTGGAATATCATAGAGTTGGGTGATTTGAGCTTTTCATGAGGTGAAGAAGGGCTTTCATGCTAGGAGGATGATGCTGGGTCAGAACAATTGGTTGTAATCCTCTTTGCTATTCTTGATATTAATAAAGCTATTCAAGTTTTCCTCCACATTCTTGTATGTTTGATGATATATGCATTTGTGTGGTCAATATATATCTGGTCCTATATTGTTTATGATTGTAGATCTCTATTCTTCGATAGTATTATGCTGCTTTGATTCCACAGGTGCTCTTTGAAGCTGGGTAGATGAAAGAAGAGCGGCAAGGATCTGTCAGAAGGGAGAGGAACCAAGCAAGGAACCGAGTGCAAGACTGAGGTTGGTGTCCTTTGTTCCCCTCCTATCTACTTCTCATAAAGGAAAGAGAAAGTAGTTTTAATTTGTTTGTTTCTAAGATAGCTACCAGTCTTAGTGGGACTAGCAGCTCTGAGTGGACACTAGATTTCCTGATAACGGTCACCTCCAAGTTTGTACAAACCCCAGGTTGATAAAGTAAAGTCGGTAGCCCCATGAGTTGTAGAATTCTTGCTGTAATACTGGTGCTCATCATTTTTTGGCACCGTTGCTAGGGAGGTGTCTGAGTAATATGTGATTACTGCTTTCTTTCTTCCATTTCTTGTTTCTAATATTTTGCTAGTAGTTTCATTTCTGCAAGAGTAATTTAGTTGATTTATTTTCCATTCTTCATTCTTTTCTTTCCTTTCCATTCTGCAGGTAAGATTTCATGCAATTAGTTAGTTTTCATTCAGTCTGCAATTTCAATTCTACAATCACTTTGAAAGTTTGAGAAAAACTCAAAACAAAACAAAAATGTCATTTTCATGCCTCGTAGGAATAGGGATAACTTAGGGAATTTTTTCCAAATACCCTGATGAGCCTCATCATTGGGTAATTATATTGGCCTTAATTCACCTCCTAGCTTAGTAAAACCAACTACTCTCATAACTTATTGCATACTTTTGATTATATTTTGTTTATGAGATGAGTTAGACTTGGATATTTTGCTTTGTGGTCTAATGTGTATTTAATGCGGGATTAAAGGAGAAAATCAAGGAATTTTGGCAAAGACCAAGGTTAAAACTTGAATGGGACAAGGGAGAGGGATTATAGGAGGTAAATCCTCCTCATTTACTACCCCTCCATTTGAATATTTCTCCATCAGCTTGAAGTGAAAACAGCCAAATCATGAGGACTAGAAGGTAGCTGAGCAAATGAAAGACAAAGCACTAGTTTATCTCGAGTTTGGGAGTAGAGCCTCCATAATTTTAAGAAAGTCATTGGAGACTTTAGATGTATAATTAGAGAGGCCTAGGACCTCAGTAGGATTCAAATTTTTTATTGTAAAACTATACTCTATTTTTCGAGCTGCAAGACTTCTGACGGTTCTTTTGATGTAATATGTTATTTTGGTAATAAGAATGAGTTTTGTTTTGAGCCAGCACTAAGTTAACTCAGAGGGCTGAAGCACTAGATTGGGACCCAACCCTAGTATCCAAGGCTCCTCTTTATTGTACATGTATGCTTAGTGTAGATTCATAGCTTAGTTGTTAGTTTTCTTAGTAGATACATTTCCATTACAAGTAGTGTAGATCGGATTGGTTGTGTGATAGTTTTCTTCCATTTGCGCCTTCTTTCAAGTAGTAGGTTAGCAAGGAGAAAAAGGATCACCACAAGGTTGTCAATAGGTGTCTCAACCTCACTTCCTCCCTCTAGGACCATGACTTGAGGAAGGGACCCTTCAGCAACCCCAAAAACAGAGATTTCTAGTTATTTTATGAGTTTTGGAGTTTGTTGTCTTTAATTCAATAGTTGGTTAATGTTGTAAGGCAGATTTCATTTCCATCCTTTTCCATATCCATTTCTGCAATAAGATCTCACTCGTGCTTTCATTCCCTTCAACAACTTTCTTCATGCATAATATAGGTAGTTGATTCATGGTTTTCTAGTTTATGAAAAATGTATCTTGCTGCATAGTTCTTTTTGGAAGACACACATGTTCTATGCAGAGCAGGTACCTCAGGAGGATACCAGGACTTCATAACTAGCAGCCACCTTCCACTTCATCCACCTTAGCCATCCCTTGTTCCACCATCACCCTCACTAGTTTTTCATCATTTTTCATTGAAATTTCCCTAAACACATTGAGCGAATATAGCCATCTCTTATCTTGGATATTGACTCCTGAGTGCTCCTAGACCTTCTAACACTCCATTCCACCCATCACCCACCTTTCCTAAGTTTCCCAACACCTCATAATTAGCTCTCAGTTGTATCATGTAGGTTTCCTGTAATTCCTACTCGATCATCCTGTAGGTTTCTAGTACATCCTGTAGGTTTTCCTGAAATGCCCTGTTTTGAGGCTGAATTGATGGGAAACCTCTAGGAGGTCACAAAAATCCTCCTAGGACCCCTCCATACCATCCAACCACTCCATAAACCTTCTAGCCATCCTCAAACACCTTCCATCCACCTGTCACATCCACAGAAAAATTAGTTTGCATACTTGATTTTGCCTGACAAACCAAAAAAAAAAAGAAAAATAGTTTAGTTTCTTTGCTTGCAAATTAGTATGGTTTGATTCCTTTTACATATGCAACTTAGATAGTAGCATTTGTTTACTATTGATTTAGCAATTCTTCTTAGCATAGCTTCTTAAATGGTTAACTAGGGTATAGCATGGTTAGCATTACATGTTGGCCTTTTTCATTACTGCAGTAAAGTAACTCTCTTAGAGTAGATTTTCCCTTCTTCCATCAAAGAATCAAGCTTCTTATAACTCTATAGAAGTCTGGCTTGGAACCCCAGTGGTCTCTCTCCTACTGAATAGTGACAATAGGAAGAACCATCACTTTTACTTGTGCATACAGCATTGTCACCTCCAAGTTTGTACGAACCCCAAGTTGATAAGTAAAGTTAGTAGCCCAGAAGTTGTAGCATCCTTACTGCAATACTGGCACTCATCACTTTTTGGCACCATTGTCGGGGAGGTGTCTAAGTAGAATGTGATTACTGCTTTCTTTTCTTCTATTTATTGTCTTCAATATTATGCCATTAGTTTATTTCTACAAAAGTAATCTAGTTGTTTCCTTTCTTTCAATTTGCATTATTCTTTCCTTTCCATTCTGCAAGTAGGATTTCAATTCTGCAAGTAGATTTTTCATTTTGTCAGTGATTTTCATTCAATCAGCAATTTTAATTCTATAAGTACTCTCCAAGTTTTAAAAAGAATACAAAACCAACCCAAAAATATTGTCTTTCGTGCCTCGTAGGAATAGGGACAACTTAGGAATTTTTTTGCGAAATACCCCCACTGCATCCAACAACCAACCCTCTCTCTTATTTGGTGGCTGTGAACTAGAGGAACCCTTAGCTGAGCAACCTGACATATTTGAAGAACCTACAGGGGAAGAAGAAGAAGTGGAACCCATTCCTACTAAGCCAATGGCTGAAAACTGAAATGACAGGGGGAATAGAGAGAGTTGAGGGTGCCTTCCCCATCATGGAAACTAATGGGGACGCTAAGATGAAAAATATAATCCCCTTTACACCTCATTTCCATGGACTGACAACAGAGGACACCAACACTTTCCTGTTTGAGTTTGTTGTTATATTCCGAACCTATGACTATACAGATGATGAGCAAAAGTTAAAACTATTTCCATCTACCCTCAAGGATGTAGCATTGTGCTAGTTCATGGGTTTACCTAGAGATAGCATCACAACTTGGGCTCAAATGCAGGAGGCCTTTAACAACAAATATTGGGACTTTTTTTAGTCAAAGGATACTAAAGAAGAAATTTTCAAGATGACCATAGGCCATAATTTATCCTTAGAAGACTACAAAGAAAGATTCCAGCTAAGTTACAAAAGGTCCAGGTGCACACTTGACCCTGAGTCATTAAAGTTGGTCCTCCTTAGGGGAGTAAGAGAAGATCTTCTAGATACCTTACATTTGTTAACAGGAGGAGATATCTACCAATTACCCTATGAGGATATCAAGACTGTCTTCAGAAACCATTCTAGGGTAGCCAGGAAAAAGGGTAGAGGTAGTCAACCTATGGCCAGTACATCATCTTCCAACTCATCCATCAAGGGTGAAATTCGAAACATGCTAGAAGATTTCAAAAGTGAGATGTTGCAAACCCTTGCCTTGCAACTGGACACCATGAACATTAAAAGGAAGTAGGAGTAAGCAGAGAGAGTCTTGGCCATCTTCTATCCTAGATGCAATAGGAAGCAGCCTCAGAATGAATGTATGTTGAACTATATTGAAATTTGCTCGGTCTGTGAGGAAAACCACTCCACAGACAAGTGCCCATATTTACCTGGACTCAAAGCTATATATCAAGGAGCTAAAGGGGTTACTAAGAAGCTTTGCTACAATAACCAAAGGAGACCTCCTAGCCCTAAACCATACTAGCAAAGCATGCAAGGGTCATCCCATGCATATTACAACCCCAACTAAACCACAGATATACCTTCTTAGGGACCCCCTACTCATCCTTCCTAGTTTACACCCCCTCCTTGGTCCTATGCATCTCAGTATCATTCCCAGCCAGCCAGCCAGTGATTTCAACCTTTTGCTCAGCCACAACCTCAGTAGAATACACCATTCCAGGGGTGGAGGCCCCAATACAATAATGCTTCAGCTCTATTGCCTCCACCACCTGCCCAACCACAGCTCCTACACTCTGCTCCATCCAAGCAACCCCATATGCCTGCCCAGCCAAATCTGAACCTAAACAATAGGCAGGATCAACACATCTACAGTGGAGAGACATCATATCTAGCTTATGCTATGGAAATCCAGGGGATTAACCTGAGATCAAGAAGAGTTCTCCCCAATAACCAACCTCCCCCTCCACCTAGGGAGGTTGAGGAAGAAAGAGAGGAAAGAAACCTTGAAGTAAATCCACCCTTTTCTAAGAGATTAGCCCAAACACTCCAGCCTACCCCAAAAGAGACTGAACTTCTGGGAGAATTGAAAAATCTATGTGTAAATATCCCCCTTCTCTAGGCAATAAAAGATGTTCCCATTTACAATAAGTTGATTAAAGAGAAGTGCTTCAAGCATCCATGGAGGCGAAAAAGGGATGCCCCTTCCATTAATGTCATTGGGCACCTGTCTAACTTAATGCTGGGGTAGGTAATATGTCCAAAATATTTGGACCCTAGAAGCCCTGTAGTAGATGTGCACATCAATGGCACCATTGTCCCACACACTATGATCGATCTTGGGGTTGCCATTAATGTGATGACCAAGGACAGCATGCTCAAGCTCAACCTCCAAGGTTCATTGAGGAAGACCACAACAATTCTGCAACCTGCAGATCATTCCACGGTAACCCCTGAGGGAATTGTGGAGGATGTGATGGTCTCCATTGACTCCTTGGAGTACCCTATAGATCTCCTAGTTCTCCAGCCTAAGGCTAAGCTTACTGGTTATCCTCTCATCCTTGGGAGGCCATGGTTGGCCACTGTCGATGCTTAGATTAGCTGCAGAGCTGGGAATATGACCATCAAGAATGGGCATAAGTTCAAGCAGTTAGTCCTATACCCTCCAACCCAACCTTCTCTAGAGAAATATTTACCTTTATGGTTGGAGGAAGAGGAAGAATAAGTTTATTCCACCCAACTTTATGCTTTGGAAGCAACCATGGGAGGAGGACAATAAGATGAGGATGACTTGATTGAACACCTTATCCAAAGTCCAACTTCGGGTTCATTACCTTTAGAAGAAGTAGTAAAGGAAACCTAGAAAAATTGTCCAATTGACTTATGCTTTGCCAATTCCAACCCACTCCATATCAAAACAATAGAATTCGGCCCAAAGAGAACCTTGAAAATCAATCCATCTCTTTCTGCGCTCGAAGAGGAGAAGCTATGCAACATGTTAAAGGGAAATCTAGAAGCCTTCACCTGGAGTTACAAGGAAATGAAGGGAGTACACCCCTCAATGTGTACTCACCACATATACATCAAAGAAGGTTGCAAGCCAGTCCGGCAACCACAAAGGAGGATGAATCCAACTCTTCAAGATATAGTCAAAGAAGAACTGCAAAAACTGCTAGATGCAGTATTCATTTACCCTATCTCCGACAGTGAGTGGGTCTATCCTATGGTGTTAATTCCCAAGAAAAATTATAAGTGGAGGATTTGTGTCGATTACAGGGAGTTGAACAAAGCCACAAAGAAAGATCATTTTCCTCTACCCTTCATTGACTAAGTGCTAGATGGCTTGGTAGGAAAAAGGTTTTTCTCTTTCCTAGATGGATTCAGTGGGTACAACCAAATCCAGATCTGCCCAAAAGACTAGGATAATACCACGTTCACCTGTCCTTGGGGTACATTTGCCTATAGGGTCCTTCCTTTTGGCCTATGTAACGCTCGTGCCACTTTCCAGAGAGCAGTCTTGAGTATTTTCGCTGAATTAGTTGATGATGTGGTGGAGATTTATATGGATGATTTTACACCTTATGGTTGTGATTTTCAAGAAGCCCTGTCTAACCTAGGGAAAGTACTGCACAAGTGCATTGAAATGAACCCGTCTCTTAGTCCTAAAATATGTGAATTCTTAATGACTATAGGGACCGTGCTAGCTAATTCAATATCTCAGCAAGGACTACAGGTGGACCCAAACAAAATAGCCATCATCCAAAGGGTCCCACCTCCTCAAAAGCAAAGAGATGTTAGAAGTTTCCTAGGGTTAGCTGGATACTACCGAAGTTTCATAAAGGACTTCGGAAAGTTGGCCTCTCCTTTATTTGGTTTGTTGGCCAAAGATTTTGAGTTTATATGGTTAAAAATATGTAAAGAGGCCTTAAACATTCTAAAGGATAAGTTAACCACTACACCGATTCTCCAAGGCCCAAACTAGGCCCTCCCCTTTCATATTCATGCTGGTGCCTCACACAAAGCCATAGGAGCAGACTTAGGTAAGATAGATGAGAAATTGCCTTATGCTATCTATTTTATTAGTAAGAACTTATCAAAGACTAAATTAAATTATATAGTGACCGAAAAGGAACTCCTGGCTGTTGTGCATTCATTAAACAAATTCAGGCATTACATTACATGCTATCAAACATTTGTGCATACTTACCATGTTGCAATCAAATATTTAATGAACAAACCAGATGTGAATGCTCGAATTATAAGATGGTCACTTTTATTACAACAGTTTGATCTAACCATTGTTGATAAGCCTAGTACGGAAAATGTTGTTGCCGACTTTTTATCTAGGGTAAATTTGCCTACAGGGGAAGAAGGAATGGTGGATGACCAGTTACTGGATGAGCACTTATTCGCTATTTCAGTTTTCTCTCCATGGTTTTCTGATATAGAAAACTATTTGGTATCAACCACTACAATAAAAAAGGTCATTGGTGAGGGTCATGCCTGTGATGGACCTTTAAAGTCCGTCACCAATGTCGCATATGGTGACGGTTTTTAAAAAAGCGTTGTTGTAAGTGTATATAGTGATGGTCCTTTAAGGTTTGTCACCAAAGCCATTTTCAATGACACTTTTGGTGAGGGTTGTTAAAGGCCCATCACTGATTCTCTCTTTGGTGACACTTTTGGTCAGGGTCGTTAAAGGCCCATTACTAATTCTTTCTTTGGTGACACTTCTAGGGACGATCTTTTATTGACCGTCACCAGTGATCTTTTTGGTTACTTTTGGTGATGGTAAATAAATGTTCTTCATCATTGATCATTCCAATGAGTTTTTGATGATGCTTCATGCTTGTGACAGACCTTTAAGGTCCATCACCAATGTCGCATATGGTGACGGTCTTTAAAAAATCATTGTTGTAAGTGTATATAGTGATGATCCTTTAAGGTTTGTCACCAAAGCCATTTTTAATGACACTTTTGGTGAGGGTCATTAAATGCCCATCACGAATTCTCTCTTTGGTGACACTTTTGGTGAGGGTCGTTAAAGGCCCATCATTAATTCTCCCTTTGGTGTAACTTCTAGTGACGATATTTTATTGAACCTCATCAATGCTCTTTTTGGTTACTTTTGGTGACGATAAAAAAATATTCGTCATCATTAATCATTCCAATGAGTTTTTGATGATGTTAGCCTTGTTGGCATTTGGCCCAAAAATGGATCCAAAAGACTCCTGAAGTCTTCAAAATTTGCTTAAGATCATCCAAAGATCAAGACAATCATGTGCCAAGAGCCCTTGGAAGGGCGGAAAAACACTATCGGGAGGCTAAGACACATGAAAAACAGTGAAAAACCATGTATTGAAGGCATACATAGTCCAACGCACAACAGCCATTAGATCTGGCCAATCAACGGCCCAGATCTAAGAAAAAAATCGCAATCGGCCAAACAAAGACTACGACTTAAGGTTGGGTGCAAGACACCCCCGATCAGCAATCTCTGATGATCGAATTAGTGGGTCGCAATCGATGGAGGCAGGATCACTATCGGGAAAAAAAAGAGCGCTAACCATGGGCCTGGGGCATGAGTGATATGCGATTGCGATCAGATCACATCACTATATCATAGTGGAGCAGCACCATGGGGCGGGGCCTATACACATGTGTATGCGTGACCCGATGAATCGGACCCGATGGTGTTTTGAATAATATTTCATAAAATTTGAAATCCGCAAAAAGGGCTTTTTCAATGCATTTTTGTTGTTTGATACGTATTTATAAAATACAAAGGGAATCTTGGACTTGCGATATGCGACAAGACCCAGACCTGAAAGGGTTCGAGAAGGGAACTATATGATATTTGAGGTCCAGAGGGAGCCATTTTCATGTGATTTTCATGATTTTTTGTATTTCTAGAATATAAAGCAAATAAACAGGGAACAAGCCACTAGCAACTTGCGATAACGACCCAGATGGCAGACGCAATTGAGAAATAGGCCAAGTTTAAGGACTTTTGAAGTCTCGAAGAATAGAGATGGGTGAGATTTCTCATTGTTGTAGCGTTTTCTGTTTAAAACAGAAAACAGTCATTATTTTTGGCAGAATTCCACAATATTGCAGCATTCCTCTGTGTTAATAGAAAGGGGCCGATTGAAGGGATTTCAAAGGCCAAAAACCCATTCGGTTATAGTACAGGTGGCCAACCAGCCTTAGAGGCATTGTGCAATAA
The DNA here is from genome assembly GCA_031772625.1 of Pinus tabuliformis. Taxonomy (NCBI): domain Eukaryota; kingdom Viridiplantae; phylum Streptophyta; class Pinopsida; order Pinales; family Pinaceae; genus Pinus; species Pinus tabuliformis. The sequence goes on along the minus strand of CM062818.1, from coordinate 243,322,539 downwards.
TATCTTCATGCCAGAAGAGGGATTCGGCCGGGAGACAGCGGCCGGCGGACAGAGGCCAGAAAGGGAAAAAGCACAGCGCAACACAACTGAATCAACCCAAAGAGATCATGGGGCATCTTTGGCATGAGAGAGCTCCCTGCCAGTGTAGCCAAAATACCAGAATGCAGTTACTCTTCTGTTGGAAGAAGAAACCTCTGAGCCATGCTTGCCTAGTCAGGGCATCAAACAGTTAACAAGACAGAGGGATAGATTAAGACCTCTCGAGCCTCAGAAGGCTCAAGAGCATTGTAAACAGGCCTATAAATATTTGTAAGATCATAGTAACAAAGGTTCAACTTCTGGAGACTGTGGAGACTTTGCTACTCAAGCTTCTCATCTTCATTCTAGCAATATAAGTTTCTTTTGTTGTTATATGTTCAATTTCCTTTCTCTCTTTTGTTCTAAGCTTGCACTTGAATAGGTTGTTCATGTTTCTTCTGTGTCTAATGCCAAATAACTATCATCTTATCTCTGCGTTGATAAATTAGATTTGCAAGCTTCTTTTACTTCCTGTAGCTGGCCATTCATATGTGTATATATATGTATCTGCTGGTACAGTTGGTATTCTCCATCTATCCATTGAATCTACAAACTATTGAGCATTAGTGGTCTAGAGCCTTGTAAAATTGAGGGTGTTCATGCATGTCTTGAGTAAAAAAGAGAGTTGAAATGGTTATTTGGCTTGATCCAAACATTCATCCATTCCAATAGTTCAGAGAACAATATTGAAGCTTATATGTTACCAGGCATCTCCGAGCTGCAACCTAGGAGAGCTTCCTGGAGTGATAAAATAATTGATGTCATTTCCGGGGAGAGAAGACTGAAGCTCAGCTTCCCTGGGAGACAACATAGATCCAACTTTGATGATAGATAAAGTTTGGGAACTTTTTTTTGGTTGTCATCATTAATCTAGCGACTCTACTAGAGGCTGAACCTTTTTGGCAACTCCACTTCATAGTTCTCGCTCAGTTTGTGAGGCATACTGAGAGAAATCCTTAGAAGCCACAAGCTAACCCAATATCTAACCTTGAAAAAATAATCAAATAAGAAGGTGTTGCAGAAAGGAGCATCAGGTTCAGGTAAATCTAAACAATATTCTATATCTCTTCAAGAAAATCCTGCAATAGAACAAATACATGTTGAGAGTATAGCTTCTAATACTAGCAGTGAAGAAAAAATCTCAGAGATTCATAAAGCTCCTTATTCTTTAGGTTCTCCTTTTGTTGTAAGCCTAAAGGAAACCTAATCTCCTATCCATCATACTCCTTTAGTCCTATCAATCACTTCTTAGCCCTCTGTCATTTAGACTTCCAGTACCCTTATAGCCACCACAACTATGGCAGGACCACAAGCACCTACCAAAATGGAAAGAATCATAGCTGCTAGCTATGGACCTGTAGTAGTGCCCACTCCTTTGAATGCCATGCCTACTAGAGAATATCAGAAGTATATGCCTAAGTTCACTGGGACCGAAGGTGTTATAGCTGAAGAACATCTTGAATCATTCTATAGCTATGCTGATAACTTGGACATTAGTGAAGATGATGTCTGGATGAGAATCTTTGTCCAAAGCCTAGATGGAGAGGCTAGAAAATGGTTCAGAGAACTGACCCCAAGATCTATAGCAGATATTGAGACTTTAGATGATGAATTCCTAAAGCATTGGGGGGATAAGAAGGATCTACTCTACTACCACATGGAGTTTGGCAACTTAAAGAGGGCAAATGGTGAGTTACCGTCTGATTTTAATAAGAGGTTTAACCACATGTACAGCAAGATACCAACTGAAGTAAAACCCACCACTACCTTTGCTAGACTTATTTATGCCAGTGCTTTTGATTCTTACTTCTATTTATTTTTTAGGGAGAAGCGATGTGCTAATTTGGTTGATATGCAGGATGTAGCCTTGGAAGTAGAATCAAACATCATGGCTGCAGAGAAGCTCAAGTGGAATGTTGATAGAAGGAGACAGAGGGGCGAGTATTCATCATCCTTACATCCCAAGATAGATAAAATGACCAAGATGATAGAGTCATCAGCCTCTAAGATCTCCAAATTAAAGGTTTAGCAGCACCCCGAGAAAGGAAGAGTTCCTAACACCTTTGTTCCTAGAGATCCAAATCCATATGGAAGAGAAAATGAGCAGTTGCAGATTTCACAAAGAAGCAAAGATGCCAATGAAGACCAAAGGGTAAAGACCCCTTTTCAGAATGCACTCATGGAAGAAGAGCAGTTTGAAGAAGATGATGAGATCCATTGTATGGAAGGCAAAGGCAGTGCCCCCTTTTTGACCTCAGCTGCCTATGAAAAGTCATTATTCAATGACCAGATTAATGAAGAATGGTATGGTGAATCTGTTCTACAAACTAAAGATCAGCACAGATATAATCTGAGGTTGAAGATGAATAATGCCAAGGAAACTCCTGTTCAAAGAGCTATTGTTCCTGCAATACAGCAAGCTAATAAGCATAGGTGACTGGTAGTTGATCCCATCATCCTCAAAGTTCCAGCTCACAAGAAAAGAGGCCTTCACAAGTCTCCTTCTCCTTTCAGTTTTCAATCAGAAATTCGAAAGCTAAGAATACATATACCTCTAATTGAACTAGTGAAGAATGAGTCCTTCAAGAAATCTATCCTCGAGGCACTTGAGCCTAATTCCATCCAAGCCTCCACCGACTATGTAAATGTGCAAGATGACAGCCCAGCAGTTGTTCTCAGCCCAATGATTGAAAATTATGAGGATAGTTCCGCATCATTCTATGTCTCTCTAACTATTCATGATAAAATCCTTCACAACTACCTTCTGGACACTAGAGCCAGCCATAATCTAATGCCCAAGGCTGTCATGGATGAGTTGGGTCTTAACATTACCAAGCCTTATCATGACCTGTTTTCTTTTAACTCTAGAAGAGTGAAATGTCTAGGATTAATCAAGGACCTGGCCATCACTTTGTCTCAGCTGCCCATGAAAAGCATGATGATGGATATAATGATAGCAGATGTACCCCCTAAGTTTGTCATGTTGGTTTCTAGAGGTTGGATCAAGAGATTAGGTGGATCATTACAAAATGATCTGTCCTACACTATTGTCCCAATTTTTGGAGGGAAGAGCAGGAGATTATACAAAGAAGCTCAACTGGCTTATATCATCAGCGATGAAATGAATCCCACTAATCATCCCATCTATACTATTGACACTGATTTTGGAGCTTGTTTTCTCTAGATTAAAGAATCTTAGTCGGCCTCCACATAGCTTAAGAAACCAGTTTGCCAGATCACAGAGGAAGAAGGCCCACAAGTTTGGGACATGTTCTTCGATGGAGCTTTCTCTAAGGAAGCTGTAGGGGCAGGTGTAGTCCTTGTGTCCCCCACACATGAATGCATTCATTTATCTTTCAAATTAACTTTTCAGGTCACAAATAACATAGAAAAGTATGAAGCCTTGATATTGGGCTTAAACAACGCTAAAGAAATGGGCATCAAAGGCCTAAAAGTGTTTGGAGATGAAGACCTCATCATTCAACAGGTCAATAAAACTTTCCAAGCAAAGAATCCAAGGCTGAAAGCATACAGAGATGAGGTATGGAAGGTCAAGGATTCTTTTAATAATTTCAGCATTTATTACATCCTGAGAATGAAGAACCAGCTTGCCGGTTCCCTTGTTGTGTCTACTAACACGTTCATTACTCCCTTGCCTCCTAAATTGACGTATGAAATTCAGGTGAAATATAGACCATCTCTGACTGACAATGTCAAATACTGGAAATTTTTTGAAGATGATGATGAAATTAATAGGTTTTTACAAGTCGTTGAGGAATTTTCTGAAATGCACATCGACCAAGAAAATGAAACCATGGAAGAATGTGGCCAGTCCAAGCTAAAGGACGAGATTGGCTGAGGATTGGTGCCATATACTCAAAGGATTGGTGCCTCTAGAGAAGCTGTTCAATCATAAAGATGTGCCTTATAAGCCTGCCAAAAAATAAAATGAGTCTGATGTTCGTAAACATAACGTAGGGAGCCCAACCCATCCAAACTACATAAATCTTTCCACTCATTTGTCTTCTGCCCAGAATTCTGACTATTGCACCCTCATGAAGCAATTCGCTGATATTTTGCCTAGGAATACAGTGATCTTAAAACCTATGATACAAACATCATTCAGCATAAGATTCCATTGGAAAAGAACACCGTCCCTTTTAAGCAGAAATTAAGATCTATCAGCCCTCTCTTATTACCTTTGATTGAGAAAGAAATCAAGAAGTTGTTGGATGCCAAATCATAGTTCCCCTTTGGTATTCAAAGCTAACCTTGTGGTAGTAAGAAAGAAAAATGGAGAAATCAGGCTTTTTGTTGACTTCGGAAATCTAAACAAATGCTCTAAAAAAGATAACTACCCTCTACCTAAGATGGAACACTTGCTACAAAAAGTTTCAGGGGCTAGAGTCATGTCTTTTTTAGATGGATTTTTAGGTTACAATTAGATTGTTGTACATCCAGATGATCAAGAGAAGATCACCTTCACTACTCCTTGGGGAGCTTTCTTGTACTCCAAGATGCCTTTTGGACTGAAGAATGTTGGGGCTACTTTTCAGAGGGCCATGGACATAGCCTTTGTGGGAGAGAAGGACAAGTTTGTCCTTATTTACCTTGATGACATAACAGTCTTCTCTAGCATTGACAAGGACCATTTGTAGCATTTGAAGAAGGTCTTTCTAAAGTGCAGACAGTTTGGAATTTCGATGAACCTAAAGAAGTCTTAGTTTGTTCTAGAAGAAGGCAAACTTCTGGGACATATTGTTTCTGTTGAAGGTGTGAAGATAGATCTAGCAAGAGTTCAAGCAATTCAGACATTGTCCATCCCAAGGTCAAAGACGGACATTCAATCCTTCCTAGGTAAGATTAACACTGTAAGGAGCTTCATTCCAAACTTTGTAGAGCTAGTGAAGCACATCACACCCATGCTGAAGAAAGGATCAAAAATAAAATGGACAGATGTTGCAAGAAGCTCTTTTGAAGCCATCAAACAAGCTATCATGGAAGCTCCCAGTCTAATCAACCCAGATTACACTAAGGAGTTTTGTATCTTCTCTTTTGCCTCCTATGATAGACTTGCAGCAGATCTATTGCAGAAAAATGATGAAGGCATAGAGCACCCCATGGCCTTTTTCAGCAAAACTCTAAGGATGCTGATCTAAGGTATGACCTTATTGAAAAACAAGCTTATGCTCTCATAAAATCTTTAAAGGAATTCAGAATTTATATTATTCATTCCAAAGTGGTTGCATATGTACCTTCAGCCTCAATAAAAGATGTCTTAACTCAGCCAAATATCGATGGAAAGAGAGCTAAATGGATTGCAAAATTCATAGAGTTTAACATAGAGATGAAGCCCACTAAGCTCGTTAAAGGCCAGGGCTTGGTTAAACTTATGGTTGAGGAAAATTGCAGTTTGTTAGACATCAATTGAATGGGTCCAAATTCAGATGATGAGCAGATAAAGGAAGCAGCAGAAGAGAAAAAGCAGAATCAGTCTTTGGCTGAAAATATAGCCACCTGTGAATGGTATTCCAGGGCTTAGCTCAAGTCAAGCCTGGGCCATTAAACTCAGATCAACCAAATTCTACATTAATAAAAATCTGATTTATTGGAAAGACCCATCAGGAATCCTCTTGATATGTCTAGATAAAGGAAAATCTGTGGAAGTCATGCACCAGTTCCATTCTAACATCTGTGGAGGGCATCATTATTGGAAAACCACAGTGCACAAAATCCTGAGGGTTGGGTATTATTGGCCTACTTTGTTCTCTGATGTGTTTTCTTTTGTGAAATCTTGTGACAAATGTCAGAGGTTTACAGGAAGACAGCAGCTAAAATCTCTTCCCTTGAAGCCAATACATATCAATGGTCCCTTCCAGTAGTGGGGCTTGGACTTTATAGGTGAGATCAACCCACATTCCAGTGGCCAACACAAATGGATCTTGGTAGCCACTTATTATTTCACCAAGTGGATTGAGTCTATACCCACTAAGAATGCCAATCATCAAGTTGTCATAAAGTTCTTGAATGAGAATATTTTCACTAGATTTGGTTGCCCGACCAAACTAGTCACTGATAATGTAGCAGCCTTCAAGGAAAAAGAATTGGTGAACATGATTGAATCCATGGGCATTCAATTGGTGTATTCTACCTCATATTATCCTCAAGGCAATGGCGTGGCAGAATCATCTAACAAGAGTCTAGTAAGGGTAATCAAAAAATAGTTAGAGTACAACAAAAAGAGCTGGGATTCCAAGTTGAAGTTTGCATTGTGGGCTGACAGAGTTACCATCAAAAAGTCCATAGGAAATTATCCATTTAAGCTGGTATATGGCGCTGATGCTATTTTCCCTATCCAGCTAATTCTCCCTGTGGCTAAATTCTTGCAAGAAGAACAAGATGAAGAGAATGATATGGTAAGGAGAATGAATACCATAGTTGAACTACAGCAGATCAGAGAGCAGCTGGTTGAGAAGTCAAAAGCTCATCAGAAGAAAATCAAAGAAACCTTTGACAGGAAGGCAAAAGTGGACAATTTCCAAGTTGGTGACTAGGTTCTTGGAAATTGTCCACTTTTGCCTTCCTGTCAAAGGTTTCTTTGATTTTCTTCTGATGAGCTTTTGACTTCTCAACCAGCTGCTCTCTGATCTGCTGTAGTTCAACTAGGGTATTCATTCTATTATGAGAACCAACCTGGAGTCCAACGCTAGTGTCGTAGACGAGTTGATACTCTCGTTCCCTTGCTCCGGCAGGTCACGATCCTCACGATCTCCGCGAATGGATACCTGCACATGCAAAGAACGAAGCGAATACAAGCATAAAATCCACTAAATACAACTATATATCGATCAGAAAAGACATAGATCAAACATTATCATAATGAACAATAAGATCGGAACCATAATGATAGTCGTTTATTAATGAATAATCAACAGAGAAAGATAAAACCAAAGTTCTGACGTTGAATCTCTCCTCTGGCTGGGCGAGCGGCTACATACGTCTTGCAATAGACCTTTCTCTCTCTTTGATTATGAATACACAACTCAGACTTCTGACAGCATAACCTCCCTATGCTCCAAGACTCTTACTATCACTCAAGACAAGTGTTATCACTACTAGCACTATCACCACCACTTAAAAAACTAGCTTGTCAAATGCATGAGGACAGACTTTTATAGATGGAGAAGGGGAAGAAAATACAATGAATCAAGACACCCATTATGGATTGGCATTATCTCCAAAAAGCCACTGTGGATAGATGTAAGGGATAGATGATGAATCTCGACATCTAGAAGATTAGCTTTATCCTCAAAAGACTTCATGACTTGAAGGGAAAAAACATCCGGGCGTGCGTTTGTTAAAAATCTTTTCCAAACTCGGTTGGCGCGGGTGTTACTCTAAGACAGAGCGCCAATGGGCGCGCCTTCTTTTGAGGATCTCCCTCATTGGCGCGGGTAGTACATTGTGGACCCGCGCTAATGGAAAAAGGGCACTTTTCAGGGATATTTTGCAGGAGGTGTCTTCAGGGCACATGAAGTCCATACTTAGGGGAACATAATGCAAGTATTTTTAAGTTATGTCACTGCTCACAGGTCCCGGAATGAGTCCTCCAAAGTACGGGAAAGGGGTAACAGGGACGGTGAACAATGTTGAAAAATTACTGTGTAACAGATGCCCCATAAAGCATGAGGCCCGAGAGAGAGAGAGGGGTGAAATGCTTTACGAGAACACATGTAGCTACCGCCGAGAATATGCATCGAGAGATACAACTGATAGCTCAAGTACATGATATATGTGGTATGGTCGCAACCATCTATAAGAGAGTACATAATAATCTAGATCCATAGTATGGGCGCAGCCATCCGGTTAGGATCAACGAATAGACTCAGGTATGGTCGCAGCCATCCAGTTAATGAGTCATGTAACAAGAAACACACCTGGATTACAACAGACAAAATCCAGGGCTTGCGCTCCATCTCGACCCGAACAAAAGTACAAGTTCAAGCATGCGAATATATGAGCTGAAGTCGAACATGCATGAACATCGCCTGATTACCAGTCAATAATGAAAACTGTTAACAGATGTGAGAGGTACCACCAATAATGACAATGGCCCTCAAGGTACTATAGGTACAATCTACGGCATGCGAATTAGTGATCTGGCATCGAACACCCGTAAAATCATTCGATCGGAGGCCAATGATGAAAACCTCACGTCGAACACGAAGAACCTGCCATTGAGGCATGCAGGCTCCAAGGCACCGGAAGGGAGTCTCTAGATCAGCTTCCTGGATAATGAGTTGAAGTCGACAGGAAGTGACCTTGATCGAAGGTGGGCCATGATGTTTCCCACATCATCGACACGAGACAGAGTGATAATGTTGTGAATCAGGATTATGTTAGCTATCAAAGGGAGGTTGCTTTTCTGCAGAGGTCAAATTCTCTTGAACATATAGGCGGCACGATAGTGGAATTGGCAGTATTTGACATCAATGGATCATAGGTCATGGTGACGAGGCAATGAGCAAATGAGAGGTCAAACAGGATTATCCAAATCCACGGAGGTAAGTGAAAAATGAGATGAGATATCCCCACCCAGACACGAAAGCAGACAAGTGCCATGTTCAAGAGCGACATACTGTCGACAGGACAATAATTATGGTTCCATTTTTCCCCGCCATTTCTGGCGAGTACCCCAGTTATTTTTAACAAGCTTGATGGGGATAGCATATGCTTGTGAGGCGTCATTTTGACGGAATCCGATGTCATCAGGTTTTAACAAGTCTGACAAAGGAAGAACTCGACGTCTTTTCATGTTTAGAGAGTTTGAAAAGACAGAAGAAAAGGAAACTCCAGGGGTGTCCTTTTTCGTAAAGTTGTGTCTCGCGAGCCCGAAAAAGTATAAAACAATGCTCGAAAGAACCGCCCGACCATTACGATCGAGGAGTACTTTTCATAATTAGTGACTTCGACCTGAAAAAAGTAAAAAAGCGATCGAGATCACGTCGTTTCGTAACCATTAACGAGTCTGAAACGACAAAAGCCCGATAATCTTTTTATGTTTTAACGGTCAACAAAAAGAACTTAAAACGACCGCCTCTTATTTACTTTTAACGAGTCAAGAGGGAAAACTCGACAATCTTTTCGTCTTTAAATGGTCGGAAAAGAGCTGAAAGAAGACCTCCATTTTTATTTTCTTTAACGAGTCAAAAAGGAAAAATACTTGGCAATCTTTTCATATTTTACGAGTCAGAAAATAACATAAAGGCGACTCGTCCTGAAGGAACGAGTGGTATAAAGGGTAGCAACTGGTTTCGGCAATGGTGGAACTGCTCAAAACATATAATAGTTAAGAGGCTGGCTAATAAAACTACTCATCGCTGCGGTTCCTCAGGAAAGGATAAACAATCAAGTGAGAGCATATGATCGGCCAAAGAGATGGTGGCGATGGAAAGAAACAACCAAGGCTCATCTAGCAGAATTTAGCAGATAGGCAGCAATCACGAGATGTAAATCAGATATGGGTTCATTTTTACACAAGCTTGAACCATGAAGAACTCTGCTTGGATTCGGTTTCATGTTTACACAAGCTTGAAACGAAAAACTATGCTTGTTATAAGTTCGCATGCCCCCAGCATGATAAAGCAAATCGAGGTACATGCCCCCCAAGCTTCATTGCATTCAACAAGGTGGATGGAATGAAGGTTCACTCTCGAGATCTGTGAAAGACTCGACTTGTATTTTACGAGATCTTAATCAAAAGACTCGATTTGGAAAGGGAGTTGTTTCATTTTTTAATGAGGTTGACACAGTAAAAGAGCTATCCTCATAACCCTTGTTTCATTTTTTAACGAGCTTGACCCAAGATCAGGAACTATGCTCCGACACCTAGTTTCATTTTTTAAGGAGCTTGACACACAAGAAAACGAACTATGCTCCGACCAAGCCTAGTTTCATTTTTTAAGGAGCTTGACATAGGAAAACGAACTATGCTCCGCCCGACCTTCATTATAATGAATAGGAAGTCGGGGCTTCCAAGAGTGCCACTCCCGGTGGAAGGATAACATCTCGGAAGTCAGGACCCAATGCCCCTAGGACACTGTGCACGACGGCGGCATCGCTGGATACAGGCACGGGATAGGTGGCCACGTAGTTGATCTGCGGTGGGGCAGATGCAACTGGTGGATGAAAACTAGGAGGGAATGAGAACTACGCAGGAGGCACCTGGGGACGAACGAACGATAATTGATCGATAGTCACGATTCTTCCATTGTGTGGAAAGCAAACCACACGGAAAAGTGAAGAGACAAGGGCCCCCATGGCATATACATAGTCACGGCCAAGGAGAGGAGTGAAATCTAAAGCACCTTGGGTAACCGATACGTCTATATAGACGGTTTTGCCTCCCAAAGTAATAGGGAACTTTGGAAGGATCCCTAATGGTTGACTAGTTCCTGCGTCAAAAGCCGTCAGATTCGGCGTGACTGGCACAAGCTGTGGGGAACCCAAAGCTTTCCAAGTAGTGGCAGTCATAAGACTAACAGATGCACCCTCATCCAAAACAGCGCTAGGTATCGCCTTATTATAGGCGTGTACCGTAACCCAGAAAGTCACATGGGATGGAAGGCAGGAGGTGGTCAAATGACTCCAGTCGAAGGAAACGACTGAACTACTTGGTGGGGGAATCGTATGATTGCCCCCCTGCTCCAAAGGGACCGAAGCAGGACTCTCGGGAGCAGCTGGGATAGGAGAGTCATTTCCGGACTCAAGAGAATCTGAGGAGACGAGAAGAACATGGGAATTATGCTCTTTCGAAACAGAGTGATCGAGTGGTGAACTCGAGTCGACACTCTTTCCGACCAATGGTTGGTCTGGAACAGGCTTGGCAGATCCAGGTTCAGGAAGAGGAGGTTGGACAAGAGAGGAATCTTGGCCGATCTCTTTGTCAGTAGGGCAACGATCTGTAGCTACAGAGAGACGTTGATAACCAACGGGAAGTTGGGGTGAGGGAGTTGTAAGACTTTCCAAGAGAACAGAGGCTTCATCCATGAGCGGAAAAAGGTGAAGGGGATGATTGCCTTCACAAAGTCTACAGGGGATTTGATTCTTCCCTTTTCCCTAAACATTTCCAGCTGATAGTGTAGCATCGCCGTGAGCTTCAGAGGACGATGAGGGGCGGACCGGATCGCGAGACCATACTTCTAAGACCTTGGGAATGCCAGGAAAATCGCGAAGAAGATGGTCCTCCTTGCACAACCTACAAGGAAATTTGACCTTCCGCAGAGGAGCAGAAGGTGGCTCGACTTGAGTTGTACTTCTAACCTCTCGCTTAGGAGTCTTCTTCTTCTTCGTCTTCTTCTTCTTCTTCTTAGCCACCTGGTTACTTGAATCCAGACTTTCGCCAGGCGAAGTAGAAGATGAGGACGCAGAAATAGGCGAAGAAGGGGAGAGGTCCACCTTGGAATCAACATGATGTTTTTCGGGTGGAGAAGACAGTGGAACAGAAATCATCACACTCGGGACCACCGAGGTTGAAAACAACCATACGGGCAAACCGATGGTTAACCCAGGCAAAGACAAAGTTGCCATATACGGAGCACCGGCATTTCCAAAAGAAGGAAATGGACTAGGGTTTCCATGTGGGGGAACACCTTGGCCGGTAGACTCGGGGAAGGTTTCCATTGAAAACGAGAAAGAACCCTACTCAAGCTAACGCAAACAAGATCTAACCGGGTAAATGTGAATCGTGGCCAAATAAATTTTAAGACAAAGGAACTGAACTTGACCTTTTCATGTTTTAAGAGTCGAGAAAAGGACAAAAAGATGACTCTAGTCTCCTTTGAATATTTAGTGAGCCCGAAGTGACAAATGCTCAGGTGAACCTTTTCTTTTAGGGAGTCCGAAAAGGGTCAAAAGTGACTACTCTGGAGAACTAGGCAAAAGGTTTACCAAACAATCCGTAAAACTGCTTATACACCTTGGCAATCAGATGAAAACCAAGGACTTCCCGTACGGCAGTCAATCTTCCCGAATGTTGTGTTCAGTGCATTACGGCTTGTAAGGTGGCAGAAACGACTTCCTGTGGATAAAGGATGATAACCTAGTGGGGTCTCCACATATAATCGATGGTACGTGGGAGCACAGATCCGTGCTAGACCACTATCGAGTCACAAAAGGAGGAATCACCCAACCATAATGTGAAACAACAGTGACTAGGTTTAACGACGCCGGAACACGTCTCTAGCCTAGACCTCTAGAATGTATGCGTTAAGTTCCAATGCGTTGTTAGATTCATTCAGTTAATTTTACAGTTGATCTTTGATTAGGTTTCAGTTTTCAGGCCTTACCGTATGTAATATCTCAAAATTTCCTAGATGCAAACTATATGCCAGAATATATCATTTCATTCGATGAATGCTAACTACGAGAGAGTTGAGATCTTTCAATCGAACAAAATGACCATGAAACAAACAATGATAACTCTAATGCAGCTAATGGCAATAAAAGAAACCTTTGTTTAAAATCATTAATCACTAACAACAACGAAAAACTTTAATTTCCATTAACTAATATAACGCAAAAGAGATTGTTCGTTTTTCTTTTATTGGCGAAATGCACTAAGTAAATTTTGAGAGATACGATAACAGAGAGCAAAAAAGAAAATTTCACTCAATGGACACAATCAAGTCTTTGAAAAGAAAGGCAATCCTTCAAACCAAGAAAAACTCCAAAATCGCAATGAGCCATGTGATCTAGGCTCAAAACGAAGCCATATGGAAATCAAGCAAAAAGAACTAAATTGCTCGAATAACCCAAAAACAAGCTTCAACAACCACCGAACAGATGCAAAAGAGTATCCAAAAAGTTGACCGGATCAAGAGAAGACCGAAACAGAAACTGGCAAACACCCAAAGTATGCAAATGTAATCTATGCACACTTGTCATTCATATCCTGAAAATGAGAATTCTAATTATGCAAGTGTGATCTATGCAAGAAAATTCTCAAACAGACAATGATTCTAATGTAATCTAAGAACCAATCAAGTGCAAACCAAGAAAAACAGGTGAGAGTTCCAAAGATCATAAACTAAAAACATTCAAAGGCGATTAACACTCATACACAATTTAGGTCCCCCCCGGTGAATGAGGGGGAAATTTTTTTGCAAAAACAAAAGCAAAAAGATGCAAAATTGTGAAAAGATCGAGACAAACCTCCGAGTAATGATCAAAGGAAATCAAATTAATAATTTTCCAGAAAAAGACTCAAAACTAGTCAAAAAAGACTCTGATACATTCAGATGATTGAAAAAAACAAGAAACCCAAGCTTGGGAGGCTGTAAACAAGCAAAATGAACAAGTTCACAGGGTGGGCGCGACTGTCAAGAAGAAAACTGCGCTAATTAAGGATTGGCGCGGTCTGTCAATTTGCAACCTGCGCCAACTGGCGCGACTGTCAGGTAGAAAAACGTGCTAATAAAGTTTGCTGCCTTAAAAAATAAATCAAACAGTCCAGGGTCTGGTCGACAGTATTCAGACAGATCAAGCAGCAAGAAATAACTTAAAAACTAACCCAGAAAGCTTATTTACGCAAGCAAACAAGAGAAAACCAAAATGCAAGACAAAATCCAAGCTGTTCGGTTCGTAAACCAAACCGGAGATTGACTGAAGTGGCGTTAATCTACTTCGCTAATGCAAAGCAATAGCGTTTCGAAGGCTGCCTAGCCGTACTTTAGGCTTCGTCCAAGGTTTATGAATCAAACAACAAATAGCATTCCCCAGTGGAGTCACCAAATTTTTGGAGAGGTAAATCCTCTCTGCGGACAGAGGCGATCCCACTAGCCCAAAATGGGTCTAGCAACAATCAATCAACGCTACCATGCAAGTTCCTAGTTGCAAATTGAAAGTGGATTATGAGAACCAACCTGGAGTCCAACGCTAGTGTCGTAGACGAGTTGATACTCTCATTCCCTTGCTCCGGCAGGTCACGATCCTCACGATCTCCGCGAATGGATACCTGCACATGCAAAGAACGAAGCGAATACAAGCATAAAATCCACTAAATACAACTATATATCGGTCAGAAAAGACATAGATCAAACATTATCATAATGAACAATAAGATCGGAACCATAATGATAGTCGTTTATTAATGAATAATCAACAGAGAAAGATACAACCAAAGTTCTGACGTTGAATCTCTCCTCTAGCTGGGCGAGCGGCTACATACGTCTTGCAATAGACCTTTCTCTCTCTTTGATTATGAATACACAACTCAGACTTTTGACAGCATAACCTCCCTATGCTCCAAGACTCTTACTATCACTCAAGACAAGTGTTATCACTACTAGCACTATCACCACCACTCAAAAACTAGCTTGTCAAATGCATGAGGACAGACTTTTATAGATGGAGAAGGGGAAGAAAATACAATGAATCAAGACACCCATTATGGATTGGCATTATCTCCAAAAAGCCGCTGTGGATAGATGAAAGGGATAGATGATGAATCTCGACATCTAGAAGATTAGCTTTATCCTCAAAAGACTTCATGACTTGAAGGGAAAAAACATACGGGCGCGCGTTTGTTAAAAATCTTTTCCAAACTCGGTTGGCGCAGGTGTTACTCTAAGACAGAGCACCAATGGGCGCGCCTTCTTTTGAGGATCTCCCTCATTGGCGCGGGTAGTACATTGTGGACCCGCGCTAATGGAAAAAGGGCACTTTTCAGGGATATTTTGCAGGAGGTGTCTTCAGGGCATATGAAGTCCATACTTAGGGGAACATAATGCAAGTGTTTTTAAGCTATGTCACTGCTCACAGGTCCCGGAATGAGTCCTCCAAAGTACGGGAAAGGGGTAACAGGGACGGTGACCAATGGTGACAAATTACTGTGTAACAGATGCCCCCTAAAGCATGAGGCCCGAGAGAGAGAGGGGTGAAATGGTTTACAAGAACACATGTAGCTGCCGCCAAGAATCTGCATCGAGAGATACAACTGATAGCTCAAGTACATGATATATGTGGTATGGTCGCAGCCATCCATAACAGAGTACATAATAATCTAGATCCATGGTATGGGCGCAGCCATTCGGTTAGGATCGATGAATAGACTTAGGTATGGTCGCAGCCATCCAGTGAATGAGTCATGTAACAAGAATCCATAAAATCAAGCCTGGATTGCAACAGACAAAATCCAGGGTCTTGCGCTCCATCTCGACCCGAACAAAAGTACAAGTTCAAGCATGCAAATATATGAGCTGAAGTCGAACATGCATGAACATCACCTGATTACCAGTCAATAATGAAAATTGTTAACAGACGCGAGAGGTACCACCAATAATGACAATGGCCATCAAGGTACTATAGGTACAATCTACGGCATGCGAATTAGTGATCTGGCATCGAACACCCGTAGAATCATTCGATCGGAGGCCAATGATGAAAACCTCACGTCGAACACGAAGAACCTGCCATTGAGGCATGCAGGCTCCAAGGCACCGGAAGGGAGTCTCTAGATCAGCTTCCTGGATAATGAGCTGAAGTCGACAGGAAGTGACCTTGATCGAAGGTGGGCCATGATGTTTCCCACGTCATCAACACGAGACAGAGAGATAATGTTGTGAATCAGGATTATGTGAGCTATCAGAGGGAGGTTGTTTTTCTGCAGAGTTCAACTTCTCTTGAACATATCGACGGCACGACAGTGGAATTGGCAGTATTTGACATCAATGGATCAGAGGTCATGGTGGCGAGGCAATGAGCAGATGAGAGGTCAAACAGGATTATCCAAATCCACGGAGGCAAGTGAAAAATGAGATGAGATATCCCCACCCAGACACGAAAGCAGACAAGTGCCATGTTCAAGAGTGACATACTGACGACATGACAATAATTATGGTTCCATTTTTCCCCGCCATTTCTGGCGAGTACCCCAATTATTTTTAACAAGCTTGATGGGGATAGCATATGCTTGTAAGGCGTCATTTTGACGGAATCCGATGTCATCAGGTTTTAACAAGTCTGACAAAGGAAGAACTCGGCGTCTTTTCATGTTTAGAGAGTTTGAAAAGACAGCAGAAAAGGAAACTCCAGGGGTGTCCTTTTTCATAAAGTTGTGTCTCGCGAGCCCGAAAAAGTATAAAACAATGCTCGAAAGAACCGCCCGACCATTACGATCGAGGAGTACTTTTCATAAGTAGTGATTTCGACCCAAAAAAGTAAAAAAACGATCGGAATCACGTCGATGAAAAACCGTTAACGAACCTGAAACGACAAAGGTTCGCCGATCTTTTCGTTTTTACACAGTCGGAAAAGAGTTTAAAGACGACCGCCTCTTATTTACGTTTAACGAGTCAAGAGGGATAACTCGGCGATATTTTCATGTTTAAACGGTCGGAAAAGAGCTGAAAGTAGACCTCCATTTTTATTCTTTTTAACGAGTCAAAAAGGGAAAAATACTCGGCAATATTTTCATTTTTTATGAGTAAAAAAAGAGCTTAAAGGAGACTCGCCCTAGAGGAACGAGTGGTATAAAGGGTAGCAACTGGTTTCAGCAATGGTGGAACTACTCAAAACATGTAATGGTCAAAAGGCTGGCTAATACAAACCACTCATCGCTACGGTTCCTCGGGAAAGGATAAACAACCAAGTGAAAGCATATGATCGGCCAAAGAGATGGTGGCGATGGAATGAAACAACCAAGGCTCATCCAACAAAATTTAGCGGATAGGCGGCAATCACAAGATGTGAATTAGGTATGGGTTCATTTTTACACAAGCTTGAACCATAGAGAACTCTGCTTGGATTTGGTTTCATGTTTACACAAGCTTGAAACGAAAAACTATGCTTGTTATAAGTTCGCATGCCCCCAGCATAATAACGCAAATCAAGGTACATGCCCCCCAAGCTTCATTGCATTCAACAAAGTGGATGGAATGAAGGTTCACTCTCGAGATCTATGAAAGACTCGACTTGTATTTTACGAGATCTTAATCAAAAGACTCGATTTGGAAAGGGAGTTGTTTCATTTTTTAAGGGGCTTGACACAGGAAAATGAACTATGCTCCACCACCTAATTTCATTTTTTAAGGAGCTTGACATAGGAAAATGAACTATGCTCCGACTAGTACCAGTTTCATTTTTTTAAGGAGCTTGACACAGGAAAAGAACTATGCTCCGCCCGAACTTCATCATAATGAACAGGAAGTTGGGGCTTTCGAGAGTGTCACTCCCGATGGAAGGGAAACATCTTGGAAGTCAGGGCCCAATGCCCCCAGGACACTATGCACAACGGCGGCATCACTGGATACAGGCACGGGATAGGTGGCCACATAGTTGATCTGTGCTGGGGCAGATGCAACTAGTGGATGAAAACCAGGAGGGGATGACGACTGCGCAGGAGGGACCCGTGGACGAACGAATGATAATTGATCGATAGTCACAATTCTTCCATCGTGTGGAAAGCAAACCACACGGAAAAGTGAACAGACAAGGGCCCCCATGGCATAAACATAGTCACGGCCAAGGAGAAGACTGAAATCTAAAGCACCTTGGGTAACCGATACGTCTATATAGATGGTTTTGCCTCCCAAAGTAATAGGGAACTTTGGAAGGATCCCTAATGGTTGACTAGTTCCTCCGTCAAAAGCCGTCAGATTCGGCGCGACTGGCACAAGCTATGGGGAACCCAAAGCTTGCCAAGTAGTGGCAGGCATAAGACTGACAGATGCACCCTCATCCAAAACAATGCCGGGTATCGCCTTATTATAGGCGTGTACCGTAACCTAGAAAGGCACATGGGATGGAAGGCGGGAGGTGGTCAAATGACTCCAGTCGAAGGAAACGACTGAACTACTTGCTGGGGGAATCGTATGATTGCCCCCCTGCTCCAAAGGGACCGAAGCAGGACTCTCGGGAGCAGCTGGGATAGGAGAGTCATTTCCGGACTTAAGAGAATCTGAGGAGACGAGAAGAACATGGGAATTATGCTCTTTCGAAACAGAGTGATCGAGTGGTGAACTCGAGTCAACACTCTTTCCGACCAATGGTTGGTCTGGAACAGGCTTGGCCAAGCCAGGTTCAGGAAGAGGAGGCTGGACAAGAGAGGAATCTTGGTCGAACTCTTTGTCAGCAGGGCAACAATCTGCGGCTGCAGAGAGACGTTGATAACCAACGGGAAGTTGGGGTGAGGGAGCTATAAGACTTTCCAAGACAACTGAGGCTTTATCCATGAGTGGACAAAGGTGAAGGGGATGATTGCCTTCACAAAGTCTACAGGGGATTCGAATCTTCCCTTTTCCCTTAACATTTCCAGCTGATAGTGTAACATCGCCGTGAGCTTCAGAGGACGATGAGGGGCGGGCCGGATCGCGAGATCATACTTCTAAGACCCTGGGAATGTCAGGACAATCGCGAAGAAGATGGTCCTCCTTGCACAACCTACAAGGAAATTTGACCTTCCACGGAGGAGCAGAAGGTGGCTTGACTTGAGTTGTACTTTTAACCTCTCGCTTAGGAGTCTTCTTCTTCTTCGTCTTCTTCTTCTTCTTCTTAGCCACCTGGTTACTTGAATCCAGACTTTCGCCAGGCGAAGTAGAAGATGAGGATGCAGAAATAGGCGAAGAAGGGGAGAGGTCCACCTTGGAATCAGCATGATGTTGTTCGGGTGGAGGAGACGGTGGAACAAGAGTCATCACACTCGGGACCACTGAGGTTGAAAACAACCATACGGGCAAACCGATCGTTAACCCAGGCAAAGACAAAGTTGCCATATACGGAGCACCGGCATTTCCAAAAGAAGGAAATGAACTAGGGTTTCCATCCGGGGGAACACCTTGGCCGGTAGACTCGGGGAAGGTTGCCATTGAAAACGAGAAAGAACCCTACTCAAGCTAACGCAAACAAGATCTAACCGGGTAAATGTGAATCGTGGCCAAATAAATTTTAAGACAAAGGAACTGAACTTGACCTTTTCATGTTTTAAGAGTCGAGAAAAGGACAAAAAGATGACTCTAGTCTCCTTCGAATATTTAGTGAGCCCGAATTGACAAATGCTCAGGTGAACCTTTTCTTTTAGGGAGTCCGAAAAGGGTCAAAAGTGACTACTCTGGAGAACTAGGCAAAAGGTTTACCAAACAATCCGTAAAACTGCTTATACACCTTGGCAATCAGATGAAAACCAAGGATTTCCCGTACGGTAGTCAATCTTCCCGAATGCTGTGTTCAGTGCATTACGGCTTGTAAGGCGGCAGACACGGCTTCCTGTGGATAAAGGATGATAACCTAGTGGGGTCTCCACATATACTCGATGGTACGTGGGAGCACAGATCCATGCTAGACCACTATCGAGTCACAAAAGGAGGAATCACCCAACCATAATGTGAAACAACAGTGACTAGGTTTAACGACGCCGGAACACGTCTCTAGCCTAGACCTCTAGAATGTATGGGTTAAGTTCCAATGCGTTGTTAGATTCATTCAGTTCATTTTAGAGTTGATCTTTGATTAGGTTTCAGTTTTCAGGCCTTACCATATGTAATATCTCAAAATTTCCTAGATGCAAACTATATGCCAGAATATATCATTTCATTCGATGAATGCTAACTACGAGAGAGTTGAGATCTTTCAATCAAACAAAATGACCATAAAACAAACAATGATAACGCTAATGCAGCTAATGGCAATAAAAGAAACCTTTGTTTAAAGTCATTAATCACTAACAACAACGAAAAACTTTAATTTCCATTAACTAATATAACGCAAAAGAGATTGTTCGTTTTTCTTTTATTGGTGAAATGCACTAAGTAAATTTTGAGAGATACGATAACAGAGAGCAAAAAGCAAATTTCACTCAATGGACACAATCAAGTCTTTGAAAAGAAAGGCAATCCTTCAAACCAAGAAAAACTCCAAAATCGCAATGAGCCATGTGATCTAGGCTCAAAACGAAGTCATATGGAAATCAAGCAAAAAGAACTAAATTGCTCGAATAACCCAAAAACAAGCTTCAACAACCACCGAACAGATGCAAAAGAGTATCCAAAAAGTTGACCGGATCAAGAGAAGACCAAAACAGAAACTGGAAAACACCCAAAGTATGCAAATGTAATCTATGCACACTTTTCATTCATATCCTGAAAATGGGAATTCTAATTATGCAAGTGTGATCTATGCAAGAGAATTCTCAAACACACGATGATTCTAATGTAATCTAAGAACCAATCAAGTGCAAACCAAGAAAAACAGGTGAGAGTTCCAAAGATCATAAACTAAAAACACTCAAAGGCGATTAACACTCATACACAATTTAGC
This sequence comes from Pinus tabuliformis, assembly GCA_031772625.1. Taxonomy (NCBI): domain Eukaryota; kingdom Viridiplantae; phylum Streptophyta; class Pinopsida; order Pinales; family Pinaceae; genus Pinus; species Pinus tabuliformis. The sequence goes on along the minus strand of CM062818.1, from coordinate 243,302,151 downwards.
AGATATGTCAAGGGAACGAGAGTATCAACCTTTATCTTTATGTCAAGGGAACTTATTGTTCGTTATGATAATGTTTGATCTATATCTTTTCTGACTGATATATAGTTGTATTTAGTGGATTTTATGCTTGTATTCGCTTACGGGACCAAACCTTAGAGCTGGACGTGTCTAATGTGTATTTCATTACTCGGCTATCACGGAGAGGGGCGAGCCCCATTTTGACCAGAAGAAGGCCTTCCGGAGAGAAGATGGGTGAGGTGAAGGACCGAGTGTGTCCAGAAGCACAGTTTGGGAGAAAGAGTGCAAAGGTGGATATCTCCACCATCCAGGATTTGGCTCTTAAGGTGATATTGTTCACCATCACGCGTGCAGCTGGGGTACAGGCGCCCATGAGGCAAGCAAGAATCATCTGTTACTAGCGACAGAATGCCTTAGCCCCACCATCTTTCACTGGGCTACAGCAGTGACTACCAACATCAAAAGGCAGCTCACAAAGTGTAAGCGCGGAGAAGTGAAACAGTTCGGGTATGGCTCGATAGTGGTGTCGTTCTTCTTGGAACGATTACCCCTCTTTCAGATGCAGGGAGCTGTAGTGGCTGATCCATTGCCACGGGAGCCTAGGATGGCACGCTGGGTAGCATTGATGCCCAGAGGAGGAGGGGGCCAGCAGATGTCTTGGCGGCCCGAGTTCTTCATCTGGCTCCGTCGTCAGCTGATCGTAGTGGAGGATTGGCCATACGCAGGAACTAACTTCATGGGAGACCCAGACCTCCCACTGCCAGAGGAAGAGGAATGGGAAGAGGAGCTGGGTATGATTTCTTCACCCAGACACGAAAGCAGACAAGTGCCATGTTCAAGAGCGACGTACTGTCGACACGACAATAATTATGGTTCCATCCCGTGCCTGTATCCAGCGATGCCGCCGTCGTGCACAGTGTCCTAGGGGCATTGGGTCCTGACTTCCGAGATGTTCTCCTTCCACCGAGAGTGGCACTCTTGGAAGCCCCGACTTCCTATTCATTATAATGAAGGTCGGGCAGAGCATAGTTCGTTTTCCTATGTCAAGCTCCTTAAAAAATGAAACTAGGCTTGGACGGAGCATAGTTCGTTTTCTTGTGTGTCAAGCTCCTTAAAAAATGAAACTAGGTGTCGGAGCATAGTTCCTGATCTTGTGTCAAGCTCGTTAAAAAATGAAACAAGGGTTATGAGGATAGCTTTTTTACTGTGTCAACCTCATTCAAAAATGAAACAACTCCCTTTCCAAATCGAGTCTTTTGATTAAGATCTCGTAAAATACAAGTCGAGTCTTTCACAGATCTTGAGAGTGAACCTTCATTCCATCCACCTTGTTGAATGCAATGAAGCTTGGGGGGCATGTACCTCGATTTGCGTTATCATGCTGGGGGCATGCGAACTTATAACAAGCATAGTTTTTCGTTTCAAGCTTGTGTAAACATGAAACTGAATCCAAGCAGAGTTCTTCATGGTTCAAGCTTGTGTAAAAATGAACCCATATCTGATTTACATCTCGTGACTGCTGCCTATCTGCTAAATTCTGCTAGATGAACCTTGGTTGTTTCTTTCCATCGCCACCATCTCTTTGGCCGATCATATGCTCTCACTTGATTGTTTATCCTTTCCCGAGGAACCGCAGCGATGAGTAGTTTTATTAGCCAACCTCTTAACTATTATATGTTTTGAGCAGTTCCACCATTGCCGGAACCAGTTGCTACCCTTTATACCACTTGTTCCTTCAGGACGAGTCGCCTTTACGCTCTTTTCTGACTCGTAAAATATGAAAAGATTGCCGAGTATTTTTCCTTTTTGACTCGTTAAAGAAAATTAAAATGGAGGTCTTCTTTCAGCTCTTTTCCGACCATTTAAAGACGAAAAGATTGTCGAGTTTTCCCTCTTGACTCGTTAAAAGTAAATAAGAGGCGGTCGTTTTAAGTTCTTTTTGTTGACCGTTAAAACATAAAAAGATTACCGGGATTTTGTCATTTCAGACTCGTTAATGGTTACGAAACGACGTGATCTCGATCGCTTTTTTACTTTTTCAGGTCGAAGTCACTAATTATGAAAAGTACTCCTCGATCGTAATGGTCGGGCAGTTCTTTCGAGCATTGTTTTATACTTTTTCAGGCTCGCGAGACACAACTTTACGAAAAAGGACACCCCTGGAGTTTCCTTTTCTGCTGTCTTTTCAAACTCTCTAAACATGAAAAGACGCCGAGTTCTTCCTTTGTCAGACTCGTTAAAACCTGATGACATCAGATTCCGTCAAAATGACGCCTCACAAGAATATGCTATCCCCATCAAGCTTGTTAAAAATAACTGGGGTACTCGCCAGAAATGGCGGGGAAAAATGGAACCATAATTACTGTCGTGTCGGCAGTATGTCGCTCTTGAACATGGCACTTGTCTGCTTTCGTGTCTGGGTGGGGATATCTCATCTCATTTTTCACTTGCCTCCGTGGATTTGGATAATCCTGTTTGACCTCTCATCTACTCATTGCCTCGTCACCATGACCTCTGATCCATTGATGTCAAATACTGCCAATTCCACTATCGTGCCGCCGATATGTTCAAGAGAAGTTGACCTCTGCAGAAAATCAACCTCCCTCTGATAGCTCACATAATCCTGATTCACAACATTATCTCTCTGTCTCGTGTCGATGATGTGGGAAACATCATGGCCCACCTTCGATCAAGGTCACTTCCTGTCGACTTCAGCTCATTATCCAGGAATCTGATCTAGAGACTCCCTTCTGGTGCCTTGGAGCCTGCATGCCTCAATGGCAGGTTCTTCGTGTTCGATGTGAGGTTTTCATCATTGGCCTCCGATCGAATGATTCTATGGGTGTTTGACGCCAGATCACTAATTCGCACGCCGTGGATTGTACCTATAGTACCTTGAGGGCCATTGTCATTATTGGTGGTGCCTCTCACGTCTGTTAACAGTTTTCATTATTGACTGGTAATCAGGCGATGTTCATGCATGTTCGACTTCAGCTCATATATTCGCATGCTTGAACTTGTACTTTTGTTCGGGTCGAGATGGAGCGCAAGACCCTGGATTTTGTCTGTTGTAATCCAGGCGTGTTTCTTGTTACATGACTCATTAACTGGATGGCTGCGACCATACCTGAGTCTATTCGTTGATCCTAACCGGATGGCTGCGCCCATACTATGGATCTAGATTATTATGTACTCTCTTATGGATGGCTGCGACCATACCACATATATCATGTACTTGAGCTATCAATTGTATCTCTCGATGCAGATTCTCGGCGGCAGCTACATGTGTTCTTGTAAAGCATTTCACCCCTCTCTCTCTCGGGCCTCATGCTTTAGGGGGCATCTGTTACACAGTAATTTGTCACCATTGGTCACCGTCCCTGTTACCCCTTTCCCGTACTTTGGAGGACTCATTCCGGGACCTGTGAGCAGTGACATAACTTAAAAACACTTGCATTATGTTCCCCTAAGTATGGACTTCATGTGCCCTGAAGACACCTCCTGCAAAATATCCCTGAAAAGTGCCCTTTTTCCATTAGCGCGGGTCCACAATGTACTACCCACGCCAATGAGGGAGATCCTCAAAAGAAGGCGCGCCCATTGGTGCTCTGTCTTAGAGTAACACCCGTGCCAACCGAGTTTGGAAAAGATTTTTAACAAACGCGCGCCTGATGTTTTTTCCCTTCAAGTCATGAAGTCTTTTGAGGATAAAGCTAATCTTCTAGATGTCGAGATTCATCATCTATCCCTTACATCTATCCACAACGGCTTTTTGGAGATAATGCCAATCCATAATGGGTGTCTTGATTCATTGTATTTTCTTCCCCTTCTCCATCTATAAAAGTCTATCCTCATGCATTTGACAAGCTAGTTTTTGAGGAGTGGTGATAGTTCTAGTAGTGATAACGCTTGTCTTGAGTGATAGTAAGAGTCTTGGAGCATAGGGAGGTTATGCTGCCAGAAGTCTGAGCTGAGAGAAAGGTCTATTGCAAGACATATGTAGCTGCTCGCCCAGCCAAGGAGAGATTCAACGTCAGAACTTTGGTTGTATTTTTCTCTGTTGATTATTCATTAATAAACGACTATCATTGTGGTTCCGATCTTATTGTTCGTTTTGATAATGTTTGATCTATATCTTTTATGACTGATATATAGTTGTATTTAGTGGATTTTATGCTTGTATTCGCTTCGTTCTTTGCATGTGCAGGCATCCATTCACGGAGATCGTGAGGATCATGACCTGCCGGAGCAAGGGAACGGGAGTATCAACTCTTCTACGACACTAGCGTTGGACTCCAAGTTGGTTCTCATAATCCACTTTCAATTTGCAACTAGGAACTTGCATGGTAGCGTTGATTGATTGTTGCTAGACCCATTTTGGGCTAGTGGGATCGCCTCTGTCCGCAGAGGGGATTTACCTCTCCAACACCGAACATGGACAACCAGAACTCAGTTGGATGTATCCATAACTTCTCCCATTTTCACGCTTTAACCCCTTTGAATCACTTTGTAGGGTGACCCATAGGGCAGGGTGTTCTCACCTGCTAGGATAGTGGTAGGTTCGTTGCAGCCTCGATGGCCAAGATTCCTAGACAAACCGATTTGGGGGGAAGATAAATCAGCAAAACATCCAGATGTGGGAGGGTTGTGGGAGGGAGGAGGGGGGAATGGGACTACAGTTTCAAGTGGCTGGGCTAATAAGTCTTGAGATGCCAAAGGTGGTGGGATGTGGGAGAGGGAAAGTGAGGAGAATGATGGTAGCTGTGATGGATAACAGGGAGGAGGTGAGTCGAGGAAGGCATAAATGAACTGAAGGGAGGCCAAGGATAATAGAGGGAGGTCAATTCCAGGTGGGAAATCCACCACATCTGACAACCAGAAAACAACAAGGTAGAGGAGGACAACCCAGAATGGTGAGTCTGTAGAGCTGTAGAAGTGAAAGCAGGATATTCTGGGACAGAGTAAACCCTAGAAGACCCAGCTAGGGTAGAGGGAATGTTAAGCAAAAGATTCGAGGAGATAATCGATAGATGTGAGGGGAAGATAGTTCACTGGGGGTCAAGTGGAGAGGGGTCCTCGAAGTAATCAACGATGTCATCCTCCATGATAATCGATAGTAGATGTATAACCGTCCCAAGACCAGAACTGACAAATGTTGGGTCAAGAGGGAATGCAATGCAGGTCGCTGCGAAAAAAATAAATAAAGGACCGGATGGACCGAAACAGAGGTGGTCACCCGGTTAGCAAGCAAGTGATAGTCTAAACAGTGTCGGGCATGGGTAAGCAAAGTCAGTCTAGGTCGATGAGTAGGTTGCCATCGCCGTAAATCGATGATAACCTAGACCATGGTTTGAGTTCGTTGTCCCCCACCAAATCCTCGTTTACGCCACGCGCCACTACCTACACCTATTTCCATGCCTCTACATCAACATCTATTAGTATTTTGATAGCTTTTAGCTTAGGGAGATTTTCAAATATTTGCCTAAATTCTCCTAGCAACATAGAAAGTAAAGAGAACAATAAAAAACAATAAAAAAAACATAAAAATATAGAAAAAAAGAAAAAAAGACTATAAAAATGAACAAATAAAAGAAAGACTATTTAAAAGTAATCTAATATGTGATCTCTTCCGTTCAAAGAAAAAAATCACAAATAAATAAATAAAATATTTCCTTCTTAAAATTTTGTTGCTCTCTTCAAAGCAAAAAATTAGAAAAATAAAAATAAATAAACAAATAATAAAATATTTATATGACTAAAGAATTTTTATTTACCTAAAAATCATATAATGTGTTATATTTTCCTAATTATAACCTACTTCAATTTTTTTATTACCCATTTGTCATCAAGACACCCTCTTTGTTTCCCTCCTTGCGTTTTTAGTGATCATAACTTTGAGTTTTTAAATTTCCCTCTGAGGATTTAGCAATTTGGTGGGAGCTTCAAATCAGAGTTTCAAAGTTTGTTTAGGTTGTTACAATGGCATCTAAGAAAAATTAGCTATCTGAGCATTTAGTAATTTGGTGGGAGCTTCAAAATCGGAGTTTCAAAATTTGTTTATGATGTTACAGTGGCACCTAAGAAAAATTAGATATGGAGACAGTTATAGCTGCATCTAAGAACAATTAGCTATCGGAGATTCAAAGTTTGTTTGAATTGTTGTCGATGGAGAACTAGTAGCCATCGAGACTTTTCCCTTTCTTCCTAGCCCTAAGGTGAAGCTTATCAGCCCAAAGGTTGGCTGCATTTATTAGATTTCGATTTAGGGTCTTTATTTTGTATGTGGTGGCAATATGCATTTAGTTATCTTGTTGTTATGATAAATTTTGCATGAGGTTCGCGGATGATTTTATGTAACGTTGAGTGAATTTCTCGAAAATGTTTGGAATTCCATTGTTAGGTTTAAAAGCCCAAATTTTATTATATCCAGGACTGGTTTTTATTTGCATAGAATAACTTAAAGCCTAAAGCCTATGATAGATTCAATCTATTGTTGTAATGGTTGTATATTGTTTACTATATAATTGGATTTTTGAAATAAGTTTGTAACCATGGGCATGTTTTCTCATTTTGGTTAAGCAGGGTTGTGAAGTGGAGCAATATGGAAAACTGGGAATGTCAACAGTGGAATGGGTCCAGTTATGGCATGACAGAACCTCATGCCACTCAATCTTCTTAGTCTCAGATATTGAATGCTTGAAGGGACAATGAACACTCACAGACTCCATTCCCTTCAAATTCTGATGGACCAATGAGTCATCATGTATGCTCTTTTGTTGGACAACAATCATTTTGAGGGCCTTGTTCCTAGCTTTAATCAGTGTGGCATGAAAATATTCAATGTTTCTAATAACCAACTCTATGGAACAATGCAATCTACTACAGTTATGGCCATGTTCAATGCTTCACCGTTTGTAGGAAATCCTGGGCTTTGTGGGAGCCCATTGCCCAGGCCCTGTGTGCTTAACACAGTAGTGACCCCTTCTCCATACCCTATTATTACAAGCTTGGAAATGGAGCAATCTTTTAGGCCATTTTTTAAGAGGCATGAAAGGCTAAATCCAAGAAAGATAACAAGAATTATTACGGGATCTGTTGTTGGGGTGGTTTCCATGGTGTTCCTTATTAGCTTTTATGGCAAGAGGTATGGATAGTAGAAGCCTGGGGATAGGGCTGAAAATGTTGCAGGTGATAAGATTTCGATTGAGGAGACTGGTTATGGTATGTATTATGTTAATATAGATGCTAAGAGCCTTCAGTATGAGTAGAAAAGGAGTCAAGTTCTTATGTTCTGCCATGGGGAAGCTCAGATGTACACTTCGGAGGATTTGCTTCGTGCATCTGCTGAAATTATGGAGAGAGGTGCTAGAGACTACTTATAAGGCTTTGATGGAGAACAAAACAATTGTAACTGTGAAGATATTGAAGAATTCTAACAAGATGACTAAGGATGAATTTGAGAGGCATATGGAGATGGTGGGTAAGCTTTGACACCAGAATATAGTTTGTTTGAGAGCTTATTTCTAGGCCAAGGAGAAGCTTCTTGTCTATTATAACTATCCCAATGGAAGCATCTTTTCTCTCATCCATGGTATGTGCATGATTACTTCTAAACCCCTTCTCTTCAAGTTGTAAAAATAGAAGTAGAGAATTTTTATTCCTTACAAAGTTTGTGTTTCTCATCCTGACAGCCACTCATGTCTTCCATGGGGTTTGAACATTGCTCTCATCTATTTGAATCCAAGATCTTTACTATTTCTTGTAACCCATGTTGACAAGTTGCAATTGTGTTGAATATACAAGATCGACATTGAATAGACCAACCTACAAATAGAGTCTTGACAAAAATAAATACATTCTCCCTCTATGCTCAACCCTTAGATAATAACAAACTCAAGGTCACAATACACATCAGAGATTTACCAGATTATTTATCCTCACGAGCTGGGTTTTGGACCTCTTTTTTCTCCATACCCTTAACCATTTGGAAATATCTATGGCTCTCTGTGTAGGTTTCATTAATACTGGAAGGGTTATCTATGACTTTCTTTCTGGGCATCATCTGGGCTTTCTTTTCTTTTCCCTTTGAAGTTTACGAGAGATATTCCAGTCCCATTAACTTAGTTTGGTTGATGATGATGATGGTGGTTAACGTCCACTGAGACCAAATTGGTCTATCAGACCTATAATTTTCTTAGTTTTTAATTATTTGGCTCCTTGTCTTTCTTGGCGAGATTAGTGTTGTAGCTTTCTTTTTTTTCTCTACAGTCTTCCAACTTCCTTTATCTTGCATCTCCTCCATCTCCTCTGGTTACTGGGACATTGGTGTCTTAGCTTCGCGATCCATTGTGTTCGTCCTTTTGATGGTAGTCGGAGAAGAAGTTTGGTCTAGGAGATCTGCTTCGCTGTTAAATGAAGATTTATTTTGTGCAGTATTCGAATCCTCATAACTATTGATGCTTGAGGGGTTGTCGAGTTCACTTTTTTGTTGTTGGGTGGGGCTTTCTCCATGCTTGTCTTGAGAGTTGTTTCTTTCTTGCCCGATTTCTTGTGATTCAGATTTTTCTCTAGAGTATTCTTCTTTGATGACAGTGTAGTGTTCTTTTGTGCTCCTTCCCACCATGTAGATCTGTGGTGGTTACTAGGGGACTAGGGGACACTGATATCAAAACTCCAATTGCTTGTACGTCAGCATCATCAATGGACTTTGGTTTTCAAAACATCAGTTGTCTTTGGATATTGCTATGTAGTCCTCCCAAATCTTGACTTAAAAAATTATTGTTATTGGGAGATATAATCAATTGAACGACCCATTTTTGAAAGTCAATGGTGGACTCTTGCTTGGTTTTTCATTGTCTCTGTTCAAAGAGATTCCATTATATTTTCTTTCTTACTCATATCCAATGGGATAGAACTACCACATAATGAGATTCTTTAATGTTTCCCATTGATTTACTAGTGGTTCCTACTCAATTATTCGAGTGGTAACATAACTTTCCCACTAGGTTAATGCATGGCATTCTAAATTCAACCAAGTGAAAGAGATTATTTTCTCTTCACTAATTTCATGCACACTTAAATAAATATCAAGATGTTGTAACCATTGATTGAATTTAAGGATGAAAATATCAACTACATAAGGCTTGAAGCCAATCTTCGTTTTCTCTCTGATGGGTGTTTGGACTTTCATAGTGTTCCCCATTTCCCACTTTTGCTTATCTTCTCATTCAGATTCTTCTTCTTTAGAACTCAAACTTCATCCATGAGGTTATGTTATTGTTTGACCTTTCCATCCTTATGGTCTGCTGCAACATGTTTAGAGACATATGGATCATTTGAGTCTTTAGATTAATAAGTTTGGTTTCCAATTCACTACCTTCTTAATTGTCTCCCATATCAAAATATTGAGATTGTTTCTTTCTTCTTGCTCCAATCTTAGCTTTATGAGGAGTACTTCCTTTAAACTAGGATTTTTTACTTTGTCAATAGGGTGCGTATAACACATGTCCTCCTCTCCTTGTAGTGCTCCTCAAGAATGTCCAAATATAGCAATTGAAATCCTCAATTTGTGTGGAGTGCTTCTCAAGGTTGACTATCATTCTTCCTTAATATCATACATTGTTTCCATGTGTGTTCCTTTGAGATAGGGCACTCAAACCAAGCATTTAACCTTTGACCATGTATTCTTTGTCTTTCAATGGGTGTTGGGACCATTAAGACCATTCTCCTACTTGCTTGAAGTAGTATTACCAACTTTTACTTTGTTATTAGATTGTTTTATCTCTCCCCTTCCAGTTCTTTCTTGTTTGTACCTAGCACTATATCTGGCACTATACCTGGTACCATTCCAAATAAAGATTAGATTAGAATGCATATAATGCATATAGAGTGAAATATATAGTACCATATAGTACCTGGTACTTAGTACCATCCCCTCCCTTCCAATTCCAAACCTTCTAATTCAAACCTTGTGCTCTATATGGTGCCTCCCTTCGATCAGAGATTAGAGAGAAACCTTTCCTCTTTATCTATGAGTCTATTCTTTTATTTCTTTACTAGAATCTATTCTTTCTTCTAGAATCTATGCATGCATTCTCATCTTATATGTCTGTACTACATTCTATAGTGAAACCACACACTATGGCTTTACGAAGGCTAGTGAGTTGGTTCCAATCTTTATGGTTTTGTTCCATCCTTACAGCTATTGAATGAGTTCAACCTTTCTAAGCTTCTAATAAGGCTAGTGTGATTGATTTCCACTTCTTCCTTTGCATGCAATCTATCTTGATTCATCCCATCCTTAGTGATTAAGCTCAACTTCCCACTTCTTTCTTTGCAATCTGAAGTGAGTAGTTCCAATTCCCTCTCTATGGTTCCATCTTAAGAGGACGTGTTCCCATTTAGCTGATATAAGAAGTAGTGTATTACTTCCCACTCTATGGCTCTAAGAACTAGTGCAAGTCTCATAGGGTTCCAACTTTGGGCAACTCAAGGATCTTGCCACTGTCACCTCAACAAGATACCCTTTAACTTTGGACAGGGAGATAAATCTTTTGGGGTATTCCAAGGAATCACTTTAGATATAAGTGTTATTTTAATGATTTCCAACTACAAGAGAGATTACACTCAATGTGAAGGTGAAATATTTTAATTCAAGGGAGTCATAGTAGTTATGTTGTAGAAGACTAGTATCACATAGAAAACAGACTGCTTCTGTTTAGAGTGATTACTTGTGTCAGAAAATAAGCATGTACACATTTAGATTATGTCACAATGTATTTAACCAAACAGATGTGAAACAATATGTAATTGTATAATCCCTTGGTAATAATATTATTCCCTTAACAAGTGTTGTTATACATCATAAACAAAATAGTATCTATCAGAATCACACCAACACTTATATCATGTCATACCAGCATTTTGTTTTCAGTCAACCAGCATATATATATATATATATATATATATATATATATATATATATATATATATATATATATATATATATATAGATATATATATGTATATGTATATATATATATATCATATACATACATATATATATATATATATACATATACATATATCTATATCTATATATATATATATATATATATATATATATATATATATATATATATATATATATATATATCAACAATATATAGTCAATTACACCAGCTATATATCAACAAATTAATCAATTATATCAGCAACATATTGAAACCAGTGTTGGAGCTAGTTCTCCTAGGTAAGTGGGTACTTTTTTGAGTTCAAACCAAAAGAAATAAGAGGAAAATGTACAACTGTACTTTTGTAGCAGTAAGAGTGAATCATTAAGGCTTGAATCAGTGGATTAGGAACAAAAGCAAGTTCCTACCATCAAATTAAGGAAATCAACCATCAAAATGAGTCCTAGATACAAGGAGAAGACTTAGGGAGAAAAATATTCGTTCCAATAGTTGAAACTTTCTCAAACTCAGTCAAACCTTGATAATAAGGCTGATACAACCCTATAAAAATAGTAAATGTCTTTATCCTACTAGCTAGGGAAAAACAAGGAGGTAAGGCGCCTATGTCAAGTAGGTCTAGATTTGAGTATTTTATGGTTTTATAGTATTTAAAGGTTTTTCTATGGCTTAGGGTAAAACCCTAGATAAATCGTTACCTAGGATGAGACTTTGGGTTTTGCCAAAAGGATCAAATTTATGGTAAGACTAGTGCCTCACTCTAATCTAGGGTTAGGGAAATGGAGTCTAAGCAACCCTAGGGCTAGGGTTTGAGGTTACTCAAGGAAGGAGGGTGATGTCTAGCAAGCACAACTCCAAGCACAATAAAATGGTTATCATAGATTAGGGTTTTATAAGGATGAGGTATCAAACTAGGGCATCAATCAACTAAGGTTTCCAAACTATGTTTTAGCCTTGATAGACTATGAGGACACCTAACCAATACAAGACAGAGGAACCATCAAAGTAAATAAATATTCAACAACTAGGATGATCGCAAGAGTAATTACTTGAGAAATCAACCATGAAAGCACATAGGGCCTCACTAACCATGAAGCAAGTAACCATGAACATCAACCTCAATCCAAAGCTATACTCCTCTACGCTAGGTTCATAGTAAGTAGTCATTATTGTATGGGAATAATTCTTAATAGTAGGGGGTGAATTTCTCCTATTCCCACTTCAATGTTTCGGATGACGGTGTCTAATACTTTAGCCATAACCCATCCCCTGAATTCTCTTAAGGTAGTTGGAAGGATAGGGAAACCCATCACCCTCAAGGCTTTAAGGTTTATCGTCCTTCTCCTTTTCTAGCATGATGCTCACATTTTCCTTTATTAGAATCTTGTTCCTTCTCGCCAAAGTTTTTTCCTCCATTTTCTTGTCCCATTGTTCGATTTATTTCCTTCCAAATAGCCCATAACAAATGTGGGGCCATATTCCACCAGAATTTGACATCCCATTGGCCATAATTTACAAAAAGGGAGGCATAAGTATAGTCTCCCTCTATGCTCTGAGAACCCCTAGATCATAACAAACTCAAGGTCACAATACACATCACATATTTACAAGATTATTTGTCCTCAGGAGTTGGGTTTTGAAACTTGTTGTTCTTCATCCCCTTAACCATTTGGCAATCTCTATGGCTATGTTTGTAGGCTTCATTTAGACTTGAAGAGTTCTCTACAACTTTCTTTTTGGGCATCATTTGGGCTTGCTTGTTTATTTTCTTTTCTTTTCCCTTTAAATTCTACCAAATATATTCCAGTCCCATTAACTTAGTTTGGTTACTAGGGGACACTGATAACAAAACTCCAATTTCTTGTACATCGGCTTCATCAATGGACTTTGGTTTTCAAAACATCAGTTGTCTTTGGATATCACTATGTAGTCCTGCCAAATATTGACTTAAAAAAAACATTCTTATTGGGAGATATAATCAATTGAATGGCCCATTTTTGAAACTCAATGCTGGACTCTTGCATGGTTTTTCCTTGTCTCTGTTGAAAGAGATTCCATTTTATCTTTTTTTTCTTACTCATATCCACTAGGATAGAACTACCACATAATGAGATTCTTTAATGTTTCCCATTGATTTACTAGTGGTTCCTACTCAATTATTCAAGTGGTAACATACCTTTGCCACTAGGTTAATGCATAGCCTTCTAAATTCAACCAAGTGAAAGAGATTCTTTTCTCTTCACTAATTGCATGCACACTTAAATAAACATCAAGTTGTTGTAACCAGTAATTGAATTTAAGGGTGAAAATATCAACTACATAAGGCTTGAAGTCACTCTTCGCTTTCTCTCTTATGGGTGTTTGGACTTTTATAGTATTCCCCTTTTCCCACTTTTTCTTCTCTTCTCATTCAGATTCTTCTTATTTAGAACTCAAGTCTCAAACTTCATCCATGAGGTTATGTTATTGTTTGACCTTGCCATGCTTATGGTCTGCTACAAGATGTTTAGAGACATATTGATCATTTGATTCTTTAGAATAATAAGTTTGGTTTCCAACTCATTGCCTTCTTGATTGTCTCCTATATCAAAATATTGAGATTCTTTCTTTCTTCTTCTTGTTCCAATCTTAGATTTATGAGGAGTTATCCCTTTAAACTAGGATTGTTTACTCTGTCAATAGGGTGCACATAACACATGTACTCCTCTCCTTGTAGTGCTCCTCAAGAATGTCCAAATATAGCAATTGAAAACCTCAATTTGGGTGGAGCGCTTCTCAAGGTTGACTATCATTCTTCCTTAAGATCATACATTATTTCCATGTGTGCTCCTTTGAGCTAGGGTGCTCAAACCAAGCATTTAACCTTTGACCACATCTTCTTTGTCTTGCAATGGGTGTTGGGACCATTAAGACCATTCTCCTACTTGCTTGAAGTAGTATTACCAACTTTTACTTTGTTATTATATCGTTTGATCTCTTCCCTTCCAGTTATTTCTTGTCTGTGCGTGGCACTATATCTTACACTATACCTAGTACCATTCAAAATAAATATTAGATTAGAATGCCTATAATTCATATAGAGTGATATATAGTACCATATAGTATCTAGTACCTGGTACCATCCCTTCCCTTCCAATTCCAAACCTTCTAATTCAAACCTTCTACTCTATATGGTGCCTCCCTTCGGTCGGGGATTAGACAGAAATCTTTCCTCTTTATCTATGAGTCTATGCTTTTCTATGTTTACCAGAATCTATGCATGCATTCTCATCTTATCTGTCTGTACTACATTCTATAGTGAAACCACACACTATGGCTCTATGAAGTCTTGTGAACTGGTTCCAATATCTATGGTTTTGTTCCATCCTTATGGCTACTGAATGAGTTCAACCTTTCTAAGCTTCTAAGAAGGCTAGTGTGATTCATGCAATCTATCTTGATTCATCCCATCCTTAGTGATTGAGTTCAACTTCCCACTTCTTTATTTGCAATCTAAAGTGAGTAGTTCCACTTCCCTCTCTATGGTTCCATCTGAAGAGGATGAGTTCCCACTTAGCTGCTCTAAGAAGTAGTGTATTAGTTCCCACTCTATGGCTCTAAGAAGTAGTGCAAGGCTCACAGGGTGCCAACTTTGGGAAAATCAAGGATCTTGCCATTGTCACCTCAGCAAGATTCCCTCTAACTTTGGACTGGGAGATCAGTCTTTGGGGGTATCCCAAGGAATCACCTTGGATATAAGTGTTATTTTAATGATGTCCAAGTACAAGAGAGATTACACTCAATCTGAAGGTGAAATAAGTTAAGTCATGGGAGTCATAGTAGTTATGTTGTAGAAGACTAGTATCACATAGAAAAGAGATTGCTTCTATTTAGAGTGAGTAATTGCATTAGACAATAAGCATGTACACGTTTAGAGTATGTCACAATGTATTTAACCAACCAGATATGCAACAATATGTAAGGTTACTTTTTCACATGGTAACATCCCCTCTTAGTTGAGGGGAATTGAATCATTTTCAACAAGAACTGACTTTGCTTATTAAAGCCAAATTCAGTTTATTCTATAATTATTTTGAATCCAAATTCAGTTTTTATCGTAAAGATTTTACTCTTTGTTAGTTGTGGTAGTATTTGATGCAATTCTTAACGAAAATGTAGGACTCTGTCAAATTTCAAATAACTTAGGCTTAAAACAAACACTGAAATAGTGGAGTTTAAATTGCTATATTCAATACCAAACTTATCATAATTTATTGAAAAATGGGTCGAGTGGTTAAACCAAAGCACACATGCCCATCTGCTAAGACTTTTTGGGCTTGGTTTCAAGCTAATTTTAACAATTTATAACCTCCCAATTGCTTAGAAAGGTCCTGTCCTTCAGCACACATGGACAATTAGGGACAAATGAAAATAGTTATGACATAGAGTCTTGCTCCCCAAGTCTCCGCTATTAGCTTTCTGTTAAAATATCCAGTGTTACACAGGGACATGCTCCTTGCATCCTCAGGACCACAGGCCTCAAGGCCATCTAGCAAAACATTTTTTTGTGTCCTCTCTTTTGCAAAAAAAATCGTGAAATGCATAGTGCAATTTTTTTATGGTGCACAAGGACACTTCCCAAAAAGTTGGGCTTGTGGGTGCCCCCCCCCAAAAAAAGGGGGACATTTGGACAACTCACATGTGTTTTTTTTTAAACATGAAAGGGTGAGAAAAAAGGCTAAAAAAGCCTAAGTCTGCATCAATCGAATAGAGATGCCAAAATTTTAAGCCTTGCATGAAATCAACAGTAAGGTATGAAGGTAACATGAGTTAAAGTTGGGAAGATTCAATCATTGATTTTATTTTATGATATGTTTTTTCATAAAGTTGTTGACAACTATCCTTTGGCTAAGAAATAACACTATGAGTGGAAATTATGTGGGATCAAAATAATCCAAGACTTACACCTGGTCTCATCTACACCCACTCAGAGGGTTTTGAATCCATGTATCATCATTAATACAAGTATGATCACCTTGCAACTTGTTGCTAGCTTTTCAAAATATTGTTTTGCAATTCCAAAATATCATTCCAAAGAGCAGCCATGTACCTCCTTTTTTTGAGCTACAAGAAGACCTTCAAGTTCTTCTATATGTCGCTTGGAAGCATGCATCTCTTCATCCCTCTTTGTATTCATCTGTTGGGCTAAACTCAACCGAATACATTTGAATGGTGACCCTAAACCTCTAGACTTAGCAACAATATTTTCCCCTGTCTTGTTCGTAGATGAAGCCATATCATTGGAGTCTGTTTGTTCATCCTTAACTTGATTTTCCTCTCTACCAATACCCCTTCTAGTGTTGTTTGTCTGTGGACAATGGAGCATTTTAGCATGTGACCAATAAAAAAAATTCAAAAATCTTCTAGAACAAGATGTGGGTATACAAGTGGAGTTGGGTGATAATACTACATATCATATGATTAAAATTGGAACAATCTCTTTTAGGATGCCGTCAGGGGATAATCTTGATTGGAAATATGTTTTTTATGTACTAGAATTAATGAATAACCTTCTTTCTATCTCATATCGCAAATAAGAAGCATATAGTTGAGCTCAATGATCAGAAGTGCATTATTATATATTGCAACTATGAATTTCCTTGGTTATTATCTAAAGGTGTATTGGAAGGAGGCCTTTACAAGCTTCTTTTCAATACTACAAAGGATGATACTCTAGTGCATGATAGTGGAAATCTATGCAAGTTGTGGTACAAGAACTTTGGTCACTTGAACCATGGAGCTCTTCCACTCTTGATGGATATGGTGTATGGATTGCCAAACTTCAAGGTAGAGAAGATTGAAGAGTGTATAGGGTGTGCACTCAATGAGCATTCAAAGATTGCTTTTCCATCTAGTGAGGAAAAATCAAGAAATATTCTCAAGTTAATGCAATCAGATGTTTGTGGGCCTATGCCTTCCTCTTCATTCATAGATAAGATATATTATGTTTCTTTTATTGATGATTCCTCTCACAAAACCAATATTTATTTTATGAAGACTAAATATGAAGTATCTGGTAAGTTTAAAGAGTTCAAAGCATTGGTTGAAAATCAAATGGGGAAAATATCAAAATGCTTTAATTTTAGGGGAGAGAACACCTCCAAGGATTTTGATACCTTTTGCAAGGAAACAAGAATCAAGAGGGTGCTAAGAATGGGGTTGTAGAGTAACAAATACATCATTGAGATAGATAAAACCATGATCCATGATGTGGATTTACCCATCTATCTTTAAGACAAAGCTTACAACATAGTTGTCTATATCTTGAACCAATGTCCTCACAGGATCTTGAAGGACAAAACACCAAAGAAATATTTTACTAGTGAGAAGCCACAAGTATTACATTTCCATATCTTTTTGTTTGTCCAATTTATATTCATATTCATGATAAGAAAAGGACTAAAATTTGAACCCTTGAATATAAAGGGGATATTTGTTGGATAGAGTAATACATCTGAGGCTTACTGAATCTAAATTCAAGTTCAAATGAACATATTGGTGAGCAAGGATATGAAGTTTGATGAGGATGAATGGTCCTCAAAATCATAGAAAAATCTTATAGTGATTAATGAACACAAAAAGCTTGTTAATCCAGATTCTATTTTAAAATTGAAAAAGAAATCAAAGTTAGATCAACAAGATTCTAGTAAAAAAACAGAGACCTCATTACATTCTAGTGTATCCAGGAAGTCAAGGTAGCTTATTCAAGCATTATAGGGTGTGCAGGAACAAGTGGGAGTATTTATGTCTAGATCTTAGGTGAGTCATCGAAATACGAAATTTCCTACTTATGTTGCACTATTGTCCTCTATTATTCAGATCTAGCCCTCCCTTTTTTAGGGGTAGCTGCTAAGAAGGTTCGAAAGGATGTCGTAACTAAGTAGTATAACTCCTTTCTTGAGAATGATCTTATGGATATGTTCTAAGACCTACTAGGGAATCAATGATTGATTTTAGATGGTTTGACAAGATCAAGCACGTAGTTGATGGGAGCTTTGAAAAGTGTAATATTCCTTTTCAGAAAATCCTTAAATTTTCAATAGGTTTTGAGTGTGTGTGAGGTTTAGTGATGTGTTCTAGCAACAATTTAGCCACGTGTAGTTGTAGGTTCGACTTTACAAATTTCACCCAATTAAATGTCCATAGAAAACTAACGTGCATACCAAAATAAAGTACTCCAAGCGCTCAAATAGATTTATGAAAGTTCATAAATTTACATATGTATATAGCTAAATAATAAATAAATAAAATAGAGGAGATTCTTTCACATTAACCAACTAAATACACAAAGACATAAGAAAATCAAGGAATCTGTGACCTCTCTCTCACGGTGTGCTTCTAGAGTGGTAGTTGAAGAAGGAATGTGACTAGCAATACATCATAAACTTCAACAAGGAAATAGTCTATGTTTTTCCCTCAGGGTACTACGATTTCATTGGTCCATAGTTAATGGAATTGTAATCCAGCATATGGGAAGCTCGTGGCCCTTCCTTTGAGGATGATATGACATATAAATTCCCCCCACAAATTGTCCAGGTGCACCCAAAATTCTTAACACTACTTCAGTACTCTCTCTCCAGCTCCAAATGACCCAAAATTGATAAATTCATGGCACTGGTGTCTATATAATACTCAGCACTATGGGTCTCCCTAAACTTAGTTACAACAGAGAGGGATGTTGGCTTTATGCCCAAAATGTGTCCATTTTCAAGAGAAAATTACCACAACCTTGGTATTGGCAAGGGATTCAGCTTGATCACCCTTAGGAATCCTCCAACAAGTAATAATAACCCATGACCTATATCAAAGCAAGGAATACAACCCCCTTCATTCCTAATCTCTGCCTCTATAGAACTCAGGGAAGTCAACCCACAAATTTGATTGATTTCTGGCTTGGGAAATAGTGAAACTCATGCTTCTTTGAGGAAGGAATATCAAACCTGCAAAATCAGATTATGATGCCAATAATCTCTGTGCCAAAATTCTCATCATATCTTTAGAAATAAGCACAAAAATAAAATCCCACTAGGATGGCAAGAATGTTCACCGAAGAAGGGAAAACTAGCTAGGGTAGCAATTAAATCTAACGAAGTTGGGTTAAGGATCTCCCTTGAGACACTCTGGTTGAACTCTCTTGATCTCACCTTCAACTGAAAGTAGAATGGTAAGTTAGAATGATCCCCAAATGAGCTCCTTCCCCTCTTTATAATTTCTCTTTGAGAAACCTCTAGAATTTCTTTTAAATATTATTTTATTAGTGAGGGCCACTTTCCACTAAATAGTTTTTTTCCACCTTTTTAATAAAATATTCATTTTCTGCCATTCTCTAATAAAATAGTCATTTTCTGCCAATCTCCAAAAAAACAATATTTCTTCCTTTGCGAAAATAACCAAAAATGCCAAAAAAGTACAAAATATGCTTGTTGTTCAAATGATAGGGACATTACAGTCTTCCCTACCTAATATTTCTTGTCCCAAGCAATCCACCTGTATGTCTGGGTCCCATACTTTAATAAAAAAACCTAGATACAAGAGCCATAATACTTTCATCCCCATGACTATTAAAACTAATGATGTTTGTGGCATGTGCCATTGTTGAGATCAAAAGGTATTTTGATAATCGTGCATATACTTGTAAAGTTTCCCATTTGCTTTGAACCTACAACTTTATATTGTTCTAGTACGATGGAGTCCGTAGTAGAATGGTTTTCGAGATCCTAATAGGCAAAAAGCCATTTCACCAAGGATTCAGAAGTAGCTACTGCATTAGCACCATTAGGCCCAGAAGCCCCTAGCATGGCATCTCTATTCAAGGATTCACAAGTTTCATCTAGTAGGTATGCAACAAATATTCCATGTATAGTTGAAAACTTAAAGTGAACACCCATTAAGGCAAAGCAATGTGAATCCATCAATAATGAATTGCAAACTTTAACATTGCGGTTCTGGCTAGAGTCTTAATTGCCCTCCAAAGTAACACAACCATATTCCATGGAATAGGCAACAAAATCAACATGCTTGTCTTCACTAATTAAATTTTTACCTTCCATATGTTTTATTTCTGCTACCAGCTTCATTCCTTTGATAAAGTAAGAAGAATCGTCACCATTTGGAATATGTGGCCAAGAATTAGGTAGAAGAATGAACTTGAAATCTCTAAGGCTTTCTTGCAGTCTTTCTATTCCTCTAAAATAACATTTGGAATAGGATCACAACAAGAATTATTGGCTTCTTTCATAAGATCATCATGAGCATTCTCATAAGCAACATTAAAATTATGAACATAAAATTTTGTTTCATTTTATGGAAGTAGTTTTTGAAAAGACAAGGCTGCATGATATGTTTTTTATGTACACAAAGGTCTCCAGCAGAGAAGACTTATCAGTGTATCAAGAATCTGGCACATTGACATTCTCTCACTAGAACCTAGTTCCTTACTAGGGTCACCTTGTGAGTTCTTATGTTTCACTATTTGAGGAAGAATACCTAGTACATCCAACAATGAATTATCCAACTCTTCACTTTGTAATTGGACAACTAGCAAGCTCAGAGATGCCAACACCAATTTGTTGTTCCCACAAAAAACAAAGGATAGAAATCCACTTGAACTTGTCTTTTTATTTGTATCCAGAAGTGTAATATTCATAAATTGTGTTTCCAAAGGTCCAACAACATTGCCCTAACTTTGTTGCTCTAGTGTTGACCATAGATATTCCAAATCCTATAGCTACCTTTGTGCTCTCATTTAGCAATTCTCCAACAAATAAATGACCATTGCACTCAGGGTTGAAGGTTGTAGTGGCCAATGTTTGTGGGCATAGAAAAGTAGTAGCAATACTATTCACCAACTCTTTGTTATTGACCACTTGTAAAAGACAAGACGTTATATACAACGATGTAAGAGTGCTCATCTTGGGAAGAGATAAATTAAGGGATGGTAGAAAATCTTGCAAAACCAATAAATGAAGAAAATTATGTGTCATCAGTCTGCTCAAATCAGAAATACTGGCACAAATTATGTCACTGCAGTAATAAAGGTCATCTCTGATTTCTTCAACTATAGAAAATAATGTTGTTGTAATCTCAGAAACATCATCAACCTGTACTGCACGAACAACAAGAACATCTAATTTTAAGCTTTTCTCCTTGAGGAATTTCACCAAATCTGAGTATGATAACATTGTGTGGCTTGTGATAAACTTGTTGACACTTTCATCGCCTCTATATATAGCAAGTGTCAAAGCACATACAACTACGTGGACCATGGTGTCTCTATAATAAGAGAATTCAACAACCTCACTATACAATGGGAAGGAAAATACAACATTTTGAGATTCCATATTGAAAGAGAAATGCCTTTTAATTATAAGTTCCAATCGATTGAGTATTGTATTAGCCTTACTTATATTTTTCACCCTTGAAGCTTCCCACAACAAGCACAATTTCAGAGGTCCTTCAATCTCATCTTGTAGCCTTTTGATAACTTTGTAAATTTGATGAAATTTCTTGTTCCCCATCAAGGGTACTAGATGATTATTTGATGAGCCCCAAAATTCCTTAACATTAATTTCTAGACAAGCCAACAGTTCTTCTATAGCATTAATTTCTCCATTACTTCTCAAAGGGTGGCGAGCCCAATGCCTCAAAAGGCATTCTACAAATAGAGCCTTGCAAATTTTGTAGGGAGAAATAACTCTATAGTAAGAAAGATCATCATCTGGCTTCATTCTATGAAAATGTGCAACTAAATCTCCAAGGGTATAGATTGTAAGTTCTTATTGAATGACTCCATCGAGTGGGGCAAACCCTGAAGAGATTGAATGCAACCTATCCACAAAAGCTGATACATATAGATTATGTAACAAGAATTTAGCTCTGCTGGAATTTGATTCTTTGACCTTTCCAATAGCGCCAATAATCTTCTTCAGTGTAAATGTCATATCAGCAATTAGTGCACATTTAGGAAGGAAATCTAAAATAAATGCACCTGGTTGTATTACTGAAGTCGTCACACCTAATTCCTTCATGGTTTTTTGAGGTGTTCATTTCAAAATCTGCAAAGCCTCAAAAGGAGATGGACTATTGGTTGACTAATAATCATATTCATTTAAGAAGGGCCAAAAGGTACTAGGCACACCTTCCTTTAACGATGTTTCCAGATTTAAAGTCTTAATACCCTATAGCCTGCAAATTTCCTTAACAAAGAGTGGAGGATATGGTTATGCAGCTTCTTCATTGAAAGTATGCCAATGGCCCATTTTCTCAATTAGGCCATTCCCAAAGGAACTGCACCATTTCTGGTGTATTCTCCCCTTACCTTGATCAAAAACTATAATTATGTTGTTGGGTAACTGAGTGTAGGTCTTTTTGTTGCTATCTTGATGATGATACATATCCCCCAATTCAATACCTTCCATTTTACAAGAGTCTCCTTCATAATTTGATCCTTATTTGAACTTTGGGAAAATTTCATGTTTCTTCCTTGTAAAGTAATCACACATGGCAATAAACCCAAGGTCCTGCTACTCTGCATTGGATCAGTAATATTTTCTTTACGAGTACTAGGGATAGCTGGATTATCCCTCTCAAATATCTTCCTTTCAGGTCCAATGTGTTCTAACAAGACTCCAAGTCATTTGATGGACAACTCAGCTTGTTGTTCCTTGATAGTGGTAGAATAATTCTTATTGATACTACCACCAGCATTATTTATAGAATGACCAGTGTCACCATAATATTCTTGGCTAGGTTTGGACTTCTCCGGTCCTCTGTTACCTATAAAATAATCATAGTGGTAGAATAATTCTTATTGATACTACCACCAGCATTATTTATAGAATGACCAGTGTCACCATAATCTTCTTGGCTAGGTTTGGACTTCTCTGGTCCTTTATTACCTGTCAAATAATCATTTTCATCGATGCCCTGAGGATGCTTTCTAGAAAAGTGATCTTCATATCCTTCTCCATATCCTTTGATTCATCACTTTTGTTCTAGCTCCCTTCAGATGTAATTTCCAAAGCTCCTTGATCTTTGGTAGTCTTCAAGTCTTCCTCTATGCCTGCCTTGGTATACACCACTAAGTCTTTAGTTCTACTTATATCATCATCTTTAGACTTGTATTTACTTTCCTTTTTTCCTTGCCATCTTGATGATACCCACGCCTCCATGAGCTCTGTCACCCTCAAGAAATTTGTAGATAATTTCTCAAACAATTCATGCGTTGTCCTTTGTTGCCTTGGTATTGCTTTAGCAACAACTACTAACCCCATTTTTCCTACATGAACTATAGATGGAATTAATACAATATGATTTCTACAATCAATATAATAGCATTCTTGATTTCTGAGATCCTTAAGAAGTAGGATTGAATATCCTCGTCTTTACCCTTCTTAATATCCTTCATCTTATTTTTTAGAAATACAATTTGATTTGCATCACTAACCTTGAACATGGCTACTATTATGTCATAAATATCCTTGGAGGTGTTTAGATCGGAGATGTAGGCCACCAAACACTTGTCAATGGATTCTCTGATAATATTCTTCGCTTTAACTTCACCCTTGGTGTACTTGTTCTTTGTAGCAGTTGGTGCATTTGATGAAGGCTCAAGGATTTTACCCTTCACGTAATCCAACACTTCTTGATCTTCCAATGTCAGATCAAGAGACATCTTCCATCCGTGATAGTCAGAATTTTCACAGAGCTTGTCTTCAGCCAAGAAGTGGGATGAGGAACCCATTGAGCCTTTTGCCCTTTCCAATTGTCTTCGGTGATTGCTCTTCCACTCTTGCTTGGACATTGTCTTCACCTCAACTCTGATACCATGTTAAATTTAGGTATGTTCTATGCTTAGATCAATTTACTTCAATTTTTCATATTAGCCCAATGTCAATATTCAGATTAGCAATCACATTGGCATGATAATAAAGTGCAGATAGAACATAAACATAAATAGTAGAAGACAAGCCAAGACAAGAGGACATAAGATGTGGCACTAGCTAGGGACAAACCCCAATGTGGGGAACCCTTGACCAATTATTCTTATATTCTTCAATAGTTTAGCATAGAGAAAGAGATAGAGTACAATGATTTGAAGTCAATACTTGACTTGCCAAATAGGAGATCAAAGATCTTCTTCATGACAATGATGAAATGGGGTTGCAATTCTGATACCAAGGACTGAAGATATGCAACAGATGATAATACTAGAACAACTCAACAAATTACCTAGAATATTGAGGCTTTCCTTCAATAAGACTCTCCTTCCTTTGTTGCTTCATTGATCATGATAAGGCTGCTAATCTGGCACTTTTCATATGCTGCAAGGACTAGTTCATTTCATCGCAGACTTGGTCACTGGTTAGGGCACAAGCGCTGAGTGCCACAACACCTTAAACACACCCCACATCCCACCTATTGACTATGGCTAGCCTTCATACAATCCCTCCAACCATACACTGCCTTATAGGGCTTCTTACCTTTTGAACGCAAATCCTAAAAGGTCTCCAATTGCTGCCTATGGCTTGCAACCTAGCCTAGCAGTTGACTCTAACTTTGATACCTTAAAAGAGTGACCCAATCAACCCTTAAACAATAGCTTTTTACTCCTCCTTTAAGCGGCTTCTAATGCCCTGTGAATCGAGCTCAAGACCAACCTTGTCATGCCTAAACAACCTTGAATGAGACCACACTGCCACCTACAACAATGTGGTATTAACACAAAACCTTCACACTATTGTAGTACACCTTTTGCTCCGGCTAGGTCCACACTTATAGTTGCGTCTAAGGGTCCCTTTCAAGCTGTGATAAGGGCTCCTCTATCTATGGCTTTAGGCCTTCATATGTTTCTAATTAGGGTCTCACAAACTGCAACTAGGAGAGTTGTGTATAAGGCCTTTTCATGAAATTAAATAGGAACCTACCAAGACTGTGTATGGATCTCTCTTAATAGTGGACTAGGGCTGTTGATTAGGTCTCTTGATGCTGCGTAATAAGGCTTGTTGTTAGGACATTAGGGCACCTCTAAGACAACGACCATACATCCTTAAGGCATGGCTAAATCTCCCTTTTGAATAGTGGCTAGGCTTCCTCCATCAACTACATATAGAACCCTTTGTGGAGCACTGGAAAGGTATGTTTTTGACGAACAATTTAGTGACTTTTCAGTAACAATTGTAACCCTTTCTGCATAATGAACTTAAAGAAATAAAGAGTTTTAATAGAATGTGTGAGAATTAGTATGGAAAGCTTAATCGCTAATAATTGTTATTTTTCCATGCAGGAAAGGGTGGAAACGAAGGACTGTCGTTCGAAAGGAAAAGACAAAGGAGGAATAAGTGCTGTCCCTTTAGAAGGGAACCGGATGCGAACGAGATTGAACAGATCGAAGCAGAACAACCCTGGAAAGAAATAAGGGTTATCAATTCGGCGGAACAGGGGAAGAAAAGTAAAGGATTAACGGCTTGGCGAATCCCTCAGGATCTTTGATCCTGAGGGATCGCTGTTTTGCTTATTTTTGCTACCTAGATACCTCCGCCGTTACTTTTATAAAAAGGGACAGCATCGTTAAGCAAAGGGACCTCTTTTTCGTATATGTAACTGTGAATTTCAGATTCAACTTTGATCATCGACTCTCACTAAGACTTGTTCTGCTGTACATTTGTTGATGCATTAATACAAAAGACTTGGTGTTTATTTCATCTCTGCGTCTGGAGTAATCTAAGGCGGTGTACCATTGGAAGCTAAGGGCCTGGCTCCGAAGGACACTTGCTTTTGTATCATTATAATTTGGTTTTTGTGTGGTTTGTTTATCTTTATAATTTGGTAATCTGACATGTTTTTCATATGCTACTCCATGCTCTGTTACGATTAATTCATTAATGGTTTCTTTCAAGAGATTTATGTAGTGACTCTGCATCGTATGAGTGAATCTTTTCAGAGTTGATTGCATGTTAACAATCTAAGCCAACTGTTTCTGTTACTGAGCCTTCATATTAAATATTGCTATATTGGATTCATTTGAAATCTCAATTATTGGAATCCGGAAGTAATGTTATTCTATTTGAAAGCATAGTCATATTTGCGTTAATCATCTTATTGCTATATTAAGCGTATTGTGTATATATGGTTGATGATTGCTGTTCCATAATTTAATTGTGAATACTGTTTCATAAAGTATAATCCATTGAAGTTGCTGTTATTTTATTACAGAGTGTGAGTTTGGTTTAATAGAACAAGTTTAGTTCAGACTCGCGAGGTTTAGTTCCATTTATTGTTGTTCCATTTACTGTTGTTCCATTTCCTGTTTGCTGTTCCATTTTACTTTCTGCCGTTCCATTTACTTGCATTTGCTGTCTTGGTGTGAGAGAAGGTCTAAGGCTGTAGAGAGCCTCAGCAGTCACTGCCTAGCTCCCATACCTATGGTCCATGCTCTAATTTCCTTTCCATCAGTTTCTAGAGGGATGGGTTATCGCTTTCGTACCCTTGACTGATAAGCTGCTTTGTGTGATTTTATTCTTTTAGAACAACTTAGTCATAAGTTTAGCATCCGTTTACTCTTGTATTCTCTAGACATTGTACTACTAAGCATTACTCTGACGAATAGCCTCGGATTGAGTTACTCTTTGCAATAACAAAGCGTTCCCGGATTGACTTATTAATGTGGCATAACTAGAGGTGAAAGAGACCCTTGTTACAGCTCTACATTTTGGCGCCATTGCCGGGGATAAGAGTATAGCCATTTGTCTTTTACAGAGTAGTGTACGAATCTGCTAGGGGAGAGTTGGATTTTAAAAATGGAAGGTAAGAACCTGCGTACGGAGCATGTAAAAGCCCTGCTCCACCGTCCGCTTTCCTGGCAGAATTGAGGGTTGAATAGAATTTGGTAGTTTATAGAGTGCATGACTAAGCAGAAAAAGCCAGAAAAAATTATCAAACCTCCGTTCAAACCTAAAAACGCTAAAGGGCCGGTGACCCTTGGTCGAACAACCTTCATAGACGAAATCTATAAGAAAACTGAATCTCAGCCATCAGTAGGGTTCAGGAAAACCAATTCTAAACAACCTACTAGCTCCCTTCAGGCTGCAGGATCACCATCTATAGCCTTTGCTGAGGTGCATAGTCAGACTGATGAACAGGACTTTCAAGAAATTGAAAATTCTATTCCAGAACGACTGCAGCAAGGGAATCTAAGCAATATTTGTGAAGGAGAAGGGGAAACAGGAGAAGTTGAGGAGCCAAGATTCCCTCCTAGGATAATTCATCCATTAAAAATCCCAGATAAAGAAAGCGCTGCAAAAATCAGTGTTGAAGGGATCCAATCTCCTCAAGCAACAGGGACTCTCGTTATTCCAGACGAAGGAAGTGCTATTAAAACAATCCCTGTTAAGGCCGTTCCTTCTCCGCCTAAGAATACCCTCTTAGAAATCCCGGAAGGTTACTGGCACATATTCGATCCCATGGCACAGAATCAGCCAAACACTCAAACTTCTACATTGCAATATCCTATAGTGGATTCCGTAGCAAATGCTCCTATGAAAGCAATTCCCCTTCAACACATTCCTACATTTCACGGACTTACATCAGAGGACCCCGATGCATTCTTATTTGAATTTGATGTATTATGCAGGGGATATGATTACACCACTGACCCCCAGAAATTAAAGTTGTTCCCCTCCACTTTGAAAGGAGCAGCTTTAAGATGATTTACAGGTTTAGGTGGTGGGGTTATAAATAACTGGGAGCAGATGAAAGAATCTTTCCTAAAGAAATATCAAGATTACTGTAGGTCTAGAGAACTGAAAGATGAAATATTTCAGATGACAACTAGACCAAATGAAACATTAGAAGAATATGTAGAACGTTTTCAGTATAATTTACAAAGATCTCCATATGCATCATTACCTCTGCCTGATAATGTGTTAAAAACAGCATTGATTAGAGGCATGAAGGAACAATGGATTGAAACATTAAATATCATGGGAAAAGGGGATATTTATCAAGAAAATTTTGTTGACATCATTGATTTATGTATCAGGAGCTTGAGAGGTAGCACAAGGATAAAACCAGCAGAATATGATCGGTTTGTCAGAGATAACAAAATATCAACAGAAGGAGTAACACGTGTAGAACTTGGAAATTTATTAGAAAATTTTAAAACTGATATCCTGGGGACATTGACTACACAACTTGATATTGTGTAGGCTAAACAGAAGCAGATAGAGGCAGAACAGAATTTGGCAATCTTCTGCCCCCGATGTAGAAGAAAACATAGCCACAAGGAATGTCCACTGGATGCAGTTCAAACATGTGCTATCTGTACAAAAGATCACCTTACTGAAAGTTGCCCCTCACTTCCTGGATTGAAGGCAGTATATAAGGAAGCAGAAGAAGAGCCAGAATTAGCATACTTCGTCAACCAGCGTCGCCAATGGCAACCAAGGCAATCGGGTATGTTTTCAGACGCAACTTCTTCTTTTCAGCCTCCACAGTATAACGCTCAGCAATATAGTATGTGGCAAAACCAATCTCAACCCCCATTTCTAAACTGGTCATCACAACCATTTCCTTCTCCAAATCCATGGATGAATCAGCCAAGCCAATTCGGTTGGCCGAATTTTCCTTACGCCCCACCATATTGGCAGAATAGCTCATATCCTCCACAATGGACCCCCTCTACTTCACAAAGTTCACCCTGGCAGACAAATTGGCCAAGATCGACATATCAGCCAACAGGAACTATTCCGCTCCCTCAACCGACTCTGCCAGCTTTGCAACAAAATCCCCAGTCTAATCTGAGACCGCAACTCCCAGCCCAACCCAATCCTAATCCTAATAATAGGCCGGTCCAATCCCTCCAAATTATAGAATCAGCAGAAATCGGACCTGAACTAAGGGAGTGCAATGATCTTCAGTTAAGATCTGGACGTATAATAGAAACAGAGGGAGATAAAACAGTTCACATTGAAAATCAGTTACCAATAGAACAGTCGTTACAACAAGAGGGTGCAAATAAGGAGCAGACTCATCATCAAGCGAATACACCCTCTCCTCCCTTCCCAGAATGATTAGTCATACCACGACCTGTACAATATCCAGACTTTGACATTCTGGGAGAGCTACAAAACCTGTACATACGAATCCCTTTCCTCCAAGCCATTCAAGACATCCCTATATATGCAAAAACTATAAAAGAATTGTGCATAAAAAAACCAAGGAGGAATGTAACCACTAACCCAAGAGTCCAAGTAGTCGGTACTTTATCTGACCTATTATCAGGAACGCCCATTAAATATGAAGATCCAGGAAACCCAAAGACTCTGACTAATGCTTTAGTTGATTTAGGAGCTGCAATTAATATTTTGACAACTTCTACCTGCCAAAAGCTTGGTATTTCATCAGTAGAACCCACTTCTACTTTGTTAGAATTGGCTGACCGATCTGTAATTCGACCAAAAGGAACTCTATACGATGTCATGGTCTCTATAGATTCTTGGGAATACCCAACTGATTTCCTGGTAATTAATCCAAAAACCCGACTGGATGGACACCCGCTAATTTTAGGTAAACCTTGGCTTGCTACCGCTGATGCTTACATTGGTTGCCGGCAGGGGAATATGACCATAACCAGAGGACCAGATATTAAAAATCTAGTTCTATACCCTCCAGCACAGCCAAGTCTTACAATGATAAAAACTAACCAGCACCCTGTATCATACCTTACTGACAATATCAGATCACCATTGACTATACAAAAGGCCCTAGACTTTAAAGATCAAACAGAAGATGATGCCATCAATAACTTCGTTAGTCAAACTGAATCTAGACCTCATGCACAGTGTTTCATGATAGAAGCTGCATTCGATAGCGAACTAGAAGAAGATCCCTTGAAAGATACACATGACCAAACGATACCTGTGACTTCTGTTGCCAATAGTAAGGTAGTGGACATTGAACCGGGAAGAACTCTAAACATTAATGCCAACCTTACACCGGACCAAGAAATAAAACTCATCCATCTGTTACGGAAGCATCAAGAAGCATTTGCGTGGGATTACCCTGATATGAAAGGGATTGACCCCCAATTGTGCACCCACCATATTTATATAGAAAAAGATGCAAGACCTGTCCGTCAACCACAAAGAAGACTCAACCCTCATCTAAAAGATGTTGTAAAAGCAGAACTTCAGAAGCTTTTAGATGTTAATTTTATCTATCCTATTTCTGATAGTAAGTGGGTCTCTCCACTTGTGGTTGTACCCAAAAAGAATGGGAAATGGAGGATTTGTGTGGATTATAGAGAGTTAAACAAAGCCACAAAAAAATACCATTTTCCCCTCCCATTAATAGACCAAGTATTGGACACTTTAGCAGGAAAGAAATTCTTTTCTTTCCTGGATGGCTTCAGCGGATACAATCAGATTCAGATTGCCCCTGAAGATCAGGATAAAACTACCTTTACTTGTCCTTGGGGAACGTTTGCCTATAGAGTTCTATCCTTTGGCCTATGTAATGCTCCCGCCACATTCCAAAGGGCTATTCTTAGCATCTTTGCAGATTTAATAAATGATGGACTTGAAGTATACATGGATGATTTTACACCATATGGAGATGATTTTGATCCAGCTTTGGACACCCTAGAGAAAGTCCTACAGCGTTGCATTGCTACCAGGCTTTGTTTAAGCCACGAAAAATGTTACATGATGATGACTGAAGGGCTCATTCTAGGACATTTCGTCTCAGCAGCTGGCATTCAGGTAGATCCCGCCAAAATTCAAATTCTTTTGCTTATCCCCACCCCCACTACTCAGACAGAGGTACGCAGCTTTCTTGGATTTTCTGGGTATTACAGATGATTTATAGAACATTATTCACACATTGATGCACCTTTATATGCATTAACTGGTAATGTTGATTTCATGTGGACAGAGAAACGCGACTGCACTTTCCAGGAATTAAAGAAGCTTGTATCAACAGCTCCAATCCTTCGAGGACCAAACTGGAATTTACCATTCCAAATCTCATTTGATGCCTCAGACACAGCAATCGGTGCAGTCCTGGGGCAGGAGGAGGATAAAAAACCTTATGCTATTTATTATATCGGCAAAAATTTATCCCCTGCTGAATTAAATTACACTGTCACCGAAAAAGAATTCCTCGCTGTAACACATGCCGTCAATAAGTTTAGACATTATATTACAGGCTATCCCATTGTTTTATATACAGATCATTCTGCTATCAAATATTTAGCGAATAAGCCTGTTACAAATGCTAGAATAACGAGATGGTTGATCTTATTGCAGGAGTTCGATATCACAATCAAGGATAGACCCGGCAAGGAAAACCTTGTAGCTGATTTTCTCTCACGAATACCAAAATCAATTGAGGCAGCAGCAGTGGAAGATCAATTTCCGGATGAGCACCTGTTTGTTGTTGCTGTTCAAACACCTTGGTATGCTGATGTTGCCAACTACCTTGCAGTAGGTAAGCTACCAAAACACTTAACCCCTAATGAACGTAAGCAGATTGTTCAGAAGAGTATTCGGTTTTCGTGGATCGGGGGTTATTTGTTCCACACAGGGGCAGACATGCAAATTAGGAGGTGTATTTGAGAAGATGAAATTTTCGACATCTTAAAAGCTTGTCATAACGGACCATGTGGGGGACACTTTGCTGAGAAAAGAAAAGCACATAAAGTATTGCAGACGGGATACTACTGGCCTACAATTTTTAAGGATTCGAAGAAATTTGTTCAAGCCTGTGACAGCTGCCAGCGAGCAGGACGACCTGGTCAAGCCGACGAAATGCCTCTGAGGCCACAATTAGTCATTGAACCATTTGAACGATGGGCTCTTGATTTCGTTGGACCCATCAACCCATCATCAAATCAGAGAACATATATCTTGGTAGCCACAGAATATGTTACCAAATGGGTTGAGGCCGAAGCGTTGCCTAGAGCTACAGAAGATTCGGTAATACAGTTTCTGTTCCATTTGTTTGTACGATATGGCCTTCCGAGAGAAATAATTACAGATGGAGGACCACAATTTGCCGGAAACAAATTAGCTGTAACACTTAATAATTATCACGTCCAGCACAAAATTACTACCCCATATCACCCGCAGGCGAATGGGCAAGTAGAAAGTAGCAATAAGGTAATAGAATCAATTTTAACAAAAACCATTGCTTCACATAGGCGTGATTGGGCCGCCTGACTACCTGAAGCACTCTGGGCTTATAGAACCACCTGGAGAAGTACCACTGGTTATTCACCCTATCAATTAGTGTTTGGGAAACAACCTATTTTCCCCATAGAATTTGAAATCCAAATGCTACGAATTGCACAGGAAGTTGGCCTAGATTTAAGTGAGGCACAAATCAATCGACTACAGCAGATTAATGAATTGGACGAAATAAGGCTCTCTGCATTACAAAATACAGCACTTGTTCAGCAGCAACGAGCTAAATGGCATGATGCACTTATCAAGAACAAAGTCTTTCATGAAGGAGACTGGGCTCTGTTATATGACTCTCGGTTTCAGGATTTCCCGGGGAAACTGCAGACTCGTTGGTTGGGGCCATACGAAATCCAGAAAGTACATGATAATGGGACACTTACTCTCATCACAATCGATGGTTCTGGATATGCATTCAAGGTAAATGGCCACCAAGTTCGTCTCTATCGCAGGCCACTCACTCGGGAATCCTTCTGTCAGCAGCTACGTCAAGACACTGACATGGAAATTTTAGGAGAGGAAGTAAAATCTTCCTCACCTATAATTCAGTAAGGAACGCATTTTTTTACTTGTACATAAGTTCTTGTATATATGTTTTCTTAATATTTCTTTGATCTTTCTTTTTTTAAGATTGCTTTTTATAGTCAGCATGTCCTTGCTATTCCTTTTCCAAAAGGAACAGCAGTTGCTTGTTTTCGTGTTTTTGCTGTTCCTTTCTGAAAAGGAACGGTATTTCTGAGTTTTTTGCTGTTCCTTTTCAAAAGGAACAGCATTTGTGAGTTTTTGCTGTTCCTTTTCAAAAGGAACAGCATTTGTGAGTTTTTTTGCTGTTCCTTTTCAAAAGGAACAACATTTGTGAGTTTTTGTTGTTCCTTTTCAAAAGGAACAACGTTTGCGAGTTTTTGTTGTTCCTTTTCAAAAGGAACAGGGTTTGCGAGTTTTTGCTGTTCCTTTTCAAAAGGAACAACGTTTGCGAGTCTTTGTTGTTCCTTTTCAAAAGGAACAGCGTTTGCGAGTCTTTGTTGTTCCTTTTCAAAAGGAACAGCGTTTGCGAGTCTTTGCTGTTCCTTTTCAAAAGGAACATCGTTTGAGAGTCTTTGCTGTTCCTTTTCAAAAGGAATAGCGTTTGCGAGTCTTTGCTGTTGCTTTTCAAAAGGAACAACGTTTGCGAGTCTTTGTTGTTGCTTTTCAAAAGGAACAACGTTTGCGAGTCTTTGCTGTTCCTTTTCAAAAGGAACAGCGTTTGCGAGTCTTTGCTGTTCCTTTTCAAAAGGAACAGCGTTTGCGAGTCTTTGCTGTTCCTTTTCAAAAGGAACAGCGTTTACGAGTCTTTGCTGTTCCTTTTCAAAAGGAACAGCGTTTGCGAGTCTTTGTTGTTCCTTTTCAAAAGGAACAGCGTTTGCGAGTCTTTGCTGTTCCTTTTCAAAAGGAACAGCATTTGTGAATTTTTGCTGTTCCTTTTCAAAGGAGACAACACTCATGGTTGTAGGCTGTTCCGTCTCAAAGAACGACATCTCAACTATTTGTTTGCATGGATTCTTCTCTGTTGTTCCTTTTTTTCAAAAGAAACACCATAGCCATGTTTTTGCTCTCTATGATGATTCATATTGAAGATGCTTTTCGCCCATGACCTCTCCAGTCTTTAAGATACAGCTATACACTTATGCAATGAACATCAATTACAACATGCCGAAGTCAGCAGATCATAAGATCGCTATCTTTATAGAGCCTAGTATTGATAAGAGAACAGAAGGAGGGACATACTTACTTCTCATCTCCATTGTCATTGACTTATTTCCATTGTCTTGGTTGGTTATCTTTATCATGGCGATTTCCCTAAAAATTTTCTCTGATTATTACTCAGGAATAAGAACAGAGGATTTATATCTTCCTATTGAAATGATAAGACTTCTTCCACCATTCCCACTCTTAAGGAGTGCTGAACCACCCTTATGTGTAAATATATAAGAGAAAGTGCTTTGCAAAAGAGAAAAAAAAAAAGAGAAAAAAATAATGATGAATATGGAATATTAATTGTCAAATGCAGGATAGGGGGTCTCATCAAGAGCCAGCCTACCATGATCATCAGGTTGGAAGCGAAGTGGCATTCCCAGTATGGCCACCACACCAGGGATATGGTCCAAAAGGTACACTAAATAAACAGACCTTGGAACAGGGGGTCTCATTACGAGCCGGCCTGTCCACGTTTCGCACCTTCCTTGTGAATGGCATTATGGCTACCTGGTTACCAAGCCAGCATAATGGCCTGCATTTCGACAAAATACTTTTATACACACAAAGGATCATGGTTCCGGGGGTGAAATAAACAACTCTGCCAAGGTTATGGACACCTGTCGGCAGCAGAGCTCTGTTAATGGTATCGAAGTCATAATGGTTACACCAACAGGGATGATATTAATACCTCTTTGTCTCTTCTATCCTATGAATAATTCATATTTTATTTCCCGATGAACATATCGCATGAACACTCATTACTACCAATCATGGCAAAGGAACTGACAATGACCTCTGGGGACTTCGTACGATTGACAGACGTCCCATCCTCCGGCCTCGCATCATATTACGCAGGCTCTTATGTAAAACGCGATCCACCTTTTTGCCTCGATTTCGGTATTTCGTTGTCTATCTAAAACATGGCGTAATTTTATATGCTGTTCTTTTATGACTGGTTACACGATGGCTGCTGCTCCTCTATTTGACGGCTGGGGCAGCCTATCACATCGCGGGGGGGGAAGGTAATCTCATTACTCCACGAGTTACGTGTCAGCACACCATTCGGGGTAGATAGTGTACGAAAGTATGGCATGGTTTAACAGTATGATAATTCTATTTTACGCAAAGTTGCCATCCACAATCCATTTTTGTTGCATGCTCTGTTTTTCTCGCAACGATCACCTTCTCTGCATCACAGAACAGCACAAGCAGTTGCTGTTCCATTGGAAATCCTTAGTAGAACCATGGGAGGAAAGGCAGTCCGAAGCGAACCTCAGGAACTGACAGTCTCTGCTGCTGCCCGGGAGATCCTGGAAAAGGCTGGATGGCTGAATTATTTCAGTCGCCTACAAGACTCAAACGAGACAGTGGCATTGGAATTTCTGCAAAACTTGCAGGAGGACTACTCCATAGTGAGAGAAAGGCAGATAGCGATCACTGACGATGTAATTGCGGAAGTCTTAGGACTACCAGCCACCGGACCTGTATGGATGCTGAGGAAAGAAAGACTACAAAAGATTATGGAGATTTTTCAGGATGAAGGCCAAAGCTTGATAGTGAAGGGGAAGGGAGTTCTGCCAGCAACGTTAGGAGAACCCTGGACCGAACTAGCAAGGATAGTACAGAGCTACATTACTTGCGAAGGAAGGAAGGACGTGGTAAGACCACGCCATCTTAAACTCTTAGCTGTTTTGAAAGAAAAATGTTCTGTAAATCTGCCTGCACTTTTAAATTCACTATTGCATGATGCGGCCTGAAGCCTGAAAACGGCACAGCACGTAGAAGCAATTGTTAGCCACCATGGATTGATTCGATTGATAGTAAGCCACAGTCTCACTCAACAGCAGAGCAGCTGGGAGGAGCTCATTGCATCGATTGAGGGGAGATTGGCTGCACCATCCCCAAAACCTAAAACTTCCTCTAGCACACCGGAACGATCAGAGAAACGTAGAGAAGTGGCAGCAGGAAAACGTGTTGCTCCAAAACGTAAGCATTCTTCAAGTACACCGGAGCGACCAGAAAAACTCAGAGAAGTGATAGCAGAAAAACCTGTTGCTTGTACACCTGAAAAACCTGAGAAACCAAGAAAATCAGTCCGGCTAGCTCGAATACGAGGGAGGCTGGAAAAGATTCGGGAAAGCACCAGCCAACCAATTGAGATTATAGACGAACCCCCAGAACCAGAAGGAGGACCTTCCGAAGAAAATGCTGGACAATCTGGGGGCGAGGCTGAGCAAGCTGGAGAAGGAGGTGAGGAGAGAGAAGTGCACTCTGAAATAGGAACAGAAGCTGAACACTCCAAGGCAGTCACCGAGCAGGACAACTGGGAGGAGGAAGTAGTACAGCTAGAAAGCAGCCCGCTGCGAGACCCTGTGGGCGAAGAAGAATTGGCCGCAATCCTGGCCAGTTTGGGGGAATATGGCCAACCCTCCAGCCCAGCAGGTCCTCCCGATGGACCTCCAGAGGAAGACATACCTGAGAATTTACATGCAGAAAAGGAAGGAGAAGAAAACCTGCCCGTTCATGAGGAAGAAAAAAGGGACACCAACCAGGAACAATCTGTTCCCGAGGCACCAGAAGAAACTCTAGATAGAGTAGGAGCAAATTTAAGGGCCAGCCGTAAACCCTCTGCTGAGGCAAGGGAAATCAAGAAATTAAGGACTAAACAGTAGAGGCTGCTGAACACTATAGCCCGGCTCCGACAGCAAATTTGGATTCTGAGAGCCAGTCTGAGGATACGAAGGACCACAAGAAAAAGAAAGAGGACCACTGCAGCAAAATCCCGTAGAACAAGAAGACGAAGGACTTATAGTCGCCCTGTTGGTCGAAACCCAGCTGGAAGACCTGCTGCTGTTCCAATTGTCACTGAAGAACAGATGGCTGTTCCAAATGATGCTGAGGAACAAACTGATGTTCCAATTGTCACTGAAGAGCAGACTGCTGTTCCAAATGATGCTGAGGAAAAAACTGATGTTCCAATTGTCACTGGAGAATAGACTGCTGTCCCAAATGATGTTGAGGAACAGACTGCTGTTCCAATTGACAATGAGGAACAGGCTGTTGTTCCAATTGATAATGAAGGACAGACTGCCGTTCCAATTGGGGCAGAGGGACAGGATGACGTTCCATTAACAGAGGAACCACAACAACCTTTCATTCATGTTAAGAAAGAAAAGGAGAATAAGGAGATCCAAACAGAGGCACCGCCCTCAGGGGTGATCTGGGTTCTGAACTCCAAGCAGTATAACAAAAAGGTTCAGGTAAAACTCCCAGCCTCTACGGCCCTATGGAAAAAGGATCCAAAAACAAGAACCTTACACAAGATGATGAAGCAAGCTCAGCAAGAAGTTGAGCAGTTGAAGGAACAAACAGTCCCCCGGGAGAAATATGAAGAGTTGCAACAGCAACTTCGGGATATTAGTCAGTCCGAGAGCCAGGCCTTCGAAGGCTGGCAAAAGGAGCAAGAAAAGGTTGCAAAGGTAACTCGTCGATTAGATATTGTTGTTAGGCAGATGGACACTGTGTGTTCTTTGTATAATGACGTTCTGGCCTGTAGGGCCCCTGCTAAAAACTATGCTTTATTTTTGCTTGAACGATATTTACGATTAAAGATAAAAGTTGTCAGGGCAGGTGCCCCTATACAAATCAATACTGTTAATGATTTCATAGATTGTTGCAAGCATTATGGAGTTAAGGTTCAAAAATTATTATGTGAATTTTACTTGCATAACCTCGTGCTAGACCAGGAAACTGATTTAAATCCCGACCCTTTTGTTGGGGACTACAATTGCAAGCCTTCGTTTCATTCGGGGTTAATCAGCTAAAATGGCTCAGGGCTTATAACACTTTTTAGAGACAGGAAAATAGCCTAGACTTGTGGGTAAGAGCCGAGCCTAGAGACCCAGTACTGTTATGGAGAGCACATAGGAACCTTATGAGAATCCCGGGTGTTATGGAGACATTAGGACCCATGCACGAGGACC
Organism: Pinus tabuliformis; assembly: GCA_031772625.1. Lineage (NCBI taxonomy): Eukaryota > Viridiplantae > Streptophyta > Pinopsida > Pinales > Pinaceae > Pinus > Pinus tabuliformis. The sequence goes on along the minus strand of CM062818.1, from coordinate 243,264,171 downwards.
TAATCTGCCAAAATCTGGAATACTTTCTGACTATTAAAGACCTTGCCATTGATGCTGCAAAATTCCGATACCAGACTTCGAACCCAAACATCCAGCTCAGGGAACCGTTCAGATATGAAAATTTTGAGCTAGCTGCCAGCCGATTGAACCTTTATGGCGAGCGTATTCTGCAAGCAGGGCCATCCTGGTTAGGGTATCGATTTCGTAGTCCAATCATTTGGCACCCTGCACCTAGATATCAGGCCTTGTATGAAATGTCTGAAGGTCAAACAAATCAGTTCTTTGATGATCTAGTTGCTCATCACGGTTGTAGGCCTCCACACGAGGTTCCCTCTCCAGCCTATTCTCTTACCGCCTTGCATGTCAACTATAATGTTTTCATGAGGGCATGAAACAGGGTAAGCAGGGGGGTGTGTGGAGCACTGGAAAGGTATGTTTTTGACGAACAATTTAGTGACTTTTCAGTAACAATTGTAACCCTTTCTGCATAATGAACTTAAAGAAATAAAGAGTTTTAATAGAATGTGTGAGAATTAGTATGGAAAGCTTAATCGCTGATAATTGTTATTTTTCCATGCAGGAAAGGGTGGAAACGAAGGACTGTCGTTCGAAAGGAAAAGACAAAGGAGGAATAACTGTTGTCCCTTTAGAAGGGAACCGGATGCGAATGAGATCGAACAGATCGAAGCAGAACGACCCTGGAAAGAAAGAAGGGTTATCAATTCGGCGGAACAGGGGAAGAAAAGTAAAGGATTAACGGCTTGGCGAATCCCTCAGGATCTTTGATCCTGAGGGATCGCTATTTTGCTTATTTTTGCTACCTAGATACCTCCGTCGTTACTTTTATAAAAAGGGACAGCATCGTTAAGCAAAGGGACCTCTTTTTCGTATATGTAACTGTGAATTTCAGATTCAACTTTGATCATCGACTCTCACTAAAACTTGTTCTGCTGTACATTTGTTGATGCATTAATACAAAAGACTTGGTGTTTATTTCATCTCTGCGTCTGGAGTAATCTAAGGCGGTGTACCATTGGAAGCTAAGGGCCCGGCTCCGAAGGACACTTGCTTTTGTATCATTATAATTTGGTTTCTGTGTGGTTTGTTTATCTTTATAATTTGGTAATCTGACATGTTTTTCATATGCTACTCCATGCTCTGTTACGATTAATTCATTAATGGTTTCTTTCAAGAGATTTATGTAGTGACTCTGCATCGTATGAGTGAATCTTTTCAGAGTTGATTGCATGTTAACAATCTAAGCCAATTGTTTCTGTTACAGAGCCTTCATATTAAATATTGTTGTATTGGATTCATTTGAAATCTCAATTATTGGAATCCGGAAGTAATGTTATTCTATTTGGAAGCATAGTCATATTCGCGTTAATCATCTGATTACTATATTAAGCGTATTGTGTATATATGGTTGATGATTGCTGTTCCATAATTTAATTATGAATACTGTTTCATAAAGTATAATCCATTGAAGTTGTTGTTATTTTATTACAGAGTGTGAGTTTGATTTAATAGAACAAGTTTAGTTCGGACTCGCGAGGTTTAGTTCCATTTATTGCTATTCCATTTACTACTGTTCCATTTCAGATTTGCTGTTCCATTTCCTGTTTGCTGTTCCATTTTACTTTCTGCCGTTCCATTTACTTGCATTTGCTGTCTTGGTGTGAGAGAAGGTCTAAGGCTGTAGAGAGCCTCAGCAGTCGCTACCTAGCTCCCAGACCTATGGTCCATGCTCTAATTTCCTTTCCATCAGTTTCTAGAGGGATGGGTTATCGCTTCCGTACCCTTGACTGATAAGCTGCTTTGTGTGATTTTATTCTTTTAGAACAACTTAGTCATAAGTTTAGCATCCGTTTACTCTTGTATTCTCTAGACACTGTACTACTAAGCATTACTCTGACGAATAGACTTGGATTGAGTTACTCTTTGCAATAACAAAGCGTTCCCGGATTGACTTATTAATGTGGCATAACTAGAGGTGAAAGAGACCCTTGTTACAGCTCTACACCCTTCCTCCATTGCATCTATGACTTCTCTCTCCTGATCTCTCTAGCCACCAAACCCAAACGAGTGGAGAGAGATCTTAGGAGAAGTGTCTGTGAAAAATGACTTGAAGACCTCTTCTATTTATAATGAAATGTTGACGATAAGTTGGGGTAATTTGGTTGTTGGCCGACCTTGACAAATTTTCTAGTAACACAAATAAATTCATATATCCATGAATACATGTCGGAATTGGATGATCTTTAGATCAAAACTACACCTCTCGATGAGAGGAATCCAAGAAAAATATAAGCTACCATAAATAAGAAGACCCACATGGATTTTGGCCCTAGTTTCCAATTTTAACAATTAAGCCATCCACCAATGTTTATGGCCAACCCCACCTGTATCATTATTTCCAAAGGAGTCAATATTGGTGCAAGTGTAATGTCCCTCTCTGAATGATCACACCAAGGGAAAAAAAAAAATATAAAAAAACACTAGTGGAATTTTGATGATAAAAGAGAGATGAAGCTTACTCTTTTTTATGATAAAAGAGAGATGAAGCTCACTCTTTGGGCATGCACGATCATTTGCTCATAATAATTTGGAGAGCTCTTGTGGCTTTTGAGTGCTAATGGTGAAACCCTTGAATGAATTAGTTTTGGTGGTGAAACAAATCCACCCTAGTTGATCAGAAAAAGGAAGACCACTCAGATATTTCACTGGTATTTATTGCTAAAGATTCATCTCATTTCCAGGTCATTGGTACCACCAGAGACCGTGGGATTTTTGGAGGTCATATTTTCCATCTGTAGTTCGTGTAGGAAAAAGGGGGTTGATTCACTCATTTCCAGACTTTGGGATCACTTGAGGAGGTTGTACCAGTTATTATCAGTAAGTTGAAGGTATTTTTTGTGGGTAGTTTCACCCAGATTTTCGCTGACCTATCCAACACCAATTTTTTCTTAGAAGTTTAGGCCATCATTTTCCAAGTCGTGGCATCAAAATGGAGGGTCAAACTAGCCATCAAATATGCTCCAGTATAGTAATTCACAACATGTTCTTTGCTTAGGTTAGATACTTCATTCAACCATATGCCCATTAATCCATTTACCAATCACATTAGACATTATATAATAGTAACTGACGAAAGAACATAAATGATAGATGCAGAAGACAATCCAAGACAAAAAAAACATGAGAATGTGGCTCAAGCCAGGGAAAAACCCCAAGATGGGGAAGACCCTTGATAAAATATTCTTATTATTATCATCAAATGTTCAACAGAGAAAGAGAGAGAGCAGAATGATATAAAATAACTTGCCAATATGAAGATTAGGCATCACTGCTCTTAGATCCATTCAATCTTGTAACCTGGGCAGTCTAGTCATAGAGGACAAATCATATTGTTGTAGAAGATCAGTTTGGTTAGGGCAACAACAGTCCTCTACTTTCTAAGTTGTCTGATCCAAAAATCCACCTTTCTATTGCGGCCTTCCTTATTTCACATGATGCTCCCTTTCACTAGCTTAAGGAGCTAGTTTATGACCACATTAAGGTCACCATTGATATTATCTGTGTGGTTCTAGATTAGGGTTTCTGAAGCATGTTGCTCCAACCCTTGAATATATGCAAACAATGTGACCTTTTTCTTCTTACAAGGGCTCTATTGTTTGTATTAGTCCTAGCATGTTTTTAAGTTTCCATGTCATCCTCAACAAGCACTCGAATACTATCATATAAGGTCAATGGATTTGAGTTGTATTTCAGCTTCCTCGGCAAGTGATTCAAGGCTTGTGGTCAAGCTGTGAGAATATCTTCTAGCTGCGGCCAAACTATAGGAAGAAGTCCCATACAAAACAAGTCACAACCCATATATAAGATTCTCCTTAACCATAGTGAATCACTACTTCCAAACTTAGGCCTATTATGACAAAGCCCTAACCAAAACAATCCCAACCATAACCAGAATTTATCCTCCTTAATCTTCACTGTGAGCGAGATATATTTTTCTTTTGATTGATGTGTCCCAAATGAGAGATAATTCTCCTCTATATATACAGTTTAGTGGAGTTGAGTGGACGTGAATTTTTATCTTCTTAAGTCGACATATAGCTGAGGCTGACCTAAATAATTTACATGAGAAACATAAATTCAAAATTCCACTTCTACTTATCCAAATTTGACAATCTTTAGATCGATTTTGGTCGTCTTGAAAAGAGGAATTCAATGCCACATTATCTTCACCAAAGGAGCCGTTCAAAGTGGAATTTGGCCCTAGTTTTCATTTTTAACAAAGATAACCATCAATATTTTTTTCTAGCACTTTGGGCTGAATTCACAATAGTATGCTAAAAAGTGGCATTTCAATGTCTGGAAATTAGGATATATAAATGTGAGATATATACTCTACACCTTTGTGTTATCTCCTTTTCAAATCTAAGTTTTTTTAGGCTACATGTTAATTGTTTGAGCTTTGAAATTTGAAGAAATCCTTGAATTGACTTCGTAAATACTCGAATGAATGAACTTCGTCAGGCAGTGGCACCATAAATTGTGTTACTTCAAATATTTGACTTCCATATTTTCACAAAATACAATGTCCTCAATAAATACTTATGTTTAGGATTATATATCCATTGGAGCAATTCATTTTTTTACTATAATCCTGATGTTTACAAGCTTTAGATGACGTTTTTCATCAATTGCTCATAGAATATGAAAAAATAAATGATTCTCAAAATGTGGCAAAAATTACATTTCTCATGATTTTCTTTTATTTCTCATGACAAGATAATCATGTTGCAGGAACGAGTTATCGTACAGTCTGTTTCAATTTGTGGATTTTTTTCCTCCCATTTTTTTACAAGGATGTAGATTTCATTTTCATGTTGATGGTTTTTGCATGTTATCTAGCCCCAAATGTTGGTAATAGAGTGGATATTGAGAAGTAGTCATGGACACAGACTCTATCAGAGGTTAATGTTACAATACCACTTCCACCTAGCATCAGAAAAAGCTTAATGGTCTGTGACATAAAGAAGAGTTGTTTAATGAGAGGGTTGAAAGGGAAACCTCATGTCTTAGTTGTAAGTCATTTATTTGCATTTCTTAGATGTAAGTTATCTGTTTGATTTTGAGCTTTATCAAATCAATTATTTCAATAATCCAACATTTGTGGCTTGTATTTCTCACCCAATGTTAGTTACTTGACATGGTTAATATAACATTGAATTCTAGGCCAATTTTATTTTAAGTCAGGGATTTTATTGATTAAAAGGATGTTCATATTTTGATTGGTTTACTTGGAGCTTGATTTTAAAAAATTTTGTAAATTCCACATGGATGTTATATTTTCAGGGTGAGCTCTTTTCACCAGTAAGGTCATATGAGTCCTAGAACATAGGTATACAACAAGTGCATCTTTGGCCTTTGTTGTGTATATGTTATTCTTTATATAATTGATGGATGGTTATTGATTGATGTAAAACAGAGGATGGGAAGGTCCAACCAATTCTCTTTGGAAAAACAAAATCAAATGGAATGGTAGAATTTTGTTTTAAAGGGTGAGCCAAAAATCAGTACTTGAAAGGTAGAACTTGAGAATAGCAAGCTATCTAATATGGATCTAGAGACACAACAGACCGTGGAAAAAAAATGATGGTATTGACAAGTCTTCCCTGCAAATAAGCTCTAACTGTTAGACCACTGCCCAAATTTCAGTTATCTGCAATGGAAATAATGACTCTAGATTTATTTGTATGAATAAAAACTTTGGCCATTGTCTTGTTCATTTCTAGTTTGTTGTTAAACTAATTAAAGCTTTGATGACAAACATATAGTTTTCAAAGCTTTTTTCTAAATTTATTTTCTTGAGCAAATTTGTCTTTTTACTTTATGTACTGTAGATTGCTACTGTGTGACATATGCTATGATATAATTGCCTGGATAAATGGACAGAAGTTTTGTACAATGTAGTCTTTTTTAAATATAAAGAAACAAAATTTCCAAATACAAAGTTTATTAATTAAGAACATTTTTTAGACTTCTTAGCTAAGTTATGATTATATTTCGGTAGGGGATTGTACATTGATATTGTGTTGTCTCTTTGGTTTTTGTCAGGTAACAATGGTTAATAAGGAATGTGTTCTTAAGTAGCAAACACACATCGTATTCTACTATCGACATGGATCTCCATGGTTTTCAAGCATGGAAACAAAAACGCAAATGTCAGTGGGATCTCCAAAGTTTGTGTTGGATGAATTTAATACTAGTGATGATTTGATTCCTTGTCAGATAAAGAATGTCACAAGTCAAATTCAAATAAACAGAAGTAGTTCAAAAATGAAGGTGAAGCTATTGCTTTTTGTCCAAGTCAATTTTTTTTATTTGTTGGTTGCTGTCATGTTTTGAGTGAAGACTTGTGAAATTCCAAATTGCATGTTGGTTTATGTGAAGGGGAAATATATATATATATTATCACATGTCATTCATGGTCTCCGGAGATCCGTGTTACATTTTCACAAAAGTTTAGATATCATTCAGATATCTAAACACCAAAAAACAACAACATTGATATTTTTCTTTCACTCAATCTATAACATATTGCATATGTCTTCATCAATGCTCTTCTTTCATATGCTATCCACTTATGACATTTCCTTTGCAATATTTGGTGCATTTGTTATTTATAGGTCATTTATAGGTTATAAATGTCTTTAGAGTTTCACTTCTAATTGAGTATTCAACTAAACATATTGATTCACTTATATATAACTGTTTTTCCCTTCACCCACTTTTCATAACTTCGATAGCCATTAGGTAGGGACCTGCAGCTTCGATGTTGCTTTTCTTGTTTAGTAAAATATTGTTGAGAAGTTAATTTATTGAAAGGTGTAGAATTTACAATTTATGAAGTTTCAAGTCTAATTCTATAAAGGGTGCTAGCTCAATGGAAGAGCACCTGCTTTACAAGAAGGAGGTTGGTGGTTCGATTCCATCATGCCCTGACATCCATATGGAATGACGACGATCAATTTTTGGTGATGGAGGCTATTTTGACCATCACCAATGAGCATTAGTGAAATTTTTTGACCCTCACCAAAATATGAAATGGTGACGTCAACGAACATCACCATATATACACATCAATAGTGACAACCTTTAAAGGTCTGTAACCATAAATCGTTGTTGTTACTATGAAATGGTGAAGGTCGATGTCCATCATTATAGTCATTATTTGTGATGGACCTTGAATGTCACCACAACACCTATACTTCTGCCAATGCAGCTTTTGGTGATGGTCAATGAACGTCACCATATATATGCACCAATAGTGATGACCATGAAAGATCCATCACAATAAATCGTTGTTGTTCATATGAAATGGTGATGATAACTATCCATCATTATAATCAATATTCATGATGGACCTTGAATGTCACCATAACACCTATACTTTTGGCGACCTCACCTTTGATGACGTTTAGTTTTTAGTGACCAGGGCTATGGTCCGTCACCATTTCTCATATGAAATGGTGACGGTCGCTATCCGTCATTATAAATCATTATTGGTGATGGAATTTTAATGTCACTACAACACCTATACTTTTGGTGATGCCACTTTTTGGTGATGTTCAAGTTTTGGTGACGGAGGCTATGGTTTGTCACCATTGCTCATATGAAATGGTTATGGTCTCTATCCATCATTATAAATCATTATTGGTGATGGACTTTGAATGCCACCATAACACCTATACTTTTGGCGACGCCACCTTTGGTGACGAAGGCTCTTTTGACCGTCACCAATGAGCTTATGCTAACATTTTTCGCTCCCTCACCAATGTCCTTTTTTCTTGTAGTGAGCACAATTCCCACCAAACTTGTCCTCCAAAGAAAAGAGCAAGATAGTCAGGAAAAGCACCCCCTTCACTTGGATTGGGGGCAATCTTTCCAAACTTCACCCAGATCAAATCTTGAGAAGGTGTGTCAGGGAAGAGGAAGTCTTTGACATCCTTTTGACATTTCATGATGGGCCTTGTGGAGGTCACTTTGCAGCAAAGTGGATAGCATTCAAAGTGTTACAATCAAGCTATTTTTGGCCCACTCTTCATCAGGATGTGAAAAAATACACTAGCCAGTGTGATCGATGCTAAAGGATGGGAAGGCCTACTCCAAAAGATGAAATGTCTCTGCAACCTCAAATGAAGTTCGAGCCATTTGACAGGTGGGGCATGGCCTTCATTGGGCCTATTGACCTCCTTCAAATAAAAAACAGTTCATTATTGTATGCACTAATTATTTGACTAAGTGGGCTGAAACCAAGGCAATTAAGGCAGCAACAGAAGAGAAAGTGGCTAAGTTCCTAAGGGAGAATGTATTCTACAAATTTAGGTACCCTAGAGAGTTGATCCCAAACCAAGGCAGCCAATTTACCTCCAACATGATCGAAGACTTGCTCAGCCATCACAAGATCAAGCATAGGACCTCCACTCCCTATCATCCACAAGTTAATGGGTAAGTGGAGGTGGACAACAGAGCACTGGAGGGCATCTTAACCAAGGTGTTGAGCAGCAACAGGAAGGATTGGGCAGAAAGGCTACTTAAGGCCACCTGGGCCTATAATACCTCATGGAATACCACCACTAGATTCCCGCCCTATGAGCTGGTTTATTGGTAAAAGGCCCTGTTGTCCATTGAATTTGAATATAACACATTAAGGATGGCAGCCCATCTAGATTTAGATCTTAGTAGTGCACAGAAAGAGAGATTGTTCCAATTGAATGGTTTGGATGAATTCAGAATGAAAGCCCTCCTACATACAAAGGTAGTTCAACTTCAGAGGAAGATCTGGCATGATAAAAATATCAAGGAGAAGTAATTTCAGGAAGGCAATTGGGCATTGTTATGTGATTCTAAGTATAAGGACTTCAAGGGAAAGTTAAGGACAAGATGGCTCGGACCTTGTGTTGTGGAGAGATTCCATGATAATGGTTCAGTGCAAATCAGAACCATAGATGAAGAAGCCATTCCTTTACTTGTTAATGGACACAGATTGAAAATTTACAAGATACCTTTATCAAAACAAGAGTTCGTTGATAATATCAATAAAATAGTGATGATAGTGGAGCAAGTTCCAGCTCCTCCCTCATCAAATCACTGAGGAAAAAGAAAAAAGAATAAAGACTTAGGTGAAAACCTCCATGAGGTTCCTGAGTCCCATCCTTGGGTTGAAAACCTCTTGAGGCGGCCCAGTGATGACAAACAAAAAAAAACAAAAACAAAAACAAAAGGAGAATAAGAAGGTCCCTGGGTGAAAGCCTTCCTTGAGGTTCCTGGGGCAAACAACTAGGGCGAAAACCACTCTGAGGCAGCCTAGTTGTTTTTCAAATATATATATATATATATATATATATATATATATATATGTAGGTGGGCGAGAAGGATAGTTAAGGAGCAAAAGAGGATCCCAAGGAGACCCCTACCACTCACATACTCATTTTTTCACTCCTCACCATGCATCCCTCCATCATTTTTGTCACTTTTCCACTCCATTGCTTTGATTTATACAAATACTGTGTGTTCTACAAGATCCCCTATATTCCTACAGGATCCCCTAAAAACAGGATCCCTTGAAAACCTACAGGATGATCCTGTAGGAATTACAGTGACCCAGAAATCCTATAGGAAGTAATCCGAAGGAAAATGATGGACTTGTTAGGTCCCAAAAATCCACCCTCTCCATGATCTAGCACCTCACCTCATCCACCAGCATCATCCCTACACTCATCATTCAAAGAGAACAGATCAGTTTCAACATTTTTTTCAGTATTCAAAGAAAAAAATGGAAACAAATAGGAGTAAAGAGCATCACCTAAGTATCCTTTACTCTCCACACTCCCACTCCTTCTTTCCATCCATGTCACCATCCTCACAGCCCCAGCAAGCAAAATGATTAAATAATTTTTAGGGAGAAGTAGCTACAGGACATCCTATAGGAAATCATGTAGCAGCATATCCCACAGAATGCCAATCACACCAGCAACAAGTCTTCACCAGTATGATCCAGGAGCTCCAAAGCAACAACATCAGATCTTCAACCACAAATACCTACAAAAACAGAGAAACCATTAGCAGATAACAAGAAGAGGAAGAAGAATGGCATGCAGCAAATATACACAACAGCACCTCTAGTCTTCAATAACTACAACATAGCATTGAAACCACAGGTAAGTATCCTACTCGCTCTCTCATATGCATCGTGTAGTCGAAAATTGTAAGGGTTACAAGATAGTTGGTTTATAAGTGAAAAGGTGGCCAGTTAACTTGGCCACCTTCATTCAGTTAACACGTGCATAATCAGGTGTCCTCTCACACATGGCTGCAGTCAACTGAAAGACAGAGAAGTAGTAGGACAAAAAGTTGTTAAACTATGGATCTACGAGGTGGGAGCTGATTACAAGGAGTGGGAAATGATGAGGTGGTAATGGGGACCAGCGGTCCAAAAATGGCAATGTACCTTTGCTGCCAACACACCACCTCACCCTAAATCACCATAAGAGAAAATAAAACATCATTCCCATGCGTTCACGCATTTCACCTCCTCAAAACTCCCTCACTTTAGTCGCTCTCATAACCCAGGCCACCCATCGGAAACAAAGATCCATCGTTCACTCCACAGGAATTCCTACAGAAGCATGCACAGGAATTCCTACAAGATACAGTCTACAGGATTGGTAGAGAAGAGTTCAGAAGGGATATCACGGAGTTGGCCATTGCAACCAGTCTAAAGAGGTAGGCTCTAAAATGACTTTCCCCCCTGGAAGTAAATGAACCAAGGATACTCTAAATTTGAGTGAATTTAGCAACTTTGTAAAGGGAATTAAATACACAATCATCTATGTTTTACTCCTGCATTTGAAAAAGTTGTTTCAACCCTCTCCTTTTCTCCTCAAGCTTCACCACCAAGATGATAGGAGGGTTTAATAGGAGAGAGACCACAAACATTGTGAGAATCCGACAACACCTCAAAGTGCTCGAAATCTTCACAAGACATAATTGGATGGGGTTTTTTGAAAAATTCATAGGGTATGATGATGAGGTGGCTCAATAATTTGCTCTCTCCCTCACTCCACACACCAGAATACATGCCACTATTGTAATAAGGGGCCTCACTATAGATATCACCCCTGATCTCATCAGTAGGGTCATCACACTTCCCCTAGGAGTCCCATGGAGAAAAGAAGATAGAGGAGATAGCTAGGTTTCCAAAAGAAAATTCTTTTTAGAATGTGAGGAACCCACTGAGGACAAAAATGGAGTAAGGAGGGAAAGTTTGACATATCCATGGAGTGAGGTAGGCTACCAACTAATCAAATACATCTCATGTGAGGGTAGATGGATATCATTTCAGGAACCTTGAAGAATTAATATTTGGAGTAGAAACACCCCCTCACCAAAGGCTCAACATACCATATTTCTTGCTTCAATCACTCATAGACTCAAGCATCAAAGTAAAGGAGGGGAATTCCCAACAACTAGCTCACCATGGGTTGATTAGGATCCTCATTGAAGATACCCTACAAAACCTCAAAACCCCTATAACATGGTCAGTTTTCATAGACATGCCAGCATAGGATGACATCAAAGCTCTCACTTATGATGTTAGTCCTGCTGTCAGTGAAGAGGAAGTAAAACAAGAAGAGGAAGATACAGAAGGAGATGAGGATGAGATGGATGAAGAAGGAAATGACATAGAGGAATAGGATGAAGATGGAGAAGAAGAGGAAGAAGATAAGGAGGATGATGAAGAAACAGAGGATGAAATTAAGGATGAAAGTGATAGAGATGATGAAGATCTACAAGAAGAAGAAGACAGGAAAGACAAAGAGGAAGAAGGAAATAAAACAAATGGGATATAACACAAGGAGGAGTCACCTAGGGTGTTTCCAGAGGCCACTGAGAGAGAGGCAGTAGTTGCCCTCACTGTTCTCAGAACCCCAATCAAGAAAAAGAAAAAAGGCAGAGGCAAACCCCACTATATTTTAGGGCAAGAAAGAGTACAAGAATAAGACAGGGGAAGCCTTAAACATCAACCAAAATTCCTATTGAGATTGAAGATTCCCCTACACAAAAAGACAAAATTCCTTCCCCTAAGTCCCCTATCACCTATGTAAGGAGGCCTACTACTAGATCAAATTCCTCAAAGGGTAAGGCAATCCTACAGGATCCACAGCAAAATCTATAAGAAGCAAAAACAGTCCTACAGGATACTCTGTTGAATCTACAGGAGGCACAGAAATTGGAAAGAAAGGTAGGGGAGCAGTAAGAAGCTAAAGAGGAGGACCCAGAGACAAAAGAACCCAGCCCCCAACATAACCTAGACTCATATTACTAGTTTATTGAAGGAGGCAGGGTCATACCTCACAAATTTTCCATCCCATTGTTCTTCGAGCTTGAGAAGGAGAGAGCCAGAACTCACCAATGGATGTAGATCTCCAAATCGAAGGGGGTAGAAGACATTGGCACATGGAGGAGAAAATCAAAGAAATGGGCAGAGAACTAAGTGGATTAAGGGACAGAGAATCTATAATGAGAAATCAACTAGAGACAGAAAATGCATGGCTGAGGGGACAACTACAGGAAAGAGAGAACCAACTAGCATGTATGGCTAGCCTCTCCTTGGAGGCAATCCAATGTAGGATGCCAACTAAATCCTATGCTCTCTACCTCAAAGAACAATGGTTGTAGTTTCAAATTAAGACACTAGCACAGAGGGGAACCATGCCATTTCAGGATTACAGGCAGTTTATTGATCTTTGTGACCAAAGTACACTAGAGGATAGGGCCAAAATGGCTTAGTTTTATTTACACAAGATGGCCCTCACAAACATGAATGTATGGGACCCTAATGCCAAGCTAGGAGATCTACAATTAATGGCTTTGGCATCATGGATGAACCATGAGGAGTCAAGGGCTGCAGAGATGAAAGGGTTATTGGAAAGAGAGAAAACTGAACCTCTTTTGATCAAAGCTGAACAATCAACTCCCATGGCCCTCATCAGTACCCATAATTTGATTGCAAATGACCCTCAACTGGCACCTAGATATCTTGCTGCCCAAGAGCAAGAAATTTCACATTTTGAGGACATGTTTAGGCTGCTAGGAGATGATAGTATACATGCTTGCCTAAGAAGATGGAACACACTGCCATACAGCCTAAAGATAAGAGAATATCACTCCCCTCAAAGGTTAAGAGAGGCACTCAATAGGACACCTTTGCATACGAAATCTATGCAATGGTTGAAGGTCAATTGGATAGGCCTAAAACTCAGTCCACCACTACTCTTAGGGATGCTAGAAGGGAGAAAATAAGAAGAAGAAAAGAGGCAATGGGAAGAGGTAGAAAAGAAAGTAGGCTTCTATGAACAAGAAGAGGAGACCACAGCAGAGGTGTGGGATGTTAGAGAGGCTACTAGAGCCATGAAGGATATGGATATTGACTAAGTTGCTCATAGGATGAGCAACACTTTCAGTAGGGGGTGATGATGAGCCTCATCATTGGTAATTATATGGGCCTTAATTCACCTGCTAGCTTAGTCAAACCGACTATTCTCATAACTTATTGCATACTTTTGATTATATTTTGTTTATGAGATGAGTTAGAGTTGGATATTTTGCTTTGTGGTCTAATGTGCATTTAATGCAGGATTAAAGGAGAAAATCAAGGAATTTTGGCAAAGACAAAGGTCAAAACTTGAAGGGGACAAGGGAGAGAGATTATAGGAGGTAAATCCTCCTCATTTACTACCCCTCCATTCTAATATTCCTTCATCATCTCGGAGTGCAAATAGCCAAATCATGAGGAATAAAAGGCAGTCAAGCCAGTGAAAGACATAGCACCAGTTTATCTCGAGTTTGGGAGCCGAGCCTCCCTAATTTTAAGGAAGTCATTGAATAATTCAAATGTATAAGTGTTGTGGGAAAATTTAGTGTCTTTTCGAATGACTAACCCCTAGACCTAGTAGCAAGTCTAGAACAACAGTTAAAGTAATTCTATTGCCTTTCCTATAGCTAACAGATAAAAGAACGAGGAGAAAAAGTACCAACATGGATCTCTCGCTCGATCCCTCTTCCCTTTAACCTCTTTTGCCACTCCCTTCTATACTTAACTCGCTTGAAAGGTACCTGCACACAAGCCGAGACAAAAAAACCATCAAAGCATACATATCGATCTGTTAACTAAACACATTATAGAATCGAAAATACAATGTACATTTCATAACACATGAATGGAAAAAGCAAAGAAATCTTTATTGATAGAAAGGAAGATTACAACCCATGTAGATGCATGTCCAATTCAGCATCATCCTCCCAGCTTCAAACCCTTCTCTCCTCATGGAAACAACAATTTGACATGATAACATTACTCTCTCTACTAATCTCATCCAAGCAGCATTTCCTTAGCTCAAGAAGTTCCAACCTTGACCAACCAATGAGAGCTTGGTCCTTTTATAGCGGAAACGAGGAGGTTTGGCCATTAATGGCCCTCATGAATGCTTTTCCATATCTGGGAAGTAGTTCCATGGAGGAAGGGATAATGGATTAAGGTTCATTCATCTCCTTCCTCAACCAAAAGCGAGCCTTATCCCTCCAGAAACATCTAGAAGCATCCATTGGATGAGGAATCCAATGGATTCATTCAAAAAATTCGATGGATCTCGCCCATCGCAGGTGATACAAAGGCCAAGTGCTATGCATAGCACCCTGACAGTGTAGTGCCTGCCATTCATTTCCATCCAGATAGAAGGCTACCTGCAATGGTCTCTTTAGGGACATTTTTTGGATGAATGGTGTCATGAAACTCTTGGGAAGAAACCATGATGTAGGTTAAATTCGTTAGGGAATGACAACAACTGAATTAGGGGTTGATGGACCCTAATATCATTGATATGGAAGTTGTGGTTGATGTGCCCAAATTTTCCTATAACAGATGCCCCCTAAAGCATCAATTCGAAAATAACCATGTCGAGTGAGGTGCTTTACCACTTTGGAGAGGAGGTTTCGAACCAAAAGGTGACCTGCATTAGTTACAATACATATATCATGATACTTTGCTTTTTTCTCATAATTTTGTTGAGGGAATGCATACCCATGCTCAGCTTTTATCAAATTTCATTACATGTACAAATATAGTCTTCTACAGATATAGACCCATGAATGGTTGACCATGATTATAAGGCCATTATACATTTGATATTGTACTCCTTAATATATCGCATCCCAGATTGATGAAACTAGATCCGGGGTCTTCAATCTCATCCTATCTTTCACTCAAGTACAAGTCTGACCATGTGAATAGATGATCTGAAGTCGAACATGGAGAGACATCGTCTGATTACCGGCCAATGATGTAAGTTGTTAACAGACGCGAGAGGAATCACTGATAATTATAATGACCCTCAAGGTACTGCAGTACATTCCGCGTGGTGTGAATAAATGATTTGATGTCGAACACCAAATGAAGTCTTTTGGTCAAAGGCCAATGATTTCAACCTATCGTCAGAAGCGAGAAACCTATCATTGATGTATGCAAGCCTCAAGGTACTGAAGGGGTGTTTCTAAGTCAACTTCTTGGATGATGTTATGATGTCGATAAGAAGCGACTCATTGCAAGTGGGCCTTGATGTATCCCCCATCAACGACACAAAACAAGGTAAATGATTTCTGAGATGAAACATTGAATGATGACACAAGGTTCAGGAATGGCGGGCATGAAAACGAAGGTTTACTATATTACAAAGAATGAGGTTTTTAAACTGAATGACTTCTCTTGAAAATATCAGCGACACTGAGGTGAATTGGTAGCATTGACCCAAAACAAAGTGATGTATGGTATGATATACCAATGACATGATAACCATCAAGTTGAATGACCCAACCCATATAGTCACAGAGATGAAGTGAAAGTGTCATGCTCAAGAGCGACCAGCTACCATAAAGTGTTCCCAGCTTTTTCCCATTTTTCCCCAGTCATTTCTGACCAGTACCTCTTTATTTTTTTATCAAGCTTGAGGAGGATAACATATGCTTGTTGTATAATTCCACCCTTCGAGTGAATCCATTGTTATTTGATGTTTTAACAAGTCTAGCGAAGGTGAAACTCGGTCTTGTCTAGATGGACAAGTTTGTCACTATTTGATGCTTTTAACAAGTTTAACGACAAAGATAACTCGATCCTATTCACATTTAGAGAGTATGAAAAGGTACAAAAAGAAAACTCCACAAGTTCTTTTTCATAAATTTGTCTCTCAAGTCCGAAAAAGCATAAAATAATACAAGAGAGAACCTATTGATCATGTTTGACCAATGAGTACCTTTTTCGTAGTTAATCTATCCCAGCTCGAAGAAGGGGTAAAACTATACTGAGTAGATATCAATTATAATCCGTTAACGAGCTAGAAACGAAAAGTGCTCGGCAATGTTTTCATGTTTAGTGAGTCTGAAAAGAGCTTAAAGAGGACTCCATTTTGAGGACCGAGTGGTGTCTAGGGTAGCAACTGGTTCTGGTGATGTTGGAACTTCTCAAAACATGTTGATTTATGTCAAGAGGCTAGCTAATAAGACCACTCATTGCAACTATTCCTCAAAAAAGGGTAAAACAACCAAGTGAAAGCGTATGATCAGCCAAAGGGATGGTGTTGATGGGATGAAAAAAACCAAGGCTCATATGATGAAAAGGATGATAGAATGGCAATCACAAGGGTTAAACTAGAATGGGTTCATTTTTGCACAAGCTTGAACCATAGGGAACTATGCTTGGATTCGGTTTCATGTTTACACAAGCTTGAAACGAACAAACTATGCTTGGCTTCAGTTTCATTTTCACACAAGCTTGAAATGAAAAACTATGCTTGAATTCAGTTTACATGCCCCCAGCATGATGAAAGGGAGAGTCTCCTGTAACCAAATGGAAGTCATTGCGGTGAAGCAGGACGGTTACCCAACACCTCTTTGGCTTCGTCCAGATAGAAAAAGGTGAATGGGGTGATTCCCTTCACATAACCTACAGGGAAACTTAACTTTACCAGTTGGTACATGCCCCCAAAGCTTCATTACATTCACCTAAGTAGACTACTCGTGGCTATCAAGTGGATGGAATGAAGGTTCTTTTACGAGATCAAGTGAAAGGCTCGACTGTGATTTTACAAGATCTAATCAAAGACTTGAATTGGAACTTTGCTCTAGGGGACCTTGTTTCATTTTTTAATGAGCTTGACACAAGGCAAGGAACTCTACTCGTATTCCTTGTTTCATTTTTTAACGAGATTGACACAAGACAAGGAACTATGCTCATGGACCTATTTCATTTTTTAACGAGGTTGACATAGTAAAAGAACTATCCTCATACACCCTTTTTTCATTTTGTAACGAGGTTGACACAAGACAAGGAACTGTCCTCGAACCCCTTGTTTCATTTTTAACAAGGTTGACACAAGACAACGAACTATCCTCAAACACGTTTTTCATTTTTTAACGAGGTTGATACAAGACAACGAACTATCCTCGGGACCTATTTCGTTTTTTAATGAGGTTGACATAGTAAAAGAACTATCCTCATATTCCTTATTTCATTTTTTAACAAGGTTGACACAAGAAAACGAACTATCCTCAGAGACCCTTGTTTCATTTTTTTAACGAGGTTGACACAAGAAAACAAACTATCCTCGGACTCCTTGTTTCATTTTTTAACAAGGTTGACACAAGACAATGAACTTTCCTCGGACTCCTTATTTCATTTTTTAACGAGGTTGACATAAGACCAGGAACTATCCTCAAAGACTTGTTTCAATTTCTAACAAGGTTCACACAGTAAAAGAACTATCCTCGAACCCTTAATCACAACTCATAAGTGGTCATGAAGGAGGGATCTAGTTCCAATGCCCCCAGTACATGATGTACAACATCACTGAATTGATCATCAGTTGATGTAGGTATGGAATAGGTTGCCACATAATTAACCCGTGGTGGGGATGATACCATTGGTATAAAAGGGCCATTTAGGGAAGATGGTCGACTAGGAGCTATATTTTTACTAGGAAATGAAAGTTGGTCAACGGTGACAATTTTGCCTTCATGCGGGAAACACATCACTTGAAAGAGTGTTGAAACAATAGCTCCAATTCCATAAACATAGTCACGCCCAAGAAGTAAACTGTATTCTAAAGGGCCTGGGACTACCATCACGTTCAGATAAAAGGTTTTCTCTCCCAAAGTAATAGGTAACTGAGGGAGGATCCCTAATGGTTGACTGGTTCCTCTGTTAAAACCCAACAGATTTTGTGTAACAGGCACAAGTGGTGGCAAACTAAGCGCTTACCAAGCAGTTGAGGAAAGGATACTCACTGATGTACCTTCATCTATAATAGTGCCCGATATAATCATATTACAAACTTGTACTATGATTTGGAAAGGCACATAAGAAGGAAGGCAGAATGCTGCCAATCAATTCCAATCAAAGGAAGTGACTAGACTACTTGGAGGGGGGGCCGTAGAAAAGGAAGGATTGACCCCTTGAGTTACGGGAACTGGAGGATTTTCCTCTTATCTTGATGGAATAGGAGTATTTCCCCCAAGCTCATTTGAATCCGAAGAAACAAAAAGAACTTGAGTGGTATCATTTTCACTATCTTCGGGAATGGTACGATTTACATAAGGTGAAATTGGGTCAACATATACCTCGACCTATTGATTTGGGTTGGGTAATTCACTTTCAGAGAGAGTGGGTTCGACCGACGGTTGATTTTGGTCAATCAATTCATCAACTAGTGAAGGATTTAGGGAAAGTTTCCTGTAACTAGATGGAAATCACTGCGGTGAAGCAGAACGGTTATCCAACACTCTTTTGGCTTCATCCAGATAGGGACAAAGGTGAATGGGGTGATTCCCTTCACATAACCTACATGGAAACTTGACTTTTCCCTTCTTCCCATGATCTTTACTATCACTAGTTGATGGTGTCTCACCAATATGATCTCTAGAAGTTGATGACACAGGATGATGTGAACGGGAGGACCATTCTTCTAAGATCTGAGGAATATCAGGACACCTTCGAAGAAGATGGTCTCCTGCACAAAGCTTGCATGGATTTCGAATTTTGTGAGGCTTGATGAATGGTTTCTCATCAATGTTGCATTCAAAGCAATGGTTGCTTGATTTTCCCTTTGTTGAATTTACTTCTTCTTCTTCTTCTTCCCTTTCTTCTTCTTCTTAGCCACCTGGTTAGTAGTACCAATACTTTCACCAGGCGAAGAGGAAGAAGGGGAAGAAGAAACAACTGAGGAAGAAGGCAAAGGGTCAACTTTAGGATCAACTGGAGGTTGATTTGTCTAGTTGGAGGTGTACACGATTTCGGAGAAATCACGACATTTTCAAACAAAGAGGTTGAAAACAACCATACTGGCAAAGCCAATGGTAAATCTCGGTATGGACAATGTAGCCATATATGGAGCACCAATATTTCCAAATGGAGGAAAAGGACCAGGATTCCCATCAAAAGGAATTCCTTGATTGGTGGACTTCGGATTTGTTGCCATATGTTTCAACCTAATATCAACTAAAAAAACAAGCGTGGAGGATGTTATCCGCCATCAATTAACTTTTACGACACTAGAACTTAACTTTGCTTTTTCATTTTTTAAGAGTCTAGAAAAAGCAAAAGATGACTCTAGTCACTTTCATTGTTTAATGAGCTTGAAAGGACAAGCACTCAGATGAACCTTTTCATTTAAGGAGTCGAAAAGGAACAAAAGTGACTGCTCTGGAGATACTAAGCAAGAGGGTTTACCAAACTAATCACAAAACTGCAATATACACCTTGGTGGTAAATTAAAGAGAAATTACCAAGGATTTACCGTACAACAGTCAGTCTTCCCGAATGTTGTGTTCAGTGCATTGTGATTGGTAAGGTGGTAGACTCGGCTTCCTAGGGATAAAGGATTTAAACCTATTAGGGTCTCCCACTATATACACGATGGTACAGGGAGAACAAATCCATACTAGTACTTACCAATTTAGAGAGGAGGAATCACCCAACCTCAATGAAACGACAACCACTAGGTTTTAAGAGGTTGGAACATGTCTCTAGCATAGACACCTCTAGATGTTTGCATTAAATTCCAATGCATTTTTAGGTTAATTAAGGTTAATTTTATGCTGATATTGCTTAAAATTTTCCTTTGGGTTTCACCATGTGATGTTTTCCAAAATTCCTAAAAATGCAATTAAAATGAGAAGCACTCTTTCCATTTTAACAATGAAAATCCTAGCTACAAGGGAAAGAGCAAACAAGTACTTTTTGGATCAAACAACAAAGAGCACTCACTAATGCATTTCCCTAACCATTCCTTTTAAGCACACACATTCAATCTCCTAAAATGCAATTACATGTATTTCTTTTTCTTTTCAGTTCTCCTTAATGTGAATTATGCACTAAAAAGAACAAATGCACAATGATTCAAAAGCTCTTTTCACAAAAATGTCGATTTATGACAATTTCACTTAAAGATAAAGGAAGACTAAACGACACTTTCAACTTTAAGGAAATGAAGATTTTCGACACTTAAATGAAAATATGAATCAGATGCACAAAATAGACCAATCGATTATTCAATAAAGGAAGATTTTACGACACTTCAAAACAATCGACTGAAACTACTTTTGACTAAGGACTACAAATGATAAACAAATACATAAACAAACATTTAACAATCCCATCTAAAATGGGTCAAAACAAGGAAACAAAGACTGCTTTCAGAGACAAGAATTCATCCAAATCCAACTAAAAATTCAAACCACTGAAATTTGACTTAAGGATTCAGCTCCTAGATGGGAAAACTGCTCCAAAAGGAACCATCGCAGGCCAGAGTGAGGGACAGTGCGATGCATAGCACTGTCTCAGTGCAGAGGGTGCTATGCATAGCACCCTGTCAGTTACAAAGGTTCTATGATTACAGAATGACAATTTTATGCTCACAATTGACTCAAATTTCAGTGAATTGAACTTGAATTCGATGAGAAACAGACGGTAAAGTATGTCAAAGTGTTCTAAGAGATTGATTAACTACTATAAGGGATAAGATCAGTCCCCAGTGGAGTCGCCATTTTGTTATGGGAAAATTTAATGTCTTTCCAAACGACTAGCCCCTAGACCTAGTAGCAAGTCTAGAACAATAGTTAAAGTAATTCTATTGCTTTTCCTATAGCTAATAGATAAAAGGAAGAGGATCAAAAGTACCAACATGCATCTCTCACTCGATCCCTCTTCCTTTTGACCGCTTTCGCCACTCCCTTCTGTACTTAACTCGCTTGAAAGGTACCTGCACACAAGCCGAGACAGAAAACCATCAAAGCATACATATCAATCTGTTAACTAAACATATTGTAGAATCGAAAGTACAATATACATCACATAACACATGAATGGGAAAAAGCATAGAACTCTTTATTCATAGAAGGAAAGATTACAACCCATGTAGATGCATGTCTGATTCAGTGTCATCCTGTTAGGCCCCTAGACTACTAGTGTAACCACTTATTGTTATTAGTACAACCCACTTATTATATTGATGTACCCCTGGAGTGCCCATATTGTTACTATTGTGCCCCGTAGAAGCCCACTATTGTTATTATTGTGCCCTTACATTATTATTGTTATGTCGGCTCTGATTATGTTATGACCCCTTAGACTCCTATATATAGAAAGGAGGTTTTTTCATTTGTATCATCCAATAATTGTTCATTTATGTAATGTAAAGGAGGTTGCCCCCTCGAAGAGGCTGAATTCTAAGGCGTTGATCTATCTTTTCTATCTTTTCTTGAGTTGGTTTCATAACATTTGGTATCAAAGCTTTGGATTCTAGGGTTTCGCTGCTCCAAACAGGTCATCGTGGAATTTTCGCTATAATTTTTTTTCTGTGATGTTTCAGAAGTTGAAAAAAAAACCCATTTGAGACGACATCGCGATAAATCTCAGGTCAAAATGTCAGAGCTTTTCGCACTATATTTACGGAGATATGATCTGAGGAAGTTGGTCTTTTTGCAGACTCCTGAATTACATTCCAAACAAGTGACTTGGGGAAAATCGTCATAAATTTCTCTCTGAGCATCGGATTGAAATTTGGTAAGAAGGTAAAAAAGAGGACAGACTTTAGTTTCTTGTATATCTTTTTCAGATCTAAAGGTCAAAACAGTGACTCGTGGCATGTCATACAAGTTCGCTCTACTGAACTAGTCTATAATCAGGTCATCTTGGGAGATTGTGCATAACTCTTTCTTGGAGAATCCAATTTGGATCAGACTGGTGGAATTGGAAAGAGGACACAGAGGGCTACTACAATTTGCAATTTTAGAACTTAAAGATCTGAAATTACAGAGTTACAGTCGTTTCAAGATCGAGCTCCTAAAATCAAGAAAAAGCAAGATGAGGAAGTTTGATGGCAAGGATCCAGTAAATTGGATACTTCAGATGGAGCAATATTTTGATCTACATGGTGTACCACTTTTACAAAAGGTATGTATTGCATCTTCATATTTAGAATGAGATCAATTTTTATGGTATGAAGGGCTTTGTTCTCGTAAACAACTTGTTACGTGGTCAATTTTCACGGAGGAAATGATAGCACATTATGAGGATACAAAGAGCAACAACTTCTTTAGAGCAACACCACAACAATTAGAAAGAGTAAAAGGGCTTTGTGACATAGTGGAAAGAAAAATTATGGAAACCAGGAAGCATACCCCTCACAACTATAAAGATGGAAGTGTTGTTTCTCCTAGCCTTCCACAACCTACAAGCGTTACACCACAACAATTGGAAGAAAAAAGAGAAAAAGGGCTTTGTTACAATTGTGATAGCAAATGCACTAAAGGTCATAAGTGTGCTGAGAAGAAATTATTTTACATAGAATATGAAGATGAGGAAGAAAAGGATCAAGAAACATCAAAAGAAGAATATATACGCTAGGACCCCACCCCAGAGAAAGAACAAATGAATCAGACCATATCTTGTAAAGCATTGGCAAGAATTACCACTCCTCAAACTCTCAAGATAGAAGGACATATCAAGAAGAAAAAGGTGCAAGAAGTGAAAGATCACATCAAGAAAGAAGAAATGAATCCAACCATATCTTGTAATTCATTGGTCGAAATTACCACTCCTCAAACTATCAAGATAGAAGGACATATCAAGAAGAAAAATGTTCAAGAAATGAAAGATCACATCGAGCATCAAGAAATGAATCCGACCATATCTTGTAAAGGATTGGAAGAAATTACCACTCCTCAAACTCTAGAGATAGAAGGACATATCTAGAAGAAGAAGGTTCAAGCAGTGAAATATCACATCGAGCATCAACAACAAGTTCTCCAACTTTTAAAGGATAACGCCACTTCGGTGCAAAATCAAACGAAACAACAGGTAGATCAACATCGTAGTGAAAAATGTTTTGATGTAGGTGATTGGGTATTTTTACGGCTACATCTCAAGCAAGCTATTTATGAGAAGGAAATGTTGGCAATACTACATGCACTTAAAAAATGGCGACCTTACCAAATGGGAAGACTCTTCAAGGATGAGGATGTGGAAGCATTGTTTTGTGCTATTTCTATTATCCAACTAGATTGGATAAACGAAGCAAGGGATGAATGGAAGAAGGACGAAGAAGTATGGCCATTTATTCAAAAGTTGCAAAAGATCCCAATTCAAACAATATTTCTAGAAATCGAAGAGGAAGGAAAAATCATATTCGAACCTGGAGCAGTCACAGAAATAAGAACCCGACAGCTACAAAATTGATCAATTTCAGAGTATCTCATCAAGTGGAAGAACTTACCCATTGAAGATTCCACATGGGAGGACAAGAATTTTATACAGAAGCATCAAGAACTACTCAAGCGTTGAGGACAACGCTTTTTGAAGGAGAGGGGCATGTTAGGCCTCTAGATGACTAGTGTAACCCCTTATTGTTATTAGTACAACCCACTTATGATATTGATGTACCCATGTAGTGCCCATATTGTTACTATTGTGCCCCATAGAAGCCCACTATTGTTATTATTGTGCCCTTACATTATTATTGTTATGTCGGCTCTGATTATGTTATGACCCCTTAGACTCCTATATATAGAAAGGAGGTCTTTTCATTTGTATCATCCAAGAATTGTTCATTTATGTAATGTAAAGGAGGTTGCCCCCTCGAAGAGGCTAAATTCTAAGGCGTTGATCTATCTTTTCTATATTTTTCTTGAGCTGGTTTCATAACACATCATCCCAGCTTCAAACCCTTCTCTCCTCATGGAAACAAGAATTTTACATGATAACATTACTCTCTACTAATCTCATCCAAGTAGCATTTCCTTAGCTTAAGAAGTTTCAACCTTCTAACTAGACCAGCCTTTGAGAGCTTGGTCCTTTTATAGCTAAATAGAGGAGGTTTGGCCATTAATGGCCCTCATGAATGCTTTTCCATATCTGGGAAGTGGTTCCATGGAGGAAGGGATAATGCATTAAGGTTCATTCATCTCCTTCCTCATCCAAAAGCGAGCCCAATCCCGCTAGAAACATCTAGAAGCATCCATTGCATAAGGAATCCAATGGATTCATTTGAAAAATTCGTTGGATCTCGCCCAGCGCAAGTGATATAAAGGCCAGGTGCTATGCATAGCACCCTGACAGTGTAGTGCCTGCCATTCATTGCCAGCCAGATAGAAGGCTACCTGCGATGGTCTCTTTAGGGACATTTTTTGGATGAATGGTGTCTTCAAACTCTTGGGAAGCAATCATGATGTAGGTTAACTTCATTAGGGAATGACAACAACTGAATTAGGGGTTGATGGTCCCTAATATCACTAATCCGGAAGTTGGGGTTGAGGTGCCCAAATTTTCCTATAATAGTAAGTAGAGAGGCCTAGGACCTTAGTAGGATTCATATTTTTTATTGCAAAAATCTACTCTATTCTTCGAGCTGCAAGACTTGTGATAGTTCTTTTGATGTAATCTATTGTTTTGGTAATAAGAATGAGTTTTATATTGAGATAGCACTGAGTTAACTCAGAGGGATGAAGCTCTTGGGTTAGGACCCAACTCTAGTAGCCAAGGCTCCTCTTTATTGTACATGTATGCTTAGTGTAGATTCATAGCTTAGTTGTTAATTTTCTTAGTAGATGCATTTCCATTACAAGTAGTGTAGATCAGATTGGTTGTGTGATAGTTTGCTTCCATTTGTGCCTTCTTTCAAGTAGCAGGTTAGCAAGGAGAAAAAGGACCACCATAAGGTTTTCAGTAGGTGTCTTAGCCTCACTTCCTCCTTCTAGAACCACGACTTGAGGAAGGGACCCTTCAGTAGCCCTAAAAACACTGATTTCTAGTTCTTTTATGAGCTTTGGAGTTTGTTGTCTTTAATTCAGTAGTTGGTTAATGTTGTAAGGCAGATTTCATTCTCATCATTTTCCATCTCCATTTCTGCAATAAGATCTCACTCATGCTTTCATTCCCTTCAACAACTTTCTTCATGCATAATATAGGTAGTTGATTCATGCTTTTCTAGTTTATGAAAAATGTATATTCTTGCATAGTTCTTTTTGGAAGACACACATGTTTTATACAGAGCAGGTACCTCAAGAGGAGACTAAGAATTCATAACCAGCAGCCACCTTCCACTTCATCCACCTTAGCCCTCCCTTGTTCTACCATCACCCTCACTAGTTTTTCATCATTTTTCATTGAAATTTCTCTAAACACATTGAGTGAATCTAGCCATCTCTTATCTTGGATATTGACTCCTAAGTGCTCCTATACCTTCTAACACTCCATTCCACCCATCACACACCTTTCCTAAGCTTCCCAACACCTCACAATTAGCTATTGGTTGTATCTTGTAGGTTTCCTGTAATTCTTATAGGATCATCCTATAGGTTTCTAGTACATCCTATAGGTTTTCCTGAAATGGCCTGTTTTGAGGTCGAATTGATGGGAAACCTCTAAGAAGTTACAAAAGACTCCTAGGACCCCTCCACACCATCCAACCACTCCATAAACCTTCTAGCCATCCTCAAACACCTTCCATCCACCTGTCACATCCACAGAACAATTAGTTTGCATACTTGATTTTGCCTAAGAAACCAAAAAAATGAAAACAAATTTAGTTTAGTTTCTTTGCTTGCACATTAGTATGGTTTGATGCTTTTTACTTATGAAACTTAGATAGTAGCATTTTTTTAATGTTGATTTATCAATTCTGCTTAGCATAGCTTCTTAAATGGTTAACTAGGGTATGGTGTGGTTTAGCATTATATGTTGGCATTTTTCATTACTGCAGTAGAGTAACTCTCTTAGAGTAGATTTTCCCTTCTTCCATCAAACAATCAAGCTTCTTCTAACTCTATAGAAGTCTAGCTTGGAACCCCAATGGTCTCTTGCCAGCTAAATAGTGACAACAGGAAAAACCATCACTTTTACTTGTGCATATAGCATTTTCACCTCCAAGTTTGTACGAACCCTGGGTTGATAAGTAAAGCTGGTAGCGTAGGAGTTGCAGCATCCTTGCTGCAATACTAGTGCTCATCATACCCCCACTGCTTTAAACAACCAACCTTCCCTCTTCTTCAGTGGCTGTGAATTGGAGGAACCCTTAGGTGAGCAACCTAAAATATTTGAAGAACCTACACGGGGAAAAGAAGAAGAAGAACCCATTCCTGCTAATCCAATGGTTGAAAATACAAATGACAGAGGGAATAGAGAAAGAGTGATGTTTCCTTCCCCATCAAGGAAACCAATGGGGATACTAAGATGAATAATATAAGCCCATCTGACCTTCCTCATTTCCATGGCCTGACCTCAGAAGATCCAGACGCTTTCTTATTTGAATTTGTTGTCATATGTCAAACATATGACTACACTAATGATGAGTAGAAGTTGAAACTATTCCCATCCACTCTCAAGGATGCAGCTTTGTGCTGGTTCATGGATTTACTTGGGGATAGCATCACCACTTGGGCTCAGATGTAGCAAGCCTTCAACAACAAGTATCGAGACTACTCTAGGTCTAAAGACACTAAAGAGGAAATTTTTAGGATGACCTTAGGGCATGATGAATCCCTAGAAGAATATGAAGAAAGATTCCAGCTTAGCTAGTCTTGATTAGAGGAGTAAGGGAAGATCTTCTGGATACCCTAAACTTGTTAGCATGAGGGGACATCTACCAGCTACCCTATGAGGATATCAAGACTGTCTTTAGAAACCATTCTAAGGTAGCTAGGAAAAAGGGTAGGGGTAGTCAACCTATGGTCAGTCCATCCTCTTCCACTTCATCCATCAAGGGTGAAATTGGAAACATGTTGGAGGATTTCATGAGTGATATGATACAAACCCTTGCCCTACAGATGGACAATATGCACACTAAGAGAAAACGGGAGGAAGCAGAGAGAGCCTTAGCAATTTTCTACCCTAGATGCACCAGGAGGCACCCTAGGAATGAATGTCCATTGAATTCTATTGAAATCTACTCAGTTTGTGAAGAAAACCACTCCACAGAAAAGTGCCCTTCTCTCCCTGTACTAAAAGTTGTATATCAAGGAGCTAAAGGGGTAACTAAACAGCTTTTCTACATAAACCAAAGGAGACCTCATGGGCCTAGGCCATACTAGTAGGGCATGCAAGGGTCATCCGATGCATATTACAACCCCAACCAGACCACATCCATACCTTCTTGGGGGGCCCTACTCATCCTTCCTGGTCTATACCTCGTCCTTGGTCCTTTACACCTTAGTATCATTCCCAACCAACCAGCCAATCATTTCAACCATATGCTCTGCCACAACCTTAGTGGAATTCACTGCCCCAGGGGTGGAGGCCTCCATACAACAATGCTCTAGATTTATTGCCTTCACCACCTACTCTACTATGGACTCCACCTAAACAACCCTAGATGCCTGCCCAACCAAATATGAACCTGAACAATAGACAGGCACATAAAGTAGACACTGGAGAGACATCTGATCCTGCTTATGTTGTGGAGATTCAAGAAATCAACCTGATATCTGAGAGGGTACTCCTGAACAACCAACCTCTACTTCCACCTAGGGAGGTTGAGGAAGAAAGAGAGGAAAGCATGCCTAAAGTAAATCCACCACCCTTTCGTGAGAGATTAACCCAACCACTCCAGCCTACCCCAAAAGAGACTAAACTTCTGGGAGAATTGAAAAACCTATGTGTCACAATTCCACTTCTCCAAGCTATAAAAGATGTTCCTATTTACAACAATTTGATCAAGGAGAAGTTCTTCTAGCATCCATGGAGGCGAAGAAGAGATGCCACTACCATTAATGTCATTGGACAACTGTCTGACTTAATGCTAGGGCGGGTAATTTGTCCAAAATATTTGGACCCTGGAAGCCCTGTAGTAAATGTGCACATCAATGGCACCATTGTCCCACACACTTTGATCTATCTTGGGTTTGCCATTAATGTGATGACCAAGGACACCATGCTCAAGCTCAACCTCCAGGGTTCATTGAGAAAGACCACAATGGTCCTGCAACTTGCAGACCACTCCACAATGACCCCTAAGGGGATTGTGGAGGATGTGATGGTCTCCATTGACTCTTGGGAATACCCTGTACATTTCCTAGTTCTCCAGCCTAAGGCCAAGCTTACTGGTTACCCTCTCATCCTTGGGAGACCATGGCTAGCCACTATCGATGCCTACATTAGCTGCAAGGCTGGGAATATGAATATCAAGAATGGGCATATGTCCAAGAAGTTAGTCCTATATCCTCTTGCCCATCCATCTCTAGAATATGACTTACCTTTATGACTGGAAGTGGAGGAATAAGATGAAGTTTATTCTACCCAACTCTATACCTTAGAAACAACCATGGGAGGGGGACAACCGGATGAAGATGATTTGTTCGAACACATACTCCAAAGTCCAACTCCCAGCACATTGTCCTTAGAAGAAGTAGTAAAGGAAACCCATAACAACCATCAGATTGATCTATGCTTAGCTGATTCCAACCCTATCTATGTCAAAACCATAGAATTCGTCCCTGAGAGAACTTTGAAAATCCACCCATCTCTTTCTATTCACCAAGAAGAAAAGTTGTGCAACATACTAAAGGAACACCTGCATGCATTTGCTTGGAGTTATAAAGAAATGGAGTGTACCCCTCGGTATGTACTCACCACATTTATATCAAATAAGGTTGCAAACTAGTCTGGCAACCCCAAAGGAGGATGAATCCAGCTCTCAAATATATAGTAAAAGAAGAATTACAAAAGCTGCTAGATGCAGGATTCGTTTATGTTATCTCAGATAGTGAGTGGGTCTCTCCTTTGGTGTTGGTTCCAAAGAAAAATGGTAAGTGGAGGATTTGTGTCGATTACAGAGAGTTCAACAAAGCCACAAAGAAGGACCATTTCCCTCTACCTTTCATCAACCAAGTGGTAGATGGCCTGGCATGGAAAAAGTTTTTCTCTTTCTAGATGGATTCAGTGGGTACAATCAAATCCAGATCAGCCCAGAAGACCAGGATAAAACCACCTTCACTTATCCTTGGGGTATTGTCACCTATAGGGTCCTTTTTGGCATATGCAATGCTCCTCCCACTTTCCAGAGAGAAGTCCTGAGTATCTTTTCCAAGTTAGTCCATGATGTAGTGGAGATTTATATGGATGATTTTACACCTTATGGATGTGATTTCCAGGTGGCTTTGAACAACTTAGGTCAGGTGCTGCATAAATGCATTGAAATGAACCTGTCTCTTAGTCCCAAAAAAGGTGAGTTCTTGATGACTGAAGGGACTGTGCTAGGTCATTCAATATCCCAGCAAGGACTACAGGTGGGCCCAAACAAAATAGCTATCATCCAAAGGGTCCCACCTTCTTAAAAGTAGAGAGATGTCTGAAGTTTCCAAGGGTTAGTTGGATACTATTGAAGGTTTATAAAATACTTCAGAAAGTTAGATTCTCCTTTATTTGGGTTGTTTGCCAAAGACTCTGAGTTTGTATGGTCAAAAAGTTGTCAAGAGGCCCTGAACACCCTTAAGGACAAATTAACCACTGCATCGATTTTCTGAGGCCCAAATTGGGCCCTTCCTTTTTATATACATGCTGATGCCTCACACAAAGCCATAGGAGTAGCTCTAGGCTAGATAGATGAAAAATTGCCTTATGTTATTTACTTTATCAGTATGAATCTGTCAAAGGCCAAACTGAACTACATAGTGACCGAAAAGGAGATCCTGGCTATTGTGGATTCATTGAACAAATTTAGGCATTACATTATAGGTTATCAAACATTTGTACATACTAACCATGCTGCAATCAAATATTTAATGAATAAACCTGATGTGAATGCTCGGATTATTAGATCGTTACTTTTCTTACAGCAGTTTGATCTAACTATTGTTAATAAGCCTGGCAAGGAAAATTGTGTTGCATATTTTTTGTCCAGATTAACTTTGCCTACAGGTGGATGATCAGTTACTAGATGAACACTTATTCGCCATTTCAATTCTCTCTCCATGGTTTGCTGACATAGAAAACTATTTGGTATCTTCACAGTTCCCACCAAACCTTTCCTCCAAAGAGAAAAGAAATATTGTGAGAAAGAGCACCCCATTCAGTTGGATTGGGGGCAACCTCTTCAAACTAGGCCCAGATCAAATTATGAGAAGATGTGTCAAGGAGGAGGAAGTCTTTGACATCCTTCTAACCCATCATGATGGGCCTTGTGGAGGTCACTTTTCAGCAAAGAGGACAACATTCAAGGTGTTACAAGCTGGTTATTACTGGCCCACTCTTCATCTGGATGTGAAAAGATATACTAGTCAGTGTGATCGGTGCCAAAGGATGGGAAATCCTACACCAAGGGACGAAATTCCTCTACAACCTCAAGTGACTTTCAAGCCATTTGGCAATTGGGGCATGGATTTCATTGGGCCTATTGACCCTCCTTCCAAGAAAAAGTAGTATATCATTGTGTGCACTGACTATATGACTAAGTGGGATGAAACCAAGGCAATCAAGGTCGCAACAGAGGAGAAGGTGGCTGAGTTCTTAAGGGAGAATGTATTCTACAAGTTTGGGTACCCTAGAGAACTGGTCACTAATCAAGGCAGATAGTTTACCTCCAACATGATTGAAGACTTGTTAAGCCAACATAAGATTAAGCATAGAACCTCCACTCCCTATCACCCATAAGCTAATGGGAAATTGGAGGTGACCAACAGAGTGCTGGAGGGCATTCTAACCAAAGTAGTTAGCAGCAGCAGAAAAGATTAGGCAGATAGACTAGTTGAGGCCACATGGGCCTATAATACCACCTAGAAGACCACCACTAGATTCACACCCTATGAGCTGGTCTATGGGAAGAAGGCCCTGTTGTCCATTGAATTTGAGTATAATACATTGAGGATGGCAACCCAACTAGATCTACATCTCAGCAATGCACAAAAAGAGAGATTGCTCTAGTTGAATGGTTTAGATGAGTTCAGAATGCAGGCCCTCCTATACACAAAGGTAACTGAAATTCAGAGGAAGATCTGGCATGAGAAGAACATCAGGGATAAGAAATTTCAAGAAGGTGATTGGGCTTTGTTATATTATTCCAGATATAAAGACTTTAAGGACACGTTAAGGACTAGATTCTTAGGGCATTATGTTATAGAGAGATGTCATGATAATGGTTCAGTACAGATCAAAACCATATATCCAGAAGCCATTCCTTTACTTGTTAATGGGCACAGATTGAAAGTTTACAAAAGGCCATTTTCAAAGCAAGAGTTCATAGATGGTATCAACAAAACAATGATGGTGGTGGAGCAAGTCTTAGCTCTTGCCTCATCAAGTCAGTAAGAAAAGAAAAAAGACAATAAGGAGACTTGGGTGAAAACCTCCAGGAGGGGCCTAAGTCCCACTATTGGGTTGAAAACCTCTTAAGGCAGCCCAGTGGTGTCAAAAAAAAAAAAAATGAAAATATCTCTAAGTGAAAACCTCTCTTCAGGCACCCAGGGTAAGCAGCTAGGATGAAAACCTCTTGGAGGCAGACTAGTTGTTTTCAAAAAAAAAATGAGAGAGAAAAGAAAATTATGAAAATGTTGTTTGCAGGTCAACAGGAGGACGATCAAAGAAGCAATGAAGAATCAAAAGGGATCTATTCAGATCATATTTTTATTTATCCATTCATTTTCCTTCACTATTCCACAATTCCTTTCATTTTTTTCACTCGTTTGACCCAGTTTGCAAGGGGTCTATGTTTTCTATAGGATTCCCTGTAAACCTACAGGATCCCTTGAAAACCTACAGGATGATCCTATAGAAATTGCAGTGACTTTGGAATCCTAGAGGAAGTAACCCTAGGGCAAGGAAATGACCTGGCCATGTCAAAAAATAAATTCCTACATCACCATCTCATTACCATAGCACTCTCCACCTTGACCACCCCTGCATTTATCATTAAAAAAATCAGTTTTCAAACAAATTCACATTTTTCAAGAAAAAAACACAGAGAAAAAAGGATAAGACAAAGAGCAAGGGGAACAACACCTGAAGGTTATTTTTCATTATTCACACATCCCTAAACCTCCTCTCTATCCATGTTCATCATCCTCAGGTCCCAGCAGTGGAATATGAATAAAAATTTGGAGGGAGAAGCAGAAGTAGCTATAGGACATCCTGTAGGAAATCCTGTAGCAGCCTATCCCACCAAATAGAAATCATAGGTTGCAGCAAGTTTCAAGCATGGAGATCCAAGGGCAGAAGAATCTCCTCCAAAGCAGTAGCGGCATCATCATCCTCAACACTAGGTACCTGCACATCAAGAAAATCATCAAAGGACAATAAATAAAAAAAGGGAGAAATCACATGCAGCCAGCATACAACAAACACCTCATTTATTCAACAAAATGCATCAAGGTATTTTTACCACAGTTAAGTATATCACTTCACTCTCTCATTTGCATAATGTAATCAAAATATGTAAATATTTTGAACAAGTTGGTCTATAAGTGAAAGGTGACCAGTTAACATGGCCACCTTCATTCAGTCAACGAGGACAAAACAATTAGTCCTCACACACGTGGTAGCAATCAAGTCAAAGAAAAGGAGGATGAGGTCGAAAGCAATTAAGACTATGAATGCCCAAAGTGGAAGTTGATTACGAGGTGAGGGGAATGATGATGTGGTAGTGGGGACCAACGGTCCAAAAATAGAAATTTGTACCTCAGCTGCCAGCACACCACCTCACTCAACTCGACCATAAGAGGAAATAAATGTTGATCCCCATGCATACATGCATTCATATTCTCAAGGCTCACTCTAGCAAAGTCACTCTCAGCCCTCAAGCAACCTACAGGAGAGGGAAACTTCATTCTTTTCATGTGCAGGTCATCCTACAGGATCCTACAGGAAATCCTACAGGATCCCACGAGAATCCTACAAGATACAATCAGGCAAACTACAGGATTGTCAGTGAGTAATTTCAAAGGAGGAAGCACAAGGGTTGGCTACATCAAGCATTATAAGGAGGTAGGCTCTACATTTCCTCCCGTTTTTCCAAGTGAAAGGAACAAAATAATCTTCTAGTTTGATTGAAATTGATAGTTGTATAAGGGAATTGTATCCACAAAAATTTTAGTCCCATTTCGTCCTTCATTAAAATTTTGTATCATACATCTCTTCTCCTCCATTCACCATAAAAAATGATAGGGGGTTTAATAGAAGGGAGCCCATCAACACTGTGAGGATTCACCAACACCCTCCTATGCTAGAAATATTCACAAGGCATAATTGGATGGGGTACTTTGAGAAATTGAGAGGGTATGATGATGAAGTAGCCAGAAGTTTTTCTCTCTACCTCATTCCACTGACAAGGACCCATGCCACTATTGTGGTGAGAGGCCTCTCCATAGATCTCACCGTTGAAATCATAAGCAGAATTACCACACTTCCCTTAGGAGTGCCTTGGAGAAAGGAAGACAAGGGAAATAGGCAAACTGAAAAGAAGAAATTCTTTCTAGAGGGAGAGGAGGCCATGGAAAACGAGAATGGGGTGAGAAGAGCAAGCCTACCATACCCCTGGAACGAAATAAGCTACCACCTTATAAATACATATCATGTGAATGTAGGTATAGTGTGGTATATGGATGCCACTTTAGGCTTCTTGAAGAATTGAGGTTTGGAGAAGATACACCTCCTCACAATAGACTCAACATACCCAACTTCCTTCTTCAATCCCTGATAGATATGAGCATAAAAGTGAAGAAAGGAACTACCAGCAGCTAGCCCATCATGGGTTAATTAGACTCACCATATAATATTCCCTCCACAACCTTGGAATTCCTATCACATGGAAAACTTTTAGAGACATACAGATAGATGAGGATATAAAATCCCTCACATATGACAAAAGCCCTACTTCTAGTGAAATGGATGAAGAGGAAACTGAAATAGATGAGGATACAGAGAGGGATGAAAAGGAAATAGATGACGAAGAAGAGGAAGAGAAAGAGAAGGAAAGTGGTGAATAAACAAAGGAAGATTCCAAGGAGGAAACTGATGAACAAGGTGAAGAAGAGGAGAAAGACAAAGATGAAAAGGGGAATGGAAAAGAGGAGGTAGAAGACAAGGAGGAGTCACCCAGGGTGTCTCCAGAACTCACTGAGAGAGAGGCAGTAGCTTCCCTCACTGCCCTTAGTACCCCTATCAAACAAAAAGGAAAAGGACAGAGACAAACTCCATTATGCTTCAGAACAAGAAAGAGTACAAGGATAAGGTAGGGAAACCTCAAAATCCCACAGAAGTTCCCATTGTTATTGAAGACTCACCTAAACAGCAAGAAAATATGGCTTCTCTTATTAAAACTCAAGGAGAAGGGTCCTCAACATAAACCTCCCCTAAGTCTCCTATCACTTATGAGAGAAGGCCTGTGACTAGATCTGCCTCATCTAAGGGAAAAGACATCCTACATGATACACATCAGGACCTATAGGAAGCAAAGGAAATCCTACTGGAGACTCTGCGAAACCTACTAGAAACTTAAAAATTAGATAAGGAAGGGAGTATGCAGCAAGAAACAAAGAAGGAGGACCCAGAGCTAAGGGAACCTATTTCTCAACCTAACCTTGAGTACTACTATAGATTTATTGAAGGGGTAGGGTCATTCCACAAAAATTTTCCATCCCATTATTCTTTGAGCTTGAGAAAGAAAGAGCCAGAACACATAGATGGATGCAGATTGCCAAGTCCAAGGGAGTGGAGGACATAGGTCACATGGAGGAGAAGCTCAAAGAGATGGGCAGAGAACTAAGCAGCCTAGGGGACAGAGAGGCCATAATGAAAACTCAGTTAGAGGTAGAAAATGCATGGTTGAAAGGATAGTTACAGGGAAAAGAGAATCAATTAGCAACCATGGTCAGTCTATCCTTAGAGGCAATCCAGTGCAGGATGCCAACTAAGTCCTATGCATTATACGTTAAGGAACAGTGGTTGCAGTTCCAAATCAAGACCCTAGCACAGAGAGGCACTATGCCATTCCAGGATTATAGACATTTCATTGATATTTGTGATTAAGGCACATTGGAGGATAGGGCTAAGATGTCTAAGTTCTACTTGCATAACATGGCCCTGATAGATCTGAATGTATGGGACCCTAATGCAAAACTAGGGGATTTGTAGTTTATGGCCTTGGCATCATGGATGAACCACGAGGAAGAAACGGCTGCAGAAATGAAGAAGATATTGGCAAGGGAACAAACAGAGCCTCTCATGATAAGATCTGAGCAGTTAAATCCAATGGCTATCATCAGCACACATAATTTAATTGCAAATGATCATCAACTTGCACCCAGGTATCTTGTTGCCTAAGAGCAAGCAATTACACATTTTGAGGATATGTTCAGGTTGTTAGGGGATGACAACATGTAAGCTTTCCAAAGGAGATGGAATACTCTGCCATACAGTTTGAAAATCATAGAGTACCACTCTCCTCAAAGAATGAGAGAAGCACTGAACATGATCCCCATGTACAAGAAAACCATCCAAAGGCTCAAAGTCAATTGGATTGGCTTGAGACCCAGTCCACCACTACTCTTGGGGATGTTAGAAGGAAGGAAGGAAGAGGAAGAAAGAAAGAAGTGGGAGGAGATAGAAAGGAAGGTAGGATTCTATGCACAAGAAGAGGAAACCAGAGCAAAAGTATGGGTTGTCAGGGAGGTCATCAGGGCTATGAAAGATATGGATATTGATTGAGTTTCTCAGAGGATGAGAAATACTTTCAGTAGGGGGGTGATGATGAGCCTCATCATTGGGTAACTATATGGACCTTAATTCACCTCCTAGCTTAGTCAAATCAGATCTTATTACAATTTGTTACATGTTTTGATTATATTTGTTTAATGAGATGAGTCAAAGTGAGATATTATGCCTAGTGGACTAATGTACATTGAATGCAAGTTTGTGAGGGGAAATCGGGGAATTTCGGCAAGATGAAAGGCTGAAACTTGAATGGTACAAGGAAGAGAGATTGTAGGAGGTAAATCCTCCTCATTTACTCCTCCATCAATCACACTATCTCGAAGTACAAGCAGCCAAGTCATGAAGATCAACAGGTAGCCAAGCAAGTGACAGTCAAAGAGTTATTTTATCTCGAGTTTGGGAGCCAAGCCTCCCTAGATTTAAGGAAGTTGTTGGGGACTTCAGTTGTATAAATAAAGAGGCCTAGAGCCTCATTAGGATTCGAATTTTTGTTGTAAAAACACTACTTATTTTTTGAGCTCCAGACTTGTGGAAGACATTTCTATGTAATTTTCTGTTTTGATCATGAGAATGAGCTTCTTCTTGATCTAGTACTGAGTTAACTCAGAGGGTTGAAGATCTTGGGTTAGGGCCCAACCCTAGTAGCAAAGGCTCCTCTTCTTGTAACTGTATGCTTCGATTAATTTCATAGATTCATGGTTAAATTATCCTTAGAAGTATTTAATTGCAAGTAGTGTAGATTTGATTAGTTTGTTTATTAGTTTGCTTCCATTTACACTTTACTTCATAAGTAGGATAGAAGGGATAAAAGGAACATCTAAAAGCTAAAGTAGGTGTCTTGGCCTCACGTGTTCCTCCAGGGATCATGATTTGAGGAAAGGACCCCTATGCAGCCCCAAAAAGACAGGATTCTACTTTCTCATACAATTTAGAGTTTATTGTACTTGAACCAGCATTTGATCAGTTTGCAAGTGTAGGATTTAATTATCATTTCTTCCATATTTAGTCTTACAATAGATCTCATCAATGATTTCATCTTGTTCTGCAACTTTCCTCATGCATAAAGTAGACAACTATCTCATTAAACTCTGTTTTTCTAGCTTATTGAAATTCTTCTTGTTTACATGATTTTTGGGAAAATATTAGTGTTTGATGCAGTGCATGTGTTTCAAAAGAAAAGAGAGATATCATAGTTAGCAACCTCCTCCCAACATCATCCATCCATGATCATTCCGTGCTTTCACTAAGACCCTCACTAATTTCATCATTTTTCAAGGAAAATTCTCCAAGCATGTAGAGCAAATCCAACCATCTCCCAACCTTGGTTTTGAGTTCTCAGTGATCCTAGGCATTTTCTCACTCCATTCCATCCACCAACCACCTTTCCTAAGCCTTCCATCACCTTCCGCACCCATCATTTTTCTCTCGGTTGTATCCTGTAGAAATACAGGGAATCCTGTAGCTTTTTAGGACATCCTATAGGTTTTCTTGTAGTGGCCTATT